>OV884013.1:18803013-19423620 GCA_930367205.1 Acanthosoma haemorrhoidale | reverse complement strand
CAGGTTTGCTCTACAAGCTCAAAAGATATTTACCACAGACCCTTTTCCTAATCCTACAGTCCTACCTTTCAAACCGCTTCTTCCAAGTCCGCTGTGGTTTAGAATACTCTAACTACTATCCCATAAGTGCAGGAGTTCCACAGGGCAGTGTCCTGGGCCCCATCCTCTATAACCTATACACCGCTGATGTCCCCTCTACTCCCAATACCTTCTTGGCCACATTTGCAGATGACACTGCAGTCTTGTCATCCCACCCAGACCCCGACATAGCATCCCATAACCTTCAAAAACACCTTGACGAGATCGAGTATTGGTGCAATCAATGGCGGATCAAAGTTAATGAAGCAAAATGCTCCCACATTACCTTCACCCTTTGTCGCAAGTCTTGTCCACTAGTTTATTTTAATTCTATTCCTCTTCCTGTATCCGAGACAGTACGGTACTTAGGCTTCCATCTTGACAAACGACTGACCTGGAACCCACATACGAGACTAAAAAGACAAGAACTAAACAGACGCTTTGGACAACTGTACAGACTACTTCAAAGGACATCCCATCTCTCAATAGAAAATAAACTACTAATCTACAAAGTTATACTTAAACCAATCTGGACATACGGAATAGAGCTATGGGGGACAGCAAAAAAGTCGAACATCAAGCGTATCCAATCCTTTCAATCAAAAGTCCTGAGAACAATAGTAAATGCCCCTTATTATGTCAGCAACAAAACCCTTCATAACGACCTTAACATACCCTACATTCTAGAACTCATCCCTTCCAAGTTTATGAAATTCCACAGTAGCCTTTCCAACCACCCTAATCCTGTAGCACAGTCATTGCACTGCGCCACTCATCCCTATAATCCTCCTCGGAGACTGAAACGGCAGTGGCCTCGTGACCTGCTATAAACGCGTGACAGTGGGAGTCCTGGCAATGGCCAGTTTCTCCAATCATGTCCTGAGCGTCTGTGGCTCTCGCGCTCTTGGTCAGCCTCCACTGGCTAGTATCCGGTGACGCGGCTGACGGAGGAGCGTGGGGGACTTCCCAAGACTCCGCTTTCTCTTCGCGGTGGATTTGGGGGGTCTCTGGGCTGTCTGTAAATATTGTATGAATGAGCGAGTGAATGATGAACTGTAAATATTGTATGAATGAGAGCATTTATCTTAATTACTTATTGCCTTATAAAAGGCAGATTGTAATTTTAGCACAATAAAGGATTATATATATATATATATATATATATATATATATAAATAACTTAAACCTTATATTTAATAAATGAGGGTTTCGGGGACTAATTTAAGGAACGTTTAATACAGAATTTTTTTTTTTAAATACAATTCAATTTAGAAGAAAAATGATACATTCATAACTTAATTCAGATTCAAAATGAGTTCAGTATTTCCTGTTTCCACCTCTTGCATGCCCAGAGATGCCAAGAGATTCAGGGCCTGGCTATTTGGTGGCTACACCAGATACCAACCTTCTCGACGTACTCATTCACAAACTGTGCATTATGTTGTGAGGTGTTATCGTCCAACACTTAAATAGTAAAATTACATTATTAAATAAGTAGTTTCCATGGGGTCATTAATGAGGCTTTTTCTGGTATGAAGTAGCATTATGCAGTTCTTCATATTAACAGCTTGTACTCATTTGTTGCAGTAATTAACACCTAGAAGGTCCTTTCTCCAATGTGGTGAAGTATTATATAATTAAATAATCTCTACAAATGAATAATTTTTTAAAAAGAACTTTATTGAATAATGAACAACGACTGGTAGAAAATCTACGTGATAACAACTAAGAATTATAACATAAAGCTTTCAGTACAAATGGATGGTGAATGACGCTTGGTCACATGCCGAGAGGGTATATATAGGAGAGAAATGCTGACATAAGTTAATACTGAGTCAGGATACTTGGAGGGGTCCCTTATCTCCTCCATGGGGAAGATTGGACATTACTCCTGGAATGTTAGGAATAGGATTTTCATACATTTTTATCATGGGAAAGGCTTGTATAGGTGCAATAGGAATGGGTACAGGAGTTTTAGTTTTACATTGTTTGCAATAATACATGATTCCTAAAGCTAAAATAATAGTTACAGCAATAATAATTATTGTCCAATACAAATGGTCAATATTATTTATAGTGCTTATTTCTACAAAGGCAGGAATGGTTACATTTAATTCATCTAAATTTTTAAAGTTTATAAAATTATAAATTGGTTTGACTACATGATTATAATTATGAATATAAGTTTTATTGAATATACAGTCATCTCTAGTGGTATTAATCAGAGCTACGTTGGGTAAGAAGGTAGATTCATTATGACAATTGCTTAGCTTAGTTTGATTAAATATTATATAGACTTTCAAATAATTATTAAATCTAATATTAGTTGATACATTGTTATAACTACAGTTCTGGTTATTGGCATAGTTTATTATGTTTAGCATGCATTGATTAGTAATTAATTACTAATTGATTATCTATAACATGTTCCTTATAATTATGATTAATATAAACTGGAATGGGTTTTACTAAATAACCTATATGGGATTTTTCATGTATTGGTAATTTTACAATAACATGAAATGTTTCATCTCCATATGAACAATAGATTTTTGTGTTGTCCCAAAGTATTGTATTGTCCTTCCATATAAGTGTCACGTTTGTTGGAATATTTGTTATAGTCATGTAATAGTTTAGAATGAATTACTCCTAATTTACAAAATTCCTTCGTTAGTATTAATTCTGATATTTTATGTTCTAATAATTGAATTCATAACTCCATTCATGGAATAATTTAAATTCATTACTCCATTTTGAATTTCTTTAAAATTATTATTAATTTTGTTTATGTCTTCATTGAATTTATTAACTAATTTCTTATTTATGTTAACTATATTAAGTTCGTTGGTGCGTTCTTGTTTATTGGCTTAAGATATTTGTTGTATTATGTCATCGTAATGTTCTTTGTCACTAGCGTCCATGTTACCTGTTAACCATGAAATTGCTTTGCCTAGTCCATTAATTAGTCCTCGTTTTTGTCTGTGAGCATGAAATTTTAATAAACTTAATTGATCTTTTAAGTTAGAATTTAATTATTTTATTACATCATAAATATTTGATTTTCTGTATTTATAAAGTACTTTATTTATGTCACTTATTTTGTTAGCTAAATTGTTGATATTATAATAATGATAGGTCTCATAGTATTTATCTACTATTCTTATATTATTTACAGTATAGTGTAGGATTCCGTTGGACTGCGTTAGATCTTGAATTTTAAGAGTTGTAACTACAGTGAGGAGTGGGAGAATAATGATTATTGGTATCATCTTCTGAAACAAAATAAGATTTATTTTTCTTATTTGGTCTTTTGACATTATTTATGTGTGTTGATCCTACTTTCACTTTCTTATATAAAGGATTCTTTTTTTGGTTTAATACGCGGTGTCTTTAAAAATATCTCTTCATCAGATTCCAAGTCTGGTGGATCTTCACGATTTTGATTTAATTTATTTGTTCTATTTTCTTTTTAACCATTTGTTGTAACTCATTTAAATGTTGGAAGTAATTATTGACATGTATTTCTTGTATGTCATTAATATCGTAATTATCTTTATATTTTCCGAACATTATTTCATTAGGGGTTAATTTTATGTTTTGATTCAAGGTGTTATTATAAGCAATGATACTTGTATTTAATATTTTTTCAAATCTGAGTGTTTTGTTTTTACTGATGTTAATTCTCATAATTTCGTTCAATGTTGCATGACATTTATTTAATGTTCCCAATGAGTTAGAATGATTTTTACTTGTATAATGAATTTGTGCATTAATTGCTTTACAGAATTGTTTTATTAATAAATTATCAAATTCTTCACCATGGTCAGAAATTATTCTTTCAGGCGTTGGGTAGAGACTGATGTATAGTTCTAATGCTTGGCAAATAGTTGTCGCGTTTTTATTATGTAGTATTTGTGCATATAAACGTTTCGAAAATGTGTCAATACAAGTAAATATAATTTGTTTGTCGTAAAATAGTAAGTCTATCATTAGTTCTTGAAAAGGTTTTTCTGGCGTTGGTGTTATTAGATATTTACTTTTAATAGGACGTCTGTCGTATTTATTTATTTTGCATGTGTCACATTTGTTAATTAATTCCGTAATTTTATCCTTCATATTTGGGAAATAGACTTTCCTTTTTAATCGGTCTTAGGTTTCTAAACTACCTCTATGACACGTTTTTCCATTGTGATAATCTAGTATAGCTTGTTGTTGATCGTCTAAGTTTTCTATGTCTTCACATAGTAAGAAATACCTTTCTAATTTTATTGTTTTAAAGTCTTGTTCAATTATTTTTTGTATTTGATTAAAGTATTCGTTATAAATTTCATTAAGTTGTTGTAAGTCATTTTGACAATAAATTCCATAGACTTTTGTTGGTTCTAAAAATTCTAATAATGTTTTGTATTTTTTCTCGATCTTTAATAAATACATTATATCTATGTTTTCCAAAAATTGTTTCATGTTCCACTCTGTTAGAGCCCCTTTTTATTATAATTTGTCTTTTTTCGATATTTAGACATTTACCTTTTTCACATAGCCATATTTGTTCATTATTACTAGCTTGCGATTGTTGTTGTGTAATTAGACTGTCTAAATCTCCAAGGTCTTCCATTTCCGGATTTTCTAATTCTTCTTGAGCTTCCTGCTGTAAAGTCTCTTCTAAATCTAAAAGTTGGTCAATGAATATTTCATGAACTCTGGTGAGTCTTCCTCTGGTATATGAATTTCTACTAAATTTTCTTCAACGGCATTACACTCATTTCTTCTTGATAGAGCGTCAGCTACATAGTTTGTTTTTCCGTTAATGTGTCTTATTTCAAACTCAAACTCTTGCAACTTCCATAATGCGACTATTTTCATTTTTCATTGAAAATACCCAAGTTAGAGGTTTATGGTCTGTCAGTAATAAAAATTTTGTTCTGTACAGATATGGTTTAAAGTGTTGTGTAAAGTGTACTATAGATAATAGTTCTTTTTCTATTGTACTATAGTTTTCTTGCATTTTTGATTGTACTCTCGAAGCAAATGCTATCGGATGTTCTTTGTTATTAATTATTTGACTGAGTACTGCGCCTATGGCTTGATTACTTGCGTCTGTAGTTAAAATGAACTGTTTGTTCCAGTCGGGGTAGGCTAGAATTGGTGTGTTAGTCATTAGTTTAATTAGTTGTTGGAAACTTTCTTTAATTTCTTTCGAGTTATAATTTTTTTAATTAATTGCAGCGCTAAGTGGTCTTGATATCTTTGCATAGTTTTGTATAAATTTTCTATAGTAACCTGTCATTCCTAGAAATCTTCTTAGTGATTTTTCATCAGTTGGTATTTCGAAATTGATTATATTTTCAATTTTCTTAGCATCAGTTTTTAGTCCGTTTTTCGTTACTATATAACCTAAAAATTTTAATTCGTTCTTGAAGAATTCAGTTTTGTCCAGTTGAATGCTTAAATTATTTTTCTTTAGTATTTGTAGAACTCTCTCAATATCTTCCATGTGTTCTTTTTCATCTTTTGAATAAACAATGATGTCGTCCACATAAGCCATAGTTCTTGGAACGTTTTCTATAGCCATGTTGATCATTCTCTGGAATGTTGGTGGTGCATTGCATAGTCCAAATGGCATTCTTAAGAATTCGTAATGACCTGTTTCTGTGCTGAAGGCAGTTTTAGCTATTGAATCTTCATCCATTAGAATTTGGTGAAATCCCGAAGTCAAATCTATGATGCTGAAATATTGCGCTCCTTTCAATCTATTAAGTACGTCTTCAATATTGGGTAGTGGAAATTTATCGTTAATAGTTTCTTGATTAAGTTTTCTGTAATCTACAACCATTCTTACTTTTTTTATACCGCTCGCGTCCATTTTCTTCAGCACTATCCATAGTGGTGAATTATAGGGCGAGTTACTTTTCCTAATGATTCCGTCTTGTAATAGCTTCTGTACTTCTTCGTTGATTTGAGCCTTAAATTGTTCCGGGTATCTATAATTCCTTGTATAAATTGGATTTTCATTTTTTGTTATAATTTTATGTTTTAATAAATTCGTTGCTTTTAATATTTCGTTATCTTTTTTTATTATTTCTCCGTTTTTGGATATTTTATTAATTAATTCTTTCAATGTTTCTTCTGGGATATGTTCATTTCTAATTATTTTTTCAATTTCTTTTTTATTATCCATTAGGTTTAATTCATTGTTATCGTTAAATATAAATTTATTGCTATCGATCGCAATTGACGTTTAATTTAAGATATTTCATTGTTTCAAACCCTAATAATGTGTCAAATCTGTTGGAGAATGGGTAAACTAAAAATATGATTAGTTGATCTAAGCCCAGTGCTTCTCTAGCGTTTATTATGACACTATATTTTCCTTCGTCGTATCCCGTAGGAGTTTTAATTGAAAAATCTTTTTTTATTAACCTAAAATTATTTTTTTTTAACTATGTCCGGATGTATATAGTTTTTCGTCGCACCTGTATCAATTAACCATTTATTATTTATAAAGTCCGTGATCTGCAGTAAGTCGTTTGTAAAGTTTATTTCGTAACATTGTTTCAAAGTTACTGGTCCGTCATTTGGTCTTGGTATGGATCCGGTGGATCGTTGCTGTGTTGGCCTGTTCCTAAAAAATTCGGTTTTAAACAATTTACTTTTTCTGTAAGTTCCCTAATCATTTTGTCTTTATCTTCTTCTTCGATGTGATGCGTTTTATCGCTAACCGTCCTCATCGAGACCGTTTCTGGTCGTTCAATTTTTTGAAATTGCGTTTGCTGGTGTTGATTATTAAAATAATTAAATTGAGACTGAGGATCCCATGGTTGTTGATAATTTTGCCGGGGTTGATTATAATTGGGTTGATAGTTATTCCTTTGGTAATTCCCTTGGTAAGGTTGTCTTTGATTGTTGTGTGATTGGTAATTATTTTGTGGTACAAAGTCTTGTCTTTGATAATTATTTTGTGGTACAGATTCTTCTCTTTGTTGTCTTTGATAATTATTTTGTGGTACAGATTCTTGTCTTTGATAAGTATTTTTTTGTTTATTTTCAAATCGTCTTTCTTTATAGTTTTGTCCATATAATTGTTGAACGATGTGAGATGCTTCATTTCTAAGTATGTGGTCTATATCTTTTAACGTTATAAATACAATATGATGAATAAAGTCAGTCAGTGCGGGATGTAAGTTCTGTACTGCATGGTAGCTGATTTGTTTATGTATCTTATCATTTCCTCGTCCTTACTTAGAACACTTGCGTCAGCATAAGTTCTAGCAATGAGATCGCATCTTTTCTCAGTTAGTCTTGAAATATAATATAATGGGTTTTCATTATGAAAGGGTTTAGTTGTGAGTATTTCGGATATCAACTGTTCTCTTGATCTATAATCCTGATATTTACGCTTCAAAAAATTAAATAATTCGTCTACCGATCTAAAGTGTTTGTCAAAAGTTGCTGTTTCTGCATCGCCTTCTAGCTTTTGTGTGGCTTCCATAATAATTTTTGTATTATTAATATCTTAAAATGTTATCCGTTTTGCAATATAAATTATGTAAAAATTGTACACCTGATATGTACTTGATAAGTTTTTTTTGGATTTCTATCGTAATGTGGAATTAATTTGAATTCATTACAGTTAATTTCTTCTATGTTAGTATTCATTGTGATTAAATTGTTTAAGTCTTCTTCGTTAAAATTGGATACTTGTCTAATGTTATTAAGTATGTCTTGTAAGTTAGTCATACATACAATAAAAATAAAATAAAATGTTACACAAAGATTACTACCTTGTTATTCTTCTTCGCCTAAGAGGTTGGTTCCTAAGTCTTATTCTTCGTAGGTGGATTATAAGTTATTGTTCACCTGAGTGTTGACCCTTAAAAGCGTCAGCTAATCGTCTTCCTGAAGTGTGTATGGTGAACAAGTTCCCCAGTGACTACGCTTCTCTTGAAGGTTGAATCGAAGTTCAATGAGTTATTGATAACTGGTTGAATACTTCTCTTTAGAAATCGTCTAAGTTGAGATTCTTCTATGAATGATCAATAATAGATCAAATTTCTGATTCTTAATAAGCCCTCAGGTCCCTGTTCGGGCGCCAATTAAATAATCTCTACGAATGAATCACTTTTCAAAAAGAACTTTATTGAATAATGAACGACTGGTAGAAAATCTACGTGATAACAACTAAGAATTATAACATAAAGCTTACAGTACAAATGGATGGTGAATGACGCTTGGTCACATGTCGAGAGGGTATATAAAGGAGAGAAATGCTAACATAAGTTAATACTGAGTCAGGATACTTTATTATATTATTATTATAGGGGAGGTCCCTTATCTATATGATTATTTTAGCTACAAGCTTTGTAGCTGCAATGCTAACTTTGAAGGAGCTTATCTCCTGTATGATGTGCTATTATATGTTTCTTCAAACGATAAGCTCGTATTACTTTGTAGCTGCAATAAGGACATTGAAAGGGCTTTTCTCCGGTATGTTGTGCCATTACATGTTTCTTTAAAGTACAAGCTAGTACTGCTCTATAGCTGCAATGCTGGCATTGATGGGGCTTCTCTTTGGTATGGAGAGCCATTATGTGGCTTTTCAAAGTAGCAGCTTGTACACAATTGTAGCTGCAATGAGGACATTGACGGGGCTTTTCTCCGGTATGTTGTGCCATTATATGGTTCTTCAAATTACAAGCTAGTACAGCTTTGTAGCTGCAATGGGGACATTGATGAGGCTTGTCTCCTGTATGGAGTGCCATAATATGTGCCTTTAAAGTACCAGCTAATACTGTGTTGTAGCTGCAATGAGGACATTGATGGGGCTTTTTACTGGTATGACGTGCCATTATATGTTTCTTCAACTGACCACCTTCTACTGCTTTGTAGCTGCAATCAGGACATTGATGAAGCTTTTCTCCAGTATGTCGTGCCCTTATATGATTAGTCAAAGAAAAGGATTGTACTGCTTTGTAGTTGCAGTGAGGACATTGATAAGGCTTTTCTTCAGTATGTTGTGCCATTATATGATTCTTCAATGTACCAGCTTGTACTGCTTTGTAGCTGCAATGAGGACATTGATGGGGCTTGTCTCCAGTATGGTGTGCCATTATATGTTTCTTCAAATTATGAGCTTGTACTGCTTTGTAGCTACAATGAGGACATTGATGAGGCTTGTCTCCAGTATGGTGTACCATTATATGTTTCATCAACTGACCACGTTTTACTGCATTGTAGCTGCAATGAGGGCACTGATGGGGCTTGTCTCCCGTATGGTGTGCCATTATATGTATTTTCAACGTACCATTTTCTACTGCTTTGTAGCTGCAATGAGGACATTGGTGGTTCTTTTCTCCAGTATGTTGTGCCATTATATGATTCTTTAGCGTACTAGCTTGTACTGCTTTGTAGCTGCAATGAGGACATTGATGGGGCTTGTCTCCGGTATGGTGTGCCATTATATGTCTCTTCAAATTAGAAATATGCACTGCTTTGTAGCTGCAATGAGGACATTGATGGGGCTTTTCTCCAGTATGGTATGCCATTGTATGTTTCTTCAACTGACCGATTTCTACTGCTTTGTAGCTGCATTGAGGACAATGATGGGGTTTGTCTCCGGTATGTTGGGCCATTATATGATTCCTTACACGAGAAGCTTTTACTGATATGTAACTGCAATGAGGGCAATGGTGATGGTTTTTTCCGGTGTGTTGTTCTATTATGTGATTCTCTAAAATGGGATCTCCTACTTTACCATCACATGTCATTATATGCCTCTTTATGGCATGATCATGAGCTGCACCTGAAACAAACAAATGGAAAAATATTTACCATTGGCATGTAAAGAATTATTTTAATTATTTCTTATGAATTTGATTTTAGTTAAAGTCACAATTATTCTTTAGGGGCGTCACATTTTTTTTTTCATCTTTATACTAATCCCACAATCCAGGGGACTTCTTGAGATGTTCGTTTAAAGCAAACATGTTAATGAATATAAAGATAAAAGAAAATACACCCTTGGGGTAAAATACAACAAAGTAAGTAATATCTCTGAGTTGAGATACTTTTAATAAATTTAGTGTTTTGACCTGGCCAGTGTGTCTCTAGCTTTGGAAAAATCCACAGGGAGACAGGCCTACTTTGATAGGTATTAGGTTAGAAACCCTTGGAAAAATCTTTGAGTGGTGGAAGTAGGTGGACCTATACAATATATACCATACACAAACCAACAATATATCACCAACTTGTAAAAAGATGAATTGTCTTAAAACAGTTAAAAGCATGGATTGTAACATATTATATAGATAGAGATAAGTAATGTTACATTCAGATATTTGCAACCAATGCAGTACCAGAGATATCAGTCTCAGTGATCATCAGTAGTGATCTCAAAACATGGCTGTAGACTTTTGTAAGTAATGATATAGTGATCGTGGAAGCATCCCTTTCCGTAATGATTTACTGTACTTGTCCTTATCCATAATTAGTTCCTTTTTTTCTTTAAAATGATGGGGAATAAATGGATGGTGGATAATGATGGACGTCCACCATCGGTTAATAAAAACATGATATAACTAACTTACACAAATGAAGTTTGTATCTATCATCAACCTATCAGTTAGAGAGACCTCTCAACATTGTAGCAGACTTTTGTAAGCATTCAAATATGCTTTAATGCAGGTATGGGCAACCTTTGACATGTTATGGGCCAAACTTTAGTGTGCAAATACGTTCGCGGGCCGCGTTTAAAAGTAGTGCATTTTAAAGTAGTGTTCATAATTTTTAGCGATAGATATCAGTCAGCCATGAAATAATACGACAATGTTATTACAACACAATTTATTAAAATAACAAAATGAAATGAAAAAATAGGTACCTACAGCATTAAATTAAATCGTTAAATTTAGAATTGTTACAAACTACGAAAGTTAAATAGCGACACCGAAATCAATGAGACACTTGAGCTTGAATTTGGGAAACTAATTCATCGATGTTTGGATTAATTCCACTGGTACAAAGACGTAAAGAATTTTCCAAATTATCGTCAGTCAGCCTTGTACGATGTTTTGATTTATTAACTTTCATCAATGAAAAGAACTGTTCGCATTTATAAGTACTGCCAAACGCACAAATCAATCTTCTTGCAAATTTTCTAAGCTGCGGAAAATGGTCTTCTTCGAGGTATTTTTTGTAGAAATCGCACAACTCCACGTCTTCAAATTTAGATTTTAGGAGTGAGTTTTCTTGAATCTCGATCAACTCCATTTGCAAGTGTATTGGAGCATTTTGTACATTACTTTTTGTTGGAGTAGCAAATAAATTGAAACAGTCTTCCATGTGTTTGAAATCGCTAAATCTGATCGAAAATTGCTCCGACAGTAACTTGAGTTCTTCAGCATATTGAGCGTAAGCAATATTTTCATACGCAGAGAGCGTGGTGAAATGGTAACTGTTACCAGACAGCATATGTGCCTCCCACAAGCGGATTTTGTTCTGAAACGCTTTCAAATGGCTGTACAAATCATTTACTAACTGTCCTTGTTTTTGAAGTTTCAAATTTAAATCATTCAAATGGCCTGTAAGGTCGACAAGAAATGCTAAGTCACATATCCATTTTGCGTCACTCAATTCAGATAGTGGTTTATCTTTTATTTGCATAAATTCTGCTATCTCATTTCTAAGCTCGTAAAACCGTTTCAGCATTTTCCCTTTGCTTAGCCATCTGACTTCACAATAATATGTTACGTCGTCATACTCGGCTGATATTTCATCCAAAAACGCCTTGAACTGACGATGGTTAAGCCCTCGGGATCGAATAAAATTGATGGTTTTTACTACCACATTCATAACATTCTGGAGTCGAATGGACTTAGAACACAAGTTCTGTTGGTGGATAATGCAATGAAGGACTATCAAACCATCTTTTTGCACATTTAATTCAGTTGCTTTTTCATTCAAAATTCCGATGAAACCTTTACGTAAGCCGACCATAGAAGGTGCACCATCTGTGCATACTCCAACTAATTTCGACCATGGCAAGCCAAAACTTGTGAATACCTTTTGAACTTCATTAAAAATGTCCTCTCCTGTAGTGGTTCCTTTTAGCGGCTGTAAAGCAAGCAATTCCTCAGTAATAGTGAATTCTTTATCAACACCTCGAATAAATATAGCCAGTTGAGCTATGTCAGACAAATCGGTGCTCTCGTCTAATGCTATGGAAAATGATTCAATACCAGTCATACGGCCAGTCAATGTTGTTTTTATATCATTAGCCATCATTTCTATACGTCGTACAACGGTTCGTCTTGACAAACTAATTTTTTCAAATTCATTTTTCTTTTCAGGACACAAAACACTGCAAACTTCTGACATACACTCCTTGATAAATTCTCCTTCGGCAAATGGTTTCAATGACTTTGCCAATTTTGAACTAACTATAAAACTAGCTTTCACAACATTATCAAGTTGTGTTCTTTGTCTATGAAATATTTGCTGCTGTTTTTCCAAATTTGCGGTAAGTTTCTGGATTTTGTCTTTTCTTATTTGTCCTGTCAGTGAGAGCAGCGTAGGATGCTTAGTTGAGTAATGCCTCTTTATATTGAATTCTTTCATCACCGAAATGGATTCATTACACATCAAACAAATAGGCTTACCATTGTGCAAGATAAAGAAGAATTCTTCAGTCCATTTTTCTTGAAACTGGCGACCCTCTGCATCTACTTTTCGTTTCCTTCCACCAGACATCATTTTCATTTACTTATCGTTCGATAAACTTAATAAGAAAATAGGTATAATTAGTAAGCACTCAAGATGCACACAAAGTCACAAAGCAAACTTATCACCACGGTAGCTCGAATAGGACTGAACTAAGTTCCGGCCATCCACCCGCTTATATAGGCAAAATGAAGGAATGATCTAGAATCGTCTAGTGTAGAACAATACAATTGCGAAGCAATAATCCTTTGTTGCGCCGCCAGTGTGGCGGCAAACATCAATGGCTTTGAACTTTGATGTTTGCCGCCTCACTCTTTGATGATCACCGCCACTCGGCTTGCTCGCTCACTTGATTCCATGAGTATGAGTAAGTAGTGTATTTTTTTTTTTTAAATTGGGTTTTTCAAAATGTCTCGCGGGCCGGATCAAATCTTACAGCGGGCCGGATCCGGCCCGCGGGCCGGCTGTTGCCCACATACGCTTTAATGTATTTACCATTGACCATAATTAGCTATACTTCTTAATAACCGATTGGACAATTATAAATGTATTGCTCACATTTATCAATAAAAAAATATAGTAGTGGCCAGCCAGTAAAAAATAAAATATATTCTAAAACCATAGTAACCAATAAATAATGGTTTTTTCTTGTGAGAAATAAGTGGTCCTGGTTTTCTGTCTCTTCTCTCTCTCCATCTCCCCATGGTGATGGTTGTTCCAACTGCCAGCTGGTTTGAATGAGTTGATTATAGCAGTAATAATACATTTAGATGTTTACTAACAATGAAGAACCAGAGCTATCAGTCTGAGTGATCGCACAACACGGTATTAGACATTTGTAAGTAATGAAATAATGAGATGTTGTAGGTACTGTACTCACCATCATCTGTGATTACCTCTTCTTCTTTGAAATGGATTGGGCCACCTGATGATAAGAACAAGATATCACTAACTAATAAAAAATAAAATTTCTTAAAAACATTAATTATAGCAGTAATAATACATTTAGATGTTTACTACCAATAAAGAACCAGAGCTATCAGTCTGAGTGATCACACAACACAGTATTAGACATTTGTAAGTAATGAAATAATGAGATGTTGTAGGTACTGTACTCACCATCATCTGTGATTACCTCTTCTTCTTCTTTGAAATGGATTGGGCCACCTGATGATAAGAACAAGATATCACTAACTTATAAAAAATAAAATTTCTTAAAAACATTAATTATAGCAGTAATATTACATTAAGATGTTTGGTACCACCAATGAATTTGATGTCCTGAATTCAAATGTGCCATTAGTTTTTGCCAGGGAGCTCAAATTTCTTAAGATATAACTTTTTAGTAAAATATTTGTTACACTATTTTAAGTTAAATCTTAAATCCATGGATAATATAGAAAAAAAACTAAACATGGAATTTTTATTATTAAATTATACAAATATTATTATACACAAAGATAAAGAAAAATGTCATCGATGAAACCAACTAGTTAGTCCCTGAACACTTCAGAAGCTTCTTTTCCATGTCATTCTTGATTGCATTTGGGAACGTATCATGTGCGCACTTTATCTTCCTTAGTGGTCAAAGTGGCTGAGTAAATTGTAAAATATTTTACTAGTAAATAGTAAAATAGCGCCTTAATGCTCATGTTATACCCAATGTTTTGTCTCTTAAGCAACTCTTTTAAAGCAATTGGCACTGAACCATATTAATTCCCATTGTGTAGAAGGAAACATTTCAAACTTTGCTTTAAGCTATCAATAAATAGACGCCAATCATCTGGAAAAGTCAAGAAGACCCATTTTTTTCCAGGAGTCCACTAATTTTGTGACAAAATACAAGATTGTCTTCTTGAGAGAAGAAGGGTAGCACACCCCTGGTTCCTTGTTCCTGGAAATATTTGTCTTTCAACCTGGAAGCCAGTAATTCAGAAGCTTGTTTTGACTGGTTAAGATCTCTGGCGACATCATTTAACCCATCCTGGTTGGTTAGAAACATTAAGGAATTGATGACATCCCCTCATAATCACTGTCACCTTCATTAGTATCATAAGGGTGATAAGAGGGACAAAACTCATCCTCACAGAGTTCTAGTAGCTGGTGAAACATTGGGATTGGCACTTTTTTTGAGCGAGAGACCGCATCAATCAGGATTAGTCAACTTGTTACAGTTGTTTCAATACATTCCAGTAATATTTACTAGGTAGAAATAGCAGTCATTGAATTGGTTTTTTGTGTTCTCTCCAAACCATCAATATGCCGAATTTCAGACTGTTTCTTTTCCCGGCAGTCCACTGTCCCAAATGTTCTGTACAACTTTTACAGACCTGATACGTTGGCCAGGTTTTATCTTGATTACCAAGTCCAACACCAAAGTAACCAAGATAAGCTCTCTTTACAAAGTCACTAACAGTTTATCTGTATTCTCCGCATGTGTAGCAAAACACATCAGGTTGATTCACGCGATTTCTACTTATACTCAATTTATTTCTATTCAACAACACAAATGCAACATGGTACATTTTAGGTTAACATTATAAAAGCTCTTTCCTAAACACAAATATCACGTGAGGCCAACTACGATTTACCGTGCATGGCAAGAACTAACAAACTATCCTCAACTCTAATTGAAGTGTCGAAGGTCACTTATGTTACTGGATGCTTACTACATCTGGCGGATTTTCCTGGAACTAACTAGCCACCAGACTGACAATAAGGCAAATATACAGGAACCAATTAAGGTATATGTGATTGAGAACTGCAGGAAACGGTAGAGCCCATATAGAAAAACTGATTTCATATTTAGATTCAGCTAATCAAATCAGATATAGCTGAAATTAGTTCTAAAATTGTAGGTACCAAAAAAAAAACTTTTTTCTTGTAGGTTTGTGTAATGTTTGAATACTCGCTATTAAGGTATATGGTATATGTAATTGAGAACTGCAGGAAACGGAGTTAGAACTGCACGAAAAGGAGACCTGCTTGTAACAATAAAATATCACTAACTTATAAAAAATGAACTATTTTGAAAGATAGTTAAAAATATTGATTATAGGAGTAATGATACATTAAGATCTTTGTTACCAGTACAGTACCAGAGAGACAAAATCAGTCTGAGCGACTTCTTAACATTTATTCATATTAGAAAATTGAGAGATGCTTCAATAAGGCTTAGTTTACTCACCGTCATCCATGATTAGCTCTTCTTCGTTAAAGTGGATTGGATCACCTGCTTGTAACAATAAGATATCACTAACTTGTAAAAAATGAAGTGAAGTGCCTTAAAATATAGTTAAAAATAGATTATAGCCTAAACGATAGATTATCATCATATAGTCTTAATGATACATTAAGATGTAATATTAGCTGGCATTTATACATATTTGTAAATTAGAGATGCTTTATTGATGCTTAGTGTACCCACCATCATCATCACCATCGCCTCCTTGTAAGAGACAGTTATAACTTGAATAATGAATAATAATAATGAAGTACATATTTAGGTACTGAGAGATGCTTTAGTATACTCACAGTCATCCACAATTAGTTCTTCTTCTTCTTCTTTAATGTGGATTGAATCACCTGCTAGTAACAAGAACATATTACTTTTTACAAAATTAAGTGTCACAAAAGATAGTTAAAAATATTGATTAAAGCAGTAATGATGCATTAAGATGTTAGCTACCAGCGCAGTACCAGAGCTATTTATCACCTCAGCCAAAATGCAAAATGGTAATAGATATTTGTATGTATTAATATAATGAGGAACGCTACAGAAGTGATTTAGTGTACTCACCATCATCTGTGATTGGCTCTTCTTCTTTAAAGGGGATTGGATCTCCTGTTCATAACAGAAAGTTGTCATTAACTTATAAATAATGAAGTGAAGTGTCTTAAAAGATAGTTAAAAAAAGAAAACAGCAGCAATTATAAATTAATATGTTCGCTAATGTAGTAGATATTGTACTTATTCAAATTCTGAGGAATGCTTCAGTGTACTCACCATTGTCCAGGATTACTTCTTCTACTTTAAATTGGAACGGACTACCTGCACATAAGAATAAAAAAAATTAAATTGGGAATTTAACCAATTAATGCATTTCATACATTTATTAATAAAACAATACAAAATATATTGGTGACCAACCAGTCAAAAATAAAATACATTCTAAAACCAAAATAAATCAACTATGGAATTTCTCCAGAGAAACTGGCTGTACTGGTCTTTCGTCTTCTCTCTCCTACTCCCCTTAGAGATATTGAGTCTAACGGACTGCTGTAACGAATTGGTTGACTTCTTCAAGTCTGTTGCAATTAGTTCCTTGGGTACAGTAATTTTCAAGGTCATCACTTGCTGACCATGAGTTAGCTAACTCTTTCCTGATCTTAAATGAAAATTACGTATATCATCATCAACAGGGAAACATTCCAGGATGCATACGATCTTCCAACAGAGAGGACTATGAGTCAATGGTGAATAAAAGGTCATCAACGTTAAGTGAACATGAAGTGTACCACTTAGCCTTTTCTGCAAAGTCTGGAGTTATTCTGTATGCAACCGTTTCTAGACATTTGTACACTTTTTGTTCCTTACTTTTCACAGGACGAGAATCTTGTCTACTGTAAAGACATTCCTTGACTAATGGGCCAATTCCATGTACAATACAGCCCTATTCATTTAAAATAAACATACAACAATTTTGTGTTATTCTAGAAAGAATTCAATATAATGAGCATAAGTGGTTGGTATGTGGAGACTTAAAAGTACTCGACATGCTCTTAGGTCAACAATATGGCCACGACAAGTTTCCATGTTTATTATGCTTATAGCATAGACATGATAAAAAATCCCTTTTCACTTAAATTATAATCTATATTGAATAAATAATGAGAAAACGTTTCTCAATAAAATTCAAAGGCGCGTTCTTAAACTATATTTTGTTTTCTACCCTTGTTTTGTCTTTCCATCTCGATTCTCTACTACTAACATTTATTGAATATCATTTTTACTTTACCATCCAAAATTTAGACACTAAATTATAAAATTGTTCAACTTCAATAGAATTATGTAATATTTCTTGAAAGTTTATTTTCCTAGAAGAAACTAAAATGTCGGCCAATATTATTCCTTTAAACAATTTTTGTGATATTTCCAATCACATTCAACGATTTAACAGTACTTCAGATATTTATATATAAAATAAATATTGCAATGAAACTGTTGAAATGACATTTATTACGAAAGGTGAATAACTGTTTCAGTCCCTGGATTTTGAAGATTTTTTTTAAATTGGTGAGAATATCCCTCAGGAATTGATGAATTGTCTGACAGCCCAGCGTTTATTGATTTACTGTCTTCTGTAATCAGAAGATGTTCCATTTAAGTTTAAGGGAAATATTCAAGTTACCTGCAGATGTAACGAATTTTTATAAAATTATTCCCCCCCCCCCCTAAAAAAATGAATTGATATTTATGAAATGAATTTTAATGCTAGATGCCTTATGCCAGAAATGCAAAAAGCACAAAAGCGTAAATAATTTAACAAGATGAAGAAAATGACATTCTTCAGTTTTCTAAACTATTTGCCTCTAAATAAGCTCACTACGAGGTGGTCTGAAAAGTTTCCGACCTAACAAAGCTTTTATTTATTTTATCATCTTCATGTTGAGGTCGGAAACTTTTCAGGCCACCTGTGTATAAAAACTGATGTTACTGTAATGCTATTAAAAAACCGAAATGTTTCCCAGGGATTCTTAAATGGCAACAGATGAAATGTGCAAAATTTGTACAAAAATGGCTCAATTATGGGGGTCATTACATGCAAAAAAGATAGACTGAACAATCTTGATTTCTGAAATGGTCCTTTCTCTTTCAAATGAATGCAGTTTCTAATTTGTGCTGCATTTTGTTTGATTGTCAACAAAAAACATGGATTAAATTTAGATTGTGTCACAATTATCAACTTTAGCATGCATGCAACTCTGACTAATTACATAAAACAATATCTTCCAATTTAATATTTTGAACGTTCAAATGATACTAAAGGAACTCCTGTAAATCATAAATTGTGAGACACAAATAGATAATACCTACTTAATGAAACACAAATCTTAACTTTTCTATGTTAATATTAAAACAACTTACAGTCAAATTCTTCTTTGATTTCTTGCTTGATGACCTTTAAAGATTCCTTCACATCTGCAGACAAAACAATCAAATTCATTGTTAATCTGTCCATAATAATACTTCCAGTCAGTATAATGAAACAAATTGAATGAAAATCTACTTTCAGTTTCAGATATTTTAATTACTTTCTGACTAAGAATTTTACAGCAGTTAAATACACAACGTTATATTACCGGTTGCATCCATCTTAAATAAAATAGATATCCTCCAAAATACAGAATTCAAATGAGACCAATCTTCAACAAGCTAACAGTGACCACATGCAGTTCAATAACGACAAGCGCCCGCCAAAGAACTATTTCATCTTCATCTTACATGTTTTTGTACTTTCCCCTAATGTATTTCAATAATGAAGTTTAATTCAATTGCAATGCCCTTGTATTCAATCTTTTCCACTACTAAATTACGACAAAACTGCCAGCGAGGAGAAAGACACAACAGTTTTACGTGCGGTTAATTTAAAACTACGTGTAGGACCTACAAATGAACCAAACTGTTCCAAAAATATTTTAAATTTGTATACTTTTTAAGAGAACCAAAAGGATTTAGTTCAAAAACTCATTCGTTCTCAACCGGCCAGTGGACCTGTTTCAGTCCTGCTTCAAAAAATCTCGATTCCACCCTTCGAAAATTTCTACTCCACCAAAATATTCCACCTACGTTTTGAAAACTGCTTAACCATAAAACGTGTTTAGATTATGACACAACCAAATGATACTCAATTCGATTGGTTCTAGTCACTGCCAGCTCGTTATTTTATCCTAAAGATTACCTGTGACGAAACGTCTATAGACTTATGAGGACAGCCTATCCACCAGTGATGTTCACCACATCCCAAACAGATGGTTCAGCTTGATGATCCTTTTAAACATCATTGGGGAGATTACTTACAAATTCATATGAGTCCAGCCCTTAATAACACACTTAGCGCTCTGGTTTACCCTTCTTCGCCAAATGGCAGAACAATTAAGGCTATAATAAAAGCTCGGACTAACCATTTTGTACAATCAAAAAACAAGTTAAGTGAGGCCAAAAATTTGGAAAAATAATTCAACAACCAGGTGAACATTGCTATGCGATTAAAGGCTGTGGCAAGGTATTGCGAATTAGTGAGTTTCGGTATTACTCCTTAATAGTCCGATTTATTCACGGAGTGCACGATGATTATGCTCGAGATGCAATTGTTTTGAAAAAAAAACCTGTCAAATTGTTTGATACTCTCGAAACAGCTCAAAATTTAGAAGCTACTTGGGCTCAAGAAATCAAGTTCCATTCACCTGATAATATTAAGCCGCCCTCTCTCTCTAGTGAAAAGAGTTGTTACTCAAAAAATCACGAAAAACCCGGTACTCTAATTGACCCCCTTCAGCGGGCATCACGTTACAAGACGGTTACCAACTGATTTTCGCCCACCCAGGCAGAATCAATTCGCTCTATACGACACTCTACCTGCCACTGAACTCAATAAGAAAATAGAATCTGCATTCTATGAGCAAGTTCAAACTGGTGATATTAGCACAAATATATTATTAAATCAGTCTTACTACTAGCTAACTGGATATAAGGCTGTGTGAAAAACGAGTGTGTAGTGTTTGGACAGGAAGGGTATATTAGTGTTTCTAGAACGCTGAGCTAGGAGTACTAACTGGGCATAAGGCCTCTTCCTGACCATGTATAGGCACGAAGGTGGATGATTCAGATGCGGTGGGACTAACTGTGTACCTTCCAACCGCAAAAAGGATCAGTCGATCTGTTGGTGTGTGGTGAACATCACTGGTGTAAACACTGTCTTCATAACATCTCGGAATGGAAGAAATACTCTATCAATAGCAGTTGACGAGTCTTGTGATATAAATGACACAGCGCAGGTTTTTCTTTTTATGCGATTTATCTCCACTACAGGCCCTAAAGAGGAACTTTTGGGATTATTGCCACTCAAAGGACTAACGTCTAATATTGACATTTGCTATTGTAGAACAACACTGTTAAATATTGAGGAAGCTTTTCTCAACAGGTCTAAAAACTTTAGAAAGAGCAAAGCGGCGTAAGCCTTTGTTAATAAACCTCTCAATGCCACGGTAACAGAAATAAAATTTTCGCCTTTTAATATTGATACTGGCAGCTTTGAAATGAAGTTGCTGGTTCAAAAAAATAAAGAATTGTGGAGCTCAAAATTCGAGCGTCTTTATGACGCTTTGAAAGATCTGGAGAACGAAGATATGTTGATTTTTAACACCTAGAATAGTATTCCTGACTCATATGATCAACTAAAGAAACTAGCGTTTGCTGTTCTTTCCTTATTTGGGTCTACATATTTATGCGAACAATCATATTCAAGCATGAACCTTATCAAGAGTAAATTAGGAAATCGGCTTATCGATGAGAACTTGGAATCGTGCCTAACATTAAAAACAACAGCATACAAACCTGACTTACCCTTACTTTCCAAGGAAATGCAAGGCCATTGTTCACATTATTGGAGTATTTGTAGTTTTTTTTTAAGGATACCTTTTGTATTATTTAACTTGTTATATTTTTAAATAAATATTATCTTTATATATCTTTATATTAAAGCAAGCTAGAGAGTGTACTTTTAATTCTAATTATTTCCATGAAAATGTCTCTACTAAAGCAAAGCTTAAGTTTTAAAAAAATGGCTCTTTGAATAAACTTCAATTTTGTATTGCTTATATTTGGCTCCTTTGGATGACGAGTTTGCCGACCAGGCCTCTAGTCAATCCCCTCTCTGGCCCAATCTTTCCTTCACAGTAGTGATGGTTGTCATCTCCAACCTCCTTGATCGGTACCTCTACCTAGTCTTGGCATTTCTATTGTTGTTACTGTCATTTTCAAACCTGTGTTCTGGACATATATGGTTTATTGACGGTGGATACCACAGGTAAAATAACTGAAGTGTATGTTACTCCTGGTGAATGAATAATCAAAAAGAAATGAAAATGCCTCAAATCTGTAAATGTGTATTAATATAATTTGTTTTCATTTTACTAAATGTGTTTTAAAATGATTTGGTCAGATCTGCAATGATTTTGGTTCTTTTGTTTGCAGATGCGAAGTAATCTTTTAATGGCATAAAGCAAGAAATCAAAGAAGAATTTTATGGTCAGTTTTTTTTTTTTTTCAAATTTAACAGAAATTTGAGTTTTACGATTTTGAGTAGGTTGTAGTGTTCAAGTCTTTAATATATGTATATATTTGCAACACAGAATTGCTTTATTCAACATTACTTGATGATACATGTTTTCCTTAACTTAGTGTGACCCACAAACAATTTGATGAACTGCAGCAACTGACATATTTTTTTAATTATCTGGCTTATTTCTTTCGATTCACTTATTAATCACTAGGGTTTTATGAAAAAAAGTTTTCCACCCTAAAAATTACTATCTAGGGTTTTGCTATTCAAATGTCCAAACTGTTGCATAACCATACTCAAAATATATGTAATTGGCCATGGTTTAATACAGGTTAATGTTGATTAATGCCGACACAATCTAATCTTTCTCCTTGCTCTTTATTGGTAGGCTACAAAACACAAGGCAATTAGGGAACTGCCATCTGAAAGAGAAAATACGATTCTAGAGATAAAGATCATATTGCCTGTAATGATTGACTAATCTAAGCAGTTATAGAAATTATCTATTTTTAATCTAGCGGCGATCTTGTGCTTAATTAAAACCTGGCTTGGCACTAATTCCTACAGGCTTAATGAATTCAACTAATCCAAGCAGTTGTCGTAGATACTTTGTATAATTAATTTTGCTCCATTTAAAAGTTCTGGAGTAAATGCATGGAGTTCCCCTCATACTGTACTATTACAGATTGGAAAAATATGTTTCTAGAAGTTTTCGCAGATCATTTATTAAAAAATTTCAGAAAGAGTGGAGGGCCAGGGAAAACAGTTGAGTGAGACAAGTTTTTCTCGGCGCAAAAATCACTTTGTTAGAATTTATCCGAATCAATTGGTCTTCGGAGAAGTTTAATAGACTCGTATTTGTATGAATTTTTATGGTGCAACAAAAATAGCGGTAATAATTTGTTCAATCAATTAATAAATGACATTGTAAATCTTTGCCCACCAGAATAAATATATGTTCAAACACTAAAACATCTTTTACTAAACTCTTTCCCCGAATCTTTCATTTACAGATAATAGACTAGAGAAATGATTTAAAACAATCAGGGGTCCCTATTCCCAAAAAGACCCAAAACCTAAATAAATGTGCGTAAAGCAACACAAACGAAAAGAATGTGAAAACAAACTCGGTTCCGATCGTTATTCGTTAATTTTATTTTTTATTCAGCATCTGATCAATTTGTCCAGAAGAGAGAAAGAATAAATGCATTAAAGAAAACAAAGGTTAAATTAATAACTACATTTTGTTAATGTAAATAATCTGATAACTGTGAAACATCGACCATCAATCTATACTGTGATTGCAGTATTTACCATATAAAAAGTTTCTAGTTTCAGAAGAAACTATATAAAAACAGAATACTCTTCTAAATTATCATTTATTCAAATGACAAATTGAAATAATTATTTGGATTAAAAAAATTTAAAATACGCTCGTCTAAATTATTTTTTGATTGTGAATAAGAAATAAATACTGTTCATTGATTATTTAAAATGAAGTTTGCCCGCCCCAAGAAATGCCAAACCCGGGGAATTAATTATGACCATTAGTGATAAAAAGCAGGTGCCTGAGAGAAACCAAAGTATCCTTACAATCTAGGCAGGTACTAGGATATGAACCCTGGAAGTAAAAAATAAAAAAACTGGAAATTACTTTAAGTAAATGTTTAACTCTAGTAAATTGACTATTTAAATAGTAACGTTATGGACTAGAACCACATTATCATAGCATAGGTTTAAAATACTAATTAAATTACTGGCTCGAATAAAAAACAATATGGAAAAAGAATACAAACTGGTATTTAACTACAGAAATGTAAATGTATATTTTAAAAAACAAAAACGTTCTACCGCTCCTGAAAACTTGATATTTTTGAGATACGAACGAAGTATTGGTTTGAATTTGACGATATATGCTCTTTGGACTGAGTGATCCGTTCATTTATGTTGTCCTCATCTTATTAGCTCGTTAACAAACGACACATAATTATTGGTGCTTTAATATAGTTTTGTTTTACTGTCTTATCCATCCTATTGGAATTTGTTTTGTTGACGATGGATTCAACAGGTAAGATAACTATAGTGTCCTTACTCCTGTTGAATGATTAATCATAAAGTAATGAAAATGCATAAAATCTGTAAATGATATATATTATTGAATAGAATGATTATAAAATAACCCGGTCAAATCTGCAATAATTTTGATTGTTTTGTTTGCAGATGTGAAGGAATCTTTTAAGGCCATAAAGCAAGAAATCAAAGAAGAATTTGATTGTAAGTTTTTTAAATTTTAACATAGAAATTTGTTTAGCAGGTGCAGTGTTCAAGTCTTTGATATATTTGTCACACAAAATTGCTTTATTCAACATTGCGCGATGATTCATCTTTTCATTAACTTAGATTGACCCACCAAAAATATGAAGAACTGTCATCTAATGTATTTTGTTAATTATGTGGTTTACTCCTTACGATTGAGGTATTTCTGCACTTTGCTTTACTTATTACTTGCAAGGAGTTTTAAGGAAACATAGTTTCACCAACTAGTAATGGCTCGTTTATAGCATCGTCTTGAGTTTTTCACATTATTCAAACTTTCTAACTGTTACATTATCATACTCAAGATATTGGTGAATATATTTGACAATGGTTAAATGCAAGCCAGTGTTAATTAATGCTGACACAATCTAAACTTTATCCTTACGCTTTATTGGTAGGCTACAAAACACAAGACAGTTAGGGAACTGAAAGAAAAAACCAATTCTAGTAATAAAGATTATTTTGACAGTAATAATTGACTAATCCAAGGAGTTGTCGTAGATATTTTGCATATTCAATTTTGTTCTTCCTCCATTGGTCTATGTGATGACCTTAAGCACAATTAAACTCGACTTGGCGCTAGTTGCTACAGACTTAAAAAACTTAACTCATTCAAGCAAGCAGTCAGTCTATCAACAATTTCCACGGGGAGAAAGAGTGAAAAGAGACTCAAGACTAGGACTGCCAGTTTCTCGCAAGAAAACTCCATTATTTTATGGTTTTAGAATATGTTTTAGTTTTGACATGTATTCTTATTTCTATTTTATTTTTATTCCTAAATGTGAGGAATTCATTTATAGCAGTCCAATCGATTATTAAGAAATATAGCTTATCCTTGTCGATTGTAAATTCACTAAAGCATATACGACTGCTTACAAATGTCTGCTACCTTGTTGTGAGATAACTCTAACTAATATCTAGAATCTTCATTTTTTTTAAGTTGGTGATATCATGTTCTTATTAACAGATGGTCCAACTCATTTTAAAGAAGAAGAAGACCAAAACTTGGACGATGGTGAGTAGTCTAAAGCATCCCTTAATATATGAATACGTATAAATGTCTGCTACCATGTTGTTAGATCACTTAGACTGTTAGCTTTGATACTTCATTGGTAGCAAACATCTTTTAATGTAATATTGCTGCTGTAATTAATGTTTTTAAGAAACTTTATTATTTATAAGTTAGTTATATCTTACTCGTGTTAGCAGGTGGTCCAATCCATTTTAAAGAAGAAGAACTAATCACAGATGATGGTGAGTACACTAAAGTATTCCCACAATAAATAAATACGTTAAACGACGTTACGATTAAATAATCGATGTTATAAAAAAAAAAATTAATTTTTTATGTCAGCGGTATTGTGTTCTGTTTAACAGGTGGTCCAATCCATTTTAAAGAAGAAGAAGAGCTAATCATGGACGATGGTGAGTACACTTAATCATTTCTCTGGAGCATCCCACAATAAATGAATAGTTGTAAATGTCTATTGCGATGTTAAGCAATCACTCAATCTGGTAGGTCTGGTACTAAATTGGTTTTAAACATCTAAGAGTTACATTGCTACTTTAATTAATGTTTTTAACTATCTTTTAACACATTTCATATTTTATAAATTAGTGATAACTTGTTCTGATTAACAGGTGGTCCTATTTATTTAAAAAAAGAAGGCCTAATCACAGATGATGGTGAGTACACTAGATCATTTCTGAAGGATACCCCATAATAAATAAATTCTTACAAATGTGAGATTACTTAGACTGATAGCTCTGGTACTGCATTATAAAATATTAACTTTAGCCTAGCAGACAAAAATATCCCAACCAAAAAATTTAATATTAACTACTTGAAGTGTATTAAGCAGTATACATTAGCCAACCCAAACCTTTTCTGTAATTCCTAGTTATTAAATGGACAGGCAGGCTATTCGGATAAAATAACCTATTGACCATGAACAATATTAATAGATTAAGCAGACCCTAAAGGTGTTAAAAATCAATTAATTAAATGACTATTATAAGAAATAGAAATTGAAATTCCTTATAAGATCAGTCTAGCCATAGTGAATAAGGACTCACTTAAGCAGACACTTAATAATTTTCACTTTAGTTATAATAGCACTTATCCCACTAACAGAGCAAGTTAATTAGATGACTATTATAAGAAATAGAAATTGAAATTCCTTATAAGATCAGTCTAGCCATAGTGAATAAGGACTCACTTAAGCAGACACTTAATAATTTTCACTTTAGTTATAATAGCACTTATCCCACTAACAGAGCAAGTTAATTAGATGACTATTATAAGAAATAGAAATTGAAATTCCTTATAAGATCAGTCTAGCCATAGTGAATAAGGACTCACTTAAGCAGACACTTAATAATTTTCACTTTAGTTATAATAGCACTTATCCCACTAACAGAGCAAGTTAATTAGATGAGCTTCTGTAATTAGAAATTAGAGTAACATGTAGTTTCACAATGAAACAGGTCTAAGTCAGGATGTGCACTCTGAAAAGCCTCTATGAGACTATATTTACTATCTAATCCTCAATAATCTGGAGCCCATTATGTATCCATATTATTATTTCTGTATTTAGTGAAATAAGGCATAAATATTCAACACGATAATTCTTTATCTAAATAGAAGTCATTGTTCAAACATATAAAACCATCACCCGCCATTAATATGTCAACTTCACATTTTTAATTCTTAATTAGTTCATACAATTAATTAATTCAAAATCATCCTTAAATGTTACATTAAAACAAGAAAGTTTGCGGGATATTAATAAGTTTTGTCTTTCTGTAACGAAAGATTACTGTAAGAAGCTACTAAATCGGTTGGAGGGGGGGGGTTTCAGTGTTGGGCAAGAGGGACATTTTGAAAAGATAAGGGACATCACTCATGCTTAGATACTACATGCAATTAATTACTCCAAAATCATTCTTAAAAATTACATTAATAATTTTTCAACAGGTTGGGAAATGTAGGTTTTCTTTCAATGGATCTGCAGTAACAATTTGAAATTTATCTATAGGGCTCCAACTATTATATATTGGTAAAAGAAAATTGTCACTCAATTGAAACATGGGTTTTGGCTGTATTTAATGATTTTACTTTTACTTGGTAAATACAAATAATTTAAATTAAGTTCGTTATTTTAATTATTATTTAATTTAAACAGATTCTTAAAAAGAAAATTCTTAAATTTCAAAAATAGTTTTGGACAGAGAGCGATTATTTCCTTTGTACAACTCTTCAAAAATTGTATTATATATTAATATTCTCAGCATTCTCAGTATGTTTCAAACCTTCATATTTTTCTTTAATAATTTTCAGGCGTTAAATAATGCAGTTTCTTTTATAATGAAAGTTTCATTAATTTTACTTTTAATATTATCCTCTCATCATTTTTTATGCATAATATTTTAGTTTTTTTTTTTAGTTTCCTTGTTTTTACCTTTTGTAGCGAGGTGATTATGTATTAATCACATAATATGCTAGTACATTAGAGTAATTGGTAATCCTTAACTTAGAATTATATTTCTTAATTAATATCTAATATTTCTGACTCGCCTCTGTGCTAATCAATATTTTCTTTGTATCATTTACTTCATTAATGTTACCAAAAACTTCTTTAATATATGATCGTATATTACATAGGCCAACAGGTGTTTTGGTGCCAGAGTATTTTTAGCTGATTTCATATGAATTTGACGCCCTAAATTCAAATATATTGTTAGTTTTTGCCTATGGACTCAAGTTTCTAAGATGTAATATTTTAGTGAAATGTAGGTTACACTATTTTAAGTTAAATCCAAGGATCAAATAAAAACACTAAACACAAAATTTGTATTATTATACAAAGATAGAGGAAAAAGTCATCGATTAAACCAACTAGTCTCTGAACACTTTGGAAGCTTCTTTTCCGTGACATTCTTGAATGGATTTTGGAACAGTCCCTTTTTAAACTCCAGCAGTAATCAGCTATCATGTGTGTATCCTGTCTTCCTTGGTAGCGGGCCTCCGCAGTTTTAATATCCTGGTGAATTCTTTCACCTTATTCCTCACTGGTGTATCCTAAATTTTCAGGGAACAGTCTAAGTGGCTGAGTAAATAGTGCACCTTAATACTTATGTTACAGGATTTGAAACTGTTACCCATCTTGTTTACCAGTTCAACGTAGTTTTCAGCTTTGTGTTTGGCCAGAAAATTTCCAACAACTGCAATAAATGAAGTCCAGGCTTTTCGCTCAGCCTCATTTATCGAATTTAGGGAGGTAGTATCCTTAACGTGTTTTTGGGCCGTCAAATATTCCTGCTTTAATTTTTTCATTATTCAACTGAGGCATTTTTCCTCTACATTTGCAAAGCATGGTCCGTTCTTATCAAGAGAATTTACAAACTGCTGCATAAGGCCCGGCTTTATATGCAGTGGAGGAAAAATGAATTTCTCTCGTTTAAGTAAGTGGTCGTTAAAGTCATTCTTTTCTCCAATGTCCAAGGTTTGTCTTTTAGGCCACTCTTTTCTTACCCAATGGTGTGTTTTGTCTCTTATATCCCACAGGCACAAGAACCAAGCATATTTGGTGTGGCCACTTTGATGCCCAAGGAGAAAGTTTACCATTTTTAAGTTCACACAAATCAACCATTGATGCTCATGATACTTTATCTTCTCCAAGACCAAAGATATGGTGTTATATTTTCGTTGTGTGAGCGATTAGTATTGAACCATATTTATTCTCATTGTGTAGAAGGATACATTTCAAACTTTGCTTTAACCTATTAATAAATAGGCGCCAATCATCTGGAAAATAGTCAGGAAGGCCCATTTTTTTTAGGAGTTCTCTAATTACATGAAAATATACAAGATTGTCTTCTTGAGAGAAGGGTAGCAGACCATTTTCTCTTGTACAGAAAAAGGTAATTTTGGTTCCTTGTTCCAGCAAATTTTTGTCCTTCATCCGGTTGAGGAATTGTTGACATCTATCTGTCACATTCATAAGGGTAATAAGCAGGGCAAATCTCTTCCTCACAGAGCTCTGTTTTGAGTAATATTTACTAGGCAGAAATAACAAACAATGAAGTGGTTTTTGGGTTCTCTCCAAACCATTGGAACCCCGAATTTCAGATTTTTTCTTTTCCCGGTAGTCTACTGTCGCAAATGTTCTGTAGAAGTTTTTTCAGAGCTAGTGCGGGGCCCATGTTTTATCTTGATCGCTAAGCCTAGTATACAAAGATCCAAATTATCCAAGATAAGCTCTCTTCACAAAGCCACTAACAGTGTTTCTGTTTTCTTTTAACGTGTATTCCCCCATATCTAGCAAAACACATCAGGATGATTTACACAACTCATTCTACTTGAACTCATTTTATTTCTATTCAATAACACAAATACAACACAGTACGTTTTAGGTTAACTTTATAACAACTCTTCCCTAAACACAAATATCATGCGAGGCCAACTTTGATCTACCCTGCATTGAAAGTCACTTAAAATACCGGATGCTTACTCCATCTGGTAGAATTGAAAACAGACTGTGGAGAGAAACAAACTGAATTTTAGTACATAAATCTGTAGTTCCAACATTAACACACAAGCAGCGACTCATGACAAAGATAAATTTGGATTTAAATCAAACTATTTATCTGATCTGGATGTCGTATGTATGCATAACTAAATATGGTATAAAAGGTATAATGACTATCACATTATTTATGTTACAACTACTGTGTGGAAACAAATTAAATAAATGCTTTTTTTTTTTTTTTTTTTTTTCAAATTCAGTTATAATTGGTTTTCATTTTTGTCACAGTTTTCTTCAAGGGTGTCATGTTTTCTTGCTTCTTCAAGCAAGCATCTCATGGAATGTGGGATGAATGAATACATAACTACCCTCACGAATAAATAAAGCCACCATAATTTGAACCAGAGAGCATTCCTTGGAAGAAAGTTTTCAATAACAATTCTTTATTTCCCTGGGATCATTCTTTTTTATTTTTTTTTAAATCAATGTTTGTTATAGGTCCTGTTGTTGCAGTGCACCATGAAAAGCACCATCAGTGTCCTCATTGCAGCTACAAAGCAGTGCGGTCCGATACTTTAAAGGATCATATAATGGCACAACATACCGGAGAAAAACCCCATCAATGTCCTCACTGCAGCTACAAAACAGTACAAGGTGGTCATTTGAAGATACATATAAAATCACAACATACCAGAGAAAAGCCTCATCAATGCCCTCATTGCAGCTACAAGGCAGTACAACGTGGTCATTTGAAGATGCATATAATGGCACACCATACCGAAGACAAGCCCCTTCAATGTCCTCATTGCAGCTACAAAGCAGTACGGTTAGATATTTTGAAGGATCATATAATAGCACAGCATACTGGAGAAAAGCCTCATCATTGCCCTCATTGCAGTTACAAAGCAGTAAAAGCTTGCGGTCTGAGGAATCATATAATGGTACACCATACCTTAGAAAAGCCCCATCAATGTCCTCACTGCAGCTACGGAGCAGTATTAGCTCAGAGTTTGAAGATTCATATCATGGCACACCATACCAGAGTAAAGCCACATCAATGTCCTCATTGCAGCTACAAAGCAGCACAACGTGGTAATTTGAAGGATCATATAATAACTCAACACACCGAAGAAAAGCCTCATCATTGTCCTCATTGCAGTTACAAAGCAGTAAAAGCTTGTCGTTTGAGGACCCATATAATGTCACAACATACCGGAGAAAAGCCCCATCAATGTCCTCATTGCAGCTACAAAGCATTAATATCTCAAAATTTGAAGAGACATATAATTACACACCATACTGTAGAAAAGCCTGATAATGTGGTCATTGCTGCTGTACAGCAATAAATGCTTATAAAATATGATTCAAATAATGGTTCACTAACTGTAGAAAATCCTCATTAAGGATCTCAATGCTCCTACAAAACGTTACATTCTCATAATTTAAACTTTAACTGAGCCCAGGTCTCTTATTTCAAGTCTTAGTCGGTAATCACCTGTTTAATTCTCTTGTTATGATAAAAATGTTTATCTATTTAATATTTCATTGTCTTATCGTTTGTGCTCCAGTCTTGTTAATAATAACTGTAAACACATTTAACCTCTTTCATATTCCTTAAAAGTATGTAATAAATCTTTAGTCTTATGGTCCTCTTGCAGACATCCCTGAATTAATGGATCAAGCTGCTCCAGGTAGTATTAACTTGGCTAGTTATGCCTATTTCTCATACTATTTAGTTATATAAACAAGCATAATGACTACACTGACACTAAATCTATTGCTGTCAAAATGCGATAAGAATTTTTCAGTATAACACAAAAAGTTCCTCTTTTTTTGTGGCCATCAAAAAATATTTTAATCCAATAGTAAAGAAATTTAAAGAAACCCAGCTCAAGCTTCACACTTACTAAAAAGTGTAAAAAGTGAAGCTAAAAAAATTTATTCGCCACCTAACACCAAATGTAACTACAAAGGAAATAGTTGCTGAACTATTGAGAGATAAAAACCTAAATGTGCTAAAGGTAACAAAAATGAAACGAAGGTGAAAACAAACTCATTTCTTAAGGCATTAGATTAGATAAAAACAATATCTTCTCATAGACAGATTTTGTGTTGGTCATCGAAAGGTTATCTGGACATTGCATAACATAAACCATGAATGTTGTATAATAATGCACTTTATCAGTCTAAAAAAAATGAATTTTAAATGAAGTACTACTTGATTATTGGAAAAAAAGTTTAACAATAAAAGTGTGAGATAAAAATAATATGACAAGTTGAGTCTTCTCTCAACTTTCAATTAAGTAATATTTTAGAAAAAATAATGGGCTTATTATCATATTTTAATGCCACGAAGAATATCGGATATATGGAAAAAGGTAAACGGATTAACATATATTAATTACAGTTTCACACATACACGTACTGTCTGATTTTAAGTAGTAAGAGTGCAAAAATTTCTGATTTAAGGAGTCGACTGTTATAAGGTTCAAACTTAGGTAAATGATCCATGACTCAGTGTGTAAGTGGAGTTAATTAAACATCTTATACAACATTATTTAATTCCTACTTCGATTATTAAAACATTATGGTGTAAATCACATAATAGATCAATAAATACAAAAGTACATATTTAAATTTATAATGCTTCATCCTACCCATTAAAAACCTACTTTACAAACCACCTGGTTAAGTTCTTCCTTCACTTAACAGAATGGGCCAAATTCGCAATTTAAGTTTGTTTCAAATTTTAAACAATCGATCGTTCTGCATTCCAATTATTTACATGAAATAATGTTCACTGTATTGAGGATTTTTTTTTCAAGAGAATCTTCCGATTTCTTTAATATATTTTATAAATGATATGTTGATTTAAAATAGCTGCTTTGGTTTTTATAGTGAGTAATGTTGAAAGGTAGATCCATCCCTACACACTGATAGGGTTTGAATTTGAACTTAAAAACTGTAGATTCAACAATTAATATCAGCCGTTTTCAATTATTTTTACTTCTCTCCCCCCCTTTTTAATGGATTTGGTAAATAACTAAATCATCTTATTAAACTGTTAAATGATCACCTCTGTCGACTTGAAAAATAATTAATACTGGCTTAGCACAGTCGAAATATAAAGGTATTTTTAATCATATACAGTAGGCTCTATTATATCGGAATATCCAAATATGTAAAAAGAAAAAAGTGTCCCAACTAGTTGTCGACTTCAAATTCATCGTTTATACGTCAAAATTTGACCCATTTTTTTGAAAAAATTTGAACCCTCCAGCCAAGAGATGACAACTTTGATAGCTGGTATTGTCAAGGGAATAAATGCAAAATTCAAATGAATCTGAAAAACATTACTGACACTGAAGTGACATTGTGGCTCGGGAAAGGTTAACAGAACAAACAACTTTAATAAAATATTTTGATGTAAAATTGTAAAGTTTATTCTGAATATATAAATATAATATTACTTATATTTTTCTTTATTTCGTATATATCCTAGTCACTCTCCTATATCCGGATCAAACCCCCACATTAATCATTCATTTTCTTTTTATGGTCCCACCTCTGTTGAATGGGGTTTACATAACAACAAAATGGAATATAATCAACATAAGATGAAAATGGGCACCCCTGACAAAGAAATCAAAAAAAAAATAAAGTACCGAGTTAAATAATAATAAATTATCTACGATATTCATTTTTTTTTCTGTTATAATATTACAAAGAGATACATTATTTTTCAATGATGTACGGATTTACTTACTCTCATTATGTTTTTTTCTGTACATTTCTATAAAATCATTTTGTAAACAGCATTTAAGTAAGTACATGACTGATGTGGAAGAACACACAAAATTAAATTAACAATAATATCAATTGAGTTTCTTGGGACATCGGCTTAGGTTGATGGAATAGAGATGTTATGTTTTCATCATTCATCAATTTATTAATCATCAGGTCCTTTTGACAAGAGAATAGAGGCAGATATTATTGAAATGTAATAATTATTAACAAAATAATAGATACAAGAGGAATTAATGCGCTATGAGTAGCTCATGAAATTATTTAAATATGCAGCAATTCATAGGTTTGCATATAAACGAAGTTAAATCATATTTATAAAAACGTGAATATAATAAAATATGAGACACAATGTAAAAAATGGTCTGCTAGTTTGTGACAGAACATGTATATAAAATTAAAATTGAATCTACATGATCAAAAAATATGTGAGAAACCAAGGTTTGAATAATTTATTGGGAGGGGAATGAACAATTGTTTTACCCATCTCCCTTAGTCTCTGACAGTCCCCCTTAACCGTGGAAAATGAAATATCAATGCTATGCACTTAAGTGATCATGCATTGGAAGCTGAAGACTATCATTCAAAGTTAAAGTACAACAACCTCGTGTATCCTTTAGTCTTGTATGACCTGTGGTTGCTTTACAACATAAAATATCTCAAAGTTTCCTGATAATCCTATCAACTTTCTAGATACCTTAAAATGTTGTATGTCTTCAAAATGTATGTCTGTCTGTAAAATCAAGACACCTACAGATGATTGAATTTTCATCTTCAAAACTAAAATGAAATGCCTCTTAAACTTGCTTCTTAGAAGATATCTAAAAAAAAAAGTTCAGAATGTTCAGAAACATCTTATGATCTTATCATCCATAGTCTTCCTCCAACAAAGTTTACCAAGATAATTTAATATACTTTTTTCTGTTGTATTTTATACCTTTATTTCAAAAATTTTCCCAATTATACACCGCTGCCCTTGCCTGTGGGAAATGCCACAACTTATTCTATAACTTTTTTTTTTAGTTTTACCAATGAGTCGTGGGCCTCGGCTTCTCAGAAGCTGTTACTCGGGTTTTTGAGCAGGATTTCTTCTCCTATCCTACAGAGTATGTTTCACTCTTAAGACTTTTTTTCTATACTTAGAAAGTTGTGCTTTTCAATTACAGTAACAGCTGTTACTTGTTACTATCAAAGGGTTGAAAGTCAGTGTTTATGGTGTCTACCCACAAATTGTATCATTTTTATTTGAAGTACAACTATTTTTGGCACCTCAAAGAACTGTTATTATCTGTAAACATTGTTGGATTGTGTTGAAAATTCTTTTGGTAGGGAATATGGATTTTACCAATCAGAGCTCGTGGGCTTGCTACCAACTTGTTGGACTCAAAACATTTGAATGAATGTATCAATGTTCATTGGGCTGGGGTGCATCAGGTCAGCCTACATAGTTTTTTTTATACTGGATATTCAGATAAACTTTTTCAGCCATTGGCTAAGGCAGGTCCTTTACACTTAATGACAGTATGGAGGAAATTAATGAAAAAGAAATGTTTGTTGAAATATGCAATGGAATGTTTGTACTCAACATGGTCACTTTATTGTAACATTAGAACATTATTTCAATAAATAAAAAAATACAATCAACAATTGAATCACATTTGTTTAAAGCAACAATGTAAGCTAGCAGGTCCGTGGACTTAACTAAAATTATTGATGCAAGCCCGTTATAAAACAAAATCCTTATGGAGAAATACAATTCAGGTCAAAGTCGCTTTGATTCTAATAACTTAAATAAATAAATGTAAATCTTAAATAGTTAAAGCTTTTTGTAGATGGCATTCACAGAATGCGGCCTAACTAGAAGTCTCTGGAACTGGGGTGGGTGCCGAGATTGCGGGGGATGGTATCTTCTCCGGCTTTGCAGCGGGGGTTGGCCTCTTTTCCGGGGGCACAGCTAGCTCCTCAGCTGTTGGCACAGGTGATGGGACCTCCTCCTTGGGCTTCTCTGGTGCCGGTTCTGCTGCGGTGGTGGAACTTGATTCCACCGCTCCTGGCTCCGTGCTGCTTGTTTCAGGCTGAGGGGCTGGCTCTGGCTTTGCCTCTGCTGCAGGTTCAGGCTCCGCTGATCGGGTACCTGCAAAATTTTTATAATCCTTTATTTTAATAAAATTCTATTGTTATTTTATCAACAATTTATGATTTGCAGTCGAGGCACATACCACCTTCTGGTTCCGTTCCTGGAGCTACAGCCTCGCCGATGTTACATTCCTCCTGTTCAGCCCTGACAAAGAATGTCCTGGATATCTTGTGCTTGTCTAGAGCTCCGTAGGCCTTCTGGAGCACAGTTCCAGGAGGCAACCTCTCTCTGGTCATGAGCCATGCAGACTCTGTAACCAACAATGACAAAATTAAGTCATGCTTAATGTATCACTGAATTCACTAGTAACGTAATCAAGGGTGTTGACATTTATAATTAATTATTAAATGTTTCTTAATTATTAATTGCTTATTTCTTATTATTTTAGCTTCATTGGAATATTAAGTAGAATTTAATGCAAACTGGTATGGCTCTAGATCAAACTGGCGCTGCATAAAAACAGCAGACACAATGTTATTGACAGTTTTAATATAAATAGTTGTAATTGAATAATAAAATATTTTAATTGAGAATACTCTACTTATGTATAGAAAAAACTTTTATTTTTATATAAATAATTAGTTAGCGATCATTAATTTTGGCTACTGTTGGGTCATGAAGCGGTTTCTCCGTGTAAAAGGCCTAGGTCAAACAGTAAAAGCAATTCCAGAATGGACAAACATGAATAAAATAAGGTGTTCTGGTAATCAACAAAATAGATAAGACTAACAGTCTACACAGTTCAAAGAGTTATATCGTATAAAAGTCCTTTTTTAGAAGTATTTAATTTTGAATAATATAATTATGTTTTTCTCAATGAATCGTTTTCTTAAATCATGATATCTGCCCCAGTCAATGAAATGTGTCACTATATTGTATTCATGATGAACTTACGAGTGTTGACTATTCCGAGACCAGAGCAGGACCAAACCACTGAGTAGGAGTCATAATCGGTGTCGAGAATAATGTATTCTGTCTCCATCGGGACTGGAACAGAACAAAACGGGTATTAATTATTTGTATAGATATAATTATTGTGATGTTTTATTTTAATGAGATACTTTTAGAAAAACATTTAGTCCCCAGACAAATTTAAGTATATATTTAAAATATTTTAACTTCAGTTGAAAAAGGGTGGTTACCTGTAGGTGACTCCCCTTTTCTGAAATGATTGAGAGTACTTGAGGTTGTTAAAATAAGTAAACAACAAAAGAAAAATATTATATATATTATTATTATTAATTAATTAAAATATTATTATATGTAATATATCCTTACATGGAAGTGTTGTATATTTAACACTTATTTTGGACTCGACTCCTCCTTTTGGAACATTCCTGATTTCCCCATCAAGTACTCGTTTGATTCCAGTTCTGTAAGAGTAATAGAAACATATATCAAATAGCTATTTTTAATTGAGTGATATTTTATTGAAACTAAGTTTGCTTAAGCATACTCCGAGGTTAGTGGTTAGTCTAACTTCTAACTATGGAGACTTGTGAAAGATTCCCAGCTCCCCTAATGATTTTTTTGAGGGGAATGCTTCTGGTTGGGGTTCACTTACCTTCGAGAAAGGAAATTAATAGTTACTTAAGAAAAGAAGGAGTGAATCTGGTTTAAAAAAGAACAGAACGAAATAAAAGTTGAGATATAGTTAATATATATATATATATATTAGCATTGCTACCCATCAATGCTAAGTTTGGTGTGGACATCTCTACTGGTTTAGTATCTTTTAGGGCACATACGCACTACATACATATTTACTATTTAAAGTGGTTATCTTTATGACTTACAGCCTGTTTGTGATTTCGTTGTTTACAAGGATCCTGCCATCAGTTGCCTTTGTGTAGTTCGTCCTTGCACAACGACTGCCAGCTTCGAGTACAGTAAAGTATCTCTCTGCTTCATACCAGGTGCCCAAGTACTGTAAACAGACATTGCAGTTTTTAAGCATTTTAGGAAATCTGTTTGTCTATAACAATAATTTTACTGCTTCATTCATTCAAAACCTTCATGAAAGATGAATTTTTTTTTTTTATTTTTATAAATTCACAAAACATCTACATAAAATGTTTCAGGTTTCATTTGAGAAAATCATTAAAATATTTCTCCATACAATAGTACAGATTTCTTCTTTCTTTGAGTGAGAACACATTATCTATAATATATTTATATTTACATGGAATATGCACATTATGCAATGCTGCAGGAAATTTATCATGTCTCTAATAATACTTGTTAGTTTGGGAACCAACCACTTTTGTTAACTTTTTCACATTCGAACCCAGAAGCAGTTAAGTTAACAACTTCATCTGAGAGCTTCATAGTATTGATTTGTATTTTTTTTTAAATTGTTTGTATTCAATGATTCATTTTATCTACTGTCATATTTGTACTACAAACTTTGATGGGATACATTTAGTATGCAGAGTTTATGGTGTATCTACAATAAAAATCAATCACCCTTCTATAAGACTACTGTGGAAGAAAAACATAATATCTCGGGAAAAAAAAATGTCATTAATAATTATGTAATGTAGTAATTAATATTAAAAGATATATTATTTCTTTAGTTGTCTTTAACTAACCGATTCTTCATTGCTATGGACACACATTGTTTTATTTATTGTCCTAAGGAGTGAAAACTGTGTTCACATAAAAATTTCACAAATCTGAAGCTAGTGTGAAGTGAGGTCAAATCTACTCTCAAAAGGTCAAACCTTGTCTATGCTATGAGCCTTATATTCCTTTCCATAAGAGCTCTTGACTTTCCCACATTCCCTATTAAAGGGGATCATTTCCCCCTGTCCTGATCCCATCCACCCAACATTTATTTATTTAACACACCCCTACCTCACATGTTTGTATGTTTGTTTTATTATTGTTTATTGACTTAATACAAGAATAATATAATATACTCCAGCACTTGATACAAGGGGTAAATTATTATAAATGTTATATAATAAAAAAATATTCAATTTGGACATGTTCTAGTCTATTTTATTTTAATAGTTAATAAAATGACTTAAAATTGAGGATTATTCTCTTAAAATATGAGTGATTATTGTACCTTGTCAATGTCGAATCCGGGCATTGCCCTCTTATCTGGACACCATCCCAGTCCAGGTATCTGTGCTTGGGCCACGGCCACTATACTCAGGATCAGTGAACTTATGTAGATCTTCAGTTCCATCCTAGAACACAAAGCTACAAATTAGATTTTAGTTAAAAAAATTACAAGACATATTTTGCAATAAGCTAACTACCAGTCTAAGTTATTAGTTAATTAAAAAACAACAAAAAGGTAGTGGTGATTAAACTTACTAAAAGTAGAAACTTAGAAATATTGTGGCATACGAGTATAACCCAAATATTAATTTTACTATCTGCAGCGCTTCGGGACAGAGCTGATGAGAGGAGGGAGGGTATTACCGGTATATTATCCCTATGTAAGCATAGACATTATTAATATCAAGCTATCAAAATTTTAAATGTTTAATTGTTGTTATTTTTTTTTAATTATGATTACACATTCTTAATCAAATATTGTAATCAATGGCAGAAAAGGTGGGCTGTCCTCTCTTAAGCCACCTGTTTCTATTTTTTGAACTTGGAGTGTAATAAAAACATTCACACTAAGATTCAAACCCAAAGCCTTCATATCGTGAATTAGTTGTGCAAATCTCTACACCTGAGGTCCAGCAAATCTAAACGCACCTTATTGTCACAATTTCCTCCAATTCAAATGAGTAATCAAATCCCGACCTGTATTTCCCTTCTCACAAATCTATTTTTTTTTACCGTTCATCTCTTATCTGGACCACTAACCTTTGAAATTCTATTCCCATCAATATTCATCATGATGAATTATTCATTATTATTATGCTTATTTATTTTTCATTCATTCCATCAACCGCTATTTTCCCCCTTGTAATAATTTCTTTATTCTCTTTTTTTTTTTTCACTTCTACTCAATCAGTCAGCTAGACATTCCTATTTTGTTCCTTCTTGTTATTCTTAGTGGACAATGTCAAAGAATTAGGTGTTTTCATTTCATTTTACGTATGGAAACAATACAAGATCTCGCCCTCAGGAAGTGCGTGTACATCATTTCTTTTGTTTAATGTCTAAAATAATAATTAAAAAAAAAATCCTATTGCTACTTTTTATTTTTTGTCTAGTAAAATTGCCCCAGGTACTGACAAATCAAATTATAATAAGACCCTTTTAAATTACCCAATCAAAAAAAACCTCTTTCATTCCCTCGTAGATGTACTGCTCCAGTGCCTTAACATGTAGCTATACTCCAGTGATAGCTTTACTATTTTTTTTTGTTTTGTTTTTTTATTAAATTAAAAAAGTAATTAATTTAATTTTTTGCATAAATTATTAATTACGAAATTGACTTTTTTGGAATAGTAACGGAACTAATGTCGCTAGAACAATAAGAGATAGGCAGGATGAGTACCTACTGGAAAAGTTTATCTTAGGGGTTCTTGAAAAATAAATATACATATGAATGTGAAATTAGATATTGTCTAAGCCATTATACCGTTTACCCCCCCCCCAAAAAAAAATTAAACAACTAAAACACTAAAAAAAAATATACCGACGATATAAAGTACACATTTAAATTTATATTTCAGACTCAAACAAATTTTGGCAATATTGTCTTTAATGAGACCTTTCCCTTCAAAAAATAAAAATAAATTTTAAACAGTTTTTGAGTAGTGGTTTGGGAAACCGTAGAAGCCAAAGAGCAACGAGTTGGTTCATAAAATGATGGGCTCACTTTTTTTTTTTTTCTGGAGCATTTATTTTGGTGAACCTTTCGTTATTATATGTCAAAACATCTTCAGCGTCTTTCGAGCCGTTGTTCAATAAACATTTAAAGTAACAGATTGATTCGTTTTTACCAGTTACTGTTCACTTCAGGCAAATGATGGATAAAAATCAATTATAGGGTTTAAGTGCGTCTTAGCTTCCACGACTATTGTCATCGGCCTGGAAAATTAATGCAGATTCGCACATTGTGTTAGAAATGTGCCACTTTTCCACGAGATGAAGAGAAAACTGGAATGCGCGCCAATTCGACATGCATGATCAGTTAACGGTTTCACATTTTATGTATATTTCGCAAGTAAGATGGTGTTGAGAATTGTCTACGCATTTTTTTCAAAGGCATACTCGCTGTTCTATATGTGTTACTTGGACGGTAAAATACGAATAATATCTTTGAAGAATGATTAAAAATGAATGGTTATTTTCGGATTGGATATTTGAATGAAGAAACGTTTGAGGAAGCCAACGACCCTGCAAAAACGTTGCTACCAGTTCCTCAGGAAATTGGTGGCTGTATGTGGTGTAGTAACTGCTTCACCGTATGAAGATTCTGGGTTCAAATCCCTAGGATGAAAAGTGAATCTTCATTCCTACAAATAAAAGTGTGCGACTCACGGGTAGGAAAGTTCCCTGTTATTGTACATAGGCAAGTTTGAACCCAAAATTAGTAGAAAGAAAAACAATAATTTTCAGTAAGTTAAATAAGTTATAGACGAATAAAAATACATAGATGCCCTAAGAACGCACGCCCACTGGGGCAAGAGTAGTTCTTGCTCAGAATTACATTTCTTTGGCTACGAATAATAAGTAGGTTAGTAGACTTTGAGTATATATACGAGTACATGGTTTGGTAGACTTTTTTTGCCTTGTGAAGAAATTAATAATATTAATCTTTTCAAAAAATTATAATTTTTATCAAACGCGTGATTTTATGGAGATTTCGCAAAGTTATCCTGAAAACGTATGAAGTCAGACTTTCCCGCCAATTCCCAGAAATCATTCATATTGATTAATCCTTCAATTATAAACAAAATCACTATTAACACAAAGGTATTTGTCACCAAAATGAAAATTGTCACCCACTATAAAATTGTGTAGAACTCGAGAAGAAGGTCTGAGTATAGAACCATGTTTAAAACTCAACAATACCAGTCGATTCAAGGATTCGCAGTTTCAACATTTATTTTTTTCTATTATTTATTTATTTTTCTAAGGATAATAAATTTAAATGCGTTTTTCTAAATATACAAAGTGAAGAAAAATTATCAAGTGGCTGACTGAGAAGTTTCTTAAAAACGTATTAAATGATGAAAAATCTACTATAAAAATTTGACCATAAATTCTCCTGTTTAGTATTTAAAGCATCACCGTTATTTAAAAATAAATAAACAAATAGCTGAAATATTGGCAGAAAAAACCTTTAATATTTAACAATTCGATTTACGGCACAAAAAATCATTAATTTGATTTACTTACTGTGGTGGGTCTTTAACCAATGAGGGGGGGGGGGATCAAAACGTTAAGTGCCCTTCGAGATTGGCATTAATGATATATTCGAAAATGTGAGCATAATCTTAAAGCAAGGAGTGCTGTTGTCATTAAATTATTTTTATTATTATAAAGTTATTTTTTTACAACGGCCTCCTTTACTAGGTTTTCGTCTTTTAGGAGTTATTTATTTATAGATATTTATATACATATATAAATATATTTTGTGGTTATTAATCATTTAAACTCTTATTTAAAAAAAAAAATACTATTCATTAAAATTGACTATTATCAGTTCAGTAATAGTGAGCGAAACCGGTTCATGATCACAATTCTAATACAGTGCTGGAAAAGAGACTCACCTAGTGCTTCTCTAAAACTTAGTACCTGACCCTTATTATATTGCTATCAGTCAATGTTAATTTGATTTAATTGATATACAGCTCAAACTGGGACATATGCAACTGTTATGTCGCATTTCTTCGAAATCATGTCATTTTTCTGACTATATATCGTCAGGTATATACAACAGGTAAAAATGTTATAATTGCAATTACCGGTATGTAGCTATTTGGTAGCTCATGCGCCGTGGTGCGGGTACGAATCCAACCCTGGGAGGGGCTTTTTTATTATTTTGCGAGAAAACTTCTATCCCCTAGTACAATGCACGATATAATCGGGTGGAGGCAATTTGTAGACACGTACGAGGTGCTCAAGTAAGTATAGGATAATAACAACACTGCGTCCCATTGAAAAGCCCACAAGAAGTTAAATAAAAATGGCTGTTGTTTAAAAAAAATTTTTTATTTTAAATCAGCTCGTGTATACTTTCAAGTCAAATTGAGACTTATCGAAGGACCTTTTTGAGGATGATCTCTTTAGTCCCGTCTGCATTTCGAGACCCAAATAGTTTTGGGCTCAAACAGTTCTAACATTCCTTAACATATATTTTTTATTTTTTCTATTTTTTTTTTTAAATTTAGTAATCTGTATACTTAATAGAAAAGCCAGAATCAGTTGTGCCTAAGCAACGGAAGATGAATTCTCCCTACAATTTAAACCGTAAAAATTCCAATTAAGATCTAAGGATCGATACGATGCTACGACAACAACATAATGAACATGTAAGTACAACGTTTTACAATGTTGTATCAATAATTACAGCGCGTGAGGGCATTGAATCAAAAATTAAAAACAAAACATTATAAAACCAGTACAGCCCATCTTGAAAAGTTACTTCAATTCTCACTCGTGTATTGACCAATAAAAAAAAAACACTAGCTAAAGAAAAGGTGCTAACATACAGACAAGACTTACTTGCTTTGTGGTTGGTACGCGGCGTGGTTGTGGAGCGCCTCTGGTCGTATCGCCTGGTTTATATAGTGAAGGAGCCTGCCCCACCACACATTCCCTGCCTGCACATCTGTGTCTTGCATGTCTGTCTGTCTGTCTGTCCTTCTGCAAGAGTCCATCCGGGTTGGAGGAGTAACGGGACCACTGGTTGTTCTTAATCAACCAGCGAAAGTGTTGCTATTGTTTTCACTGTCGGTGGCTCAGTGTTATTGTCAGATCTGTCACTTGGAACGCACACTAGGAACGGTCTGTATATTTACGATTCGCCAATATTTTATTGTCAGGGGACACTCAAAAGTCAGGTGTGAGTTAAGCCTATGTCATTGTACACTTGTTTATATATCGTGGGGTCGCAAGTGAAACCCACCAATTCAAAATTATCGATTTTTTGATTTTCAGCTTTACTTGACAACAAAAAGGAGATATTTTGACAGGTGAACCCCACTAAGTCATATCATTATTTTATTTTTTTGTTTTTACAAAGTTTTGCAATGACACTAAGTACCCTAGCCTGATAGTTTGTACAGGTATCAATCCTGAGCGTCACAAGATAAAATAAGCAAATGAGAGCCAAAACTGGTTCATGATTCCCCCCCCCCCCAAAAAAAACAGTGCTACAACTTAATTTGATAAAATAATTTTAGGGCCAATGAAATCAAAAGAAAAATCTTTGATCAGAGTTTTTTCAAAATCATGTTTTTTTTACTTAGTGTGCTTCACTCCACGATGTGTTTGTGGTGTAAATCTGCGCGTTGTAATTCTTTACAAGTCCTCTCACGGTGACCATGTAAGCGTGTTGTCAAATATACACATGTAGGCTTAAAAATTCACAATTTTTCGTCTGGGGAAAATATTTTGGGACAAAAAGATGGTTTAAAATAAATAGTGGTAATCTGTAGTTAGCCCGCAAACTTTTCTTTCTTCAGTAGGAGCAGAGAAACATTTGCACACTACTGTGGAATATAACAGAAAGTTAAACCCATAAACATTTCTTTTCAAACCGTGGAACATCTGGAATATTTCTTGGAAGAGGAATTCAATCGTTCATAACTTCTTATAAATTTACTGTGTAGTCAGGTACTTTGTAGTACATTATTAAAGAATTTTCCGGCACTGCATCTTCAATTTTAAATGTAATTTATTCCTACAATGGAAAGAATTTCGTATCGAGCTTCTACTAAAGAGACATGACTATTTCTCACTCAGTGTGGGGATTTAGATAGAGCATGTTGGTAGTCCATCCTCAATGGGCTTAAAGTTCATCCATTTTATAGTTATTTGGGCAATGCGCATGACTCAATTTTCAAAGGCCACTCTCTTCGTCCAATTCGAACGACAGAGTGCTAACAAAATAAACTTTTAACACTTTTTTTTAATTTCAACTATCACCTAGAAAGAACCTGCTACGGACGGTGATTTCTCATTGAATTTCATTTACTTATTTTCTAAGGTTTTTTTAAAAAAATTAATTGTCAAGCTTCAAGGGAACCGAGAAATATAAAAACTTTATGTGAGTTAGAGATAATTATTCATAAAATACATCATAAAAAACGAGACAAAGGGATTAATTATGTTGCTGTAAGTGTGTACGTGTCTTCTTCATATTGCAGTTCAAATATAAAATATTCAAACTCCTCATGCTTTATCAGATTTTGGTGTTTTCTTTCTGACTCTTTTAAATATTGTCTTAGGCCAACTATGGGGTAAAATTGACCGAAGGTTGTCACCGTAGTTGGTAGGTGGCTCTGAGGTGCTAGTGTGGTCAGCGCTAGGCGTTACTACCTCTCAAGCTAAAATTCACTCTTCTCAATCGGATCCTTTACTACTGTGCTCAAGTGGCTATTCAATTATCCTCAAGATGCTTAACGAAATCTTACCAGACCGATTACCTACAGAAAACCTCCATCAGAGAGGCGGGAATCGAACCTGGGACAATCGTAGTTATTTGATAGTTTCATCGCAATGTTGGTGAATTGGTGGCTGGACTAGTAGTGCATATTTTCTAATACTGTCTCTAATCACCTCCAACCAGCTAATTTGTTCTTAGGCTTAAAAAAAAAAATGTTTGACAATACTGTTTAATTTTTACTGCTTTGTTGATGAAAGGTTTTCTTCTCCTTGGAAATGAAAAGCACAATGGAATATTTCAGTAACATTCTAAGAAGCGTCATGTGGCCTCTGACTGGATAAATAATAAGAACGAAATTCGTTCACGCCATTTTATAATTTATGCATTTTGATAATTTGTATCAAATGACCTGGGTCTATGTAGTCTAAATATTATTAAAATATAAAAAAAATATTAATTTAAATTTATACATTACTTATTAAAAGAATTGTCAAATGTATTCTTCTGAACATTGTATATTGTAAGTGGAATCATCTTAATTTTTATTCTTTTGGTTTTCCACTAATAAAAAGATACAACTGATGAAAAATATAATAAAAAAATGTAGTATTTGTAGTTGAAACTGACCAAAAGTCAGCAATAGAATCTTCACTCACAAAACTGTTCACATAAATAATTTAATAACACTATCTTCAGTTAAAAAAGATAAACACATAAAGGAGACTAGTATTAAAATTTTGTTTACTACAAAGTTGATAAGCTTGTCCATGTTATTGATTATAATGGATTGATAAATACTACTTTTTTGACAGCGTAAACATTCAAAATATTTTCTATTGGTGAGAACGAATTTGTGAGTCGCAGTATAATATTACTGATTAGTTATTACATTTATGGACTAGATATTTTATGACGGAAGTTGCGGTTTAAAACTATGTTTTTCGATACTCCATCAATCGATATAATTATTTCTATGCACTAGCTTTTTAATCAAATAATAATATTATATATTTCTTAAATTTACGTATTGTCACTGTCACAGTTTTATGTATCTCTGATTATGTTATGTTTTTTTGAACACATGAAAGAGGTAATGTGCATAAATTAACATTAATTTTCGGAGCAAACATTGCTGTTGATAAAATTGTATTATAGTTTTTTGGTTTTTTTTTTTATCGATATTCTGGCTATGGGCCTGAATTTAAGCGGCATGCAATAGATTTCCTGAAAATGTATAATATAGGTTTAAAATTAGCCTTATTAAACCTAACCAGAAATGTTAGCGATAGCTGAAATACACGGGAGTGATTATTGTAAAGAATTACTTGAAAAAAGTTTGCGGTAGAATGATTACATTAAAGAGTTAACGCATTTGTTGACCTCAAAGACTACAGTTAATTTAATTTTAGCATATGACACAGTTATGCCTTTATGTTGTTGTTGTTTTTTCTAATTATTTTGTTAATTATTCATTATTTGAGTATTAAGTTGTTTATTTCTTTTCTCCCTTCTTTTCCATTGATTTCATACTATCATTGTAATATATTGTTATTTAAACTTTAAAATATGTCTTAATTATCATTATGTATTTAATAAATAAAAGATGCAGTTGTAATAAAGGTATTTTAAAAAAACGAATTCAAGGGAGTTCTTGGTTGTTAGAAGTTCTCATTTTTGAGATTCGTTTCTGAACTTCTTCATGCCATGTAAATGTCCACGGGTTTGAAAAACATACAAAACATATGATATTTGAACTGTTTCGTTTTGACGCTAATTACGCACATATACATTTCTTTTTTTTATAATATTTAGAGTCAGTACGGAACTAAATAAATTCCTAAGGAATTTAGCAAAAGGATCTAGTGCTTCTTAGAGTTTCTGTAGCTATGCTACATTTAATTTATTGTTCAACGTTGCACAAATGGTTAACTGATACTATAATGTACAAGCTTTTTGAACTTTGAACGTGATGGGACCACCCTCCAAAAAGATTGTATACTATTTTTTTTTTGTTTTTGTCAGAATGTACATTAAATATGTAATGAAAAACTGCATTCATTTGTTACATATTTGAAATTTTAGAGAAATTACATCAATTTTAATCCAGTAACTAAAATTTGCTCTTAGTGATTATTGAATTTATTGTAGGGTAGCTATACATTATACATTTCTTGTGGATGCACAATCTATGTTCTGTTAGCCCTGATGTACATGATACAAGGCTTTTTGATCATTTAATTAATTAATTTTTTAATCATGAAACTTAACCTAAGTTTCTCTGACAGTCTGTTGCCATCGGTGCGGGAAAGGTGCTGGATCCATGGTGTTTCAACTAGAAACACTAATGAATATAAAACTATGGGCTAGTAGATAATATATATATATTTTTTTTCACAATCCACTTAAAAAAAGACATAACTTTTATGTACTATAGATTCTTAGGCGAATCTATTTACATATTACATTTTATATGTCTTGTACCATCGGTACACTCTATACAAGGTCTGAATCGGTATAGAAGTTATATAATCAATACAGGTGCAATGATACACAATGTGCTTGGGTTCATTGACAAGACTCTACAAGGTGATGAGGCTCACCTTTTTGATCACAACAAAAGAAAACTTAAAAACTAACTTACATACTAATTCTTAACCTACATTTTCCCCGCCAGTCTGTTGCCATCGATTCGGGAGAGGTGGTGGGGTCATAGTGTTAAACACTGGGTTTGTGAGGTGCTGCAACGCGTCGAAAATCTTGATGTGTTTCCGGCGGATAAACTCATTCACCGTCGGCACATCAAGCAACGGGTGCAGGTCGGCGTTCTTTAAACTCTCAAGAGAGGTATGTCGGACTACTTTTCGCATGATCCCATTCTGGAAACGTTGGAGATTTGTGGCTGTATTGTCAGTCAAGTGGGTAAATAGCGGGGCACTGTACAGCAGAGCTGGCCGGACGATACATTTATAGATCATCAGTTAGAGACGCACCGACAGATTAGGTGAGGTTAGCAAGTGCGAAAGCTGTTAAGACCTCTGTCGTACTGTTTTTAGTTTACTACGAATGTGAGTAGGGAAATGGAGATGCCTATCCATTTTTATACCCAGATAGTAATATAGTTTTTTTTTTGTTTTTTTTACTTCTTAACGAATAAATTATAGCTAAACTAATCAGCTAAACTCGTCCTAATCAGTGGCGTAGCTAAACACATATTTTTTTTTATTTCAAGGGCAGCTGCACACGATCATTTTCGTGATTTTATAGTAGTGGTTTTTTTTGATTTATTATTACTTATTATTTTTTTTTATATTATATAATATATAGCTTGATAGGGCATATTACGCTTTGTATTGTGTGTTTTTTTAGCCAGCTGAGCTGCTTCTAAAATGGAGACAAAGGGAGGAGTTATTACAAAGGTGATAATTTTGGTATATTAGAGCTTGTAGAAGCTAAGTAGTTTCTGTAAACATTTTCTGCTGCATCAGCTTGCAGAATGCAGCTCCTATTACCAGTTCAGAGTACATCCGGACTTGAAGAGACCCCAGTGCAGTTGGAATGCAGCCTCAATCATTTGTAATTTAGCAGTGTAAGCCCTGATAGTAGAACAGGTTCTACTAGTGCCGTCTCTCCACTTGTGCGGCTCTTAATGTCTTTTACTCAATCTAAGTTTTTTTATTTGCATAAGTTCCTTTTTTTTTAGTTGCTTAAGTTCAGTTCCTTCTGTTTTAAATGAATGAATACGTTCTTTGATAAACACTAGGTAAAAAACCTTATTTTCTAATTTAACAAGACAGTCATGAAAATTCTTTTTAGCTTCTTCTTAGCTAGTGGACCGATGAAAAATACGTTACAGATTGCGAAGGCCTCGTGGCATTCTACAATATTTCATCCCTTCGGATCAAACACGCTTGGTATACTAAACCGGCAATGCTTTGCGATGTTTCCATTTGGTATTGAGGAGTCCCTACTCGGTAAATATTGAGGTTGGCAAAAAAGGTAATAATTTCGGTTTTTTAGTGTAAAATAAAACAAAATTTTTTCTATACAAAAAATGAACTTTAATCAGTCAAATATCATCCATTCTGTTCTAAGGTCTTTTGTCATCTTTCTAGTAACTTCATGATCCCGCGCTCATAGAATTTCTGGTCCTTATCAGAAAAAAATTCAGCCAAGTGCGATTTGAGGTCATCGTTATTACTGAAATGTCTACCATTTAAGAAGTTTTGTAAACTTTGAAATAAACGATAATCCGATGATGCAAGGTCGGGGCTGTATAGGGGATACGACATCACTTCCCAACCAAGCTCCAATAGTTTCGAACGTGTTGTTAAAGATGTGTGAGGCCTCGCTTTGTCGTGGTTGAATCCAAATATCGAGCTTCTTAACAAATCCAAGACGTCTTATAGGATTTTCAATTGTTGTGTGTGATACATTTAACTGTTTTGCAGTCTCTCGCACAGTTATATGACGATTCGATTCAATTATGGCTTTCATTTTGTCATCATCAATTTCAGAAGGTCGACCAGAACGTCGGTCATCTTTCTGTGAAAAATCTCCAGAACGAAATTTTTTAAACCAATTCTGACACGTGCGTTCTGTTAAAAAATCAACACCATAAACTTCACATATCTCTTTGCGAGCCTCAGCAGCTTTCTTGCCTTTATGAAAATAAAAAAGTAAAATGTGTCGAAAATGCTTATTTTTGCACTTACCGTAAACTGACAGTTGTAAAGAAAATTACAGGGAATTTCTTTCTGTAGTGACCTATAATATGTTGTTATTGGAGAATGATGAAGACCATTCTAGAACATTTCCGCGATCTGCCTACAGCGGTAACCTTGGCAGGTGTCGTAGAAAAATTATTAATACAAATAATGTCGGAATCTAGCAGCTTGCCCGAATCTGGGATGTTTGTCTTGTCTGTTGCCAATGTTAATGTTAATTGCATTTAGCCCGTGCCAAAAGGACATTGTCGAATGTTATTGAGGGCAGAGCGTGGTTATTGGCTGCCAATTGTGGCCGGGTCCGAGTACCGTTAAGTGAGGAGAAAAGCTCTGTTTGGTGACAGTATGTTTGTTCGCGAGCACGGCCCATCTTCCTTCTCAGTGCCGGCCATTGTGCCGTCATTAGGTTGACAGTTAACTCAACAGGCTCTGTGACTCACTCGCTCTTGTGTCCTGCGACCTCTCTCTGCATTAATGAGCCTTATTCGCCTCCATAGTCTGTCCTGACTTAATGATATGATTATGAACACATAATTCAAAGATGGAAAGTTATAAAACTTATAAAGTTATAGAAAAAAAAATCGGTGAAATAGAGAATTAAATTAAAAGAAGAACATGAAGTCAATGTGCATACCAGGTGCCAGCCAAACATCTGGATATTGTAAAACAGAAAAAAACATTAATAACCGTAATAGTAGTTTTTTTTTTGTATCCTCTGGTTACAAAATTAATTACTTTTTCAAAACAACGAATCTATTTTCATCATTACACAGCTTATTTATATGCACTGTTGACACCAACATTTTATATAATTTCTATTACCAATTATTATTAATATTTTGCAATGAAATGCTCATTGAACATTGTTCTGGAAATACGCAAATGTAAAAAGGTGATGGGGCTCACGCTATGAATCATGAAACTTAAAAGTAACATGCGACTAACAACAAAATCTTAACCTAATGCGGGAAGGTTGGTGTGCTGACAAAACTTTTATGTACTATAGATTCTTAGGCGAATCTATTTACATATTACATTTTATATGTCCTGTAGCATCGGTACACTATATACAAGGTCTGAATCGGTATAGCAGTTATATAATCAATACAAGTACAATGATACACAATGTACTTGGCTTCATTGACAAGACTCTACAAGGTGATGGGGCTCACCTTTTTGATCACAACAAAAGAAAACTTAAAAACTAACTTACATACTAATTCTTAACCTAAATTTTCCCCGACAGTCTGTTGCCATCGATTCGGGAGAGGTGGTGGGGCCATAGTGTTAAACACTGGATTTGTGAGGTGCTGCAACGCGTCGAAAAACTTGATGTGTCTCCGGCGGATAAACTCATCCACCGTCGGCACATGAAGCAACGGGTGCAGGTCAGCGTTCTTTAGCCTCTCGAGAGAGGTATGTCTTTTCTCATGATACCATTCAGGAAATGTTGGAGACTTTTAAAGTAGTTGTACAGAAAAAAAACGTTAGTCCTTGAAGATACCTCACCATGTTGGAATTTAAGACAATGAACAAGCTAGCAAAACAAGCTGGAATTGAACAAATTGCCTTGTCCAGTCTTAGTGTTACATCCGTCTAAATATTAATCGTGTGGTTCGCTTATTTAATGAAGCTTAATTATATTTTATAGGAGAAATAATTATTTTTAAAGTTGAGAGCATAGTTTTAATGACATTTTTATTACCGTATTAACTATGTTGTAGTTATTATTTACAATGGAATCGTTATATATACATCATTCAATATGACAGAAAAATATTCATTTTTTTATCGCCATAACATACGTCTGTATAGACACACTGGTGAAAACATAAGGGACTCTCTTTTTCTTTTTTTTAAATCCAATGTATGCTAACTGTAATATGAGTGTCTTGTAGTGTCGTCCAATTGTGTGTTGTGATGATTTATGCCAGTTTATGAATGGTTATAGTTTTTTAGCTACTACTAGCTTATTGTATATTAGTCTCCAGGTCTAAATGTACTCCAAGTGGCCACTGTGGTCTTAAGTACCTCCTGAATGGACGACGGGTCGGTCTCTGCAGAAGTATCGGATCTAACCGTACTTTCGGATCAGGTGTTATATCAACAGTAGTCTTTTTGCAGAACGGTAGGCAGCAAAAAACATATCCTAACCGGAATAGAGTGTCATTAAATTCGAACTTGGACCTAGGTTCGATTCACGTTTGGTCTCTTACGAATTCCGAGGAAGATGGGAGAAGCTCTAACTCCAAACATCGGTTTGTATGTAGCAATTGTAAAAACCTCATATTACTCTGTACCCGACAGACCCTCAAAACAAGTTTTACATATCTCGAACAAGTTAATAATTTCCGGTCGGGATCACTAAACTTAGGAATCGTTTTTTTTCCAGGCGATGAATCTATAGGAAATGGGACATATTTCTAGAGCCCTACAAACATCAAGACTGTCTTCTACCGAATATTCCGTTCAGAGGACATATCCCTGCTCCCTCCGGTGTCCGCTTATTGGGCGTACTACAGCACATCCACGACGACTGGAGAAAGCTGAAATGTCACTAACCCTTGAGGATTACCCGCCAAGTGCATCGTATCAGAGACCCGAATTCGTGCTCGCGGTCTGCATCCAAACCAGCCTGGCCATGTTCCAGAACCTTAAACTAGATCTAGAAGTCTGGACTTATCCGCTGCCAAGCAGACACGGTGTCTACTGAATGGGTCATTGTCTGCGCATGGTCTTCTTATCTTACCCTTCATCATATCGAAGGCAACGAGCACCAATTCTTCTTTCACCGCATCGCCATTTAAGCCTCTAAAGGGTAGATAGAATGTTGGGTGAAGGTGAACTCCGGGTGCTGGATATAACTCAATGTTGGGATATAATTCTCATTAATATTGAAGCTGGATAAATCAAGAACTCTGGCAGGGAGGAACTGAAGCAGACAAATAATATAAATAAAAAAACACCTAGATAATTCTTTGATTAAAGAAAGGTCTTCCATAACTTTAACAAAAACAAAATCCTTAATCACTACAATTATAAAAATGCGTTTATCGATCCCAGATTTACGGAATCAAAAAATCTTTATTGTGACATAATTACAATCAGCATTATCAGGCAATAAGTAATTGTGATAAATGTTCTCATTCATAGATTATTTACAATTTTCATTCATACAGTATTTCCAAACAGCCTAGAGACCTCCAAAATCCAAGAGCTGACCAAGAGCGCGAGAGGCACTGACGCTCGATCAGGACATGATTGGAGAAACTGGCCATTGCCTGGACTCCAAATCCCACGTATTTATAGCAGGTCACGAGCCTAATGCCGCTTTAGTCTCCGAGGAGGATTGTAGGGATGTGTGGCGATGTGTAATTATTACGATCGCTATGAAAGGTTCTGTTGCTGACGTAATAAGGAGCATTAACTATTGTTCTCAGGACTTGTGATTGAAAAGATTGGATAAGATTGATGTTCGACTTTTGTGCTGTCCCCCATAGCTCTATTTCGTATGTCCAGATTGGCTTAAGTATAACTTTGTAGGTTAGTAATTTAATTTCTATTGAGAAGCCAGAATCAAAATTAAAATTAAAATTAAAATTTTGCGTATGATTACTACGATAGATGCGGTAAAGATAATCTCATATACACTCCCCTAATTTGATGTTGGTTAAGAAAAAAAGAAATTCAATAAAATAAATGATGAGGCCAATAGTTATTAAGTAAAACTAACCCTTAGCCCAGAAGGTTTAGGAGAAAAATGTTTAGATAGTTTTGTAGACTGTATCACATTTTTTTTTAATAGGTAATTTCATTTTGGCTAGAGAGATTTACAAATGAAATGGACTAACCATCTTGAGATGCCTCAATCACACACATTTAATTATTGTTTTGTAACACACTCCGACCCCGTAAGACTAGAGAGCTCTCATACTCATTCCGATCACATTAAATACATGAAAGCATACTTAAATTAGAAAGTGTGGGTGAATTTGTTTCAGGGAATTGGTGAAAGCAAAAAAAAAAATTAGCTTTCCTAACTATGATTCACCAAAACCCTACTTCTGAAGGCTTCTTGGAAAATGGTTATAACGGTTAAGGCCTAAAACAAACCAATTATATTCTTAGAATCCTGACTTTATGTCTTATACCATTGCTTAGAAACCTAATATATTGTAATTAATAGTTAATTATAAAGATGATTCCATATTTATGGACACATTTAGTTTAAAAGGGCCAACCCAGTTTTTATTGTTTTTTTTTAAGTTGATAGTTATTTCAGACAGTGTGAATGAAAATTGTAAACATGGTATGATTTAAAACATTCATCACAATTACTTATTGCCCAATGAGGGAGATTGCAATTTTATCATAATAAAGTTGTGTTGCTGTTAAGTTATTTCAGATTAAAAAAAATGGAAATGTTGTGTTGACATATATTTATATTTATAAATAAATATATAGACTATCAGTATATATTTTTAAAACCATTTCCTGCGCCCTTTAACTATTATAAACTTCACAAACATATGTATAGGGTTTTATATATATTTTTAAAAACGTATTTTTTTTTGCTTTCTTCCAAGTCTTAACTTTTGGGGTTATCCAACGGTAGGAACTGTGACCTATTTGCAATGGTTAAGAGGGGGGGGGTCATATAATCTGGTGGTTTTCCTTTTGTGACTATTGGATACCATTTTGACAATGAGAACTCTTTTCCAACAATAGGAGGGTTGGTTACTCATCCAAGTACTGAACCGAATCGGAGGTCGTCACGGGCTCACGGCACTTTGTATCCCCATAAAAATTAGCCCACGAATAATATAAAAACAAAGTGAATTATATTAAATTAATCAACATAATTCAGATAAAAAAAATGTAAGACCCTTGAGATTCTATATCATATATACTACGGCAATTTTCTTCCCTTGGATGAGCTACTCATTCATTCATAGTCTTAAGGAAATACGATTCATTATGATTGGAAGGATCCATCATGTTTTTCTAATCTAAGCCCCTTTACACAGAGGAATAAAGGCAGAAGGAGCCAGACATACAGACAATATAGGGCTCGGAGACTTTAATGCTAGAAGAGCCCCACAGACACAGAGACAAGATAGGACTGGGAGACTTTAATGCCAGGAGAGCCGGACCCCAAGAGCCAACGACCTTTCCGACCACTTAACGGCGCATTTAAATCTCCCCGGGGCACGTCCCGCTAGAACCATTCCCTCCCCGCATGCTCGTAAAACATTCCTGTCTGTCGGCTTATTGTAGTTAGTTAGTTTTTTTTATTCTTATTTTATTGTTGTATAAATCACCTGCAGGCAACGGGTTCTTAATTGCCAAGAAACGGAGCGACTCTTCCTTCTGGGGATCTCACGAAAATGCAGTCTAATATAAACGTATTTATGGTTCAAAATGGAAATGTTACTCCAAAACCTTTCGAAATCTGGGCGGACTCGTTTTTTTCAACAGGCAAATTGCTTATTGCATTCATTTGAAAATCATTTTTTTATCAAAGAACTGATTTGAACTATATAAATATTTTGACAATTAAAATAATTAGATATAAAAAAATACAATTAAAATTGGGTCTTGATATAAATGAGTTATTTCTATTGTTTTCTCTCAAAACTTTTTTTTGTGGCGATCACTGAAATTATTTAAAGAATTCATAATTTTAAATCTTATTCTTAATATATAGCTATAAAATTATTGGGTCCTATGACATAACGATAGAAACCAAAATCAGACGAAGCTGCAATAGTGTCTGTCTACAGGTCTTCCAATATCCCTTTTTCTGACATAACAGTGAGAATAATCCGAGAAAAAATACTGGGTAATTGGCAAAGTGGTACTCAACAGTAAATAACAACGAGGAGTGACACAAGTTGTACAAACTATTTTAAAAATAAGAGACGCGTTCGCAACTCTTTACAAAACAAGAGTCGTGATATACAGAAACACATTAACTGTTAAACATTTACTGCCAATTATACTAACTCCAAAGTTTATAGTCTATACCCTATTAAAGTTGGAGATCACCTTGGAACATGTTTAAAGCCACTATAATAGTATATAGATATATATCAATAGAAAAAAACAAAACAACAATCATCAAAACACTATGAGAGGGTTGCCTCGTACCTATTTAAAAGTAGAGCCTCTCCCTTTTGGCTCGGCTGATACATTACCCCGAATGTAACTCTGATTCGAAATCGCGTATTTTCCATTCTCTACTTCATCGACATCCTTAAAATGTCCTTCCGTAAAGAAGACGGACTCTTTGACTCAGGGAGCCTCTTCCTTTCGTTCCAGGCTATTGGGTCACCTTTTGTCCTCCCGGCTCCTCTTTGGTCCTTTCCCGTCGTCATTAGCTCACTTTCGTACATAGCGGTGTTCGTTGTAACTTAATGGTCTATTTTTTTCTTCCTCAGGGATCCTAATAAATGAAGGCGGTGTCTATTCTTTCATATTTTCTGAAATTTACTTTTAAGTTTGTTAATCTCATTCATACCATATTTACAATTTTCATTCACTCGCTCATTCATACAGTATTAATAAACAGCCCAGAGACCTCCAAAGACCGCATGGTTGTCGCCTCCCTCGCGTGGGAAGGAGGAAGCGGAGTCTTGGGAAGTCCCTCACGCTCCTCCGTCAGACGGGTAACCGGATACGAGCCAGTGGAGGCTGACGAAGAGCGCGAGAACCACATACGCTCAGGACATGATTGGAGAAAATGGCCATTGCCAGGACTCCCATTGTCACGTATTTATAGCAAGTCATGAGGGCACTGCCGATTTAGCCTTCGAGGAGGATTATAGGGTTGAGTGGTGCAGTGCAATGACTAGGAGATTAGGGTGGTTGGATAGGTCTTTATGGAATTTTATGAACTTAGTAGGGATGAGTTCGAGTATGTAGGGTATATTACAATATATAGGTTATACAAAAGGTATGAAGGATTTAATTCCCCCCCCCCCTTGTTTAATATGTTTAATGACAATAAATAATAAAGATGTAGAATATTATTAGCTGTGCATATCAATCCAATAGTGAACGTTTGTCTATTAACTGTTTTAGATTATGAAGTTGAGCAGGATTGGTGACGCCATTGCTGACAACCGCCGGATGAACTCGGTCATGCGTGGAGTCCTCCTGAATTACGCAGCGCCATCTTGTTGTAATAAAAATGGCTTTGGTAAATATTATACCTTCTGGTCATTGCGTTTACTTTAGAATCTATATCAAACTATTTATTGATTTTCTTCTTTATCGAGCAGTTTTCGTCAACCATATTATTTTGGAATACAATCTCCATTATTCTTATAATATATATTAGTGCTTGGACTGTAAACATAATCCCAGTCCTGTGCTAAACGGAGCCGCTTTAGATCCCTACTTTTGAAGCACCTGCCAAACCCGGTCTTCCACCCTCCTCCATCGTGCGATAAAACTTTTAATTATTTTAATTTATTACGATTATTTTGTAGTTTAGCAGAGTATACCGTAGGAAGGAAAACAAATCTGATGAGTTGTGATTTCTCGAAAATACAGTTGTACAAATTAGATATTATTTAGCCCTTTTCTATTTTTTTTCAGATTTCGATTGTCACATTAATACTCGATCTCCATCGACAAACAAGCAAATATTTAAATAAATTTAAATAAAACCAAAATCGTGTAATGCTTGACTAGTCAAGAAGTGTAGAAAATGACTGCAAACGAATCTAAATATTAGGATTATCTTATATGGACAAGGGAAATAAACGATGGCCAGAAATTAATGTTTGTATTTCTTGTCAATTTGGGATTAACGACTTGTAGTTCGCCCACTTCATTAAGAGCTAGTTGATGCGCATGTACCAATTTCCAAGGAGCACTATTATACCCAATGCAGCTAGATACACCATACGAAAAAAAGTAATCAGAATTTTATAATTTCGCTTTTTTCGATTTCGGTGGGGTAATGCATCATGAGTTCCTGCCAGAAGATCGTAGGGTCAATAAAATATATTACTTGGAAGTAATGCGCCGTTTACGTGAAGCGATCCGACGAAAACGACCGGAATTGTGGCAAAACAATTCGTGAAAATATCATCACGATAACGCTCCCGCTCACACCTCACTGATTGTTCGTAATTTTTTAGCAAAAACAACACTGTTGTGTTACCTCAGCCACCTTATTCGTCGGGGATGGGTCCCTGTGACTTCTTTTTGTTCCTTAAGTTGAAAAAAACTTGAAAGAACAACCTTTTGACACCATAAATGAGATAAAAAGATGAATCGCTGAAGGAGCTAAGAGCTATATTGAAAAGTGCTTTGAAGATTAAAAAAAGCGCTGGCACAAGCGTATTATATTCGATGAATAAATAGAAAAATTTTAAGATAAACAAAAATTCTCGTACTTTTGGATCAAACCTCGTGAGTTGGGTCATATCCTCTACTGGCGTACCAGTGACACCCTTGAGCATTGAGACATGCGCACTACCATCTCACTGGCTATTGAGAGAACTATATTTTTATTTAGGGCAATAAAGGCCCTTTCCAATCAATAGTCACACACTTCTGATTTCCAGAGCTTCAAGTAAAGCAATAATTCAAGATAGATATTTGCAGCAAGATACTTCTTGACGTGAAACAGTTACTTTAACAATACACCACTCTGCAGTACCCTATTGAGTTGGTCAGTGGTCGGTGCCCCTGACCCCTCGACTTCGGCTGGAGATGTTTTGATAAAGTCAATGGTGGGGGGGGGGGGAGAGGAACAAACCGGTTTGGGAGGAACAACAAAAGTAGGACGGATAGTTTATTTTCTCTCTTTTTAAAGTTCTTTTCTGAATAATAATGTTTTTCTAGATTGCTCCTCTTATTTTGAGCTTAACAGCTGTCGTGGTCTTGCGGTTCAAGCCCTAGGTTACTGATTTCAAGCGACGGGTTCTGTTTCTGATATGTCAGGGAATTTTGTTGTAGCTGTGGACGTCTGACAACTCCGGCAAGAGATATTTTATAGAGTTATCGAGAATTTATAATTTATGTTCCCAGGATTTTCGTATTTTCTGAGTGTATTGGTTGCAAGAAATATATAAGATAAACTACGATCCAGCACAGTACAGGGTCTTTCATTAAGCGCTTCCTATCATTAAGTTTAAATTAAATAAAGTATGTATGAGATATCATCGAAATTTTTTATTCGTTTGAAAGGCCTATTGATGTCATTATGTATGGTATGTAAAATCGTGCAAATGTCCGCCACGGCTTCGCTGGGTGGCGCGCATCCGAAATGTCCAATTTTCCATGACTCTGGCACATTAATCAGGCTGGATTTGACCGATGACATGGGTTACGTTGGCTTTGAGGACCGCTGTGATTTGTGGTGCCGTTGATAATATAATATATAGTTTTATTCACACTATAATACTCAAATATTTTGTGCTAATTTTGATCTATTTTTAAAACGAAGAAAGCCTTATGTACTTATTCACGTTTCTATTTATTTATCGATTCATTAAAATGATTAAGAGGTTTTTATTAAATAATTACTTGGGAGCTTCAGCTCTTCAGAACTTTGAATATTCGTATATATTTATTTTAATTAGCTCAAGACCACCAAATACGACACATAAACAACAGGAACTCAACGAAATGCCATACTAAAACCTATGAGGACTTAACTACTTGAGCTATGGCGATCGGCAAAATCCTTGGGCACTAACTCTTTCCTCTCGAAAGCCCCAAGAACACAGTTAAACACATTTTTACGTCACTGGTAGAACCTCCATGTCGGCATGCCCAAATTTCCTCATAATTCCACGGAAATTATCCGACCAGCCAAATCCATTAGCCAGATCACTTTCAAGCATCAACCACCCATCTCCATACGAATCTCTTCGGAAATTGTAAAAAAAGTGGCCGCGATCTTTTGTAAATATTGAGATACTGGTGAGTTTTCTCCCCGCATGTCTTAAGGGGGATTCTTTCTGGTGAATTTGAGGGCCACTAGGCTATGTATTGAGGTTGGCAAGAAAGTAATTTCGGTTTCTTAGTGTGAAATAAAACTCTTCCATTCTGTTCGATGACCTTTTGCCATGTTTCTGGTAACTTCATGATCCCGCTCTCATAGAACTTCTGGTCCTTATCAGCAAAAAACTCAATCAAGTGCGATTTGAGGTCATCGTTATAACTGAAATTTTTACCATTTAAGTAGTTTTGTAAACTTTAAAATAAATGATAATTCGATGATGCAAGGTCGGGGCTGTATGGGAGATGCGATTTCCCTATCAAGCTCCAATAGTTTCGAACGTGTTGCTAAAGATGTGTGAGGCCTCGCATTGTCGTGGCGGAACCCAAATATCGAGCTTCTTAACAAGTCCAAGGCGCCTTATATGATTTTCAATTGTTGTGTGTGATACATTTAAATGTTTTGCAATCTTTCGCACAGCTATACGACGATTCGATTCAATTATGGCTTTCATTTTGTCATCATTAACTTCAGAAGGTCGACCAGAACGTTGGTCATCTTTCAGTGAAAAATCTCCAGAACGGAATTTTTTAAAGCAATTCTAACACTTGCGTTCTGTTAAACAATGAACACCATAAACTTCACATATCTCTTTGTGAGCCTCAGCCACTTTCTTGCCTTTATGAAAATAAAAAAGTAAAATGTGGCGAAAATGCTTATTTTTGCACTCCATATTAATTAAAACTGACCGTAAACTGACAGTTCTAAACAAAGATTTATCGGAAAGGTATCGACTACCAAATCTCAAAAGAAAAAAATTCTAACATTGACAAAAGAATAACGAAACAAACATAACGCTGTCTACTGGTGCAAACTGAAATCACTTTCTTGCCAACCCAATATATACCCCTATCTCCTATGAATGTACATTGATGAATGAATTTTATCTTGTAAATATAGTATCAATGACATAATTAACAAGTATTGTATATATTATGGATTTCGATTTCCTTCAAATGAAGATTTAAACAAAAAAATATTAACGAATGTTATGAATTGTTTAATTCAACAGCTAACAAGAACCTCCCTAGTGTTATTAGGCCTCAGTGGACATTGTCTTAACCAATTATTGCGCTTTCTCTAGAGTCGATTGTACCATTGTCACCAATCGAATTGGTTCCAATTATCTCCTTGGGGTTTTTCTTGTTTGTTTTTTTTTCACTCTCTCGTTTAAATGCCTTAAAGAAATGACACTTTTGCTATTAATTGTTTTTGCTGCCGAGCCACACTACTTTCCTACCGGTACGAATCTGTTACATATGTTCGTCTGTATGCTCCGACAAAGCGGTTTTAAAAATGACTCATTCGAACTGACATTTTAAGACTCTATATAAGAAAAGATATTATGATATTATATAAATTGAGGCCACTAGGCCTGACTGTTCTATATAAGTCATTGACCAACGAAAGTAAAAAAAAATTTCCCATTCCGCTGGATGAAAACAACCGAGCTTAGCCATCGTTTAGCATACGCCCACGCCTTACCAGTCACACTACTAGCAAGTTCCCTTCCTCACAATGGTCTGTATATGGAACAACCTGCCCTATCTTAAAAAAGTTATCGAATTTATCTCATGGTCAGTTTTATAATGCTAAGAATAATATAATACTATGTTAAAAGTAGAAGGGGGTTGACCAGAACTGTATACCTACCTCGTGACTTCATGGAAATCACTGATGGTTCCTGTTATTTTTGAGTAAGCGACCCTCCTTACTTCCCTTGCTCCCTACTTCCCAGAATCTTATCCTTTTCTTATACAAGTATGTCTCAGCTTTAGCCCCAGACTCCACTCATCCCTAGACATTCAACCCAGTATGTTGTAACGTAACTCTTAATTGCACTTCACTGTTAACTATTGCTTGTACTTCATAATAAAGCTTTTCTTTCTTTTCTTTTAAAAGAGTTTCCTCTACAAAGATTATTTAACTGTCGACAAATAAATTTCCGCGGGACGCTACTTTCATTCGTCTGTCTGTCTGGTTCTGTAGAGTTTTCATACAACCTAAAATGTAAAAGGTATATTCCATTATATCTTATGGGTCAGTTTTCAGGAAATATCCATCAGCGGGCAGTATCTGAAAGAAATTGTCACGAAAAAAGTTGGGCCCGAAAAAGCTCCTGATCGTAAAGATTTAAAGTCCTGATGTGTTTCCCTGTGGTTAAGGACACGTGAAATACTCTACATTAACAACAACTTTATTGTGATTACTCTACATTAACAACAACTTTATTGTGATAAAATTACAATCTGCCTCATTGGGCTATAAGTAATTGTGATAAATGATCTCATTCATACCAATTTACAATTTTCATTCACTCGCTCATTCATACTATATATACAAACAGCCCAGAGGCCCCTTAAGTCCACATGGTTGTCACCTCCCTCGCGTGCGAAGGAGGAAGCGGATTCTTGGGAAGTCCCCCACGCTCCTTCGTCAGCCGTGTCACTGGATAAGAGCCAGCGGAGGCTGACCAAGAGCGTGAGAGTCACAGACGCTCAGGACATGATTGGAAAAACTGACCAATGTTAGGACTCCCACTGTCACATGTTTATAGCAGGTCACGAAGCCACTGCCGTTTCAGTCTCCGAGGAGGATTATAGGGATGAGTAGTGCAGTGCAATGACTGTGTTAGGGGATTAGGGTGGTTGGATAGGTTACTATGGAATTTCATGAACTTGGATGGGATGAGTTCAAGAATGTAGGGTATATTAAGATCATTATGAAGGGTTTTGTTGCTGACGTAATAAGGGACATTTACTATTGTTCTCAGGACTTTTGAGAAATAAAAGTGTTTTTTATATGAAATGCTGCTACATTAATAATAATTTATCAATTATTCACCCTGAGTCCCGTGAATATTTCCCCAGGAGTCTGTCATAAATACAAAATTTTCAGTAAGATAATTTTATACCTGCCATTGACTTATTTGATTTTGAACAATTTTTGACTTATATCATACTTCTTCTACCAAATACTCCAGATATATTGCAAAAAATATATTTATTTCGTAATAGTAAAACAATTTTAGTTGCTTAAAGTTAGAGAAAAAAAAATGGGAGGTTACTGACCCACGGATCAGCTAACTATGTCAAGATGAACCAAAAATTGACTTTTCTCTGAGAACTAACCAAAGAAATCGCCCAAACCAATTTGAATGTATGTTGTCATAAATATATTAGCTATATACATTTTGAAAGCGATTTTTAGTGAACTCCGGTGATTTGTCAAATAAGGTGAAGTGTTTACTTTAAAAAATAAAGATTATTTCACAATTTATTATTTGATGTAACATACAATGTCGTTTAAGAAGAAATAATAATCTTTCTATCCTATCAGGAGCTATTTATATCTGAAATATTTTCCATCGAGGGATTCGTACCTAGATCTTTCAATAAGCAATTGTAGTAAGTAACCACTGCACCATATGAGAGCTTAAAAAAAATAATCTTTGATGCAATGAAAAGAAAGCATTGTCGAGGCCTCTAATCTCTGGAGCTAATAGCTTTAAGATATACAAGGTGCTATTGATAGTTGAAACTCTTTGAAAATGTTGAAAACTACTTTCGAAGTATCTTTCTCTTCATCGACTCCTGTCTTGAGTGTTGAAGTCAAGAGGAACTCTCCGGGCACAGATAAGCCGGACGGGTCACGACTTGCAGCCGTGAGGTGCCAGATGTAAAACAAGAAGGTTTGAGAGCCTGCCCCTTGGAAGAAAAAAAAGAAGTCGCTCCGGTAGATGTGGCGTTGCCCTCAGCAGCTAACGGGGACGCTCTAATAGCAGATATCTTCTGATTGTCAGCATCCGAGGCCAATCCTCTTCTGGGAGTGCCGGGGTGGCTGTACGGGATCCTTGTGAGATTGCTGGGGACTCCCGAGGGGTGTTTTCTTGTTTCATTGAACTTGTAAAAAGATTAAATTAAAAATAAAGCAAGTTGCAACATAGTTCTATCATTTAGCGGCTTTGTGGAGAGCTGCAATGGGGTTTTATGTCTCAAGCGAGTCAGGTGGTATCTTATGAGCATCTTGCCTTTTCATTTTCTTGCTATCTAGATTTTTTTTTACTCCACAGAAACTTTTACGTTACCAACGTTTCGACTCCGGTCTGCTCCTGCTTCGGCTAAGAATAACGCCCCTCCCGATTGGTTGGAATGAGGCGGCATCTCATTGGTTGTGCGCAGAAATCTACTTGCCTATATAAGTTCGAAATTATAAGTTTCGCTTACTGAGTACTACAAGAGCATACTCAGGCCTACTCTGCTGTATGGTGCACCGCTTTTTCGTTATCTAACGTATACGACAGCTCGGCGACTCCAGCAATTCCAAAACGGTATACTGATGAAAGTGGTCAGAGGTACTTCGAGCAGCGGAACAACGGTGAGCTTCACGAGATCTTTGAGCTGCCTACGGTTGATGAGTTCATCCAACGTAGACATATCAAATTTTTCGACTCCCTGCTATACTTGACAAACCCGGTGTTTAACACGACAACCCCCACTCCGTTCCCCTATCGATGGCAGGACGCTGTCGTGGCTGGAACGCTTTAGTCTTAGGTTCTAGGTTTAGGTTTAAGTTTGTAAGTTTTTCTTCCAAAATTATAAACTGAAGGTGAGCCCCATCACCTAGCATTATATTCATTTCATTTTTAACCACAACCTGTATTGTTAAGTAACCCAACCTCCTTCAAATGCATCTGCGCATCGCAGAAAGAGGAGAAATTATTTTGTTCATTGATTTTGTCATATTTTTCACATTGTATAATTTAAAGGGGTTAAAAAGGGGGGGGGGAATCGCTTACTGCTTTAGTCGAACCATAGTTTTTTTTTTTATTCCATTACATCTGCTCCTCTCTCTATTCCTAATCCGCTTTAGTTCAGCGCTGTCAGCCTCTACATTATCTCTAGTGGAGTTCCCAAATAACAGATATGTCTAGATCATTCGATAGGTATCGAACATACCTTCACAATAAAAATGAATCATGGAATAATTTTGATAAATGATGAAATAGTGGTAATTTCTATAGATTCCAAACAATATTAGAATAATTTAATATGTGAAAATGATACAGTATCTTGATTCTGAGTCCAACACCAAAGGGGGGAAAATAGCAAAAACGGAAGAAGTTTCGCACAGTCCACAGAGATCCCTTGATAAAAATGCCACAAGATGGCCAACATTTGACTTATGAGTGTGATATTTCATTACGTACGCATCCAACATGATGACTTCATGCTTGCGTACTTCTTACGGCAGGCACCCTCCTTCTCGTTTGACGTATCCTTCGGAGAATCAGGACGATCCCTAAGGATGGCAGGAAGGTTGATCGAGGATGTAAACAAAGAAGTGAATGGTAGAAGCGGCCAAGGGCAGGGCACATTTCCTGGATGTTCTGGGGTCATTCTACCCTGGGTGGTAACGGGGTCTTTAGCAAGACCGGTCTTCCCCACCCCGAGAACTGACCAGTTCCATGTCCAGGGGTTCCTTAATATCAGAGTGATTCAAAGCATGGGATCCATCATCCGGAGAAGATGGACAGACGATTGACGAGAAAAGCGAACTCATGGCTCAAAAGACAAAATTTTAAATTAATACGTCACGCACTTAACAGACGCTCGAAACTACCAATAGCAGAAATCTTAATGACATGCGCTCACTTAATGAAACCTATTTACGCAAAAAATGCGTGATATTTTGAATGGATTTCGGGTTTTTCTCTCAAAGCCTTTTTTAACAAATTATGAACCATAAAACTATTATACACTGGTGATTTTAATGGCTAATTTTTCTGCATAGCATAGTGTAAGGAGGGTAGAAATACAAAAACAGTTACCATTTTACAGTTAAAATTTACAAATCAATAGACTGGACTAGATGATGGGGTTCACATTCGGTTTACAAATTGGGAAAAACTTAAAACTAAAGCATTCCTGCCTCGGCTGCGTCTTGCCATCGACAGGGGAACGGAGCGGGGGTTATCGTGTTAAACATGGGGTATGTCATGTGTTGCAAGAAATCAAAGAATTTTATATGTCTACGTTGAATGAATTCATCCACCGTAGGCAGCTCAAAGATCTCGTGAAGCTCAATGTTTCTTCGCTGCTCAAATGAAGTACCTCTAACCACTTTCATCAGTATGTCGTTTTGGAATCGTTGGAGTCGCCACGCGCTCTATCCGGACTGATGTAAATATATTTTAAGACTACCTAACTATCTAGGACACTCGAACGCATGGGGACAAGAACTGTCCATATTTAATTTATCAAACACTCCTCGAAAACTCACCAAGAGCTGAAACAGCTATTGAGCTGAATTTCTCAACACGTCATGTCCTTCATTCATGTTATTTAACTCATATCAATTGATCCTTATGATTGCACCTAATCATAGTTGTAAATTGTATGTGACTGTTATCGCGCAATTGGTAACGTTTTTGACTTCTGAGGTATTGATAGTCACGAATAATAAATTCATAGATAGGCACTAATCGCTTTTTACGGGGTAGTTATTTTTAGTATTGCTGGGAAGAAAAATTACATTCCTCTAGGTAAAAAATGGGTTGAAAAAAAATTATTTCATTTTACCCTACTGCCTATATCTTAAACAGGTACTCACAATTCATGCAATAATACTGTCAATATTTTGATATGTTATTGAAGTTAAAGGTTTGGCAAAATTCAATACTGTCGCGAACCGGTGGGAGATGTTGACAATGATATTTAATTGAATGTATCACATCAATAATTTTGTACATTGTCGGGTCGTCACGAACGATTAAGTTTATAACCTGGACAATCGTTTCATGACGGCCTTACTATCTGACTCCATTTTTGATAGGTGTGTGCCGACAATGCACTATGTTCAGGAGAAGAGGTATAGGGTAGGTAGGTAGTTTGTGTGGTCTTGGAATGACCACGAATTCACACTCGGTATCTGAGGGTAGGCGAGTAAACGTCCGGATCCCAAAGGCGAGTGTGAACCGGAGAGAGGCAGACTGAATCGCCGTGGGGAACACTGCTTGGTAAAGTTCGTAGGGCCACGACAACCGTTGTCCACTAGGGAGAGGTCTCTCCCAAGGAGGTGCTAGATTTAGCGAGACGAAGGCAGAAATTCCCACTAGGAAGGTGTGGGATCTGACAACGCTGGGCTAAAACTTAGCGAGGTGAGGAGAGAGAGATGCAGAGGTTTTCATAATAAAGAATACTGCAGAAAATTACAGAACTTCAAAGATTCTTCCATTGGCTAGATAACGCAAAAAAGCAAAACCGAACTTTTCTCAACTGAAATATAATTTCGCAGAATAATAATGTTTCTTAGTAAATATTGCTCTACCATTCTAAATAACTCATCCAGATGTAATTACTCACTTGCATCTTTACGTGCTAGTTTAGAATTCAATTTTTAGCGTATACTACGAGGTATTTCGAGCGCCTATCTACGTAAGTTTTAGATTTTTCTTTCGTTTTACATGATATATTACTAAAAATTTTAAATAAAGAAAGAAGGGAGAGAAGAATGATGACAAGAAGAACCATCTTACGAGACTCCCATAAAAGGATGTAGGGCAAGTTAAGAAACAAAGATAACAAGGTTCAAACAATTCAAATGTGAACCATTTATTTGTTCATCAATAATTCAAAAAAAATTACAATGGTACTCATCTCCTAAAACTTTTCACTTTTATCTTAATTTCATAGCCTTGTTGACATAAAAGCAAAAAGTTATCTTTGTGCGAATCGCAAATTATTTAGAAGATAAAAAGTTTTGAACAGATAATAAATTGTATAAATTTGAATCGGTTGATTCTTGTCAATTTTATTGTCTTGTTTTAAACATCAATGACTAGAAAAAAAACAACCTTGGTTCATGTTAATTTCTGTTTATGCATCTCTAATTGCCCTAGCTTCAATTGTGTCACATTCTTGTCAATAGACTGTTTATATTTTATTTATATAACAGATTGATTATTTCCTCTTACACGGTAGTATTTCTTAGTTCCATGAAAAGCTCAGAAAAGAAAATACCTCTGATAAACACTAACATGTTTATTTTTTTAGATTTATTGCGATTATTTAACTTATTGAATTCATACAATAAATTATTGAATATTTTTGGTTTTAATGCTTTAAAATAAATTGTTGTCATTTACCTGCTATATATGAAATTTTATCGAGAGACAAAATTATATTTTTTTGATACTTTTATTGATGACTTTTTGACAATTACGAAGGCTAAAAATATTATATAATTATATGATGCAATCTAAAAATATTATTTTTTAGTAGTTGCAGTTTAAAACAGTCTTATAGTTTTTTTTTAGAAAATGCCTGAATTTTGGGGAAACGTTGTTAATTATGTAAATAAATTTTCTGGAATGATTCAAGGTTTTTATTTGAAAAGAACAATATCAAAAAACCATAAAGTTTTTATTAATTATTATTTGGACTTCTTTTTTAAAAAATAAATTATGAAATGTATAAAATATTATATTTTTAATACAATTTTGACGTATACAAAAGGTGAAATGAATATTAATCATGAAAAGTATCTGTGAGATTTAAGGTTGTGCGGGTTTTTATAATTCCAGCATGTTTCTATGGTTTGGTTTGTATGTTCAATTCTACACTTTGATGTTTAGTCCCCCCTTCTAAGATGTTTAAACAAACATTTTGGGGTATTTGCTTACTATTTGTAATAATTGTAAACATAATTTTTAATGTTTTTGTCCAAAAATACTCAATTTTATTTATTAAACTGCATATCCTTGAACATCACCTTTTCAAAACAAACTGTAAATAGCTAGCACATTGACCATCGGAATGTACATTGTTGGATCTTCAAACATTATTGTTTGAAATTCTTAGAATTTCTTTTTGCCTTAATATCATACATGCCGTTCACCATATAAAAAAACAGAGTTTAAATCTTCAATAGCTTTTTCACTGGGACTCAATAAATCTTTAAAGTTAAGGAACTGGCTTCCTCTTTTTCCGTGTTTTTTTTCATAGTTCCCATTACTGTATTTTAACCAGCGCTTAATGAGCACAATCCAAGCTGTGGGTGAACATACCTTAAAAATTTGAGAACAAATTAATCATTTTAAGATCCCTATTATAGTATGGACAGACATACAAAGTAAGATGAAAAGTAGAGTCTCTCTTTTTTGGCTGGGTAGTTAATTAGTTAGGCATGTGGCCATTAAGTTAAATAAATTAAGTCTACATAAAACTAACTAGAGAATTTTTCGACTCAATTACAGTTTTTTGTACAGTCACCAAACTGGATACATAACGGTATTGAAAGATAGTTGCTAAATCGAAAATTCTCCATTGCATGGTAACATATAGAATGTTAAAATTTAAAGAGCTGTTTTGTATCTGTTTGTGGGCGGTGTTTAGGCTTTTTCACACAAGGCCATTAATAACACTCTTCACTGCTTTTTCTGAAGTTCTTTCATCAAATTTTTCAGTAGTTCAGTTTATCTGCAAGACAAAAAGACCACCTCTGACTAGATAAGCTAACACAAGAACCAAAGATGAAGAAGCTTAGAAGAACTGAAAGTGTGTTACCGACAGCTGTGGTGCTAAAACCTAAAACACCACCATTATTAGCAAAGATCAGGACATACCAAAGGACAAATTACCGCTCATTCCTAAATGCAATGTAAAAGATTCACTTGTTTACCCATTGAACTGGTGCCTCACCATTTAATTTTTTCATTATATCAATGATTATTTTTATTCTAACCAATAAAGACTAAAATTTTGTTACATCAATTGTCAACTACACAGTACTCAAATATAAAAATAAGACACCAATAAAGAAAAAAGTGAAGAAGCACTATCCATAGGATCAACAGCTGGCAAAGTGAGCCTTTTTAAATAGTTATTAGTTTATTATATAAATAAAAACTACTCGATATTTTTGACTAAAATACTTTGTTTTGTTGTTTGCATAATATTACTCAATAAAAAGCACCTTTCCGATAAATATAAAAGTATCTAAATAACTAAAATATTTGCCAAAAAATCCTTATAAAACATGCGATTTTATTGCAGGCTGTCAAAACAATATTCTTTACAATATATTCGATTTATTTTTGTCTTGCTACCATTAAGCTATCTTTAACTGTAAGGTGAAAAAAATAGAACTTTAAGTCTTGAAAAGATTTTCAGCTACAAGTTGCTAAAGTTTAAAAATTAATGTGAAGCAGGTTAGGTTGTAGTTATAGACTTTTTTTAGTTATAGACATGTTTTGTTTTTTTTACACAACAGATAATTTGTATAATCAGGGGAGTTTTTGCAAACAAGCTTAAAATTTCAGATTTATTTAATGGCTTTTATGACTGTCATCCTAGAAAATATAAAGAGATATAGAAAAATAACTCCTGTGAGACATGTGATTGGCTTCAGTTCTGGCAGTTACAAATAATATATAATTCTAAAACAGCTTTTGTATTATCTAGGGGGAAAATGAAAATGCTTGAATTATTTCAAAATATTTCTCTTTCTAAAAAAATCTAGGTATTAATTACATAAATATGTACAGAAAAAATAACTTATTTATTACTTATGTGTTTATGTATAATATTTACAATTTTATAAAGTTTTAGAACTTTAAATATGAACACATCTATACGTTAGGCATTTGTACTAATATCTATTGTCTCTCTTCTAACAAAAATATCTTTAACCTAACAATTAAATGAATAAGTATTTTTTAAACAATAAAACAAAATAAATTTTCATAAGTTTACGCTAGTTTGTCCAAAATGGTTTATTATAGGGAAAAAAAACAAAAAAACAAGGTATAATTTTGAAATGAGATCCTTTCAACTGTTTACATCAAGCCTAGAATTTATATTTAACAAGCTTTCACAGATGTTTTGGTACGTATTAAAAAAAACAAAAATCTTAGAAGAGAGAGGTAGAACACACTCCGACCCGAACCTAAGAATAATTGTTCGGAAACAAAATTCATTAGGCACTTATTACTTTAGATCTGTTTTTAACAGACATTACATATTAAAAATTATGCCTAGCTTTACTAACAATCGATTGATACTAAATTGCAATATCACAGGTTGAGTTCTTAAAAATGTCTATTTTATATTTTGTGGTATGGATTGTGGATGGAGCCTGGCCGATGATTAGCTTTTAAGCTGTTAGACTAATATTAGTGGTTTTCAATTCTAGCAACAACTAATGTGTATTATAAAAGAACTGTGCATATTTTTTTTTTTTTTAAATAAATCTCTAACATTAGATTGTTCTGGTTATGTATTTACAAAAAATTATTATTATCTCTCTGCTTCTCAAGAAAGAAACTCTATATACCTATTTGCTCTTTAAAATTCTTCATTCACACCAATATGATGAAATATAATCCAAATTTTATAACATTTCATTGAAATGACAAATTTCTCATCTTTAGCAAGTTGTGTCCATTTCATCTAATTAATATCACAAATTTAATCAGCGATAATTATTAACCTGTAGAGTTTCCATTGGGATGAAGAATTTGATCCGATTACAATACTGTCATTATTAATTACTACAAAATATTTCAAACTATTGAGAAAAAGTTAATTTTTCTTAATTATTGGATACTTTAGCTCTCTATAGTGTATAAAAATACAAAGAAATTTTAAATTACTAAGTTTAATTTTGGAAATAATAGTATGTAGTAGTAATTTATGAGGTAGAAGTGTTTATTGTCTTCACCAAATTCTTTTATATATTTATACAAAATCACATTATGTTCCGTTTTAACATTTCCGATAAGGTATCCTCTAGAAATCATCCTTAAAAATAATTTAATCAGAACCTTTTCAATATCTTCAATAATACTATTAAGAAATAAGACTAAAAGTTGCTATAAATAAGTGATTTCACTTGTGATGTTGGTAACTTTGTGTTGAATAGTTCTCATCACATTTAGTTTAAAATACTATGAGGTACAAGGGCGAATACAGAAGGTGTTCATGTTGATCCTTATGTATCGGTTGTAACTATTCTTTGTATCACTTTTTCAATCGACAATCACCAATGAACACCATCAATATCGCACCCTGTCTGAGACTCATAAGCGCTCCAACAATGACTATAGGGTTCAGCGAGTATTCGAGGACAGATAGCCACCCTCAGAGACCTTCTGGGAGGTTCTTGCTGAGGAGAAGGTTGTTGTGGGGACCCGACAGGTGCCGGATGAGCTCTTGCAGAGACTCGAACGTGAGCTGGCAGAAGCAGCAGTTGAACTGTCCTGAGTCTCCACTGTCCCCACCTCCCCCACCCACAGTGATGACATTGCGATGGACGGAGCACAAGTGCTTCAACAGATGGGCCTTCTGTTTGAACATGGCCACACAGAGTCGACAAGCAAAAGGTTTCTCTCCAGTGTGCACCCGAAGGTGGGTCTTCAGGTTCCAGGACATTCCGAATTGTTTCCCGCAGTACTCACAGCGATATTCACGAGTTGGCGCTTTGTTGCTTTCTTCTCCTTCACTACCTCCTCCTGTAACAAGGTAATAGAATGTGTTATGATTTCAATAGCTCACAAACGTAAACGAGCACACGGGAAATGAAAAAAGGCACCAAGAGTGAAATGTGCAAGACAGTCTCCCACCAAATCCTGATGTACTTGAGCTGACTATTAAGCATAATAGCCATACAAGCTTATGAGATGCGCTTCCTAATTATTGAATATTATTAATTCTAAATTAAAATAAAGATAGAAGGGAATTCATTGGTTAGGTGAGGAACACAACAATCAGAAGAAACCTTGGCATAAGTCAATTCAGACAATGGTTTGCCATGTCCGTAGAAAGGGAGAGAATAGGACTCCCAAATTGACAAATAAGACCGGCTCCAAAGTGGAGGACAAAGGTAGAAAATAGGAGCTGTGTGCCAGACTTTGCAGAGGGACCCTTCAATTGGTGTTTGAAGGTTCAGAATTAAAAAATTGTCACTTTTGGTGAATTTTTCACCCTAAGAGACTAAAAACAATGTCTCATCATAAGTTTATATTTGTGGAAATAAAGATGTGATTTAATGTTCTTTCTCAAGACAACCTGACTCCTAACACAATTTTGAGAAAGCACCGTTTTCAGATTTTTTTCTAATCCTGAGATTAGGTCTTAATGGTTTTCATGATATCTATATACTACACCTAACAGATCTAATAAATGCCAACACAAAAGTTTTTACTCAGGAGAATTATTACAAACTGACATGAAGTAGAAGAGTAGGGATATAACAGACCTTTAGAGCAGGGGTACAATATATATTAAGTGCTTAATTAAAAATAAAATGGGTAATAAAAACAAAACATACATCCCCTATTTGTAATTCTTGGTTCAGATTATGTTCATGATAATTGACAATGATTATCTAAGACAACTAAACTGCAAGTATGAAAACATCTTAGAAGCAGCAGAAAAGCTGATTAATATTGGTAAAATTTTTGTATATATTTGGAGAAAATCACAATAAAAATTCCCAACTAATCAAGAATGGTCAATGATCATTAATGTCTACTATGATTGTTTGAATGTTCTTTGATAGAGAAAGTTAATTATAGAAGAAAGAATGGCAATGTATGCTTAATGACCTAAATTGTGAATATAGTCAAGTTTACAAGTTATAAAGGCCAATAAGTTACTTACGCACTTAAGGATTAATACAATTTTTATAGATTCATAAACCTCAATCCCTTAGAACTTATTATGGTTAATTACACATTAAACCACTGTGCTATACTAAAAATATTCAAACAGCACATTGTAGATATTTTTCAATAAAAAACACACCATATGCTTGATAATACTAAGTCTTCAACAGAATTCTCATATATTGATTTAAAAAAAAAAATCACACTTTTATAATTCTTCAATAAAAAAAAATACAAAATCCAACAAAAAGTTTTGTTGCAAATCAATTTGTACTGAAGAAAAAAAGATGTTTTCATCATATGTACAGTAGTTGTCAAAAGTTTTCTGGAAGGTCATATATTTCTTCCTTTATTCCTGTATGAGTAATTTTGATTGTTTAAAAGTTTCCAGACAATCATTCCATTCCAAGGGTCGTGTAAACACAGCTTTTGTTTATTTATAGTTCCATACTTTACCTACTAGTTCTTATTAAGGTAATACAAAACAATATTTTCATTCAGTTAGTTAAAATGGCTTGTCATACAAATATAGATATCCGTGAAAGAATTATTAGTTTTTCATTTGAAGGACAATCGCAAAAATGTTAAAAGTTGGTAAAAGTACTTTAAGTTATTTATTAAATATAATTCAGGAGGTGGTTTGAGTGACCAGCCAATGGTGTAAAAGGCCTCGTAAAAATATTCAAAAAATTGAAAGAGTGATATGACGGAAATCTGTTGCTGAAGTCCGAAAGACAGCTACTTGTATTGCCTAAGAGTTAAAAAGAAAACTTAACAGATGTGAGCCGCATCACGGTGTCACATCGATCGAGAGAGTATAGCTTATTTGGACAAATTGGTGTGAAAAAATGATTCTCTTGAAAAAATAATAAGGCGGAGATAAAGTTTGCTCGTGAGTATTAAAATTGGATGATTGAACATTGGAAAAACGTAGCATTTTCCTAAACTATGTTGTATTTATGTAATACATAAATGAAAATTTGCAAGGAAAAAAATCAATAAAAAAATCACATGGTCCGGAAACTCTTGACCACTAGTGTAATAGTGAGCAACTGGTGTAGTGTATTAGTGTACAATGTGTCTGCATCAGATCCTTAGATGTAGGTACTGCTTATGAATCATACTAAAATATCTTAGGACTCTGGGCATCTTCTATATGGACCCAAGCTGTACACACGTTGAATCTTTTCATCGGTACAATTTGATTGAGTTTTTATTTATTGTATGTTTTTAAGTTAAGCTCATACGTAACTTTTTGGTGTTCACTATTACTTTAATCAATAATGAAACTGAGAAGCTAATTACATACCGTGGGGTAAGGGTGGTGGTTCTTCTTTCCTAATGAGTGGTGGTGGCTGGGCCCATGCCCCTCGACCCCATGGCTCAGTGTATATCAGCCGTGATGGAGAGAGGGGTCGCGAGGATGGGCTCTCATCCCAGTGACTCCTGTCGACGTAGGATGGGGAAAATGGTACAAACGGAGGGTTCTGTGCTGGGGCATTGTGGAAACCTGGTCGTCGCTTCCGATGTGGTGTCACCACATAGTTCTCAGGAGAGGGTTGGGCTAGTTCTGGCATTTTAACTGGGTCTTCTTCCTCTAGGTTTGACCTGAAAACATTTATAAAGTTAAACATACAATTTATAGCTAATATTCTTCAAAAGAAATTTTTTTCTTCAAATTATAAATTAATTAAAGAATGTTAATCGTGTTTTATGGATTTGAAAGTTGTTTTCATATCATTGAGTCACAAATAAAAATGACTTGTCTCTAGGATTATTATCACAAGAACAGAGTGACAGGCACACTGGGTTAAAGACAAAATGGTTTCTGGATATGTAAAATATGGTGAAAAAATTATACTTAAAATTGGCAAATTAAGTACATTGGATGGACCATAGGTGAATGGTCAAAATACAGATCAACAGCCAATTAGAATGTGAATGTATATGTCTTTCATTGTCCTCTTACACTGATCGGATCGATGTGTGGTGTCGGATGTTGACAAACATGGGCTGTAGAAAGTGCTAGCAGTAAATAAAGAAAATTATTAAAGAGATGGGAACAATCAGCGTCATTTAAACATAAATGATGTGTTTGGTAGTTCCGTAACATCATTAAAAAAAGTAATAGAGCTCATCGGCCTGTTTCCTTAAGTGTCAAAGAGAGTTCAAGAGACAAATCATGATCAATATTATTTGTACCAGAAGGTTTGTTTGCATGTTAATCTTACTCGTTTTTATTTTTAAAATGGTCAGTTATATCTGATTGTTAATTACAGAGACTTATGGTATGTATCTAAGTGCACAACTTTGGACAAAACAGCAATGTACCTTAAATTTTTTATTGGGAACACAATATTTTGTAAGCTTTGTGCAGTCCCCAAGACTTCATCCCAACCATCTATCAAAATGAATTCCTTAGTAAAATGCTTTGTTTGGAAGCCGGAAGGATAATCATTATTCATGAAATAATCTTTTATCGAATCATTGAAATGCTATTAAGACCCATGACAATAAAACCAAGCTCATTTTGTTTGATATATTTTTCTTGTTTTTTTCCTCCAAAACTGTACTTTATAAGTGACATATTTTTGTTTTTTAATGCACAATAATAATATTAAAAAATATTCTAAAATTAAATTTCCAACTTCATTGCAAAAAACACAAAACTAGACACTGACCTGTAGTCTTCCATATATCTTGACTTTCGTTTGTAGGGTAAATAAGGTTGGTATGCAAGAGGGAGTATTCTCGATCCGACTTTTTCTCTTTCTTCTTCACTACCTGTTGTTTCCCCTCCTGGTGAATAACTGTTCATATTCGAAGACGATTTACTGAGGTTTTCAACAGCCTGAAATAATAAAAAAACATTTAATATTCATAAATATACGTAATTATATTATAATATTTTAATTTCTGTAAGCTAAGCCTTCCTGAGGTACATCTAGTATACATACTTTCATCTTTGAACAATCAGCAATGAAAGTTTTTTAAAGAATACTTTTTAATTTAAGAATATATTCAGATTTTTAAAGTAGTTTCAAATATCAGTACATTTTTTCATGTTTTCTATTAATTTTGCTATTGGCAGAATAAATTAATACATTTTTTTCAATGTTAAATGTTAAAAGTCTCCATTTTATTGTATATCTCATTGATAAAAGAACATTCTTTACAACTACGCTGTGACATAAATGAATGAAAATGATGAGGCCAAAAAATAAACTTTCTCTCATCATGTGGGCATACGTTTTGAGACTATACAATGGGGATTTAAAGAAGCAATTTTCAAGGGCCACTCCCTTCCCCCTTCCCTTAAATTAAAAATTAAAATTTCAATACAGTTTGAATTTTTCAAGTACAGAGAAGCTTATTTACTATTTCTCTGGGTCTATTAATATCACTAAGTGTAAATTTTAAATCAGGTGTAAGACAAAGAACATCATGAACGAAGGGTTAGGGAGTCAATATGCCCCAAGGAGGACAGAACTGTTTAAATGGAAATTCAGGTACCTTCGCATGCATTCTATTTAATGCCTAGCTAGTACAAATAGCTCATTATTAATAAAAAGGAACCATGACTAGAAGATTGTAAATTATGTAAGTTAGACTACTTTTAATGGATTCAAATTAATAATTATTGTAAAGTTAGTAAACCAATTATTTTTAAATAAAATAAATTTTCAAAACAGGTAGATTGTACATTAAACTGTGAGTTTTTATGAATATTCCCTTTATTATTTAATACTTATATAATAATAGTGATTGCTATAAAAAAACAAAACAGTTTCAATACCAGGGACTCAGATTCTTGTTGTGGCTCAGCTTTGACTGTTGCTGGGGGCTCGGGTGAGTTGGCATTGATGGAGAGGTTAACTGGTGTTGAGGAGCTTCGCCTCCTTCGCACCTCTTCCCTTCCGCTGCTGTCCCGGCTTCCCGATGAGTCCTTCCTGCTCCGCGCCTTGTCCTCCCACAGCTCCGATTTTATTTCGAGGAGCTCAAAAAGTTCGATAACTCCAGAAACCTCAGCTGGCTGAAAAAGAAATAAATGTTATTAATTCCTACTATTTTTCGAACATTTGTATTCATGGGTATTGATGTTTGATAACAAAACAACATTTTATGTTCATATATTCTTGCAAGCACAGTATACTCTCCCTAATCAGAACAAAAATAAAAATAAAAATATTTATTAGGTTTCAAAACATTTAATAGCTCTGAATATCTTGAAAGAAATTAACAGAAAATTTTATATCTGTTTTTCTTTTGTTGTACCAATCATTTTTGTCAGAGCCCATGTTCTCATCTCCATCAGTGATATAATATAATTAAATCAGTGACTCAACTTCTAAAGGAGAGAAGTCTACTAACCTCACTTTAGTAAGGTATAACAAGCAGGGTTAGTACATTACTAAGTAACCGTTTTTTTACATTTTTTTTTTCTAGATCAGATCCACTAGTTTTTTGTGCAAGCTCATTTTCACAATAAACAATGAAACTGAACGGTGGGTGAATTATAATTATTAATAGTTTATGATTCCGTTCCTATTAAAGTGTTACTATATTTTTTTGTTCCTGGTCGTTTGGATTATGGATTAGTTTGTTCTAGAGAAGTTCGAACAGGAGAAAGTGCACTGTATTGCTAATCAACAATCATTTAATTCCATGTTTGTTCAAATCATAACAAATGTTCTTAGACATAAAATAAATATAGCATTATAATTTAAGCGATCGTAAGGGATAAAATAGAATAATAACATACTTTCAAGTACACCATTTGAAGTTTCTATTAGTTCTAACTTTTAAAAATGCAAAGAATTAACTGGTCTAGATTAATAGAATACAATCATATTAGGATAGAAAGAAAATCACAAAAATTTTCCTGCAAAAAAGGTGCTTTAAGGTTTCAATTATTGCAAAGTTATTGGTTTCATTTTTTTTTTTTTTTTTCATAATTGCTAAATTGTTTTCATTTTGTTGTTCTAGAGCTTTATAAATTTAATAATAATAAAAAGTATTTGAGATAATTGTGAATTATACTATACCTGTACACACGTTTGCCCTGTATACAAAAAGTCGAGCATGTTCCTCATGTGTGATGCTTTGACGTCTGGAAGTTGTATGGTCACCAGAGGTTCTGTCACTGACTCCAGCAATCGTTTAATGAGAGGACTTGCTGATGCAAGAACAAGTCTGAAATTTACAGCATAAATTATATTTATAGAATTTATTAGTTATTCATTAATATGAATTATTTAAGGAAATCATCAACATTAAAACCTGCGGTACATCTCATAAAGAGGTAAGGGTACCGAGCTAATTGGTAGGCAAACAAAGGAACTGGTAGGGTGAATCTCGATTGTTACATCACAAATTGTATTGATTTTTTTTAATCAAATTAATTAATTAACTTCTTTATTTAACTAAACTCACTTTGTGAGGTTAAGTGAACCAGCCACATCCCTCAGCAAAAAGAAAAATCCTGAATATAATAGCTAATTCTCATCCGAAGCATACCTCTCAAATATCAATGTTTGCAGTTTTAAATTAAAATTTAACATGCATTAATTAAATTTTGAAAAGTAAAAAAATTTAAATATGATATATGTTATATTTGTTTATTAATTTCATACATAGATCAGTCACATATCGAACTATATAGCATAGTGACAAAACCACTGTTGTAATTAGTTTATAACTATTTTATTCTCTATCAAGTGCTAATGTTTTCTGTTATGTAGTCATTAAATGTCAACTTCTATGTTTCTATATGCTTATAAGCGGAACGATATACTTCCCTTAAAGTAGGAATTATTTTTTATTTTTAGGAATTGATTACTTCTATTCAAGGTTTAGGTAGCCTTCAATTATCACTTAGCGAATCATAATGATATCAGGTGGCCCTGGATCATGAGAAAGCACTATAAATTTTAATAATTTGTTCATTAAAATCAATTGTGTCAAGATCACTTGTTTAGACTATTTGCCTAAACCATCAATAGAAAATAAAAAATAAATAAATAGCTGCCGTAGATACTGACCTGTGTGCTGCCAGCTTTCCACCAGCACAGAACAGGCTGACATCCGCTTGTGTCTCGCCCTCAAACCAGCGTCTCACCTCTTCAACCACCGAAGTGTGATGCTTCCCATAGTGGAGAGTCAATAATCCAGAACAGTCCATAACGATCTGAAGCCAGAACAACTATCAGCTGCCTATTATCAAGCAGTATCATCATAATTATTGTTAGTATTAGAGAGAAAAAAGTCTATAATATACTATATATATGTTTCAGTATGTCTTCAGTAAATAGGATAAAGACAATACAATAGTTACTCCACGATTAGCAACTTCAAACCTCGATGAACAATGGATGGGTGACTACCAGCCTCGCGGTTGCCTTTCAAAATTTTAGGTTGCAGGCAAGAATTTTTTTAAGATGGGATTGTTGATTTTTTCGGGGGATAGGTGTACTTTCTATTGAGGGAGAGATTACAAGTAATGATAATACTTACCACTATAGTTATGTTAGTAAAATTACAATACAATATTTTTGTATGCCTTCTAGGTCTGCAATATTATATGGTATACTAATTTTATTTATATTATATTTTTTTAATGTCTTTAATCTCTCCCCCCCCCCCGGGGTACAACGAAATTTCAAACAGAAATATAAGATGATTATTTTTTGAAGTATAGCATTATCCAATGTTCAATCTGCACCCTTCTTCACTTCAGAATACCCAATGACCGAGATTCCCACCTTAATTGTTAGCCTGTCTGTTTTTATTGTATTTTCTAAACTGGCTTCCCTACTTATATATTCAATAAAGACGCTTAGACATTTTCCCTCACCGCGAGTCCAAGTGAACTCCAACCAGGCCCACCCATTCACCTTAGAAATATTTTTAGCCGGGAATCGAACGTTTCGCCTACGTAACCACGAAGAAATATTATAATTCCAGGAGTAGGAGTTTTAGTTTGCGTAAGAGGACGGGAGTTAGTGTGCCAAGGTTGGTAACATCCCCATACTCGCCGACCGGCAGACCTCTAAGGAACAAAGGATCTTCTACTTTCGGTAACCTTTCTTTGTTGCAAAAGTTCTACATTGTACGTGAAGAATCGATAAGTGATTTCCATAAGGGTATCGTTCCCATATCTGTCATGGCAGCCTTGGAGGGACCAGATCTCTACAGCGAAATAGCAGTTTCTTAACAGGCCAGTGTCAGGGATGGGGATCTTGAAAGGTGCACGGGAGTTCAAACTTATGACCCTGTATGTGGAAATGACAGCGGTTTCACTTATTGTGAACCAACTCCAATCCGGCTATCATAGGAGAAATCTGCAGTGTGAAATGTTCTTTTGATTGTACATGGACAACCTTTGCCCCTGTAATCACAAATTTGCAGATAGAGAATTGACAGGAGCATGTCGGAACGTTACGATAAAAACGCTAGCTTACGTCCCCCCCCCCGTAAACCTAAGTCAATTCAAACAAATGCATCCAGCAACAAAGATAAATTAATATTATGATTTATTAGCAAGGCAATATAGAATTAAATCGAAACAAAAATTTGAAGAAACTACTAAGAGCGCTATTTCAAATGATTTCTGAAATAAACAGGTGTTTTGCCATCGTAGCTTAGCGTAAAAATTCTGGTACACAATCACTTATCCGAATCGAATCTCACTTTCCCTTCTAAACGAGTTGGCAACAAGGACGCGTATTGATTTACTTTTAAAAATAATCTTTGACGTTTTAATTTAAATTTCAAAATTAAAGAAATTTGACATATTGTACTCGTTGAAAAACACCTGCTTGATAAATTAAATTTCCGCATAAATTGGAAAGGCAAAGCAAATATCATGCACAAATTGAACGACATTAGATTAGTTACCTCTTTGGAGTAATCGATTCTTGACATCCGCCAAAAGTTCCGAAGTGAAAAATTTATTAGTTAGTGCTACCGTTTTAGTTATTCGCTGTTCTTTCTGTGAATTCTTTTGTATTAACTGGTTTATACTTGTATATTCCTGATCTTCTACCTTTTCTCAATATTTTCAATGCGCTAAATGGTAAATTCGACAATATGCATAGATCTCCGCTGAGATTTTCAATGGCATTCTTCTGGAGGTATTCCTTACTATCTCCAATGTAACTATGCCATATTATAATATTTGTCTGGTTGTAAATTTTTAACTTACTTAGAAAACAGCTACTAACAAGTAGGTATCAAATATATTTTGTTTATATTTACTTTTGAACAGGTTCTTTTAATAGAAAAAATAAAATAGGAGTAGGCCCAAAAATAATCTTATAAATTAAAGCTAGATTACTGATAGAAAGAATACCTCTTGGGGTTTACAAAGCGAGAACTAATGGAAATGGTTGAGTATTTAAAATGGTATGTATATCATAATTTGTTTCGGTGACACCCTTCAGTGTATAAAAATAATATTTTAAGCAGAAAACTTAAGTATTTTTCAGCTTATTACATTTGTTTTAGTATTTATCTTACATTTTTCTGTTTAATCGAGAATAAATTTACTGATGAACTGTCTCTTAACTAATAATTTAACAACCATACCACCTCAATGTTATAATGATTTTACCACTTCACTATTTCCTTGTGTATCGTATAAAATCAATTTTGTTATTGGCATTTTGAGTAAATACAAGCCTTTTTATTACACAACCAATACTTTTGATGGATCATACATCATCCATCCAGGTGCCAAAATGTGTCAATTTTATCCTATTGGTCGTCAATAATTTAAATAACTATTTCCTCTTACCTTTGATTCATATCTGTTACAAATTACAAATTTTGCTATATTAGCATATGATGTAGACTAAACAAAATAGTGTATGTGAAATTGATATATTTTGCCCATTTTAACACCTGAAGATGAGGGTATAACCCGTTGAAAGTACTAGAGCTTTATTAAAAATACAATTGACAGACAAGCCTTTTTCCTATAAACAAATAACACATTATTGAGCACAATAGACATCTCGATCATATAAGTTGTATCAGCTAATTGCATTAGTTCTTAATTGTGGTGTATTAAAAGGTTTCAAAATAATCAATAGTAATTTTGAAGTTTCAATTTTGAAGTCAGCAATTCTTTTTATTATTATTGTTGGTTAAATTATTAGTCATTTTTAACTCATAAAAGGGAGATTATTTTAACTATAAATAAATATTTTAAAACATGCTTGGACTATTTCAAGTAATAATTAATGTTGAAAAAGAATCACCTTAATATAATAGTTTCAAGAGAACATTGTAGATGGCAGCCCCTTCCTATACAGCTAGCTGGTGGGTTTTGGTATTATTGCAGTTTATGTAACTGTATGTGTATGTTTATGCACTGTAGTTCAGTTTTTATATTCAATATATATTGAGTTCTATTATATGTTTTATAATTTATATTTTTTTGCTTACGTTTAAACTAGCATAAATGTTTTTTTAAAAGCCTGCCTCGAACTTCAAATACTGTATAATATTTACAATTAATTTATCCAATAGGTAAATTACTTTGTTTTAAAAAATCCTAATTTTATTTGATATTTTTCCAATCACATTCTTGGATATTTTTATTTATTTTTGCCTCACTTTATGATACTTTAATAGTAAATGATTACTGATGTTAAAATTGCTCCAGCTCGACATGCATTCACATGATTTACCAAAATTAAATTCACTTAAAAAAAAATTATTTGGTACATTTCCAATTGTATTATTCTAGAATGACAGTGATTATTGAGTCGAGATATAATATATTTTGATTTTTTTTCTCTTTTTTTTTAGCATTATCTGTGCAAAAATTGTGTTGCCATTCAGGCAATATTTACTAAGGTTTCTTTTTATCCAATTTTCGTTTTAATTACAAATTCTATTGCTGTTATGTCATTTATTTTTCTGGGCATCTTAAAATTTAGGACAAACTGAACAAAAGCAAATGCTCGTATTGTTCAGAGTAAATGTAGATAATTCAGAAACAGCTGATAACTGTACCTCATTTAGTAACCCTACCTTATTTATTAAATATATCCTGTGCAAATGTATAGTTAAAGGCTTTAGCACGTTGAGTACTGCTAACATTCGGGTATTTATAACTTGATCCGAGATGACAATAGGCAATACATAGATGTCTAGTAACTAACAGATGTCGGTAAAAATTGCAGCAAAAAGGATTCCGATTATTTTTTAATTTTTTTTTTTTTTCAAAACCAAACTTCCTTGTGTTTGCATGTCAAGGTAATTACAAGTCAAAAATTATATTATAAATACAAATTCAAAATTGACACATGATGATTTGCTTAAAAACTGGCGAACGACAACAGTTGAAAGTTTGCTAAAACCTAAAGATTAATTTAAACATTTGCAACAATAAAATTATTAGGGGTATATTATATGGAAGTTTTACTCGTTGTCCAGGTGATATGATAATAATAAATTATTAAATAATAACAACCCCTAAATAAAAAGGCTAATTAATTATTTTTTTTCTAATTTCAATAGCCTACAAAGTGTAAAAAAATACTCGACGTTACCAAGGGAACCCAAGAACTTTCAGTCCGACTTCAGAGATAAACTTTTTTTTGTTTTACACCCTAAACGGTAATGGCAGGAAGGACGGCTTGAGGCTCTTGATGTAGTGACGCGGTTACCACATTCAACCTCTACACTCCTCGATAGCCCTATGAGTGAGTAGCGGCCGCTACAAGAAGAGAAGAGAGGTGGAGATAGTGAGAGTGGGGGGAGCACTTTCCCTCTCGGCCAGGCAAGGTCAGGCAAAGAGTCAGGACTCGGCGGTGACGACAGGATTACCGCAGCAGCAGTGAAACCCTCCAAGGATATCGAAAGCCGGAGCTCCTGCCGCTGCCCAAGGGCGGAAAATCCGTGTCCTGCCTCGTCTATTAGGGGCAAGGTGTCAGTCTGCAACAGGTCCTTCCAGCTATGTCACCTACTCCATCACCATTACTGGAATTGCATATGAATTTGCATATGCATAAAGAACAAATTGATTGGTGCGGGCTCATTATTCATAGGGAAAATTCATTCGATTCCGAGTTTCGATAAATTATGTTCACCAAAAAACTCGCGTCAAGTCCCCAATAAAAACAGTACGGAGAGTACTCCCGTAAAGATTGTACAGTCAATGGGTTGAACAAATTTACTGAAACCAGAAAATACCTCGGTTTCGAAATCAACAATGCACGGATTTTTACAAATGTGAGCTACTTGTATGGATGGGCATATCTCTCTCTCTCTCTCTCTTTTTTTTTTTTTTTTTTTTTAATTTAGCCTAGCCTGCAAAAATTCGCGTATGACATCATTTTGTGTGTTTCACTGCAACACCTCAACGGTAGGCCTCCGGCAAAATAAACCGTTCTGGCTGAAGGCAACCGTCATTCTTTCCCTATGTTTGAAAACATAGCGACCTTGTATAAGATTGCACTTCGGGTGGAAGAATGCGAAGAAATACTTGGCTGTGGTCCAGCAGCCGTAGGTTGTGAGAGCACATCTTCCTGTCCGTGCGTCCTTGGCCCAGTTATTCCCAGGTGTCTTGTACTGGGCCCATGGATCAGGAGGCTTATCGTAGTGGACACGTGGATCAGGTGTCTATGAGAAGAAAAATCACCCGGGCGGTGGCCCATTATCTTAAAGATAATCTTAAAAGAAAAAGAAACTGGTTGCTATCACGACTTTTTAACTGCGGAGACTCCGGCTCGCCCTAGCATATTTCTTATGCGGAAGGTTGAAAGATAACGCCTTGTGATAACCACACTAGACCTCAGCGTGACACGCTTTGGATTTATTTAATTTAATTTTTATTATAGGCGTGCTTCGAGAATTACCGCCCAAGAGTTTTTAGTGAAACCTACCTCGCTAATTGAAATCGAAACTTTTTATTATTAGTTGAAATTTTATAGCTATTTTAGTTTATTCTATATTTTAATTTAACGCTGCAATTCAGTTTCTCTCAAGTTCGAAGAGAGGACTTCTTCGCTCTAAATTTAAATGAATAACAACAACTTGTGGATACGCGATTCGTAAGAACTGAGAATCGTCAAGGAAACATTTATAACAATTTAGGCTTGTTGCTGGTTGTGGATTAAATAATGTATTTAATAACTAGTGTGATTTCTATCGGGATTTATAATCCCTTCCGCTCAGGCTCGAGTCCCAAGACTTACAGGAAACGTGTTATCCGTCCATCGGTGCTAAGTACAGCTACCACGGCCGACTAAGTGGAAGATAGGCAAAGCTGAGGTCAGGGCAGTCGGCGAAGCGTGAGAAAACAATGGGATCCGCGGACACTCGAACAAGGAAAGGACGAGAGAGACCTTGGGAGAATTGAGGATGAAAGGTTCGCTCGGATCTCACACGATCCTCTGCCTAACACATCCTTGGACTCGCCTTGCGGAACGCCATTTCTTCTCTTCAATTACCGCCGATTAGCGTGTCCCTCCTTCGTTCGCAGGAGATCCGATGTCACAGCAATGACGGCCGTACTCTGTGGAGGCCTCTCCGTTCGTCCTTCGCAGTCTCTTCTAGTTTCCTGATGTGTTTTCCTCTACGCTCTGCTGGGCGAAGGCCTATCGCACACTGAGAGTAGTAATCAACTACAATTAGTACACCAGTATATCCAATCATTCTGACCTACAAGCGGGTATTTTTTTATATAATATTCTTTATTGTGCTAAAATTACAATCTGCCTTATTAGGCAATAAGTAATTGAGATAAATGTTCTCATTCATACCATATTGACAATTCATCATTCACTCGCTCATTCATACAATATTTACAAAAAGCCCAGGGGCCTCCCAAATCCACATGTTTGTCACCTCCCTGGCATGCGAGAGAGGAAGCGGAGTCTTGGGAAGTCCCCCACGCTCGTCCGTCAGCCTTGTCACCGGATAAGAGCCAGTGGAGGCTGACGAAGAGCGCGAGAGTAGTGGGTATTATATAATGTATAATCATACTTAATATAACAAGGTTTTTCGAATGACGCTTGTCACGTCCGCTGTCATGGTTTTGTTTTTGCCTCTGGGATGATATCGTGCTATCGATGTTATTTCAATTTTTTTTGATAAAACACACTATATGTCGATTCTTTATCTATCGATCTCTTTAAGGTCGGCGAGCTTCGAGGATCATTCAAGCCTTGAACTGTGAGAACTGAATACAATCATATACCCGACCTCTTAGACCTTTTCCGGTTTGAATTGTTTATATTTTCTATGGCATTTTAAGAGCCCATAAATATTAATTGATACTCGGACTATGTTTCATATCCACGTGTGCCCTCCCTCGGAGCCAGTGTATCGTCAGAAAGAAATGTCATCCACCACTTTGCCAATGCCCATTACGAACAAACAGTTGAGCAATTTTTATGACCAGATGAAGGACAGTCGATACCACATTATCAGTTCGTCGAGACGTACTCAGCTCAAAAATAGTTGAGGATAAATTGAAACAATCATTATAACTCGTAGAGTTATAAAAAAAAAAAAAAAAATGAAGTAATAAACAAATAAAAAAAGAGTCTAAAAATAATGCCGGATATTTTGACCGTGTGTTGTTTTGATTAAAAGAACTGGGTAACAGTCCTCGAGTGATAACGTATCGGAGGGCTTCTGTTATAAAAATAAAAAAATATGATAACGAGGATAAGACGTAGTCGAATCGTATAGGTCTGCCTTTCATATCTCTAATGTGGAATGTTTTTTGCCAAAATTTAAACTTTAAATTTGGAACAACTAATCGATTTTTTTTTTTCAAAAAAACCTCAGTATCTACTAGATGGGTACCTATCCCTTCACATCACGTAGCTGAAATATAACGCACCGGTAGTAAGGCTTGAAAATCAACCTCATTCACACATGATTGGGCCATTCATGTGAGAGGAGTATGATTCAAAAAAAAATTTTTTATAGAAATTGAGATCTCGAAAGTTTTTATGTACACATTTCACGAAATAATGAAACAAATCCAACCCCTCCGAAACACTGGTCTCAAACAAGGTTTGAAGGGGGGAAGCCCCCCCTTTGATTCGGAGTGGGGTGGGGGTGTTTTATGCAAGAACTGCAGGGTTTTGAATTTTTTCCAAAATTCACTGGGTCTACAGCTTATGCTTAAAACCCAATTAGGAAATTCTTGATGATGTTCTTTATTGTTGCAATCGTGTATTGGTCTTGTGGCTAAAATATTGACCACATGTTCGAATCTTCTGAGCTGCCCCCTCCTCGCGTTCAAATGGATTTTAAAGAGTAAACATTTATTTTTTTTCATTTAAAAATCAGCATACATGCAGAGTTGGACTACTTTCCTTTTGTTTTTGATTCTGTCATATCCTTCTATTTGACCATAATATCCTTCCGAAGAACTGTCCTTATCACGTTTCTTTGACTGAGTGTGTCCACTTGACTTTGTCAGTTGTCTGTTTTATTTCAGTCCCTTTCTTTCCTTCTTTCCCGTTTTTCCACGTTATATAATCGGGAGTGTAGTGTGCCGTTCAGTTCCGGAACCGCTACTTTCATTTTATTTCAATAAATATCCGTTTTTTTTTTATCGGGAACGCAGTGCCGTTTAGAGTCGGTAGTGAAAATTAATTAAAATCGTGAGTGCTGTGCTGTAAAATCGGATGACATCGCTGCCGGTCATCTGGGATGGAGAAAATTGGTGAGTAAAAATATTTCATTCTTTATTTTTAGCTAATAAATTAATTGCAATAATTTAACAGTCGTTTTTATTATTTGTAAATATTTATATAATTTTTGTTTAGTTCAATTTAATATTTATTTATAAAACCATACCAGAAAATTCCCATTGAGAAACTGCATAGTTTTTACAATCAAATCCCACCCGATATAATTCTGTCAATCCAAATTTCCGTAAGTAGCTTTTATAAATTTTGCTATATTTTTTAAAAATATAGTTTGAAATATTTATTTAAATCATTTATTATAACGCAGTTTTATTTGTTTCAGGAGGAGTATTGCTGCACCTCACAGACGGAGTGGAAAAAATTGGTTAGTAAAGTTATTTCGTTCTATTGCCTATACAAGCCGTTACCTTGAAATTTGAACAAATTTAGCATGTTTGACTTTCCATTTCATTGCCAATTAATTTTATATTGAATAATAACTGTAATATATACGATTCAATAATTATAAATTTCTAAACTTTTTATTTCAATAGTTGATAAATTAATTTTGGCTTTTATGGTTTCAGATTAAAATTTATTAAACATTATTCATCATATACGAATTTAAAACTTATACGCAGTAACAATTTTTTTAAATTTGTAATAAGCAATTTTGAGTTTTCTTTTATTTGCTTACATGATCATGAAACAAATATTTTATATATATTTAAAAAAAAATCAATACTATTTGTTCACATTTTGATTGTATTATTCTCTTTTCTAAAAATCTGTTACTGAGAAAACGTGACCATTATTCTGAAACAAATTAAGGCAAATCCTTAAGCTTTTGACTAATTTAATTTCTCATTAGCTTGACGAGGGTTAGTAGCTTTAGGTATAGTTAAATTTAAATTGGTTATTTCGTATAATAAGTCCTCGTGAGCTTACTACCTGTTCGGCAGACCCTGCGGACTCTTTGGGGAGGTTGGGGTCTGCTCTTTGTCAACTTGGGACGGCGATGTCGACAAGTCCTCCCCGGCCAATTCATTTAACACGGCCATCGGGTCATTAAGACAAAAGCCTTCTGTTGTCTGTCGACACAATGGTCGCGTATCTTCTTCATTGGCCAATACACTCAAGCGTTTGGAAATCAGGCCTGCTCTGGCTTCTATCTTGCGGAGGAAGGTCGCAATTGCGGGGTCTAGGATGAAACCTACGAGGCAACAGCGGCATGTTTAAAAAAAAAAAAATAAAAAAAAAAAGAAAAAAAAAAAGAAAACAAAATGTGTGCCAAGGCTTCATACAGTCGTGTGCGTTAGCGTTCTAAAATAACTAATTTCCAGGTGATTACGCACCCGCTCGACCTTACGCGAGCCTGTCTGGTAAAATATTACCTACTTACACTTTCGTCCTTGAAACCAGCAGGAGTTTGTCACATCTACATTGTCATTTCCTGTTATTCACAGAAAATAGCTACAAAAAAAAAATTTCTAAACATGAAAGTCAAAGACCCGAAAAAAAACCGTTTTAAACGAAGAAGCGAAATATTGAAGATTGGTTTATAGTATAGGAATCAAACGAATTTCTATTTAGATAGGAAGACATTTTTAAAAAAAATTCCTACTTACAATTTAGATAGATAGACTATAGGTAAAGAAATCGCAATTACAAAATAATAACTTATTTTATGGTAACAAAAATAAGAAGGAATTTCTAGATTCTGCACTATAATTATTAGTTATTTTCCTTCCTTTTATGAAGAAGTACACATAACTATGGCACATTTTCAAGTTATTTACACGGAACAACTGAGGTCGGGAAAACTAAGAGATTACTTTAGGAAATACAAAAAGCGTCTACAGTGGCCAGTGCCTTAGTACCATCTTTCAATTATTGTGGCAACCATGATAGGCTCAGGTGCCGTGTCAATTTAAAAAAAGGAATTATTACTGGATATAAATTAAACGTCCATAACCAAACAGTTTATAATTCATAACGATAAAGACCTTCCGAGAAGGCAAAAATCGCCGGCTGTAACCTTGTAAGCAGCGACCTATTGCCGACACACGATGAGCTAAGAGCGAGAAGAAGAAAGCTGAGAGTTACGCAGTCAAGGACTACGAACATAAACAGGACCAAGGATAAGAGAAAATGAACAGGAGGAGCAAGAGAGGTCCTTACATGGTGGGGATCGTCCTGCTCCAGATCTGCCAGGAATGCCGGTCCTCCTTCGGCAATATTCGCCACGCTAGGGGGGATAGGTGGTGGGAGCATTCCTTTCTATCCCGGGGGAGGCTACTTCAAAGGATACCCCGGATGTCTTGCAAGCGGTTAAATTACAACGGAGGAGAGTAAACTGTCTACACTCTCATTTTGGAAGGAAGGGCTCTTTTAGATTTTTCATAGTCATCCAACACTTTTACTAATTATTAGTATTCGGTTCAAGAATCAGTGGCCTCACCGTTTTGCGTTTAAAAAACACTTTAACTTGAGAAGTTTAAATCTCAAGTGAGCTGTGAAGACTAGCGAAATCTTTGACACTTACGGACTTACAAACGTAAGAAAATTGTCTCTGTTTGAAAGTATAGCCTCTCCCTACATTATTGGTAACTATCCGATCCTTAGGATAAGTATGAATATTTTCCCTACATATCGTGGAACGGTTGTCACCATAACCGAGAAATATTCGAGTTTTTGAGAAACATTCAACTGTTACAGTTATATAAGTAATTACTTTGGTTACGGTGGAAAATGCAGGTATTACTGAATAACTTCACAGTTACGGGACTGAAATTGACAGAAAGTTTACTAACCAGTACACGATATTATTTTGGCGCATCTGAACAATTTATGGCAGGGGCGACATCAGATGAAAATAAACAACCTGTCTCACGGGTCTTCCCCAGCGCTTAGAAGGAGGCCACCCTACTTCAGCGGGTTTCAGTAGAATGTTGCCATATCGATCTAGGATGACTTTTTTTTTTTGAATGTTTAATTTGCTTACTCAAATTAAACAACCTATAAAGTTAAAAAAAGTGTTATACACGTTTTTCGTAATACGCTCTTTTTTTCTTACACCCGCTAATCGAGCCGACGCTTGGTGTTAATTTGATCTTTAAAGAGCTCTACTAAGACTAGAACATTGATCGTTTAATCATAATTGTGGTTGATTTGGGTTGCCAGATCATCATAATATATACACCTAGTATGCTGTGATGACGCGTGAGGGTTACATGTATGTACGCACTTTCAAAATTTACGATGTTTTGGTTTGCGGATTGTGGCATTATGTCTCTGAAGTAAATATTTACACGTGGCGTAATTTTCAGTCACCGTTATAGGCCGTAGAGGAAAAGATTTTATTGTATTAATATTGGCTACTAATAAATATTTATCGTGTTATGAATATTTTTATATATATATATAAGTTTATGTATTGATTAAAATTTTCAACTAAGGTTCTTTGGGAAGGTTTTTGTACCCCTTATGCATTCACTAATATTAAGGGCATATATATATAGACGTTGTCAACACGAAATTCAAATAATGCTATTGAAATTATGACGTAGATATGTGCTTAGAATTTAATTTTTTTTTACAGTAGCGATATAACTGTGACGGTGATCACAGGTCACGTTTAAATTAAGCCTTAAAGTTGATAATAAATCATATAATTAAAAACTATAGTTCCTTCGATAGTAAATTGTCAAATCACAAGCTGTCCTTTATTTGTCAAATTAGGCGCTACGTTCTTAGGCCTCAGTGCATTGACTGATTTAAAACGGAATTTCCACATTCAATATCTATTCATGAGCTAGGGATGCCAACCTATGAACTATTAATGACACTTGTACCCTTTAACCCGCTTGTAATTATCTTGTCAACGAGTTCTACTCATTTACTCGTTCATTCATTAAGCTTTCTTCCTCTGTATCTCTTAATTCATAGTTCATTACATTCTACAATCTAAAAACAGTCTACTTTCTTCTTCGACAAACGTAAAGAATAGTTAGCAATGAAATTCTCATCGCACTGGCAAAATAGTAGCGTTTAATTCGTTACAGTTTAGCGCTTTTCATTCAAAATGGGAAAAAAAACCTTCGTTACCGAAGAAACTCTTCGAGAAAAATTCGTAAATATAATGGCGAGTTTGCTTTTGTTCGATACATCAATTTTTCGTGGAGTTTTCCAATTTCGATGAAAATAAAATAATACATTTAAAAAAAAAAAAATCGGTTACCCGGACTATAATATCATACCATTAACAATTTATCTAGCAGTAATATTAATGAGAAACGATGAAAATTATCTGCTATTAATTAGTCTGATCAATCACAGCTACGTGCAAAATTGCTATAAATACACGGTGTGGAAATGATAAATACACGCTTAATGAGCGCATGAAGGACGGGCATATCCCTGTGACGAAAGAGTTAAGGCCAGCAGATATAGCAGAGTTATCGTGCGCGTACTGTTTAGCCGCTGTTCTGATAAGGGTAACTGATCCTTCACGAGGTCAGACGTTGTACTTGCATTCGGTACTATTTCATCAGCATGCGCTCCACTAAGAGCTAATTACATGAAGACCATGATTGCTAACAGTATATTTTTCTGTGGTGAAAAGCTCGAGGCCAACTGACAATAGATAGACATTGTAGATGTTATCACTAGCATGGTCGCGGTATCAGACGCGTTGCTGGTACTATCGGTGATACTGTTACCATGACAATTATGTGCATAATTGAATCGACAGCAATTGACCTATTTTTGCGAATTTATCTTAGCCACCATTGTGCCTAAACCACTCCAAAAAAAACATTTTTTTTTTTCTTATTTTATGATGCAAGTGTCCCTAAAACAAATTGAAATCGAAGAAGCTTCCATTTATTCATACTGTAACGTGAATTTAAAAATATACATTATCTGTGTAAGAGTCCCGCTAATTCAACAGTTCTCATTGCGTAGGAATAGGATACTTTATTTAAACTGTTTATATTTCCTACCGAATGAGCCTGCACTACATGCCTAGACAGACTCTAGACTCACCCATCAGTGGACTCTCACCACTGCACCTTGGCATTTACACCTCTACTGAGGTCTCCCACACTCCTTAATTCCTTCACCCAACCTTCAAATAGCTCCTCTTAGTAAAAGGATCCGTTCACCCCAAATAAATCTTACTTTATTTTCCCTTATCCTAAGTTTTTAAAGTTTGAGAGCTGAGAGGGAAAAAAACCAAAAAAAAAAAAAACTGTTTGAAAAACTAAATTTTTTTGTATTAGTTAGAAGGATGAGTGCTATTTGTTTGGCTGTGGTTATTTTTAAGGGCTATAAGGAGTAAAAATTACACATTTTACTGCTGATAATTATCATTTATGGTCCCGAGTTTGGATCTTGGCATTGCAACATGGACAATATAAATTAATTTATTTTTCAAGAAATCTACTTCTATTGTAAAGTTACAATTAGCTTAGAGATGTAGTAATACATTTTTATTTGTCATGCCAAAACCATGGACATGATATTTTCATTCCATGGGAAGTATTATTTCACAGCTATAAGAAAAGATCTCCCCGTGAAAGGAATTGCTTAACTATCAAAAGGGCCCCTTTTCCCCTGCCCTGCAGGGCCCCGCCATTTGTCATCGCTTTCCCACTGTCCCTAGGGAGCAGGTGGGGGGAGTTGTGAAGGGGAAGAAAGAACTCGGAGCGGTTAGCCGAATACCTTCACAATAGGCACGTACATAAATTATAATATATCTGTCACTGGAGAAAGACTTCTTTATTTATGTACGTGCGTAGGATTGTTGTATATATCAAAACTCTCAAAGAAAAAAAAAAAATCATCCTTAGTTTAGCTTCTCGATGCAGAAAGGAAATTTCAACTGATTTTATTCTTTACATTAAATAAAGGCAGAACTTAGATTCGCCTGAGGATCTATAATTGTACATAATTATCTGTAAATTTAAAGGGGCTATGAAGAGGGGGGAAGCAGAGCTGGGAGTTGTGGCACGGGTCAGTTTTCCCCCTAATCTCCTGCCTTGAGCGTCTGTGGCTCCTTCACTGCTACATAGTGGTGATGAGGGTGGAGGACTAGTCTGGGGGATCTCGCCAATACTATAGTTTTAATATTGTGATTAAAAAACAAATTTTAGTTTTAAATTAAACACTTAATTAATAGTTCTGTTTAAGCTAGTTGATACGTAGGCGATCGATTTGATTTATTATATTTATTCTGCTTTTTGAACAATATGCGCAATCGGAGTAAAGTAGGTTGAAAGTTAAATTTCTGATGAAGAGATGGTCATGGGATTCAGATTTGAGTTACTGATCGTTTTTCCCAACTAAAAATACGTCTTAATGTGAGTTAATTGTTAGCCGTGAGCATAAGTTTTTTTTTGGTCGATAAAAGAGAGTCGTTAAACATTTCAAGATATTTCTCTAGTTCTTCGAAATGCCAACACACCCTAATATCTCACACCTGATGGAAACATATATATTTAGTTTGTCGAAACGTTTAAATAAATTTTGATGAAAACCTAACAACACTCATCCAATAAACTCTTCTACTCATTTAAAAACAAATCGTTTTTATTGTTAAATGGCGGTTACTGATAATAACCATTTTAGCATATTAAATCTCTATTCATTGAAATATATTTTATTTAGAGTTTTCGTCTTTGCTTTGTGTTTAAATCTTAATTAGCTTCTGAGCTTTGGTTTAAGAAAATTATTAGAAATATGACCTCATTTTTTTCACTTTCAATTTTCTATTTTCTATACCTGCCTTCAAAGTACTTTTAACCAACATATAATCACCATAACCTGAGGCTTTATGGAACAAATCGTTAACACTTTTTACGTCTGCTTATCATACATAGTATAGACAACTTACCCGTCCGTTTGGAAATTAATAAAACTACTTACATAAAAGTTCGTATTCGTCCTTTTCTCCTATGGCGGAGAAAGTATGAAAAGACATTAAAAAAATTACCATAAGAATGTGTGGGTTGGCAGACCTGCACAGCCTTGAAACGGAATACAATGAATCGTATTTCTTCTCTTCGCTCTTAAAGACGATTATATGGTACTTTTGCTTTTAATACTTGTGTAGATTTTCGCAAGTCATACCAGAACCAGTCTAATGGTGATCAAGATTTTTACCCTCTCATGAAAGGCGAAATAAAACTAGCTGGAAAATCTCGCATTACTACAATAATAGGTAATATTTTCGAAACACTTCAGACTTTGAGATGAATTAAAGTTAGAACGCCCTGAGTGGTTGAAATGAACCAGTAGACTGTGGGAAAGTAACATTCGAAAAAACACTTTATTCTGATCATTTTTTATTATTTTAATATTCGTGAACTACAAATATAAGGTTCAGTATTAGCGAGAGTAAAACGATCATTCTTTAGCTGTAATCGCCTGGCATGCAATCAGAGGCTGTACTTTCAACAATTTGAAATATGCTGATTATGTTGTAGTTTAAAATTCAATAAACGGAAATATACAAACAAAAAATCAAATTTAAAAAAAGTTAGTTTGTTTTTTTTATTTTCAAATCACTGTTCCGAAGCTGATGATAATTTGAAGTTCCGATGGTTAAGAATATAAGAAAGTTTTTGGAGTCAACAATTTGATACTCTCCCGTAAAGCAGATGACAGTTTAGTTTGGTCAGTATTGTGGCTGTTAAGATTTATTTATTCGATTTTATCACATCATAGATTTCTTCAAGACAATTCTTCAATGTTGCTATTTCGATTTCTACGTTCTTCGCTTCGTTATATAATTAACATATATTTCAAGAAAATAAAAATAAATGATTTTTTTTTTTAATGAAATCATTTTGACGTTAAATCTTGCCCTATTAGGGGAATATAGTAATTTTTTTTAATAAATAAAGATTTTTCAAAAGTGAAAAAGAAAAGAGATTTACTTCATAAGTGAAGTGATAAACTTTGGTTAGTAGTAAAAAAAAAATATGAAAACAATTGGTCATGTCATTTTTCCTTTTTTAATCGAGTAGTGTATGAGTTATCCCGCATCACGCAGCGAGGATGACTCCTTGCAAAAGAAAAAAAATCGACATGTTCTCCCCGACCTTGTTCGTTCCGATCTCACTGTCGATTCCGGCCGATTGTGTAACATTGTTACGTACATCATCACGTAGAGGAGTAGTACGCTCGCTGGTGGCAGGTCCGGATAAGGTGACTCTCCTGCGACAGCTGCAGCCAAACATGGCCATGTTGGCGAGTCGCTGAATTTTTTTTTCTCTGCCTTGAGGGGGGGCTCACATTCCAGGTCATCAGTGGATATAATTAGAGCGATGGGGACCGACCTCTCTGCGTGTGGGACTCCACCTGCTCGTCTTGAGTCAGAGGCCGCGGGTGGCCAGGAGTACGGATCAGGATCTGGAGGTGACGGACACCGTGAGACCATAAATAATAATCAATAAAAATTTAAATATAGAAATATTTAAAAAATAAATTGCAGGAATGTTCGGTCCTAGCTTTGTTCCGTTCATATTTGATAGGGTTACCGCATGTACGTTCAATATTTACTCCACCTTCTCAAGTGTGTAAATTTTCATTATTTAATTAATAAATATATCTTCTTTTATTTTTTTTTAAATTATATTTTGAATTTTTGATTATTTTAACATTGGGCTGCCCATGAAATTTCTATGTAAATTTCTCCTAGGCTGTTAAACAACTGACAAGGGCAACAGAATATTAGTGACAATTCTAACAATAATATTTATAGCAGGTCACGAGGCCACTACCGTTTCAGTCTCCGAGGAGGATTAAAGGGATGAGTGGTGCCGTGCAATGACTGTCCTAGGAGATTAGGGTGGTTGGATAGGTTACTATGGAATTTCATGAGCTAAGAAGGGATGAGTTCGAGAATGTAGGGTATATTCAGATTATTATGAAGGGTTTTGTTGCTGACGTAATAAGGGGCATTTACTATTGTTCTCAGGACTTTTGATAGAAAGGATTGGATACGATTGATGCTCGACGTTTTTGCTGTCCCCCACAGCTCTGGGGGGGGGGCACTCGTATGTCCAGATTGGCTTAAGAATAACTTTGTAGATTATTTTCTATTGAGAGATGGGATGTCCCTAACAATAATATAACACTAAAGAACCAACCAATGATAAATACAATTAATCAGAACGTCGAGACCATTCAACATGATATTCTACAATTCACATAGAAGGTGTGCTATAATAAGTTAATCTTCAATAAAACATGAATAGGGGCGGGATCTTTAAGTTTCGGTCCGGATTCTCTTCCAATTGAGCTATTTTGCAGTCCCTCCGAAATTAATGTATCTTTCTCTTATAGCTTTGCTTTGTCAAAAATTAGCGATGTTTGTTTCGGAGTTAACTAAAAATAGAAGGACACGTTACCCGTTCATTACAAGCGAAGTTCTGGTAATTGAGTCGAAAAAAAAAGTAAGTAATTTATTATAAAAATATTTGACTGAAGGATATATTAAGGATATTAAGTCCAATTACTCAATATTTTTGTAATCTCCTAAACGTTTAATTTAGTATTATTATACAACCTTGGGCTAATTGATTTGTGTGCGAATAATTTCGAAGGCTATACATGTTTTTTTTTTCAAAATTACATGGCATGTCTGAAATTAACAACATGACGTTTTAAAATGTAACTTGTTTTTTTAAAGATATTAATTGCCGAATCCGAAGTGGTAAATGAAGGATCCATATATGTATAAACACAGCAATAGCTTATTTTTGCTGTGACCTTCCAGGTACCAGAAATTACCCTAATTAAAGTTCTTTGAAACACCATACGAATCAAGTGACAGTCGGAAGGTCCGAGAATTTAATCAGATTATACCTTACCTTTGACGTGCCAGAAATACCTGTAGAATCTTGACTTGTAATTTACAATTCAGTCAAGCTGTACATTCAAGCATGTGCCCCAGGATGCGCTTGTGCCTGATCACTATATCTTGACTAAACGTTAGATTCAAATTGAGTCCAACCATTCTTGGTCAGTAGTTATCTAAGTTTTAAAAAAAGACCAACAAATAAAAAAAACGTCCTTTTCGGTCAGAGACAGCTGGTCTGCCCCGCTTTTGGAGTTGGCACTGCGGACTCCACTTTAGCCCTGACCTGTCTTGGCTGCCTTCCCCGTGTCCCGGTCACGTTGTCTATTCCCGGAGGATATCTTCCGATGTATCTTCTGAAACGGAGCGGAACTAAATGGATAGGCGCTTTAATGGGATAAACCGTCTATCTCTGGAAAAATGTTTGCAAGCGTCTCAGACTTTAAAGTTACACTAGAGAACACACGAATAAGTTTGAATGCAATATTGCCAATATTTACTTAATAAAAATATTATTCTCGGAATTTTTTTTTGAATTATTTTAAGTTTGCTAATATAGGTATGACGGACAAGGTGCTGAGGTAAATAAACAATTTTAACTGATTTTTTTTTCAATGTTTCAATTATTTATACTTTGTCGAAAAATAATCGAGATGTTCAAACAAATTAAATAACTATATAATTAATCATTTTGATAAATAATAGTTTAGTTTTTTCACCATTGCTCTATAAATACCAAACAAAGTCACACCCGTCCATCTCTCGATAGCGTCCTCTCACTTCCTATGACATTTATTTAGTTTATATGCGTTTCAGAGGTTACATGTTTGTTATGCTATGTACAAAAGGAAAACAAAACAGAAGAGAGTGCTAGGATTGCCCAGATAGTGAAAAGGAGAGACAACGCATCAAGAAGTCCAGACGTAAACAAACAAAGGAAGTAGTTTTGTGGTTCTGAGAGTTTTACTGCGCTGTGGGCTGGGCATGCTTTGCGCATGCCTCATCAACTAAGACGCTGATTTCCAAAAGGTATTAATTCCATTTTTATAGATTTTTTTTTTCAGGAAACACAAAATTAGACTGATTCCCTGATTATTATTGCTGAAAAATCTAGAATTTTATTACAGTTTTAATAATTTTTTTGTTGAGTTTATTGCACTTTTGATTTTGTAGCAACATAATATCAATATTGAACTTTTTGGAAGGAAATGGCTTTAGGATGCTTTTGAAATGAAACATGTAAGTATGCAACTTTTGAAAAGAACTGCAATTTTCAAATGGATGAAATCGAATGACTGATTTCGATAAAACCAAGCCATTAGAATAAAAATTAACGGTTAAAATGTCATTTTCTAACCTACAGCACCTTTTGGAAATCAACGTCCCGACTATTGCAACTTTTGTTTTTTTCCAATCACCTTAAAAATGACAAAATTATTATTCATTATAGATTCTCATGGGAATCTATTCACGTATCACATTTTATATGTCCTGCAGTATTGGTACATTCTATACAAGGTCTCCGTAAAAAATGATATAATTTAATGCAAGTATATAGATACACAATATACCTGTCTTGTTTGATTAAGACTCATTAAGGTTATGGGGATCACCCCGTGTTAGGTTTTGACACCACTGTTGGAACTACACTTCGCTATAGCAGTGATCACCGATTGGCGGTCAGACTGCCCGACATCTGTTCCAATCTCGGTTCGTGATATTCAAAACGATCCGAGAGTTTATTTATTTGGCCGTTGTAGACATTTATGCTCACGACTGTTATGCTCATGACTGTATAAACGATCTTGAAACACAATCTGGAACGTTAAATAATTAGAAATTACACACTTGACAGCGTGGCTTAAACCGCCCCGATAACTGCCGGTATATTACACCCTGCGTACACAGATGGCTCCACAGCTGTCCATTATCGCTATCACGGATCGAGCGCCCGCCCCATACACTTTCTATACACGCTAATTAGTGCCACCCTTCGGTCGTATGGTTGTATTGTAGCCGCTAATACAATAGCCGTATTTTCCTTTCTCCTATTAGGGCCAGTGGGTCTGCTCTTAATAACGGTAGCTGTTTTTAGTACTCCAAGAGCTCCTGATTCCACCTAGAGTAGATTTTTTTGTTTTTATAAGGACGTTTATGCATAGCAGGAACACATTAATTATGATTTCGGGCCCCTAACTGTGACCGGTGGGGTTCGGGCCAGAGTGCCATGGCACTGTGTTCAGTGAGTGCTTCCAAACTGGTGTGACTCGGAAGGTATGGAACTATCTAGGTTTAAATATAATCAAGCATACTTAATAATATATTATTATGTATATATAACAGTACACTATCGATAAAAGTCTATCTTAATAATTTCATGATCTCATAGTCGAGTGGTACTGAAGCCAGAAAGATTTGTGTCCAAAAAGCGACTTACTATTAAGTTTCAATAGAATTGCACAGTAACTCCAGATCAATATAACGAAAGAGGCACATTTATGCACGTACATTTCACCTTTGTAATATATTTTGGAGCCCAGCTTCGCCACATATGATTGGCACATCTTCTTCCTCTGCTGGAAGTATAGAAGTTTGACTGTTGCAAGTAGTTCAAGAAACTCTGACCCTAGTTCTCTGAAGACCTCCGTATCTTTTCTTTAAATGTTTCTTTTCCAATACTGCTTTCTCGATTGTCTTAGTGTGATTGAAAAAATCTTTGGAGTGTTCTGTACATTTTTTCTTTCTTTCAGGAAGATACGAATATGTCGAAATAATTATTTGTTAATATATGCGTACATACGAGTATTTTATTTTTCAAAATTATGTTATTTTCTTCTTATTTTTTTGTCAATATTTATTTCATGGTATATTTTTATTTATTTATAAGTCTATTTATTTTTATTCTTTATAAATGGTCATAAAGATATGTTATTATACGGTTTAATGTGAGCGTGTTTCTAAACTGGTTGCTCAGCATTCATCCCCCCTTAAGCTAATGTAATGAATGAACCCTGTATTCTATCCTTGATCCGAGCCTGTACATTAGGAAATTAAACGCGATAAGGGAAAATGTTTTTTATTAACGATGTATTTGTATTTTAATTATTTAAAATGTTATTAGTATTAATGTAATGGAACCGCCTTTATCTTGCAGAAATAATCTTTTATGTAATTAAGAGATAAATAAAGGGAACTTAGCAGCTTCTGAGAAACAGCTCTTCTATAAAGATCCTGTGCGAAGGTGAATAGAAAAAAAAAAACAATTAAAATTCCACTTGGAAGGAATTAAAACCCCATTAAAAAAAGACGGAGATCTTCGCCATAAATCTCCATTAATAGGACATAAGGAAACACGGCGAAGACTGTTATGGGGTTTTGATGGGGACGTTTCGCCACCGCTCGGGAGTCCAGGAGTACAGGGTAGCACAAGAATGTCCTTCGCCCTTGAAGATCCTCACCAGGAAACGTCCAAGGACCAAGGGCAGAACCGAACAAGGAAAAAAAAAAAAAGTAAATAAGTTGTGCAAATAGTTTGCACTCTTTGTGGTATTTCCTTGAATCGACGTGGAATGGTCTGATTATTCTGCTAGATGGATCTCGAAGCCATTTAGAGAGAGGAGAAGCACTTAAGTGTGTCCCGAGAAGGACGCGGAAATCCCTTAGACATTGATAGTTGACCTTCTGTTTAGCATGTATCTTTGTGTTTGTCCTGATAACAATAATGGAAGCATGGGACTAAGGTGTTGCTGCTAAGAGATCTACACTTTCTTTCACTTGCAACTGATAATATATATATATATATAATAACAACAGCTTCTTACCTGGTTGGATTGCTAAAGGTACATACTTACACATGACCACTGTTAGTTTATTAAAATTTATATATCTCGTGAATTAGTTACACGATAAATAAACAAATGTCTTTTATACCGCTGAGATTTTATGTTTTCTACGGAACGTATTTGGTCAAATACTTGACGCAAATAAGCCACTTTGAGGTATTTGAAAATTAATTTGGAAAACAGAAGCCAACTTTCTTCGCTTTGAAGTACCTTATCTTCGAATAACTAACATATAACCGGTCTTGAGATACAGTTTTAAGTTTTTTCTGTTTTTCTGTTTTTTTTAATAAAACAACTTTATTATGATAAAATTACAATCTGCCTCGTTGGGCGATAAGTAATTGTGATAAATGTTCATTCATACAGTATTTACAGCTACCTACATTACAGCCCAGAGACCTCCCAAATCAAACATGGTTGACACCTCCCTCACTTGCGAAAGAGGAAGTCTTGGGAAGTCGGATACTGGTCAGTGGAGGCTGACGAAGAGCGCGAGAGTCACATAAGCTCAGCACATGATTGGAGAAACTGGTCATTGCCAGGACTCCCACTGTTACGCATTTATAGCAGGTCAAGAGGCCACTGCTGTTTCAGTCTCCGAGGAGGATTATAGGGATGAGTGGTGCAGTGCAATGACTGTGCCTACGGGGTTAGGGTGGTTGGATAGGTTACTGTGGAATTTCATAAACTTGGAAGGGATGAATTTGAGAATGTAAGGTATATTAAGATCGTTATGAAGGGTTTAGTTGCTAACGTAATAAGGGGCATTTACTATTGTTCTCAGGACTTTAGATTGAAAGGATTGGAAACGCTTGATGTTCGACTATTTTGCTGTCCCCTATAGGTATTACTGAAACTTAAACTACAAAAGACTTATAATACAGCTGCAACCCGAGTTCAACGAGAAAATTAATTAAATTAATCTTACATTTGAGGTTGGAGGCTGAAGCTGGATTTCCAATAAATAAACTACCTTTCATTAAAAAAAAGAAAGATGTTACAATGTTAGTTCCATGAAGTTGGCTGAATTAATTTTTTACTCGTTAGCTGAATGATTGGAAGACCTTGATACAGTCACTTAATGAAAACAAATAAACATGAAAGTGCACTTAACCTATATCGCGTCAAGCCAACAGGAAAGCATTGCAAAAATATTGAAGGAGACAAAAAATAGCACGATCATTCGCTCTCTTTCAAGATAAAAATTAATTATTTTCTATAGCTTTTCCAAGGTGAATTTCGAGTGTTTTCCTTAATCCAAGCAGCCGTGTTAGGAAAAAATTGGCGGATCATAAAAAAAAAAAAAAAACAGTTTTAACAATCACAAGTGTGGTAAAAGTATTAGCAATCTTACATTGTGTTTAGTATTTTACGAGAGTTTCGTTTTCATTTAGCTTTTCAGATACGAGATAACATTGAGCTCAGTACATGTTGTGATGGTATGATTATAGTATTATACTAATTGGGACAGTTAGGTGAATATTCCACGTTGACTAGTGTCCAAATCGACGAATTGGGCATTAAAGCAGATTTGTCAGTGAATATTTTGAAAAGAAAAATGCGACCTTTGAAATAATTGGTATAACTACTCGGAAGGCCGCAGAACAAGCCATCGTAGAGATGGTAATTCATGTTATTAGTGGCTTGACATCCCTGTGTTTAGAGTCGTCGCCTCGCTTCTTTATGGAGTGTTAACAGCGGTCCGGTCGTTTGTATTTTATAGTTCAAGTCGTTATGAGTGTATGCGAAATATACAATCGTTGTAACCTTGGACGGCAACAAAAGGCTACAGGAGTGGTTAAATCAAAAAGCAACCAACTGCGCAAATGGTGTTGTCAATAGTAAACCCCAATGACGTGAGCTTTATAATTACTAAAACGATTCTTGACTAATGCTGGAATGTTTTCGACGGACTGGCAAGACCCGTTAGCCGACCCGACAAGAACTCTAGTACCCCCTTAAAGATCCTTCGGAAACGTTCGGTTGTAAATCAATAAAGTTCTAGAGAGACCGAAAGGCGTTTCATCCTATAACAAACACACTCCGTTCATCCAGCGTAGACATATCAAATTTTTCGACTCTCTGCAATACTTGACAAACCCGGTGTTTAACACGATAACTCCCCCATCGATGGCAAGACGCAGGCGAGGCAGGTACGCTTTAGTCTTAGGTTCTAGTTGTAGGTTTAGTTTTTAGTTTGTTTTTCCCACATTTGTAAACTGAAGCTGAGCCCCATCACCTAGTATTTATACATTACATTGTAATTTTATCGTCAACCTGATATTATGTAACCCAACCTCCTTAGAATGCATCAGCGCATCCACAGTAAGAGGAGAAATTGTTAAATAGAACTTTGTAATTGCATTGTAAATTGTTAAAAATTTTATTAAAAAAGGGGTTTAGAAAAAAACAAAAAAAAAAAACACACTCCATGCGTACAAGTATATTTAAGGACGAGTAGCTTGGCTATTTTCATCGAAAAGAAAATATTTTATTTGTTAAAATTACTTTATTGTTTACAATTGAGTCGTTTGACATTTTTAATTTTAGTTGAATTTTTTTTTCTTCTCATTTCATCAAATTGATTAGTTAGTTAATTGTTATTATTACTCTTTTAACTGCTCTATGAAAACCACCATAAAACAATCGTGAATCCTTAATCTATTGACCAGTATAAAGATAGTGGTGTTGAAGAAAAGTTTAAGTTAAATTTAAAAATGAAAATAAACAAACCACGGCATGCCGCGGTAAATCGCTCATCTTTAATCATTTTTATCCGTTCGTTTATTGCATCTTGACAAAATAAATATCCGCATTGTATTATAGTAATAAAATTCTATAATAAATATATGTATTCACAGACGTCTAGTTTTATATTTCAAGCGAGACCCTGTCTTCATCTTACTTGAAAATTACTTTTATTATGTTTGTACTTTCGAAAAGAATGCCGCCGACCTGAGAAACAACGAATGACAATTAACTCTCTATCTAGATATTTGAAGATAGGAACTCAATAATAGGTAATTTTTAGGTCGTATGAGGACCTGCCATAGATGTTTTCAAATGGCCCTATTTAACGAGCCTGGAAATTAATCTAAAAATTTCTGTACTTATTTGTTATTTATTGACGCTTTAAGAAGACACAAGGAAAATATTTCGTGTGGTATGTTATCTTCCAAGGTTCTACGCCCGGAGAGCTGGAGAAAGGTAGGGGGGTGAGCAGAAGCCGGCAGTATATTCCCACCAGCAGCCAGCCAACCCTCGTTCTATTTTTTTGTCGACACCCTCCGCTGACTGGGGGCGAAGACCGGTTAGTGAAAGGGAGAGGAGGGGTCCCCGGCTGTGACGTAACGTGCTCCTTCTATTTACGCTCTGCTTCCTATATGGGAGAGCGACCCATTAGTGGTTCCGTGTAATAGCTCACTTGAGAGCGGAAGAAGGGTTTCTTCTTGAGGGAGGCCCCCAGGGAATGTACCGGGGCTATAAACCAACCAGAGCTGGGAACAAAAACTTACTTACCTGAAGAGAATTTGTAAGTCTGCACACACACTGTGCATCAAATGAAAACAAGCTTTTCAAAATTAAGGATTTTTTTTCTTAGCCTAATAGTAGATTAGGAACTTTTAAGTGATGTTAAGAGCTCATTTAACAAATACGCCAAAACACTGAAGATATATCGAGAACTAAGCGCTGTCGGTGTGGAGGATCGGCACAAACTTATACTTTCTTCGTGAAGCATGAAGAACAATAAAGTATTCCAAGTAGCCACGACTTTAAAAAAAAAAATACCTCTCTAAGGTAGCTGACTTAAATAATCCTGAAATAAGTCACTATGCGACTGATGTTAATGTTAATCCTCCTCGGGACTCGAACCAGGAAGGGATTGTACACCATACCCGCAACACCATACCGTACGGTATCCCCCCTCCTCCGTGTACTACTCTTTCGAAAACATGGGTCGCTCAGGTGGCGGTGACTCATGTTTTCGCACGTTGGTAGTCCGTTGAACTCGAACCCGCGTCGAGACATTCGGCCCGACATAACAACTCTTTCACTAATTACCACTGACGTTGTCGAAGTCCAAGCTATTTGTCATTCGGTAGCAAGGTTAGAAGGTAAATTTTTTTCAATTGCCCGCTTTAAAATTATTAGCAATCACGGGATACGAATACTTTTTCTTTTCTGACGACTTGTTAAAGTTAGTATTTGAGAAAACGATTAAGAGCATCTGTCCCATCTCTCGATATTGTTTCTCAGCTTGCATAGACAGATAGAAGACTCCGCGACAAAGTCCCCTACGAATAACTAATGTAGAGATACAAACAAATTCACTTTTGGCAATCAAAATGAACTATTACATTTTTTTTTTAAATGAAAAAGACAAGTGAAATGAAGTGAAAACCTCTATATAAAAGGAAAAAAATATAAAGAAGGGAGTAAAATGCAATACAACAAACAAAGAAATTAAAAGATTTAAACCATGAAAATAATAAATCGTTCCCAAACAAGTAAGCGTATATCTGGATGGTGGCGAGGGAGAGTTTTGAAGGTTCTTAAGGACGGTGCATGATGGATATTTGGAGGGAGGGAGTTCCATAGTGTTGCGGAGAGAGGAAAGAACGTGGGGGGGATCTAATGTTCTGGGATTATACTAACTGTTGAATATTAAGTAAAGAAGGAGAGTGATGAGAAATAGTGGTTTGGAAAAGTAAAGTAGGGTTTGAATATTGAATATATATGGGTGTATATACATTTGTAATGTGTCCAAACATAATTGTAAAAAAGACATAAAAGTTGAAGAAATACACAAACAAACTAATTATAATTCGAATAACAGAATCAGAAAAAGGTTGAAAACACACTCCTACTGCGCAGCTGACTATTCATACAAAAACCTTCGCTCCAGAGTTAACCTTCGGAGTTTGCGCAACTTCCTGCTGATCTTCAACATGGATCGACCTTACCATCGTATCAATTATCACGGGGAACGGCGCGCCGCAGTTTCCTTCAGTGGAAAGATCCTTTATATATTTAATTATTTACGCCATTGCGTACTGCCATTTCATTATGGCTGGAAGGTCAGTCTGGCAATCCTATCGGGAGCAAGCCACAAATAGATATGAGAATCACTTTTCCTCCTAGGGACTTGAATCCAGTAGATGGAGTACTAATTAACTACATATAAGATGGTAACAGATGGGTTCGATTCCTCGAGGAGACGGATAGTTTGTATCTACAAATTCCTCTTTATCCTTGGCGATAAAATAAAACTACATAATTATAAAACAGTATATATTTTGTATTAAAATATTGAGAGCTTTTGAACAAGAGAATCTTTAACGCGATTGCTTTCAATAATCTGTAAATTCTAGCTCGTTATAACTAAGACAGTTCTGCTAACTACGATTGATAGCATAATGTTACTAACCAAAAGAATTGCGGTGGCATTATCAGGCAGAGGCAATTATTACATTTGAGAAGAACCCTCATTTCATTTAGAGGCGTAAATCAATCGATTTCTTATTCAACTTACATCGGTAAATGTATTTTTAAGTTTCACCGAGATCATAAGGAGGTAAACAGAATCCTTAGCTGAAGACGACAAAGCTGTTAATGGCTCCGCAGAACGTAACGTGTCCTGGACCGACAACACTAACAACGGAAGTCGGGTGGAGGGATAGTTGAGTTGTACCTGCTTGAAAGTGAACGCCCGCAGACCGTCAGGAAAAGGAACTACTTTCTACTTAAGTAAACAATATCAACATTCAGGATCCCTTTCAAGAAGCACCGCCACCCCGGAAGTGACCCTTGGTTTATTGCCCTGGTATGAACCCTTTAGGTTCCTTCACTTTCCCGGTATGTGTGAGGAAAAAAGGTTGTTCGTTCCTTCCAGCAATAATTTAGATGTTGTCAAAGCGTTTGACTGCGCCTGGTCCAAATGAGTTTCGCTTTCTATTGGGTTGGCAAGAAAGTGATTTCGGTTTGCACCAGTAGATAGCGTTATGTTTGTTTCGTTATTCTTTTGTCAATGTTAGAATATTTTTTCTTTTGAGATTTGGTAGTCGACACCTTTAGGTTGCTACAGAAAGAAATTCCGAGTAATTTTGTCACCTGTTGTACAAATGTCAGTTTTCACAAAGGCAAGAAAGCGGCTGAGGCTCACAAAGAGATATGTGAAGTTTATGGTGTTGATTGTTTAACATAACGCACGTGTCAGAATTGTTTTAAAAAATTTCGTTCTGGAGATTTTTCACTGTAAGATGACCAACGTTCTGGTCGACCTTCTGAAGTTGATGATGACAAAATGAAAGCCATAATTGAATCGAATCGTCGCAAGCGAGAGATTGACGTCTTGGACTTCTTAAGAAGCTCAATATTTGGGTTCCGCCACGACAATGCGAGGCCTCCGAATCTTAAGCAACACGTACGAAACTATTAGAGCTTGGTTGGGAAGTTATGTCGCATCCCCCATACAGCCCCGACCTTGCACCATCGGATCATCGTTTATTTCGAAGTTTACAAAACTTCTTTAATGTTAAAAATTTCAGTAATAACGATGACCTCAAATCGCTGTTGGTTGAGTTTTTTGCTGATAAGGACCAGAAGTTCTATGAGCGCGGGTTCATGAAGTCACCAGAAAGATGGCCAAATGTCACCGAACCGATTGGAATATATTGGACTGATTAAAGTTAATTTCTTGTATAGAAAAAATTGAGTTTTATTTCACACTAAAAAACCGAAATTACTTTCTTGCCAACCTCAATATATTATAAAGTAATAATTTGATCGTGAAATCCTATCCTAACGATTTATGCATGTTTAAATTTTAAAGAGAGATGTCTCAAGTTTCCCGTTCCCTGGGCTATTGTTTGGAATGATAGTAAAATGTGCAGTCGTTGGATCCATTGTCTTGTTAAAATGAACATCTAGAATACAAACAGATATATAATAGAAAGCAATTTGTAATAAAAACAACTATTTAAAAAGTGGAAGCAGTAAATATTATAAAGAAATCTTTAATTTTACTATCCATTCCCCTCTGATTTTTTTGTCTATGAAAAACAATGGCCGTTTTCAATGGGGCACTATTTCCACATCATGAAAATTCGTAGATTGTTTCTTTCTCATCATGTTAAAAACACTTTGTGAGAAATCACATTATATGCAGATGATTTGTTTGCTCTTAGTTGAATTGAATTAGATCTGACTAATTCTGTCTTATTATTTGATAGCCTTCTTTAGTGCGCACAATTCACGGTGATAGTGCGTAGTACAATTTTTTTTTATTATCGCTTGCATAGCCACAAGATTAAAAGTAAATGTAAATTTCTTTTTCTTTTCTTTCTATGTCCCTCGTGATGAAAATCCTTGGTCGAAGATGGTTACTCTTGCGTAAGAACATAACCTCGAAGTTCTCGACGACGAGGGTCACACCACGCCTCTTTTGCAGCAGAAGCTGATTACACATTCCATATTTTCAGGAAGCCGGCCAAGTCATTTGCATGGGAATGCAGCTGTGCATCTTTCATACTCGCCAACTGGTGCAACCTCTTTGAATATTAATGGGCTGTCGGCGTCAGCCCCATTGGGCTAATCTAATGACGGCTGTACACAATAGTGTTCATAGCTATATTGTATACTTTTTCCAGCGATGAATAAATAAATGGCGAAGCCAAATATACTTGCACAATCCGGACACGAACCCTCCCCAATTCCCCATCTTCCAACTGAGTCTCCAGGAGTGAGAACATTGTATTAACGGAGCTGACAGCAGGAACTCAGTGTGACTCATAATTTAATAGCTCGTAGGAACTGTACCAAAATAAAAATTTTGAACATAAAATTGATCAAGAGTCGTGTATTTCTATGTTGGCAATCACCAATAGGACGATTAATTTTTATTTCAATAATATCTCACTGAACTTGAAGTGAGAGACTGTAAGTGTAACGACCCATATTTCCTTTATAAACTAACAAACCAAACGCGAGACAGTTAATATTATAGAAAAAAAAAGAAGATAATTCCTCGATTTAAATTTACAACGTGGGATTTTGCTATTCAAAAGATTTATACAGTCCAGTCATGTGGTAATTTTACCTGGAACGTTTTGGAGAAGTTCTGCAAATTTTTTTGCTCATTACGAATTTGAACTTGGCCATCTCAAATTTTTCCCGGAAATAAAAAAAAAAATATTTTTTCGGTTTTTCTTCCGTAACATGAAACCCATGCATTTTTTTTTTAGTAGCATCAACCTATACTAAATTTAATTTGAGCAAATGTCCTACAATTTTGTTTGGAACTGCTTTTTGAAGCGAGGGCGAGTCGAAACGATGGACTGACTGTTTTGTATCTGCGTCCGGGCCTTTTCCTCACCCCTCGAGCTACCCATTTCTGGTCATTTGACTCGACTACTGGTAGTTGCATGGAAGTTGCAAGACCATTTTTGACTAGGGCTGGTGGAAACTAGACAGCTCAATAGTACTTACACCGACGAATATCTTTCGGTTGTATTCAACTGTGTGTGTCGTCTGACGATTATGGCATTAAATACAGCTAAGAGCAAGACCTAGCTATCTGGCTTAATCTGCAGCTAAGAGCAAGACCTAGCTATCTGGCTAATCTTCAAATCTGGCCGCTCCTTGATCTAGAATTTTTAACTAAAGACCTTTTGACTAGTTCTTTCTAATCAGCGCTACTACTAAAACCTATTGAATATTGTATATGCAGATTTTGACGTTATTTTTCTTGCTCAGGCAGTAATTAGCTGTGGAAAAGTACGGTAATTGAGTAAGTCTACGTGAGAACCATCCACTAATAAAATATTTGTATTATTTCATCATACGCTGTCTCTAAAATTATCTATAACAAGAACATACATTACCGAGAACTTACTCTATTTCTTTGCCTTTGATTTATGAACTGGATGACGTCACATACTACACTTTATTTTTATCTTTATTAGAGAGTAAACTCACACCCTCTCTGGTAGGCTTGCAAATTGTTTTAAAATATTTGTGCTATTGCGCGATGGCTATTTTTGAATTGGCTACACGTCATTGTTGCATCATCGCTTGTGCAAGGTGTAAGGAGGCGTGCCATCAAAGTTTGAGAAACTTAATGATTTTTTTTATTTTTATCTAATAGGGCTAGTTTGTAAGACATTGTACGACAAGGTGGAAGTTAGCATTCGGAAAGGCAAATGGTTAACAAGTACAAGTTTAGGCTTCCAACTATAATACATATAATATATTGCAAGACCCTCGAACTGACAAGCAGCAGTTTTTGTTCTTAGCAGCTAAATATTTCTTTTCAAAGACTACGCTACCATTCTTGTAACCATTTTAGCTATTTACAATGCTTTTTTTTCTGTGACCGAGAAAAAATAAAGTTTTCTCTACACAAATTAAAAAAATTCTCTATCTGCACAGTATTTTGTTTGTCTATGCGTTTCATCCAGACAGCCTTTTATCCATTTATCGGATATTTAGAAATGTGTTCCTAAATACAAGTTGCGGACTATTGCAAGCGTCGTGTCATAACCCTCAGATCATCAGATGACTATTTGCATATCAGCTGTGTGCTCAGATGCTTGCAGTGAGCGACCTACTTAGAAACATTTATCACCATCCTACGAAATTAAAAATTCAGCTTGAAGGAATTTTACAAATTGTCATCTGATGATCTGAGGTTATGACACGACGCTTGCAATACTCCGCAACTTGTATTTAAGAACACATTTCTAAATATCCGATAAATGGATAAAAGGCTTTCTGGATGAAACGCATAGACAAACAAAATACTGTGCAGATAGAGAATTTTTTTAATTTTTATACAGAAAACTTTATTTTTTCTCGGTCACAGAAAATTTCTAGCAAAAAAAACAACATTGTAAATAGCTATAATGGTCACAAGAATGGTAGCGTAGTCTTTGAAAAGAAATATTAAGGCGCTAAGCACAAAAACTGGTGCTTGTCAGTTCGAGGGTCTTGCAATATATTATATGTATTATAGTTGGAAGGCTAAATTTGTACTTGTTAACCATTTGCCTTTCCGAATGCTAACTTCCACGTTGTTGTACAATGTCTTACGAACTAGGTCTATCAGATAAATTTCGTGTCCATTCGAACACCTCGGTACTAGCTCAGTAACTCAGGCGTGGCACTTGATATCTTGATGAACCTGTTCAGTCAGTAGTACGCTCTTTACAACAGGCCTAGTGGTAGGCATTTGTGCACCAGAACTCAGGCAACAACAACAAAATATTACCAAAAATAGGATCTGTTAAGAAAGTATAGAGACAGGAGACAGCGGGGAACACTTGCTAGTGAAGACCTTGTCCCGCTAACTCCGGGCTCGCTCTGGCCTCGTTTCCAATCCCACACTAATTCAAGGCACACGGGCCCGAAATATTCTTACGTAACGTCCGCATACGATCCTACCGCCGTGGAAATTCGTTTTTCCCGAATATGCGTGGGTTGTTGAGGAGAACTCCGAAGTATCACGTCAGGACGAGCCCTAGCTGTGAGAAGAACGGTTTGTCAAAGCCCAGGATTAGTTTGATAATAGAAAGTTGCTATTTGTATTTCGACATAATATGTATGCCCGCATCAAGTCCTGATAACAAGAAAATAATGTAGAATGTACCCTGAACTATTGTCGCAGTTCTCGAAAATGTCTTAACATCTATTTACACAGTCACAAAAATATTTTTCCATCCACAATTTACTCTTTTATTTATAATATGTTTTATTACTAACTTATGCTACCATTATCATGTATTTTTAGCTAATAAAGTTTTTTAGCTCATTATTTTTTTAGTATTCGCACTTCCCATTGCCAAAGGCTTAATTACTTTATTCTTTTAACACTTTTATTATTTATTATATACCTAACTTTTGTTACATAGATTACAAATCATGTTTAATACCTACGTTCTTGTTATCACGACGTGATGCAGACATAAATAGTACATTGAAATGTTATCCATTAATAAATGATGAAAACCTAACAACTGTATTTCATCAACCCGAGGCAATATAGCAAAAAACATTTCTACTCATTTTATAAGAGATAACATTTTTTGTAAATGACAAATGGCAAAAGGTTGTGTCGTAAGTTATTAATTTTAACTCAAAGAACTGTACCTTACCAATTTAAATTTAATTAACTTTGAACTTAATTACCAATATAACTGATCCAATATTGCAAATCCATGTTTGTCTCATTGATATGACTAATTATTATTAATTATATATATATATTTTTTTTTTTATTGAGGTTATAAATACAGTCAACACAAAGTCACAACCCTGAAAGTTTCTCAAATACCTGCTTGGCATATTCTATTCCGATGATTACGTTGCAATGACGGCAATTCATTATGTTCCTGTATTTGTCTACTTCATAGACAATTTTTCATCACGAATTATTATTTATCACGAAGTAATAAAGCACGTTGTGAAATGAAATTCTCTGAACGTCTGATAAGTTAAAATTTGATAGTATGACAACTCAATTTTCCTATCGACTGAGTTGTCACTGATGTGTGTGGTTAGTTAGGGTAACTCGTTCTTGGTGAAAAGGTTCTGGGTTCATATCTCCCAACACGGGCCTACTCCTGATCGCCACCTTTAACGTTTCATATATGTATATACATGCAAACATCCCCTCTATGTATATATTTATGTATTTGACTATAAAATTCCTAGGTGTACATCACTATAGGAAGGATGTTTCTTGATGACCATTACAATCCCCTGAAGGTATTCAAACCAAAAATAAATAAAGACGTAATTTATTTTTTTTTATAAAGCAAACAAAACAAGCCGCAGTAGCGAATGCATTCCGTTTGCGAAAATAGATCGATGACGATCTCCGTGGGCCAAAATACGGCACACGTGCTCTTCTCACAAAAATATAACTAACTCCATTATTTATTATTTATTTTGTTAGCCATCGCCTTAAATTTTGATTTCTTCTATAAACCATCATTCTTAACGGCTCGGTTTATCGTGACAGGCACATTCGTTGAACATTTCTTAAAACTCGTTCAAATGAGAATACCTAGTAAAACAATTAAGGACTGTTAATCATCACTTTCCAGGAATGAAATAAATTATGAAATATTGCGCTTGTTTGGTACGACGTGAGTAAATGAGTGGCAAATTGTTCCTTATGTATCGTCTTTCAGGTTTTTTTTAATTATAGTAAGGAACTTAGTAGTCAAATTAACCCCTGAGAACGGTGTACAATTACAATATTTTTATTCCTACTAACACGTAATAGGTGCAAAAGCCTGTCGATTAAATGTACCGCAGGCCCAGTTCTCAGTTGCTGAAATGTATTACTAATTTTATCTGCGATCGAGAAGTTGTTACGTGCTGGAGATTTCTTTCTTGTATAACTAGAAGATAGAGATTCTAATTTGAAAAATGTTTAGAAGGCAATTTTGTATTTCGTCAATCGGTCGGTATGTTCTTCGATAAGAGCCGAAAAAATAATCCAATTGGTACGAAAAGTACATTGCTTCTCATCAAAATGAATCAGATTTTATGAAAATCTTCAGGAAAAACAAGTGCTCGTTATCTTCTCTTTTTTTTTTTTGTTTAATAGATAATAAATTACAGATCATATTTTAGATTTAATTTTAAGCGTATATTAAATAAAATAAAACTAAATGAAATTGAAATTAAAAACTACTCAATTTTTTTTTGGGTGTGTTTCTGATAAAAATGGCCGTTCCAGGCTGTATGAATAGGTTTTTAGTTTATTCAAAATGAGACCAAGATTGTTCAACAATTATAATAAATATTTTTGATTGTTGAAACACCTTAGAAACCTAGCTTTGATCTGTTTTGGCAATAAATAAATAAGCATTTAAGGAAGCCGTGCGCCCGACACGTTTACGTATTATAACTATTATAATGAAATTTAGGGGTGGTAAAAATTAAATAAAAAAATTGGTGTGGTTACTGATCTGCTATAATTTATAGTATATTAACAAGAACAGCGAAGTATGTTCATTGTTTTATTTAAAAGTTATAGGATTTATTCAGTTAACGCTTTAATTCGCCTACTTTTTTTTTTTTCTTTTTATAATAGTCCCTTTAAATTTAAAGATAATTATATATAATTATAGATCCTCAGGCAAATCTATTTACAAATAATTTTTGTATTTCCTGTAGCCTACTGCCAGGAATTAATTTATATATAACATATTTGGAGTGACTGCGAATTACCAAAAAAAACAAAACTCCCATTACGTAAGGAGGGAAAGAGTTAAAATGAAAAAAAAAAACAATAACGTAGACTAGTCGGTATCGTAAGGGAAAAGGAATAAAAAGTGACTCCTTACGTGACGGGTCTGTTCTGAAAGTAAAAGGGCAGGACCGGAAAGGGAAATGAATATGCAACAGGCCGTATCACAGACGCGTAACATCAGCAATGCCTGTTATATATTTTATACTATAACTAACCATTGCAACAATAATAGCGATTTAATATTAACTAATGCGAAAGTAAGGGGTAACGTCTAAGGACAATACGGATTCAAATATCCTTTATCGCCAAGTCTTCAATGCGTAACATTACCTACATTTGACTACTTTAAAAAAAAAAAAAGTTGACGCTTCTTTTAAGTTGACCCACTTAATGCTCTCCTATCATTTCATTAAAATACCTGCTCGTTTCATCGATATTCATAATAAAATAATATTTCGTATCTTTTTTTTTTTTAAACTGATAATTAAAACCGAATTCTAAGCCAAATAACTTAAGCTGAGAATATATCATTATTTTAGTGGTCAAATAATTATAGTAGTTTTAACGAAAAGGAACCCAAAATATATTTTAACGAAAATAGCATATCGATAAATAACTGTGCCACTTTCAATGGCAGGACTTTTGTACATTGGAATATAGGAGTGAATTCAGTAATCATGTTGAGTGACTTCATGGTTTGATCATCATGGTGATTTAATCAAGATACAAAGTACTTTTTAAAGTATTCATGTAGTAATGGAAAATATTTTATAGATATGTAAGTCTCTTTGAAGGAGAATCTAGATTTTGTTTTTGAGAATTTAGGCGGTGTTTTTACTATCAGTGAAATAACGGAAAAAGTACAATAAATTTTCTTCCCCTTTAAATATAATCTAATAAAGAGATGCATATTCGACTGTATATTATCCTTGTGTCATGATAATAATTTCTGTCTGATGCATATAAATAATGCATATTAACGACCTCTTATCTGGTGTAAACAACAATGATTGTTGAGCGAAATCAATTGATATTCTCTTTTATTTATCGGAAGAGAAAGAATAATGAAGATTCGATGTATTGTTTTGATGACGAGGAGCGATGTGACGGTATCAACAACACTGGGAAGGAATGCACGCGGAAGAGACTGTAGCTCGAGTAGTTTGGTTGTTGCGCTACAACATCGTGTTGTGTATTGTCTGTGTGGGTACATACATATGTGTATAGATGGATACATCACTCACCAGTTATACGCAGCTGTGTGAAGGCAGTAGTTATCCAATAAAGGTAATCCCATGATACGTAGTGGACACACTAAGAGGCAGCAGGCTCCATCCCGATACATTTACACACACCCGATATATGAACATACATACAGACAGATATATAGAAGCAGAAAGATATGTATGGTGCGTATGCTCTCTCATCCGCCGGCAGATACTCACTGATTCCTTTCCCTTTCTGCGGCCACTCTCCCCACCAGCAGCGGTGACCCCCACCACAGCCGCTCAAGGACTCTCTTTCACTGGCTCTTGTCTTGTCGGCGTTCTCCTCTCATCGTGTAATTGGATCAGTCGAGAAATGAACTAAAAAAAAAAAAAAACCCAAAAACCTGTTATATTATAGCCAATAGATGTATAAGGAATACGCACGCGCTTTTACCAATTCTAACATTGTTGCCTGTCAAAACTATATCTTTGAATTTCATCAAGGAAAATGTCTTCGGAGGAAAAGGCTCTTAGGACCCCAAATTATTTTATTAGTTATCGGTTTTTTTTTTTGTTATCCTACATATAAATAGATAAGTGGATATTTTCTTTTTAAGTATTTATAAATAAATAAATTTATCTGTATTATTATTGCCTTATAAAAGGCAGATTGTAATTATTGCACAATAAAGATTGTTATACATACCAATAAAAAAAAGTATTAGTCATATTTTAGTTTTAGTTTAAAGGCTCTGGATAGTATATTAAATAAGTAGGTGAGCCCCATCACCTTTAATAGTCAGTTTAGTCCAGTCACGTATCATTGTACTTGTTTATTCATTATATAATTTTTATAAAATAACAACACAGGTATATAATGTAGCGACGCTACAGGAAATACAAAAATAATTTGTAAATAGATTCACATGAGGGTCTATAATTGTATATAATTATCTGTAAATTTAAAGGGGCTATGGAGGAAAAAAAAAAGATAAATAAAATAATGGTATTTTCATTGAAGCTTAATGGAACCTTGCTTGATGATTAATCCAGGCATTTCAAAAAAAATATTACGGGAAACCTCCTCGACAAAAAATTCTGGATCCAGATTAATAATTATAAGGTTATAGTAAAAATATTTTATTAAATTATATTTCTGACCGATCGTGTAAAATCGTGAAAAGTTGTAAAAAAAAAAAAACCTGTTTAGTATTCCAGCACTAGCGCTTGCATTTCCGAGACTCCAGTCTCATAGACCAAAAAACAGCGTATTTGGCATTCATCAAGAATAGTTGTGGGGATTTACTTATTTTTTTTATCTAATATATAAACTGTATGTACATAATATATTACTATATTAAGACAGGTTTTTGCTGGCAAGTTTAATTTCGTTTAATAAGTCTCGAATCGCTGCTTGAGCTAGGCGAACCTGTCCTTCACTTTTCTAAACTAATAATTGTCAATTGAAATGTGCACCATAATGGCCTGGGGTAACCCGAAGGTTAAGCTGACATTTTAAAGATCTAACTCAACAAAGTAAACCTTTTTCAATATATAATATTATTATCGAATTAAAACTAATAAAAACATATTACGCTAACTGAGCCTTCAATATATCCTTCTCGTGCATACATGCAGATAGCTGATTAAAGTGTGCGGTTAAATGTTTAAAACAAGAATATAATTAATAGATAAATGTGTTTAAAACTTAAAATAATTTGTAAATAAGACGCTATTCAAATAATGATGTTCACAATGAGTGTGGTTTTTTTTTACTCGCTACTGGTTCTTGAACCGCTCAGGTTTTTCATCGCTGGTGATAGTCGATCGCACATAAAGCTGTTGGTTTTTGTTCGTTGATGATGAATATTAAACCTAAACCTAAACCATGCCAAGCACACACGTCCCGATTATATCTGAATTTTTTCCAGCGTTAGCCTCTTTTATATATTCTTAGTCGAGAAGAAAAATAAGAATTTGATTCTTGAATAACTTCTGAGATGTAACTTGAGAAAAAGGACTGGCCGTTGTTTATTCAAACCAGTGGCCAGTTCCTTGTTTAAGTAAGAGACACGCAATTTCACATGCAGGTCCCATTTGACATTATAATATAACAATGTAGTAATTACTTAATTACTCTCGACTTCCTCGTCATGAATATGTAATTTGTGTTTTGACTTTTTAAACTATAATTACGAAAAATCATTAGCACTTCACTAACTTGTGTTTTCGAGAGATTGTCTACACCCTCAATGATATTAAAAATAAATATGAATATAACATAAATATAACACGCTTAAAAATATGAAGAGTTGTTAATCAATTGATTAAGGACAACAGACCTATTCATTGTAATCCCGGTTTTTATTGAGTACAGGGTTATGCTATCGTAGAACGCATGTAATACCTTTTTTATTTTTATTTTACCGCCCAAAATAAATTGTGTATTTACAACAATGACTTAATATTATTTTTGGTAGCACACTACTCAAATTGTCTGAATTTTTTTTTTTTTTTAAAGAGCCTTTAGTCTCTCCTAAAATCTGCCCTTTAAACTATTCCAAATTCATAAAAAGTCTTTAATTATTTATATTACATCAACAAACGACTTTTTGCCTATTCAGCCATCATTTTGAATTCTTTTTTTGATAAAATTACAATCTGCCTTATAAGGCAATAAGTGATTGTGATAAATGTGCTCATTCATACCATGTTTACAATTTTCATTCACTTGCTCATTCATGCAGTATTTACAAACAGCCCAGAGGCCTCCCAAGTCCACATGGTTGTCACCCCTCTCGCATGCGAAAGAGGAAGCGGAGTCTTGGGAAGTCCCCCACGCCCCTCCGTCAGCCGTGCCACCGAATACGAGCCAGTGAAGGCTGTCCAAGAGCGCGAGAGCCACATGCGCTCAGGACATGATTGGAGAAACTGGCCATTGCCAGGACCCCACTGTTACCCATTTATAGCAGGTCACGAGGCCACTGCCGTTTTAGTCGCCGAGGAGGATTATAGGGATGAGTGGTTTGAATTCTTACAGATATTATTCTTACTGTTTTTTATGTATGTAAATTAAATTCTTTTTTTTTTTTTTGTCTTAAGTGTAGTCCTGAGTATACCCGAATAGGTGAAAACATCTATTTTCGATGTAATATCGATAATAATATAATGTAAATATCAATCTTATTTTGAGTGTTATTATGAAGAACGATATATACGTATAATAAAATAAAGTGCGTAGAAGTGAAGAAATATTATCAAGAGATGGCCGGGTTGGGATCGAGGTCTATGTGTTCCTTTTTTTTTTAGCTTTGTAGTTTATTAATATTTATTTATCAAATATATACACAATTATTTATCATATTTGGATAAATATGGCAAAGTCAATATTAAGCGAAAGTGACTAATCATGTGTTGATGGCATTTCGATAAGTTGTCATTGAGACTTTCCCATTTAGCCCTGCCTTCTGAAAGCTACTCCATATATAGTAACCTTCTTGTCAATCCTTCTTCCCACTAATATTTTTTTATCGTTCGGTTGGTATTTGTAATTGATGGATTAAACATTGAACAACCCAGTAGCCCGTGATGGCTGCTCGCAAAGACTCCTGCTCCTCAGTCCCTTCGTGTAGGTAGAACTCAGGGCCGTTAATAGGACGTGCTTGTAAGCCAGATGGTAGAATTTGCATCTTTGACCTATGTCTTGCGTCAGATATTTATTTTTTAAAGCTTTTTAATTTTAAGTGCGGAATTATTTATATATCTTAAGGGGTATCTTGTTTATTATATTTTTGGTTTATATTTTAGGCAGTAAGCTTTAAGTCTTAATTTCAATCATCTACTATCAACCTGTTGCGTATTCAGGCATCATGGGGGCTACATTAAGTCCGAGAATATATAAATGTATATGTTTAGAGCTACAATAATATAATAAAGATAAAAATAAAGATATATTGTGATAAGACATAATTTAATAAATAAAAATATTGAAAAAACAGTAAAAAGAATACAACAACAGTACCTGTGAAAGATATAATCTTTGTCAATTTATATTGATAATCAATATTATTGAATAGGCGGAACATTGCCTGTAGAGGATTATTTGCCAATAAAAAGATTTATCGGAAAATACTCCGGGAAATAATATTCTATTTGCCGCTTTATCATTTCGCAATATGAAAGACCTGGGTTCAGATTAAAAGATCTTCAATAAATAAATGACATCCAAAGAAGGGGAATGATCAATATTACGAGTCACTCAGTGACTACTCGGTATTTACGATTATTTTTGGCATAACATTGAGATATTTTTAACCTTTAATGTTTTTAAATCAAAAATTTAAAGAATTTCTGTACTCACATTGCTATAAGTTGTAGAGCTTTGAGATACATCCACGTGTAAAAAACAACATTTATTTCGTGAATAGGTCACTGCGATCGCTGAGGATTTTTTAAAGTTAGTTACTGACTTTTATCTGGATCTTGATTTCCATATTTGACGATTAAACTGCTCTTCGACGTGTCTTCCGCAAACCGAATTGTTCCTGAAATTCTCTCTTAACCAGGGGGACTTCCCTGGGACACACACAAGTCCCTGCCCCCCCCCACATAGATAGATAGACCCCTGAGGGGAGGAGAGAGGGACCCCCCCTTTCTTCCTTTCCCTCGGCAGGACCCGCGACCTTGGTTCTGCCCGGTTTCGTACCAGCCACCGCCCAAGGACATGGACTTTCACGGGCTTTACGTAATGTCGGCATCACCTTCTCTATCTCTGCCGTGAGGGCTGCTCGCTCTTCCTTGAGTCGACTGCTGGTGTCATAGTTGTCATGGCTACCTCCTCTCAGGGGAGAGGCTGCACTTCTGAACAGAAATGAAATTGAAAATGTTTTTCGAGGACCTATAGTTAAGCTTAAGTCTCTCCACAATATCTTTTATTAATGATACGGGCGTATTGGCTATGCAGGCATTCTAAGGTCTAAAATTAAAAAAACACTGCAAATATAGTATCTTTGCTAAAATAAATTGAAATTTTATAATGGTAAATCAATATACATATATATTAATAATGGTATGAATGAGAGCATTTATCTTAATTACTTATTGCCTTATAAAAGGCAGATTGTAATTTTAGCACAATAAAGGATTATATATATATATTAATACAAAAAACCATTTACAAAATTTTAGGGTATGAAAAGTTTTTTATTGTAAAACATTTGTTGTACACTTCAAAGCAAATATTACTAGGTCGGGGGAGGTTTTATAGTCTTAGAATGGAATATTAACCCCTTTGCCCCTAAATAGTGCATGATGTTAAGTTATACTTCACTACACTCATAATCTCTTTTTGTATGTTTTGTATAATTTATTTTTAGTTTGGAATTTTCCCATAAACAAAATTGACAGATACGTAAAGAATTTTGGCCTCTCTTACCCTTGTAAGCTCCATTGGCTAAAGACACATTTTTGAATCGACAAATTTGAAGGATAAAAGAAAACGAATGAAGCCACAGTTTAACATTAATCTATCATTGAAAAAGCTTTCTGTTTTACTCTAAGAGGTCTGACTCCTTCCTGAAAGCTTACAAAATGGCATCATGAGTACGCTTGTGGAGAAATAAAGTTATGTTGCATCTGTGGTTATGACATCTTAAAATATTTACTTTTCCCTTTATCATTCGATGCATCAAATCACATCAACGTAAAGAAAATAAATTAAATCATGTTCTAAAAAATTTGTCTGTGGAGTTTAAAATCATTCAAGCCGATCAATATTTAAATAAAAATCAATATGTGAGATATTTATGACTATTTTTTCCAATTAGCGCATTGGGTTGGCTGTTATTACCCCGCCCGAATGGTTAGATCCATATTTCAAACAATTGCAAAGGAGTAGTCTTTTAGTCTGTCTATTTAAGACGCTATATCAAGGAAAATTCACTCACTGGCTGAGATTAGCTAACTCATAGAGAGGCTTGAACGCTAAAAGGAATGACAAATAATTACCTAATAGCGTTACCTCTTCTGTTCTAGGAAGTCTTGTAAAATTCAATGAATGCCTAGAGGTTTGAACTCAGAATCTTCTATCACGAATACAATAATGATAGAATTTATATCAGCCATTCTTATAGTACATGAGGCGTATAGTCAGCAATGCTCATTTTCTGACACATTAAAAGTACCATATACTGCAATCACTAGATCATTCGGTGTGCCGAAGAGAAAATGAAAACTTGTCATCGACCATCACCAGTTTAGTGCCCAGCTATCCATTCTATGTGCCAAATTACATTTTGGAAACAAAATTTATTTTAGGATCAAATGTGTTTTAGGCTGTTCCGCAAAGGGTTTAAAAAAAAAAAATCACTTTTAGATGACAAACCATAACCATGTATTTAATACCCAGGCCCTTTCTACAGCTCACGCTGTAATTTTCAGGCGCTGAAAATGACACTGAATATTACAAATCACAATGTGGTACAAAATACTTAAAACAATAGTTACAATAAAAAAATATATATATATTTGCAGATAAGAGGTCACATCCAAAATAAATTATAATTTCAAATGATAATAAATGCTAAAAGTATGAATGTCCAGAAAAAATGGTGAACTCATTAAACATGCATGTAGTATAATGGTTTTAACAAGGGCAAATAATGTTTAAAACTGCCTACTTAACACAAATAAAATATAGACTAAGATAGTTATTCTAATAAAAAAAATAAATATATAAAAATACAATTAAAAAAAACCACTTACAAAGGAGAAGAAATCTTATTAAAGATGTTTAATTACCAATCTTATTTCGCATAGGTAAATGACTTCAGCGTAAAAGGCGGGTCTCCAGTAAAGGGGTCCATTTGAAGCTATGGGTTACATTTAGAATATTTTGATTGACAAAAAGTTTATTTCCAGAAATTTTTTTAAACCCTTCCTAAAATTATAATAAATTCTAACCTCGCCTTCATTATTTTAAAGATTTATTTTTGTTAAAATTTATCTTCACTAATGTTCATTGGTTATTTTTGTTGAGCTATTCTGATTAATTAAATAAATGTCTTCTAACAATTAGTATGTATTTATGTGTAAATGCTTACCTCTATTCATGTAAATATACTAATAGTCATAATATAGAAAAATCAGTCAAGTTCGAAACTGCTCTAATAGGAAGTATGATCATCAGCCCTTGCTAAACTTTCAACAACTTTATTATGATAAAATTACAATCTGCCTCATTGGGCAATAAGTAATTGTGATCTCATTCATACCATATTTACAATTTTCATTCGCTCGCTCATTCATATAGTATTTACAAACAGCCCCGTGACCTCCCAAGTCCACATGATTGTCACCTCCCTCGCATGCGAAAGAAGAAGTGGAGTCTTGGTAAGTCCCCCACGGTCCTCCGTCAGCCTCGTCACTGGATAAGAGCCACAGACGCTCAGGAGCAATTGATAATGGCTGACGAAAGTGAAAGTCCATTAAATCAAATTGTAAGAAGTCAATAGACAATTTTAAACATCAACATTGAACTTGAAGTTGTATTCAATCCACACACATAAACAAAATATCTAGAAAATAAAGAAAAAAATATTGATGTAATATCCACGTGAGTTCCTTAAATACGTATTCGCGATTTCTTTGTGGGCAGCCAAGACATTTGAAAAAAAAAAACAATTTTGACATTTTTTTTGTTTTATTCTCCCCCAAATAGCCCTAACCATTGAGAGAAATTAGAACTCTTTCAAACTTTTCAGCTCCGACTTGAGAAATCAGAAATTCTAAAATTGTAGCCTCTATCTTCGGGCTCGGCAACTATACCAGTATTAGTCTGTTTTGACCTGAAGAAGTGCATTTCCATTCCCTTGGGTTTTCGGTTGAAAAGACCCGTACCGTGCAGCAGGTACCTGGACAAGAACCCTTTAGCACCCTATGCCGACCAAAGATCACAGAGACAGGAAGGTAGTCTACCCATAATGAGTAATACATATTTCTGGTTTTGAAGGTTAAGAAGAAACCTCTGTTTTGAAGACAACCTTTTACCCACAATTTGTATCTTTCCAACCAGCCGGTATTATTTTTTTAGGTTCAGGTAAAACGTCCGAAAAGTTCTGCCAAGGATAGGGAACAACAAACAATTTAATTAAGTTTATGTTTTTTGTTTTTTTTTGTGAATTACGATCAGTTGAAATTTCGCGCAACAAAATGAGCTTAATATTATTGTTTTATATTTATATAAACATATATGTGTATTTAAAATGGAGTCTGAAGAATATTTGAAACCAAATTCGTAACGATTATAGCTTATAATTCCGATTAATATTATGGTAAATTATTGTATTCATTGTATTATTTTATCCGAATAAAAGAGAATGACCTCGATGAGATTTTCTATTTTCCCCACACATTTTTTTCAGATGAACTAAATTTTGTTTACCGTTGTAACCGAATTGAAACTCACAGAAATCGAAGAAACAACTTGAACAGATAGTATATGATTCTGGGTAAGTTTCTCACTTGCTTGAAAGGATCATACATTCTTTATTTTATTTCTAATAATCATCTCGGCCACTTTAGATAAATCGAAAGAAAAATAAAACGCTATTGAAATCCTATTGAATGTGAACGTGAAAACATTTAACAAATTATAGATTTCTGTCGATGGTTCGAAATACGGGTGGTCTGAAAAGTTTCCGACCTAACAAAGCTTTTATTTTAGCTTTTATGTCACTAGCTTTTATTTATTTTATTATCATCTTCATGTTGAGGTCGGAAACTTTTCAGACCACCTGTGTACTTGCCATAATCCGAAAACCGAACCGCCCGGATACCCGAAGCAGTCATTGTATATTTTAACCCTTGCAAAATATCTATTGAAATTAACCATACAATTTATATAGAATAAAAACCTGCTGATACATGAATACTTCAGTTCAGGTCTTGTGCAGCGCACAATTGATGGCTTCTTTACTGATGCGAATACAATATTAATTATAGCTGGATTCATATTTATATGTATATTTGTGTTCCGACCCGTATTACATATTATGGTTCTGGCGATGAGGAAGCTGTTTTTTAATTGATCGATGAATGACCCTTAATTATTTTTCATTGGTTTGATGGTATTGTTAAAAATCATGCCAAAATGTCGGAGACAGTTTTAATGACTTCTTATTATTACAGTTAAAAAAAAACATAATTCAAAACGCACGTCTAGATCTTAAATTTGATGCTAAAAAATATAGAATTATTTTTAATGTCAAGTAATTAGTCGATTAATGAGGCTTGATCCGGATTGGTGGAGATGAATTATTTAATCACAATAAAAAGTGAGGCCTTCATGTTAAATTTGATGACTCTAGATCAAATAGGGGTCTCTTTAAGAACAGAACAGGTAGGCAGGTGGCAAGACTTACTGAAACACTCTACTGGTAAAGACATGATAATCTATGACACTCTATACAACAATGCTCTATACAAACTAAAAGAGGACTGTAACGTAATTAAAAATATTTAGACTACTGGTAATGATAAATATTTTATCACTAACAAAGAAAGATACACTCTTGCTGTGTGTACGCACGAGAATTGAAATATATACATAAACAAAATTGACAATGAGCACACCGTGACTCTGAAGCTATGTAGCTTCTTGTATGTTCAAGAGATCGTATAACATGGAACAAATTGAATATATAAATTGACATTCTAGTTAGCGTGGTTGAAGCTAAAGTGTACCGTAGTAATACAACAACTCTACCTTTATGGCTGCAGACAACAAACATGCTGTATATGTAACAAGAAAGAACCTGGTTACGAGGGTGCGGCTTTTTAATGGATTTGTTGCTATCTCTAATAGGAACGCCTCGTCCACGAGGTGTATAGACAGCGCATCCCCAACTTGTCCTCTTTCATGTAAAAATATTCATAACAAAGATTTAAGCGAGCAAAACCCATCACTTTGGGGCTTGGTGTGACATGATGGCAACTGACAAAAGTTTCTTGCCTGGGCACTTTTAACACTGAATTCATACTTGTCTGTCACTAGCAGGCGAACTCCATTAGAATAAGGCGATTCAGACCAAAAGTGTAAGAACGGAAATACCTAACAAGGACAGCGCTATGAGGCCCACCCTCAGATTACCATAGGCACAGGAGAGCCGATGCTACCCTCCGTCGCTCTAGTAGGCCCTGTCCCCTTGACCCATATCCAGCCCAGATACCCTCGGGCCACCATTAGCATGTCGTCCCCTTTGCGACATCTGTGTTGCCATAGTCCGCGCGAACCCTCCGGATTAGAAAGTATAATTTCGAAATACACATTCACCCTAGGAGCCTTGCGACACTCCGACCGAGTTACCGAGCAGGCCCTAGCTTTAGCTGCACACTGCCGCTTTTACTGCTGTTTTCTCACTTTAATTGCTCAGACCTTTGCCGTTTCGTGGGTCGATCCTACAACTACTTAATTGTGTGCAGCCTCGGTCTAGGGTCCGTTTAATGGGACCACTTTCCAATGGTTACCACACCGCCGTTCTCTAAAATGGCTGCAAATAGGAAGACAGGGTTACTCCCGTTCAGCTGAGGAAAGGTGGTGTGCATAAATGTCAAGGAAGCAGACTACTACCTCATATGAACTTCTTAGGTTCGCTTAGAACATTCATAGTGATTTTTAAAGTCTATCTGTAGGTTCTGGATTTTTGATTCCCCTTGTTAACCAGCTAATAAATTTCTAGCCATGCAACTTTACTTGGAGTTCCCATTTGATATAACGAAGATATAAAAAAAATTTAGCAAGCAAGCAAAAGATAATCTATTAAGATAGTTTACAACAGTGTTTAATACGCCATATTCCTTAGTATATTTTATACATGATATTCTAATATATAGAAATAAATTTTTATGTCAGGAAGAGGCGACATAGTCCAGGTTGTTGTTGGAAAGTGCCTTTAACATTTCACATAGAGTGGAAGGTTTCTACGACAACTACTGCTCAATACTTTTCCTATAATTTAGGAAAAATCGAACTCATGTGAACAAAGTATCCTAGTTAGTAAAGAGAAATAAACAAAATTATTAACAACGCTTCGGTGCTGTGGAGAGTTTGTAATTTTTAAAATGCAATACAAGTACGGAATCCCAACGCTATTACATTAAATTTGGATAAATTATGAAAATAATAATCACCGCGTTTAGAACAAATTGGGCCAAATCAAATTAATATTATTGTGCAAATATATTTTAGTACCGCTTTACGCTAATGCAGTACGCTTAGGATTTGTTAGAGGAATCAAATCTGTTAGTAGTTGAATAGTTTAATGGCTTTGAATATTTTAATTACTCAGCTTGATTATAGAGGTATGGTGCTGAGGGTAAGTAAGATATAAATTGAATATACTCGTATGTATCCGTAGAAAGATACATTCTTTATACATCTCCATACATTTTATGTATTTGGATGCAATAGAATATGTTGGATACATGTATGTATTGGTGTGCAAGTAAGTATCCAGAGTAAGAACTTTAGTTCCAGTGGTTTACCACTCATTAGCAGAACGTAGCAGCACAGCATATATTAATCTTTACTGTAAATGAGAGGGTGAATGCAACATTGTAAATATGCCGTTAAATCAGATCATTTATCACCAGTATCTATTACACTTTTAGGGCAGATTGTGATTTTAATTTGTAATTTTCTTGAAATAAAGATTTAAACAAAAGTCTTTACAGTGTTTTTAATACGTGCAAGGAGAAACACCTCATAACTGTAAATATTTTCTGAATATCAAATAGACTGTATCATTTTTCAAACCGCTATCGTAGATAATGCAAACGGAAAAAGACTGACTTCAACCTACCTGCTTGAAAGTAAAGCCTCTACCTTGAGGACAAGCAGTTTTTTGTTCTGGTGTGCATTTTTTTGAGTTATTTAATCCGATCAAAAAGCCAGCCAGTGACCAGGTAGTGAGTGAAATAGTTAGAGAGATTTAACGAGACCAAATTGCCTTCTGAACCCGCCACTTAGAGCCCAGAACGCCTCTCGTTGGCTTGACGACTAATCGGAAACAGGCGAGTGCTAAAAAAATAGGAAAACGGTATTTTTAACGACCTTTTAATATTTTATGGTACCTGTTAACGAAACAAGTTTCCATTTAACATCCCTTACACCGAACTTTTTGTGATCTTCTTATGCGGGAATTGATGGAGAATTTGAATTTTCTGCTGGCATTTCTGATTGATCTATTAGTCAACTAGATCGTCTTACAGAATATTAAAAATATGGTTGTAGAATAGATAGGGAAACAAATTTATTCCGGGACAATAAAAAATAAAGTGTGAACAATGCAAAGAGTTCTGTACTACACAATAAGTCATTAAAGTATGTGAAAAAATGTAAAAACAGAAATAGGAGCTATCCAAACACCAAGAGAGAAAAATAGAAATGCAATTATGAAAATATATTACAATGCATAAAACGTTCCCAAACTGGCAAGCGTTTCTCAGGATGGTGAAAAAGTTTTGGATGATGAGGTTTTGAAGGTTCGTAAGGACGCAGCATGACGGATATTAAGAGGTGGAGGATTCCAGAGGGTTGCTGAACGATCGAGGAAGGGACTATCGTGTACTGCCAGCTAGTCACAGAGACGGGATCTTGTGTTCCAGAATTTGACTGAAAATTTGAACTGCATAATATTGGATATATAACGAGGGTTATAAGAAGTAATGGTTTGGAAATGGTAGGGATTTCTTCTCACGGCTTCCTGGACGAACATCTACGGTACAGTTCATCTCCAAGGCAAGGCCACAACATGTTGTGGGTTAGCAGCAAAGGTAAACCTTTGAGTAAACCTAAACGGTGGTTTAGTTCATTACGGTGTAATCCAACGCTTACTACTAAGAAAGATCTTACCACGTGTCCCTCCAAGATTGAGAGATTACAACCTGTCCAAAAGGAAGCAAGTAATTAACAATCTCTTGACGATAAACCTCAGCCACGAACATCTGATTGATCCTCTGTGTCCTCCAGCGATCGCTAGTGCGGACCGAATTACCGTTGTCCGCTTTCTCGCCGAATGTCTGCCTCGAATGCAATCTTATCACTCAAGGAACATCACAGACTCCCGGCCGGGATCTGTCCTCTGCAGAAGGGACTATTCAAATTTACTCTAAGTGAATAAGTACATTTTGAGTAGTGGATCTACAAATAATGATTGGTGTTTTAGTCGTAAATAGGACATCTAAGTTCCAGGTGAGGTGGAACTGTCTTATAATTTCTAATTGGGGTTTATTGATAAAAAAACAACTTCATTATGATAAAATTACAATCTGCCTCTTTGGGCAATAAGTACCACATTTACAATTTTCATTCTCTCGCTCATTCATACACTATTTCCAAACAGCCCAGAGACCTCCCAAATCCACATGGTTGTCATCTCCCGAAGAAGCTGAGTCTTGGGAAGTCCCCCACGGTCCTCCGTCAGCCGCGTTACCGGATACGAGCCAGTGGTGGCTGATGAAGAGTGCGAGAGCCACATACGCTCAGGACATGATTGGAGTAACTGGCCATTGGCAGGACTCCCATTGTTACGCATTTATAGCAGGTCACGAAGGCACTGCCATTTTAGCTTCCGAGGAGGATTGTAGGGATGAGTGGTGCATTGCAATGACTGTGGGATTAGGGTGAGGTCACTATGGAATTTCATGAGCTTGTAAGGTATATTAAGATCGTTGTAAAGGGGTTGGTTGCTGACGTAATAAGGGGCATTTATTATTGCTCTCAGGACATTTGATTGAAAGGATTGGATACTCTTGATGTTCGACTTTTTTGCTGTCCCCCATAGCTTTATTCCATATGTCCAGATTGGCTTAGGTATAACTTTGTAGATTAGTAATTTATTTTCTATTGAGAGATGGGATGTTCTTCGAAGTAGTCTGTACAGTTGCCCAAAGCATCTTCTTAGTCTCGTGTGTGGGTTCCAGGCCAGCCGTTTGTCGAGATGGAAGCCTAAGTACCGTACTAACTCGGATACAGGGAGAGGATTGAAATTAAAAAAAACTAGTGGACAAGACTTGCGGCAGAGTCTGAAGAATTGGGTTTTAGTGGATAATTATTGGAAGAGGGAGATACATGCGAAGCGCGCTGCTCCCAATCGTCGGATGTACCTTTAACATTTCAGATGATCCGAAAATTTTCAATTACACCGATCTTCTACTTTCGGACCTATGGCATCAAGCCCATAAAGCAGCCGTTACCCCTACAGTAGGTATTGTTCGTAACATTCTGTTACTTACCTTTTATTCTGAATTTTAACTTATATATATTTTTTAATCAGCTTAAAGATAAGAACGAGTGTTTTATCAATAACTAAAAATATATATATATATATAATTTATTAAAGCCTTCCTTAGTCTTAGTCCTTGGTTTTGAAGTGGTCGGTAAAAGTTAAATGAATTTAGCAATAAAGTTCGCTCTGAATGGTTTTATTTGTATCCGCAATGTCGAGTGTTATTTATTTATTTATAATTATTTTTTTTTGTAAGAACAATTATCGGAATTTTAATGGCAAGAATGGCGCTGTTGATTAGTACAAAGCAATATGGTCTTGAAGAATTGATTTCGTAACCGCTTTTGATAACGTTCGACGACTATTGTAATAGTATTATTTAACTGGATCATTAATCAATTGTTTGGTAAATAGTTGACACGTGTACAGATGACAGTGAAATAAATTTTGCAACATTTGTAAAATATTACTTTTGAGAAGAATGTTTTTTTTTTCTTTCATAACCCCTTTAAATGTACAGATAATTATAGATCCTCAGGCGAATCTATTAACAAATTATTTTTGTATTTCCTGCAGCATCGCTACATTATATACAGGTTTTGTTACTTTATAAAAATTATATAATGAATAAACAAGTATAATGATACACATTATACGTGACTGGACTAAACTGACTAATAAAGGTGATGATGGGGCTCACCTTTTTGATCAAACTTAAAACTAACTTACATACTAATTATTAACCTAATTTTTCCTCGACAGCCTGTTTCCATCGATGTGGGAGGGGTGGTGTTGGGGCCATAATGTTAAACACTGGGTTGGTTAGGTGCAACAACGAGTCAAAAAACTTAATGTGTCTCCGGCGGATGAACTCACCCACCGACGGCACACCAAACAACGGGTGCAGGTCAGCGTTCTTCAACCTCTCGAAAGAGGTATGTCGGACCACTTTTCGCATGATTCCATTCTGGAAGTGTTGGAGACATTTGGCTGTATTGTCAGTCAAGTGGGTAAATAGCGGGGCACCGTACAGCAGAGCTGGCCGGAGGACACATTTATATATCATCAATTTAAGACGAAGCGACAGGTTAGGTGAAGTTAGCAAGTGCGATAGCCGGTAAGACCTTTGTCGTACTTTTTCTATTTTATTACTAAAATGAGTAATTGAGGCGAAGTGTCTCCCGGGTTCGAATCTGGTTCATCTTGATTTATCTCTGTAATACGAGGGTGGTCCGAAAAGTTTCCGACCTAATAAAGCTTTTATTTCACTAGCTTTTATTTTATTATCATCTTCATGTCGAGGTCGGAAACTTTCCAGACCACCTGTGTATGTGCTTACATCTAGCCTTTGGGCTCTCCAATGGATGCGTGTGACGATTAGCTGTAACGACTCCAGAAGTCTATCCCATCGGACAGAGGAATTTCTTTCCCCCCTCAGTGAAAGGGGCTTAGTCCCACTATTGCGCACAATAGACGGTAGTAAAACAGCGAACCGCGCACCTGGTCCACGACTTGACAAAGAGCCACCGTTCGCAGGGTAAGGCTGATTTCTTTGTATTCGGTTTTCATCTCTAGAGGGAGGGTGGGGCTTCTGTCTGCGTTATCCCCTAGGTCGGCCTGTATCGCATCATCGGGGGGTTATCTCTTCGAGAGTTAATGCAGACGAATCGGAATCAACTGAAGTAGGGAAAAGCCCCCCCCCCCCCCCTAAAGTTCTTATAGAACATTACGGTACTCTAAATATTCTTTTTAAAAAAAAACAACAAGAACTCGCAATAATCAAAACCATATTGCTTTTCAGGTCAACCTGAAATGAAATTACGTTTCAAACGAATTGGCGAATCAGAAAGAAGAATGTAATAGGCAAAAAAGGAAGTCTGATTTCCAAGTTGACAATCGTTTTTAGAGCTTTAAACGAAATTACATTTTATTAGGATCGCATTAAATTGACCTGTCCTTCCAAATTTACTTTTGTCTGACTTTATTTGCCTGATGAACTGTTCGCTTGTCAATAAAATAAAAAATATTAGCTGCTTTTTTATTAGCGTGTTGAAACTCTAGAAATCCATATCCTCCGGGTATCTCTTTTGTCATTAGGTACATGCTACTTGCCCTTATTTCAAAATAAGTTACTTTATGCATGACATAAATTACAATATTGACAACCTCCTTAAGAATGTTGTAATCAATCTTCTGTCCGGATTCATCCTAGAGGGATGATTGGACTTGGCTTGGACTGCCTAATTAAAACAAAGACTACTGCCCTGCTCGTTGGGATTTTTCAGTCCTGTACAACACTTTATAGACCTATACAATTTTGTTTGTATTTAATTATTTTACTTTCCACCCGAATCCTAAGAGCGTAAAATACCATACATTTTCAAAACAGTAAAACGAGCATTTAGAATTTCGTTTATTGTTATTTTGCCACAATGACGCCCTAGCTCTAATGACGAAGCGATGGTTGAATAGACTATGACCTGGACAATTGTTTCACTGCGAACTATCTGACTCCATATCTGATAGGTATGTACCCCGACAGTGCACTTTGCTCAGGAGAAGAGGAACAGGGTAGGTATTATAGGTAGTTTATGTGGTCTTGGAATGACCACGAATTTAAACTCAGAAGAATTGTTTCTTGCGATGAAAAGAGAGTACACTGGAGAAACCCTAAGACCAAGAAAGAATGGTTTTTATGGAATCAACCTGCTGTACCAGTCGCTAAGCAAGGCGAATTCGAAAATAAGACAATCTCTGTATTTTAGAATTACGAAGCCATAATTCAAGATGGTCAAACCATTCACAACTTTATAGCGATCGGTTACGAAAAATCTATTGTGTGAGCCAGCGTTACCCAGGATCAGTAAACAGAAATCGGGGTTTGTTTCAACATGATAAGTATGTGGTCGGTAGGTGATACAAAATATTTCAGAACTGGATGGGATATAGCTTCTCCCCCATCCTGCTCCATGGCTCACTATCTTCAAAGAAAAACCTTCAATGCTCTCGAAGAGGATCAACATGGAGTTGCGGAATCCTTCCGTTCAAAACTCAAAGAATTGTGAAGAGATCTAGCTCGTGGTGGCAACAAACCATAGAAAAACACGGTACATTCTTAGAATATTAAATTTTTTTTTTAAATTAACAAAAATACTGTTAGTTTTTATGACTCATCCCATTAATACGTTGCTTTTACTGTCTTTCCTACTATTTTTCTAAGAAGTAAAAGTGAAGTTTTTGTGATACACGCAGATGTGATATGGACATGGTTTGTCGCAATCCTCTATTTGGAGAATTGTTAAAAGTGTTTCTTCTGAAATCGTTTTTTTTTTTAAATTACCTATAGTTTCCCTGATACAACGTACATGAGTACTATGACTGTAGGTGTTGCAGTTCTTGCCAGGGAATTATATGACTCAGTTTTATAAAAGTTAGTACCTGCCCCTTCGCTGGCTTAATCAGGTATAGCAATTGTTTTTTAATAATGCTTTTATGTTCTTATGTTTAGACTAAAAATGACGTCCAAGTTAGGATGATCAACAAATTTTTTTTTGTACAGCAAATAAAATTAGTTTGATAAAAAAAATCATATAGTACAAGTAATAACAAGGAACCAGTAGTAGTTATAAAGTTGCTTTCGAAGTTGTTTTATGTTATTTATTTTGTCTATAGATGAAACAGACAAAAAAACAACAACATATTTAGCACCATACAACATTTGACCGAGAAAAACATAATGCTTGTTCATATTAACAAAATGTATTATGAGTTTTAATAATAATTAATGCAGCGGCAGTGGCCTCGTGACCTTCTATAAATCCGTGAAAGTGGGAGTCCTGGAAAGGGACTCCTTCTCCAATCATGTGCTGAGCGTACGTGGCTCTCGCGCTCTTCGTCAGCCTCCACTGGCTAGTATCCGGTGACACCACGGCTGACGGAGGAGCGTAGGAGACTTCCCAAGATTCCGCTTCCTCTTTCGCATGCGAGGGAGGTGACAACCATGTGGATTTGGGAGGTCTTTGGGTTGTTTGTAAATACGGTATGGATGAGCGAGTGAATGAAAATTGTAAATATGGTATGAATGAGAACATCTATCACAATTACTTATTGCCCAATGAGGCAGATTGTAATTTCATCACAGTAAAGAAGTTTCAATTAAGAATAATTAATGTATAATAATTATTAATTATGATAAAATAATTAAGAGGGAACTGTGATGATTCCGTAGAATTGATTACATATACTTAATATGTATCATTAATGTTTATTAAAAATAAGTGCAGTCTGTTTTTTCAAAATTAATTCTACCATTGGAGTGATTCTGAATAGGTTCAAGTCACGGTATGGTCGGTCTCTCTCGATCGTACCGCTGACGATCCGGACCGTATAGTTAACTTGAATTTTAACGAAATCACCTGAGAGAGTCAAGCTCTCTTTTTTGTGAACAAAATCGTTAAAATACTCATACTTTACTCTTTTTGTCGGATTCAAATTATTACTTCTATTTGGATCGATATAAAAAAATTCGGAGGTAAAATAAAAAAAATCGAAATACCAGCACATGCCCGAAGCTGAGTTGACCGTGACAGCTAATGTGAATCGAGCTTAACCTTCTTCGATTGATCGATTACGCCAGAGCAGCGGTGAAAAGGTTGACAGCCGTATTATACACCTGGCCGTAAGAAAAGTAAATACCTCATCTCTTGAGAGTTTTTCTCATTATTTTTCTTCCTCTGTGAATTTGCCGTGAAGGTCGTCGCGGTTGTTCGTGAAAACCTTGGCCCGCCACACGCGATTTTCCTCACACACCGAAGGAACCGGACACAGTCCTCCGGAGGAGCTAATGGCTTCCGCGTTGATGTAATTACTCACAGATGATTAGCATCTGCCGTACGCATCTAACGATGATGGTGACCTCTCGCTCCCTATTTACACAATCTTATTTACTTTTTTATTTATTTTTTTTTTATAGGTAATGTCTACCGGGTGCGTCGCTCAAGGTTAATGTTGTCCGCTGTTTGCTCGATCGGTAAATCCCCCGCAAAAAATGGAGCAAGGAGTCCTAAGGAGGACGGTGGCGTGGGCCCGAGCACCAATGGAGAATGGATCCCACGGCGCGACCCTGAATAGCCGAGGTGGAAAAAGGAAAGGAATCTACACTAATGGCCGCTCTGTCAGTTTTATTTAGTTTGAAGGTTGCAGTATTTCTTCAATCCATTTCATAATTCCCCCCGTCCAAGATCGAGGACTTTCGCTGTAACACAATCACAGCCCACCACTACCCACGTTTGTACCTGAGTCTGACTAGCTCATTTTAAGGGCTAGAGTTGACTATTCTTTAAGGAGCCTTTACGTTTACGAGGCGGTCTGAAAAGTTTCCGGCCTAACAAAGCTTTTATTTCACTAGCTTTTATTTATTTTATTATCATCTTCATGTTGAGGTCGGAAACTTTTCAGTCCACCTGTGTACACCTACCATTTTATATCAAGAATTGATTTCATTACCCGGCGGCAGTTACATATGTTCAAATCCACAATGAAGGGTTATTAACTAATTAATTACTGCTGAGATAATAAAAAAAAAATTTCTTATCATATTGAGTGGGTATAAAATTAAAGATATTGTCGCCTGAAATAATAATAATAATTTATTTTTATATTTGAATTGTAATTTCACAATTTAGTCATTAAAACTCCATTTAAAATTCACAATTTAAGCTTGCTTTGTACGTCAGTTTCCCGATGGTGCTAAAAATAAAACCGTGCCCACGTTAAATTACTCGGTATTAAACCTGGCATTAAACAAATCTTGTGGTTTTTGACTCAACCGTTTTGATGTGAAGTTTTTAGAGGCATGGTATTTTATCGAGTAAAAAAAAGAATACTTTTCAATTATCAGCTAACAACTATGTAAGGAAAAAACATAAAGAGTATATACTATATCAAGGGGGTTTAATGGACTATAAATAAATACAAAAAATTATATTAATGACACTTGGTTAAAAAAATATTTTAATAAAACAGCTCTACAAGCTCAAAAGACATTTACCACAGACCCTTTTCCTAATCCTACAGTCCTACCTTTCAAACCGCTTCTTCCAAGTCCGCTGTGGTTTAGAATACTCTAACTACTATCCCATAAATGCAGGAGTTCCACAGGGCAGTGTCCTAGGCCCCATCCTCTATAACCTATACACCGCTGATGTCCCCTCTACTCCCAATACCTTCTTGGCCACAATTGCAGATGACTCTGCAGTCTTGTCATCCCACCCAGACCCCGACATAGCATCCCATAACCTTCAAAAACACCTTGACGAGATCGAGTATTGGTGCAGGCAATGGTGGATCAAAGTTAATGAAGCAAAATGCTCCCACATTACTATTTTAATTCTATTCCTCTCCCTGTATCCGAGACAGTACGGTACTTAGGCTTCCATCTCGACAAACGGCTCACCTGGAACCCACATACAAGACTAAAAAGACAAGAACTAAACAGACGCTTTGGACAACTGTACAGACTACTTCAAAGGACATCCCATCTCTCAATAGAAAATAAACTACTAATCTACAAAGTTATACTTCAACCAATCTGGACATACGGAATAGAGCTATGGGGGACAGCAAAAAAGTCGAACATCAAGCGTATCCAATCCTTTCAATCCAAAGTCCTGAGAACAATAGTAAATGCCCCTTATTATGTCAGCAACAAAACCCTTCATAACGACCTTAATATACCCTACATTCTAGAACTCATCCCTTCCAAGTTTATGAAATTCCATAGTAGCCTTTCCAACCACCCTAATTCCCTAGCACAGTCTTTGCACTGCGCCACTCATCCCTATAATCCTCCTCGGAGACTGAACGGCAGTGACCTCGTGACCTGCTATAATCGCGTACAGTGGGAGTCCTGGCAATGGCCAGTTTATCCAATCATGTCCTATTGTATGAATGAGCGAGTGAATGATGACTGTAAATATGGTATGAATGAGATCATTTATCTGTATTATTATTGCCTTATAAAAGGCAGATTGTAATTATTGCACAATAAAGATTGTTGATAAGTGTAATAAAACAGCTGTGGGTGTGGTCACAAATCGCATCTTAAAATGTTATAAAATGTACTTTTGAATATGTACGTTGTTAATGAATGTAATTGAATAAAACCTACGGAAACAGTCATGAGCTAGTAATTAGTAAGACAAACGAGACCCGTAAACACGATCGGTGTTATGCCTTATCGCCTTCATAAGTCTTTCATCATTGGGGGTATGGAATACGTAACTAACTTTTTTAACTAAGTGGTTGAGCCGACAGACTACGGAGTTATCACCCCAGAAAAGTTGGGTACCTAGTCCTTCACTGTCTCAGCAGTTCTGAGGGAATTCTGATAGTTAGATCACCGATCACGTAACTTCTTTGATGCAAATTATAAAATGTTATTGAGTTTGCATTGACACACTAGGAAAATAATTAACACTACTTAGTATTTTTATTGGAAATATTTTCATTCTGTTTCCTATTTAACGTTATTCGAGATGTTGTTGAATATACCTTTGAGGTGTATATTTAATATTTTTGTCGACTGATTATATAGAACACATAGTACATACTTACAAAAAGATTGAGGCAAGACAATTGATCTAACCTGTTTTATTATTTATTTATTCTTTTTTGCTTCACATCCGCTTGTTATTATAAATTATTGAAATCGGTAGGTCATAATATGTCCAGTAGCTTGGCTACATTTTATACAATTTTTAGTGATTTCACAATGCGATTTGTGATTTTAATGATTTAGTATAATGCACATTGTACATTCATTGTCTAAAGTGATGGGGCTCAACCATTTGAATCATAGACTTAAAACTAACTTACATCTAACAGTAAAAACTTAAACTAAATCTTAACCTAATTTTCCCCGACGGTCTGTTGCCATCGATGCGGGAAGTGTGGTAGGGTCTTAATGTAAAATACTGGGGTTGTTACGTGCTGCAACTGGCACAGGTCGGCGTTCTTTAACCTCTCTCGAGAGATTTTTCTGACCACTCTTCTCATGATCCTATTCTGACCTTGTTGGAGACTTTTAGCTGTATTGTCAGTAAAGTCAAGTATTTAGTGGGGCACCGTACACCAGAGCTGGCAGGAGGACGCATTTATATAATTAACTTTTTTTTCATACATACATAACTGTTTCATGTACATAACATAACAATTCACACACTACATAACAAACCTGTTTCAAAGTAAAGCCTTTCTATTTGAACTTTCCTGTTGTTTTTCTGGAAACCCATATCCATTCCCTAATTTTGAAAATAAATTTAGATTTACTTGAAGCGATCCTTTTCTCGTAATCCTCCTTGGGCGCGAATATTACATTTTTTTTTTGTTTTTTTAAGGCATCGGAGCATGCTTGTATGTTTGTACCAATTTTTGTATGCAGTGAGAATGCCTAGAGAGACTCTAGGCTCAGCCTTCAGTGGACTCTCACCACTCCACCTCTACCAAGGCTTCCCACACTCCTTAATTCCTTCACCCCACCTTTAAGCAGCTGCTCCTAGTAAAAGGATCCGCTCTCCCCAAATAAATTCCTTTATTTTTCCCTTATCCATAATCTTATAAATTTGAGAGCTAAGGGGGGGGGAAAGTAATGAAAAAATTAACTAACTAATTAGGTTACTTGCTATTTCCTCAGGTTATTCTGAGTATGGGATAAATTCACGTGCCATGAATAAATAAATTAACAGTAATGAGGCTACGCTTCTTTCAACGCCTTCTGATTTACATAAAATTAGCATTCTAAATAACGTCATAAACTTTATGGAGAAAAAATGCTCGTGTATTTTTTTTTCCTCCTGAAATCATCTCAGCGAAATATCGCTTGCAATATAATTATTTCATGCTTGTATTCTACCGCTCATTTCCTAGTTGTTTTAGTAGGGTTGAATGAAAATAAATCCATGGGTTTAGTATTTAGTATACCTTATTAAAAGAAATTTCTATTGTTTGGGAATTCTTAGGAAGACTTCTTTAAATATCCGTACTTTTCTAGTTAAGATCTATTTAGATTTAAATTTCTAACTAGCCTCATGGTTAAGGACATAGTTTGGACAGTAATACCATACCTAGATATTCCGAGAAATAAAATTTTGAGACCATCAATAGATGTAGTGTATTTAATACGCCGATTTTTTATTAATAATAATTTGACTATTTGTTTCTTGTTGTTGTCAAAATGGCGGTGTTCAGAGATATATTAAGAAATAAATTGAAGTATTTTTGGACAGAAATAGTCATTACTTTAGGAAAAACAAAGAATTTTGTTTGGAGAAGAAGTTTGTCGTGACATCTGTCGCTGATGTTCCTTTACATTTTACATGTTTAATTTCTCTTGTATATAGTTTCAAAGGTCTGCGAGGGCCCACAGAGGTTACCAAACCAGCTGTGGGTTCGCTTTGATTGTTTGTGCATCTTAAATTTCGCTAAATTATACACTCTTTAATTATACTAAATACTCTTCTTGAGCTCTCAGCATCTTTTGCGAACTCCGTCTTTGACCAGACCATTCACGAAGACTCTGGGCAGTTCTCCTTTGATTCAATTAATAATTTATATAAACAAATTTTTAGTCGTTCATCTTTTGTATGAACTGAATGACTTTCTGATGAGTTTCTTTCCTTGACTAATTGTACACAACCCACCAAATGTGGATTGACAATTACATGTAATTTCTTTATGTTCTTCGGTATGAACGGAATACATCGGAAAGCAGGGCAAACCAGCAGGAAGTGTCTGTCGACTGGAAACTGATGGCTTGGAAATCAAACTCGGAGACCACTTATACCAAGGCCCTTCTGAATAGGATTCATGAAGTGTGAAAATATACAGTGAGCAGGTGCAAATGGTCCATGTGTGTTATTGGCGAGAGAGAACGGGGTCAGAGCTGTTGAATCAAACATTAAGGACACATCTGTGTGTGACTTCTGTCAGGGAGTCTTCCTCGAGTGTCGTCGTAGGGTAATCTTTTGGAGGGCTCCGCCTTTAGCCCTGCAGTAATCATTGATTAATCAGTCATTGAGTAATACGTATAATTAATCTCCAATAATCAATTTATTTCCAATATTTATATAATAGTAGTATGTTGCTAATATTCAACGCATCTAGTCTATAAAGAAAATAATTACATCTTTGCTAATGATTATGAATAAATTCTTTATTTGAGTACATATACATTTTAATTTAGGATTAAATACAACTGAAAAAAAAAATTGATGCTAATCGTCAAACATTTCTTTTTATGTTTGGGAAATTTATCTATGTTTACATTTATCTATAAATTTTGTGATTATCTTAAGTGAAAATGTCTATAATATGACCAGGACTGAATACTTTGTGCAGCTTGGACGGGTTTTACTAACTGACTGTTGGGTATTAAGTTTGAAATTTCTTCTAGAAAAGGCTGTAGGGTTCTGCTGATTTTCCGGTTGAACATGTATGCTCTGCGTGCATTGGTATATTTAAACCCAATCCGGCTTAGTAAACTAAACGGAAACCATCTTAATTCTGTCTATCAGCTTATCTTCCGCATATATTTTCTCCAGGCCTGGTATGGCGTCAATTGCGATGTTTAACGTTTTTATTTTTTCGCTCCCTCTGTTTGTAACAAAACCTATTGTCTATCGTGAGGGCCCAAAGAGCACGGTTTGGGGTTCGCTTTGCTTGATAGCTCATCTTATTTCGTTCTCTAATTCTAAAACTAAGCTTATATTAACAATTTTTATTCCATGTTATATTTCGCTAAATTATATACACTATTCTAAAAAGAGCCTTAGACATTTTCTTTCACCAAACAACTCTCGATGACTCTGGACAGTTCTCCTTTGAAAGAAGTACCCTTTAATCTGGAAACATATCAATTTTGCCTTAATAGTCAGTTAAATAATCTTTGTAGAGGAGAGTATTTTAAAAGAAAAGAAGGATAATCTTTATTAAGAAGTACAAGCAAAACACTGGTATATACAAATATTAAGAGTTATGTTACTACATACTTGGTCGGATGCTTTAGGAACGAGTGTCGGAGAACAAGTGTGGTCTGGGACTAACGCTGAGGGTGGTTCTTGGAATTGGGAGGGAGGTCTTGGAGGGATGCGGTTGCTTACTTAAAAATATCAGTGGCTTCCATGAAGTCACAAGATTCCTCGATGATTAAAACGTTTAAAATACTTTAAATTACTAAATATTAAATTTACAAGATTTCTCGATTATTAAAACATTTAAAATACTTGAAATTACTAAATATTAAATTTTATACACTAGGAGGTATACTCCAGAAGGGGCTTGCTTCTACTTTTAGCATTATATATAATATTAGCATTAAAATATTCTTAGCATTATATAACTGTTGATAAAAATGCTAACGATTCCTTAAAATTATTCAATTCATTCAATCATTGAAGAAACATAATCCTATCCTGTTCTCGAGGTCCTGATCAATAATACGTACACGATCTCTGACTATTAAACTGAATTCATGTGGTTTCGTGTTAATTTTTGTAAAATTATTTTCATAAACTAATTATTTAATCTCATTGTGCTGTTCTCATGAGTTTAATATCATAGTGGGCACAATGTCAATCTTTCCTACCTCTGTCCAGTAAAAAAATGGAAAATTTTATTTTGTTTGGCTTACGTTTTCGCTTTAGTGACAGCCTTGGCTCTGTGAGTCCGATTTATTTGCTAAATTGGAGATTTCGTTTGATACAAGCTAGCCTTGTAACTTGACTAGGTGTCAATGATTAATGAACTATAGTCGCTGCCATGAGATTAGACGCTTGGGATGAAGGGGCTACTTGGTGTCGTGCTGTCACATACGGACGGGAAGGGGACTAATCAGTAATTTGCTTATTGTTTAATGATTGACATTATCGGAATATAGGGATCACGTGGGTGGAAGAGAAGTAGTGCACAGAGCGGCAACAGGGCTTGGCATGTCAAAAATATTTTCTGTATTTCGGAAGAGGGTGAAATATATCGACGAATATATCCTGATTAATAATATGTAATATACCATTTTAAATTTATTGCCGCAACCGTAACAAAATTATCTGATGCATCACACTTGTCTTTGATTTTTCCCTGTAAGATAAATATTTAATTCCGATCAAAAAAAAATTTTCTTAGAATTATCATTAAGGCGATCACGTTCTATTTCTATGACAGAGATTTTATTAAATCCCATCTATTTATTACAAGAGGAAATTTCATCAGTATTAATTTTATCCTGTGTAAAGGCGCTTATTTATGATTTATTTGGGGCTCTCATTTGCTTATTGTTACGATATGGAGGTTTTCGGATCAATTTTCTTTCACTGTAAACTGTAAGTAAAAGGAACAAAGTGGATTCGTTTAAAACATTAGTACAGGTATTATGGGGGGAAAGAAAATAATATGAAAAAAGTGGCCCCACGATGGTACCTGGTTAGGCACTTGACTCTAAAATAAATTTTCTAATTATATCCAGTAAATAGTTTATTCGATTATTTTATACAATAGTAAACTCATAGAATGTTAACTCATCCCTTCCAAGTTCATGAAATTCCATAGTAACCTATCCAACCATCCTAATCCCGTAGCAAAGTCATTGTACTGCACCACTCATCCCTATAATCCTCCTTGGAGACTGAAACGGCAGTGGCCTCGTTACCTGCTATAAATGCGTAACAGTGGGAGTCCTGGCAATGGCCAGTTTCTCCAACCATGTCCTGAGCGTATGTGGCTCTCGTTAGCCTCCACTGGCTCATATCGGTGACGTGGCTGACGGAGGAGCTTAGGGTTTTCCCAAGACTCCACTTCCTCTTTCGCATGCGAATGAATGAGCGAGTTATTGATGAATTGTAAATATGGTATGAATGAGAATATTTTAGCACAATAAAGAATATTACATATACTAATAAATTAAAAATATTACTGATTAGTAGTATCCTTCATGGAATTAAAACAAAATATTAATTTGTTTGCTTTTCCGGTTAATTTCACACATGAGAAAGTCGTACCAGAGTCCAAGGTGCTCAGGTACGTAATTGTAATTCCTGAGAACAAACATGTATTGCATAAATATGCAGGAGAAATAAATATATAAATAACATAGCAGCAGTTGCTGACGTACTTCTTCAAATTAAAAACATTCCAGCGTGTAGACTTTCTCATACGTGAAATAATAAACCAAAAAAATTATACTCAACACATTTACATTCTGTATTAATTATTTACACTATACTTGAAGAACACTTCTTTCCACGATTTATTTATTTTTTGTTCCTGATTTAATTATTTTCGTCTGCTTCTATTTAAAATTCAAGATAAGTACAAGAATAAGAACAAAAAAAGTAAAATGAAAGAGCAAAGGAGGAAACCATTCGGATTCAATGTCATATTTTTCGTGAGAAGAGAGTTAACATTCCTTTGTGTACTAATAGAATCTTGTACCATTACGGCGCAAGGCCGCTTCGGAGGACTTTCCTGAGGTCTTCACTACAGAAATAAAAGAAAAAAACCCAGAAGGTATTGAGCCTTGAAGACTCATTAAGCAGTTAGAGCTCCGGGATTCGGATTTGTTCTGCTCATATTTTTTTTTTTTTTTTTTTTAAAGTTACATAGTCGTTTTTTTATTTATATTTGCTGTCTATTTTTAAACTACGAAAAACTCATTAGTATTCGTTTGGCCTTAGCGCACAAAAGCCTGTTTCTACTTTCACTTCTCTAACAACTGGTAGACCTCGGTCGGCGCAGGTTCATATTTCGTTAAGCGAAAGAAAGGTTTTGGGTTCATGATTAACCAATACAACGATATGAGAATAGTTTTGTATTACTGCAAAAACCGGAGTGTGGTGCTATAGTTTTAGACCGGTTATTTTCTCGCCTGTTTAAAATTTTAAAAGTATATTCCAAAACACGTCTATGACGTTGATTATACATTAGCTAAAATACAAACATGAAAACAAAATTAAACGTGAGCAAATCAAAAAAATGTTAATGTGTTTATTCCCATACATAAAATTTTAAGAGAAAACAATAAAAACCTGACCCAATGTTTTATATTTGTTCATAGGTAGACTCTCACTACCTCCCCGAACCCACCCGCCTCCTTTAGGCATCCCACACCCCATATCCTTCTCATACATCCTTCAAATAGGACTCCCCTTAGTGAAAGGCACCCATAAATCCAAAATAATTTTCCTTTTATTTTTCCCACATCCTATTTTTGAGAGCTATGAAAAAAAAAAAAAAAAATACAATGATGCAGAGTGTAATTTTATCATAATAAAGTTGTTTTTATCATCATGCAATCATTACCAAAAAAAGCCTTATAAACAAAATGGTCCAATGCGATACTAACTGCAGTGTAGTGCACATTCTTACAGATTACCATCAGGGCCTTGGAACCTGTTTTTCAACCGGACATTGACAAAGTGTCAACAGAAGCCAGGCCACGTACAAGTGAATGACTGAGAGCTGTGTGTACCTCAACAAGAATATATTACCACGGCCTATAGGCGACTAACAGAATAATGTCATTTTAAATTTTAACCGACAATTTGGTCACGTTAATCACTAAATTTTCCTTTGTTCAGATCCTCACCGAATGTCTTGGAAAACATAGATAAATAATAGTGACGAGGCTAAGATCCGAACCCAGGACAGACCTCCTGATCTCTGGGCAAGGGGCTCTTCCTAATGAGCTGTACTAAGTATGTTAACCCTTAACTAAAACATTTCTTCAGAAAAATGAAAAAAAAAAAGAAATTACAATCTTTTGAGAGTTTGTAATTCGGGACATTGTGGTAGGGGTGATGTTAGCCATCCCACCAAACAAAATAAATTTTCCTGGCTACAACAGTTTTAACTTTATCACTAAGACATTAGGGTTAATACACATTACTCAAGTAACACAACACATATATTTTATCAAAACTATTACCGCAAAGAAATGATCTTTGATAAGCTTATCAGCGTTACCTACTAGTAGGATGTGGTATACAAATTTGACCATTAAAATGAACCAATGAATAGGATGATACCAAGTAAAATTAATCTTTTCAGTAAATTACTAAAAGATTGGTCATTTATGAAATGAAGTAGTACTACCTCTCTAGCCCAAGTCAGTACCTAGTTAAATAGTTGAGGACAACCAACAATTCCCGTGTGACCCTTTAGGACAGAATCCATTACATACCAAGTGAATCATAAAATACGTGGTGCCCTGTTAATACTAAATAATGAATATTAGATTCGATAACTGTGAAGATAAAATGGATGATATTCAATGAATAAACATTGCACCATAGCATATGGTAGCTAATAGGGATATGTAAGTACTTTATAAAAGTATACAGGGAACATCATAAAATTCTGACATACATTTTACAGATTTGCAAAACGGAGACACTATAAAAGAGACTATTTCAATTTTAGAAGTATAGAAATTGATTATGGTTGGACTTACGAATCTATAAGTACGTATGTCAATATGAAATAGAAAATAGCACAACAGTGACCTTATGTTATAGATGCACTTAAAACTAATAAATAAATATCTATAAACAAAATTAAGAACTTAAAATATCTCGAGGCAACCATGAAGTGTATTCTTAGACAATCAATACGGATGTTGATATTTTTATTTTATCACTATTTACTAATATTTTCTTGTTAACAAATACTACTATTGGTTATTATTTTATTATATTTATATGATTGCACTTTATTGTTATTTTATATAGAGGAACGGTTAGGAATACTGCAAAGGTTAAGTGCTCTAACTTAGCTAATGTACAGACGAATCGACCAAAATGAGTTGGGTAAAATAAATATTATTTTATCTAGTTTAATATATTATAATACACCTGCCTTCACCAACTCCCTTTCAAATCTCCAACCTTGAAATTCTATAATAAACTGAGACGCCCTCATTATAACTGAATCACTTCGATTTAGACATTGAGAATTCATTTTCTCGCAACCAAAATTTATTACCGAGTCCGGAGGGAAAAGGTTTACTTTGAATCATACCAAGGCAACCTAATATTATCTGGAATTTTCAAGAAACATTCCATAAGATATTTTAGATTTATAGCTCTGATGCTTGATGAAAAATGGTAACTCAAAATGACAATAAGCAATTGTGATAAATGTTTTCATTCTTACCATATTCACAATTTTCATTCACTCGCTCATACATACAGAATTTACAAACACACCTGAGACCTCTCAAATCCACATGGTTGTCACTTTCCTTGCATACGAAAGAGGAAGCGAAGTCTTGGGAAGTCCCCCACGGTCCTCCGTCAGCCGCGTCACAGGATACGAGCCAGTGGAGGCTGTAATAATGGCTGGATAAATACATTTTATTTTGAAAGGATTTATAATTGATAACAATAATTTCTTACAGGTTTAACATTGTCATTAATAATAATAAATAGTATCCGTATTAGTTGATGTTGGTTCATTTTAATGAAATACCTTGAAATCTATTTGACGATTATAGGACTGCTTCCTACGAATATAAGAAGACATCAGCCGTAGAAATGAAATACTAAGATACTGCTGAACTCTATTGTTTGGAATTTTTCGCAGACAGTAAAAAAAAAAGGGTAGTGCTTAATCGCTAACCTTTTGACCGCTAATAAAAGTTTCTTGAATTTCTCGCTTGACTTGACTGAGGTTTCTAACTGTAGCTGTTGATAATTTTATTGGTTAAACGCTCAAAGGAAAGACGGCAAGGTTCTCAAAACCGTTTTCTTCTGTATTCATAAAATTCAAGAAAAGAAAAGAAAAGCATCTATTGGCCGCAGAATCATCTATCGACGATTGGTCGCTCGCAACAAGTTAAAGTACAAAGCTCACCGCAAAAAAAGCCACGAAATATAAATAAGGTAAAACATTTCCCATCAAGTCCCAAGACAGGAGAGTCCCTAGCTGCGTTTATTGATGTTAAAATCTAAAAAATTATGAAAAATGATATTGATGAAAAATTTCAATATTGAAATAGAACCACAACATCATACTAATGGGACTCCCCCCCCAAATGATGTTTCTCCTGACCTAATACTTTTATCAATTTAAAAATTTGTTTCGTTCGATTCAGCACACCGAAAAACTTAATTAATTTATGAAGAATTCAACGATATTTCAACTTCCTTACTTTAAGTTTTAAAAGTTTCTTCAAGGAAGAATCATTATACCTTTCGATTGTTGGTAGTCAAAACAATTATTTTTTGGTTTATCTGTCATTTTGAGTTACCATTTTTCATCAAGCATCAGAGCTATAAATCTAAAATATCTTATGGAATGTTTCTTGAAAATTACAGATACAATTAGGTTGCCTTGGTATGATTCAAAGTAAAGCTTTTCCCCCCGGACTCGGTAATAAATTTTAGTTGCGAGAAAATTAATTCTCGATGTCTAAATCGAAGTGATTCAGTTATAATGAGGGCGTCTCAGTTTATTATAGAATTTCAAGGTTGGAGATTTGAAAGGGAGTTGGTGAAGGCAGATATAAAGATTACGATATCTAGAAAGAATAGAAGTGAACATATATATCTATGTATTAATCATCATATAAGTGACAATTACATTGGAAGCCGAATCATATAGAAATTAATAGCTTAAAAGGAAAAGCCATTGTTCGTTGTTGTTTTGTTTGTTTCCTAAAGATATACGATGCATTAAAGACAACTTGTAAATCTACCAAACCTTACACTTCAAACTGGATACCGTGATCCCCTGATCCGGATTTAACTGGATTCAGGGTTAATCTACTTAAAAAGATTTCATCCAACGTAACACGTGATTGGGGTAGCCGTGCGGATTATCGGACAAAATACGTACACTGAATAAAGGGCTTTCTACTTTCTGACAGGTAAAAGACAAGCGTCTTTTGTTTGTCTGTGCGTTTATTATTTACGTTTATTACGTTAAAATAGTTGAATAGAATTAAAATTTTAAAAATGTATTTTAAAAAACACCCCTCTGTGAGTATTTTACCCGAAAGATGTTTACCGAATGAATGCATGAAAAAAAAGGACTCTCCTTTCAGTAACATTCTTAATTCGTAAATAACTAACCGTAGTACGTGAGTTATAAACAATTTTCAATGGAAATTATAGCTTTATACGCAAGCTTTTTTTTTGTGGAGGGGTGGTATTAAAGGATCAAAACCCTCATTGGCCAAAATATTGAAACTATTAAATGATGTATTTTGTATCAATAATACAGCGCACGGTTTTCTCACGACCATTCAGTTTGTTTTTAAAAACAAACCGTCATAGCCTACAACATTCAGTAAGTGAAAAAGGTGGGCGTACTTTTTTTTTATCGTCTTTGAAATTGATGTGAAAAAATTATGAAGCCACTTATGATTTGATTTTAACTAGTTACATTTTGTACTTTTAAATTGATTCGATTGATAAGTAGATAAGTGAATAGTTAAAAAGAAAGAAAGTTCCTACCATGCCCGGAAAAGCTATCCGATCCAAGAGACCATTGAACGCCAGCACCTGGCCTGGAGTCTTTAGCGCATAGTCCACCTTTTATTAAGTTTCCTTCAGCGAGCCTCAATCAGCTGCACTGCTTTTTTGGCCCTTTTTTCTTTTTTTTTGCTTAACAGGTACTGAAATTTTTTTGGGGGATCCATTTGGTTAAAAAAACACCGCGACTTTTAAAGCATTCACTCATTCCTCTACCATTAATATATTCACTACCCTCTAAAACCTTTTAGATGTAATAAAGGTACTAGCTGTTGTATTTCTTAGTATTTAATAATAATTTGATTGGATAAACAAGAAATGATTTGTAGAAATATTATATTGAAACTTCTTTATTGTGATAAATGTTCTCATTCATACTATGTTTACAATTTTCATTCACTATATGTACTACAATGTTGTTCATACTGTATTTACAAACAGCCCAGAGACCTCATATATCCACATGGTTGTCACCTCCCTCGCATGCGAAAGAGGAAGCGGAGTCTTGGGAAGTCCCCCACGCTCCTCCGTCAGCCTTGTCACCGGATACGATCCAGCGGAGGGTGGCCAAGAGCGCGAGAGCCACAGACGCTCAGGACATGATTGGAGAAACTGGCCATTGCCAGGACTCCCACTGTTAAGCATTTATAGCAGGTCACAAGGCCACTGCCGTTTAGTCTGCGAGGAGGATTATAGGGATGAGTGGAGGGATAGTCAGGAGGTGTAATATCGGACTCGGGATTGGCGACTTTGCTAATAATCATCAAAAATATAGGGATCAATAATACATCTTTAATTTTTTTTTTTTTTTTTTTTTTTTTTTTTTTTTTTTTTTTTTTTTCTTAGCTCTTAAACTTATAAAATAGGATGTGGGAAAATTACTTTGGGCTAATGAGTGCCTTTCACTTAGGGAAGTCCCCCATTTGAAGGATGTATGAGAAGGATATAGGGTGTGGAACGCCTAAAGGAGGCGGGTGGAATCAGGAAGGTAGTGAGAGTCTACCGATTTATTTTTTAAATTTATTTTTCCGCTCATGAATTTAATGTACCGTAATCCCTTAATATTCGCGAGAGTTATGCTTCTGGACAATGTCCTGTATAAATAGGGTGGCCACTTTTAAATTATTTTATATCAAAAAAAAAATTATAGTAATTATTTTTTATTACAGTATTTACATAATTTATGCATCTAGGAACGCATTTATAAGTTTAAATTAATTTTTTCTTGGCGATTGTAAAAAAATAACTAACTGTGATTATTTGGCTGGTCGTGTTTTGCCGCGGCTTCAATTTTCCTATTATACTTCAACAACAAGAAATGGGCCATATTCCCTTTTGAAAACTTCACTTATCACCTATATTGCTATAATCAGTTTTGTTATGACTGACGGAAAATGTCGGTTCCCGCAAACAAAAACCTAGTGGATGTCAAACCATTAACCATAAGACACACCAGAACTGTAAAAGTCACAGGTAATCGTATTATTTACAGATGGTCCATGGTAGTGGAGCTAAAGGGTAGATCATTTTAAAGCTGCCTGAATTTTGATGATTTCTTCTGAACTGAATACATAAAATACATAATACGACCAGTGAATGACATGTGGGAAAGAACATACAATCATGTCTCTCATGTGATGTCTCTTATGGCAGGTTATTTAAATTAATAAACCCCCTGTACTCCAATTCTTTTTGAGTTTCGTGGGGTGTCAGGTAAGTGTCTTGGGTTGCCAGAACAAGTATGCTAGGATGCAGGCAGGCGTCGTATTTTTATCTTACTATGGTGCGATAGTGAAACGTCGAAATAGTTACGATTAAAATCAATGTTCGTTTTTAGATTTAAGTGAATAGAAAGCATAAGTGCTGCAACTAAGAAATGATGGAATTTGGTCCATCGTTTCGTAGCTGGTCCATCCGTACTTGCAAATATATGCTTATATTTCAGAATAAGAAGCTTCGTGTAACTAATATGCGTGTACTATTAGTATCAATGCTTATACCTGATATCAATGTCCTTACTAAGGTATCTTGGCGATAGTTATTAAGCGCCCGGCCATAACTGGCTACGTTGCATCAGCACTTACCCTCTCATCAGCGGTCAACGTTGATGACAGTCATTAGTAATGGCAATGAAACTGTTCTCTCGAATGAAGGTGTGGAATTATTAAGTATTAAGGAACCATCATCAGTCAAGAGGGGAATCACTGAGCTTGTCTCTTTGATAGTAGTACTACGGCTGTGATAGGCATCACGCCATTCATCGCTGGAGAAACATTTCATGATAATAATATGTCTGTTTTAGTATCTTAAGGAGAAATGTTTATTTTACATTAAGCTGTCTACTGTTTTTAAGTGTCATCAGTCCCAGACCGTACACCGGATGCCTCTAAGACGAATATGGCAGAAAAAGTGCTAACGTGAGCATTGCATCCTCCTCGGAGACTAAAGCGGCAATGGCCTCGTGACCTGCTATAAATGCGTAACAGTGGGATTCCTGGCAATGGCCAACTTCTCCAATCATGTCCTGAGCGTCTGTGGCTCTCGCGCTCTTGGTCACCCTCCGCTGGATCTTATCCGGTGACAAGGCTGACGGAGGAGCGTGGGGGACTTCCCAAGACTCCGCTTCCTCTTTCCAAGCAAGGGAGGTGACAACCATGTAGATTTGGGAGGTCTCTGGGCTGTTGGTAAATCCGGTACGAATGAGCGATTGGGCGACCAACTTACTTATGGGATGAATGAAAACATTAATCACAATTACTTATTGCCCTATGAGGCAGATTGTAATTTTATCATAATAAAGTTGTTGTTATATACATGAGTATTAAAACGAAAAATCTTTTTCGGTTAGATAGTTATGTTTATGTAACGGTAGATTATGTGAAAGTATTCTATGTGGCTAAGACTATGAAGATAAAAGGCACTGTGTGAACATAAACAGGTCAGTGGAGCACAGCTATTAGGCTTGTATTGAAACAAGGGGTTGCTTTATAATGCGGGGGGGGGGGCTCTTTGTAACTATCCATTAGCTATTAGTGGGTGCGAAAATAGCTTGACAATCGATATCTATCAAGCCGATTCATTGATTATATCAATCTAAAGAGAACTTTAGCCTCTTGATTAAAAAGTATCATCGCCTGATGGATTTATAATCAATCTAATAATATTGTATTGTTTTAACATAATTCAAAATTATTCGATCCATCTGAAGGAATATTCTCAGAGTCTTAGAAACATATCATTTCCAATGATGCTGTGTATGTTTTCGGCAAGATTTAATAAGGGATAGTATGTCAAATGAAATTAATCCTGAAAAAAGTCGGTCTTATTTCTCTTACTTTCAAATTTTGGATTTAAACATAAAGGAAGGTACATATAGCAAAAATATTTTCAAAGAAATCATTTTTTATAGGCAACAGTAAAAAAACCAAAAAAGTGTCATTTGAAAGGATTTTATAGTAAATATTTTAAGTCCGATTTTGTCTTGCTACAAGTTTATATTTCTATTTTACAAACGTTTTCGGGAGTTATACTATAGCTGTTATCAAGTGCTGAGAATTGTGCTTATAGTCGTTGATATCATTTTTTTTTTTTATCTTTACCGTTTACAATGTGTCTTTATTAAAATCAGAAATATTAAAAAATTTCTTGCCAGTGACTCGAGACAACTTAAAAATTAGCGTAACGGTACCAACTCTTTTCACGATTCATTTTTAGAGTTTCATCGTAATTTTTAAAAATCAGAAATCTATTCAGTTCAGTACCGTCATTAGCGTTCGAAAATTTAACTCAACCAGTGGTTTGTTTTGGAGACATGATATTTTGAACGCTATTTCAAATAATGGAGGGGCATTGAATACTTGGTAATGAAGAAATAAATGTATGTCATTCTAATTATGCATTATACACTCTACTTGAGTAGTAAGTCTGCCGCCGCGAAAATATGCAAGGTTCTTAGCATATGATAATGACAGCTATACAGTGATAGTGCTTGTACGATAAAATAGAAATATAAACTTGCGGCATGGCAAAATGGAACGTTGTTTACTTAATCTAAACTCATAACAACCTGCAATTAAACCATAAGTCAATATTTGCATTTATTTTTGTACGCTTAAAATGTTTTTTTTTTCTCAGGGTCCGAAATTACCACAAATAAACTCAAGCGTTCTTGGTCAATAATTTTCTCACATTACCCATACCGAACTACGAAGTGAAATAGAAAAAAAAAATGACCAAAATATGCGACTTACTTTAGTCTTTTATCGGTGATGAACAAAAAAAAAAAAAGGAAAATATTTTAGAAATGATGGTCAAAACAATAATCACGTGTTGCAAGTTTCGAAATATTTATCATGTGCTTACATTATAATTATTTATATAACAATATTTAAAAACTAAAAAATTATAAAAACTGGAATAAAAATCTCGATAAGTTTAATATTTGTGTTATAATATGTATCAGCTTCCCCGCCAATAAAAACAAGCTCACGATACATGTATATAAATACTGATATGGCTTAATCATACGCCGAAAAATATAACACTCGGATATCGTGCATTTTGCCGACAACTAACGCCTATGATATTATGGAACTAGTACGTTAAGTTGTTAAGAGTATTCCCAGAACCCCACGCTATGAAATGATATTAATTTTGTCTACTACGATTCCACCTTTGGTCCATTTGCTCCGACAGTGACAATTAGAATTTTTAATTTAATAATCTGAGCGTCAGTGGTTCTCGCGCTCTTGGTCTGACGGAGAAGCGTAGGGGACTTCCCAAGACTCCCCTTCTTCGTTCGCATGCGAGGGAGGTCTCTTTGTAAATACTGTATGAATGAGCGAGTAAATGAAAATTGTAATTTTATCATAATATAGTTGTTCTTTTTAAAAAAAATAAATAATAATAGCATTGCTTTTTCAGGAATAACTCTTGGTCAATCACATTATAGGTCAGACTAGCAATACTGAGGCCTTATTTAATGAATGAAATTTATTTATTATTAACGCCGAACCCACAAAGGCACGCCCACATTCTGTCAAATTCTGTTTGTTTGCTAACTTTACTTATCAATTTGCTAATTAACCTTTACTATTGTATTTTGTTGACATCACCAGGGCATCAAACTACCATGATAAACATCCGGTCAATAAAAACCAATTCGCAAAGATAATACACAAATTACAGATTGTTAATTTGAGATTACAATAAAGATAAAGCTGATCTACACGGGATGTATTGGACCATATTCATTCTGCTTCAAATCGTTTTCAAGTAATTGAAGAAATGCATATTAGCATATAGCGCCTTTTCCTTTTGAAGAAAATGTCGATAAATATGTCTTATTTATCCCGTTATTAAGATAATTGTGTCTACTTCAGGTACAATTTCAGGCCGGCTGTATTGGAATTAATGGAGAGTGAAGAGGAAGCTAAATACTGGAGCACTCACTAGCTCATGAGAATTATCTCGAAGGGGCGGCTTTGTGGGAATCGCACCCTCCTTCGGACAAAAGAACTCACCCCTGCCTCGATCGCTCCGGTCCTCGGTGGCTGCGTGCTGGCTTTGTTCAGTCCATGCCCTCCGTGAGCAATTATTCTGTTCATTGTCTCTCTGTATTGAGAGCTTAATGAACGGGCAAAGGCAGAAGTCTTTATTGCCTAGTCCGAAGCTCGAAGCTATACCTTCGAAGCAATCAGTTTTCGTTCGGCGATCAAGCAATTACTAAAACAATCCAACCGATGTGAAATTCGAAGCATGTATTTGACAACGCACTGGGCGAAGGTGTGCAGGATTAGGTTTGCTATTTACAGATGACTTTCAACTTCTAAGGCTATTTAAATTAAAGCAAAAAGATAGAAATCACCTCCTCTGGTCAGATTCTCAGTAAAAGAAATTAAATATACTTAATCATACAAACAGCACCCCGGCCCCAACTGTTCGAAAGGCTGGTTCATAAAGTCACAGTATAGTCTGTCCCTTCAGGCTTTGCTAAGTCCGGACTTATTTCTAGTTATATGTACACTTTCATTGCGATGTTTGTTCAACAGCCCAATTCTTGGCTATGCCAATCAAACAAGACTGACAATAAAATATAAATAATACTAATAATAATAAAATTATAGACAAAAGGGTTGGAAATAAAAGTTATGGGAAATACAAGTAATTATATACACCAAGATTATAGAACACTCACTGCCACATAACGTTTAGTCCGCCTGGAAACCTGATAGTTCAATATTAATATTATTATTGCTGGCAGTCTCCAGGCTTTCAAGAGTCAGTGTTTTAGAGTCTTTTTCCTTTTATGTAAAAGTTTCATGTGTCACTGGTCCCTATTGCTCTGATAATCAGTAGCCAAATGCTGATAATCAGTAGCCAAATGCTGATAATCAGTAGCCAAATGCTGATAATCAGTAGACAAATGCTGATAATCAGTAGACAAATGCTGATAATCAGTTATCAGGGAAAATTAGGTATAGATTTCGTTATTGGATGTAAGTTAGTTTTACGTTTATGATAAATAAGGAGAGCACCATCACTTTTAATAAATTCAGTCCATTAATGTATAATGTACATCATTATACTTTTGTACAATTCAGATCACTATTTTGTATACTAGATATTATATAAAATGTAGCCAAGCTACAAGAAATACAATGAAGCAATTGTAAATAGTTTGGCTTTTAGAATGTATATTTTGTACATATATAAATTTGTAACAAGATATGGAACAATCAGAATATATGTTTCAAATTTTGACGTTTTTAATGTTTGCTTTGTTGTATAATTGTCACAGCCATTGCAAACGCTAACCAATTAAATAAACGTTTTTGAAAAGAAACCAACATTATTTAAAACATATCTTTCCATCTAACAACTCATTAATATATATAAAAATATTTAACGGTTGTCGAGTGTTATGCTAACAGTAATTTTTATCGGAAGAAAGTTCTCAAAAAGTTCCCTACTCTACATGAAAAGTCTCGAGGTCGATTTAATCCGGAATGCACTCTGTATAATTGAAATGTTGACATCGAATGGAGCTAATGAAAATATTGACTCAGTGCATAGCATATCAATTGAGAAATGCACTTGTCATAGCCAATGCCAGTGGAAGCATTGCCACTCCTGATAAATGCTGTTTTGAAGGTTGTTTTTTTTTTTATTGTTTCTGTACTGCACTTTCAATATCTTCACACCACAACCTAATATTTATAATGCGCACTATCGTACAGATATTACATTAACATATTTGTTTATATTGCATTTGAATATGTTTAGTGCATAATTCGACAACTTAAACATTATGTGAACAAAAAAAATAGATCATAATAATATTTTTGTGTATATATATCATTTTGTTAGAAAATATATAAAAGATACAATTAACTAAACTGGAATAAAGGCTATTGTTAATAATTGAAACTAGTATCTAACGTAATACTATAACTTGCATTATAACTCATAAATACGACAAAAATATAAAAAATAAATTTACGTGTTTTTGACAGTAAGAGGTTTACATTGGATTGTAAGGGATGAAATGTTAAATTTATTTTCTGATAAAATCATTAAAGTAAGAATCCATCTCGTGTTTACAAACACTTACACAATGGCTATTAAATTAGTCTGTGGACATTCTCATTCATTTTTATACTATGTCATTCAGGTTATTGCGAACTGTTTGTGTAATTGTTTAATATCAATGGAATGTGAGCAATTACGAGTTATATTATTTGCTCTTAAGTTGTCGCATTTTTAAAAAACAAAGTATTCCAAAAGAATATTGATTCAAAGCCAAAAAGTTTTGCTGAACAAAGGATAAAAAAAACTTTGATGGCCGTTGGGAGAAATGTTTTTTCTGGCGTTTTATATTTTTCCATCAAATAGTTTGTCGAGGTCAATTTCTGAAATGCCGGCTCAAACACTAGATTTTTATCTGATTCACTCTCAAACGCTTCTTCACAGGACAGAAAGGTCTGTTCTACTTTCGCAGCTACATGTGTTGTCCGTCAGTTTAAATCTGCCGAGGTTTAAATCATATTGGAGTTCTTGTATTGCCAGTGTAGTTTGTTCGTGATTGAATTATTTTATTTGCTTTCTCCGCTCAGTATTTCTTAAGCATTTGACATGTTGTCATTCCACTCCTCAAAACCCTAAATGACACACCGACCTTCTCCGACGATTGACCCATTCAATTCTTCACACCAGGTCAAAAATCAAGGGTTGGCCCTTGACCGAACTCTCTATCTCGCCGTCCGTACTCAAAACCCGAGGCGCAGCTTCGGTTGGCTCGAGCGGTAACCGGTAGACCTCGACTTCCAGGACGTGACATTATCTCTAGGGGAATATTCATGGGTTGTTTTTCGGTTTACCAAAGGAGAAAGTGTTGTTTAGTTTTTTCTTACAGATGCATGTAAGCTAGATAACTTCAGAGCGTGTGAAGATGGTGAACCTTCATGAGTGACACGCATCTGAGGATGTGCTAAATGTATTTAAGATTGATTAGTGCGATGATTAGAGTCTTTCGTAAGTCGTTATAATGCACGATCTGCTTTAGCGGTCGTAAAACGATTGAATAACTGGCAGTCATTGCACTGCACCACTCATCCCTATAATCCTCCTCGGAGACTGAAACGGCAGTGGCCTCGTGACCGGCTATGCGTAACAGTGGGAGTCCTGGCAATGGCCTGTTTCTCCAATCATGCCCTGAGCGTATGTGGCTCTCGCACTCTTTGTCAGCCTCCACTGGCTCGTATCCGGCGACGCGCCTGACGTAGGAGCGTGGAGGACTTCCCAAGACTCCGCTTCCTCTTTCACATGCGTGGACAACCATCTAGATTTGGGAGGCCTCTGGGCTGTTTGTAAATAATGTTTGAATGAGCGAGTGATTGATGAATTGTAAATATGGTACGAATGAGAATATTTATCTCAATTACTTTTTGCCTAATAAGGCGGATTGTAATTTTATCACAGCAAAGAAGTATTATGAAATTTGAATAACGGGGAGGGGCGTTATGCTAACATTTGAAATTTTGCAAATCACGGAAAGGTGAGCAATCATTTTCCCCAAGGTTGAATGGTTCTCTGAAACAAACCACAGACGCAGTATGTGTGAGGAATGGATCCCGAACTGTCACACCTTAACCACTACACTCGGATAGAGAGCAGGCACAGGTGAAAGAGAGGGACAGTGGCTTTCGTGTCCTTCGCAGTCTGTTTGCCCATCGGCTCTGTATCCCTTAGGTGGCTTTCACTGCATTCTTGTAAATAGTCAAGGTAAGATATAAAATCATTTTGAAAGTACTTTTAGAAGGTGACCCACTTGTACGGTTGTATCGCCTTTTATTTGCCCTCTCTCTCTCTCTGTCTCTTTCTGCCTCTGCTTTTCTCAAGTACTCGACAGTGTTTTAATTAATTAACTGCTCCAACCTAGAATACATTCTAATCGATACCTTTCAAAGACACACAACTGCGTAGTATTTTATTCGTCATTTAATTGGCCAACATTTTAACCAAACTATGAAATTTATATCCTCCTGGATACAGAAAAAAAAACAAATACAAAATATTATTACCTGTAAGATCTTCGCTAATAAAAATGATCCAATTCATATGAAAATTCCAAAAGTATAATATCAACATTGGTCAAGATGTGATAAGTAAGTAGAAGTAAGCGAAAATAAATCACATGTAAACTAAAAGTAATAGATCTCGCTTAGACTACTTATAAGATTACTTAAGTCACAGCTCAGCAGGTAGCCAAGAATTACTGTTTTGACTCTCTAAATGTATATTAGTAATTACATAATCAGCTTTATTACGATCTGCCTCATTGGGCAATAAGTAATTGTGATAAATGTTTTCATTCATACCATTTTTACAATTTTCATTAACTCGCTCATTCATAAATTATTTAAAACAGCCCAGAGACCTCCCAAATCTACATGGTTGTCACCTCCCTCGCATACGAAAGAGGAAGTTGAGTCTTGGCAAGACCCCCACTCACCTTCGTCAGCCGCGTCACCGGATACGGCCCAACGGAGGCTGACGAAGAGCACGAGAGCCACATACGCTCAGGACATGATTGGAGAAACTGGCCATTGCCAGGACTCCCACTGTTATGCATTTATAGCAGGTCAAGATATGTTAGTAATTGGTTGCAAAAGAAAAATATAAGAGACCCAATATCCGGCCTGGTGCTCTGCCAACTGAACTATATTTTGTACGCCAATATCGGACTTGCCAACAATTACTAGGCTCCAGCGACTATGTAAACCTCGCACTGGAAGCAGTTGGAGTAATTCCCCTACCTAAGGGATACCACCCTAATGTTTTCGGGCTATATATTGTATGGAATATTTAACGTATGTCGTCTTGTAAGGACAATGTAAGTAATGTAGAAGACAGGGAAATCAAGAGCTCACGCGAGGAGCTAGCCTTGCTGTCCTTTCCATGTAGTTCATTGGCCATAGTTGGATGTCAGAGAAATCTAACTTTTATTAATTGGTTGCATTTGGAAGATACATGCATTATGTTCTAAATGCCAGCAAATACACTAAAATGATAATCGTCATCAAAATATGTTATTCTGACAAGCAAACGACACCTGTCAGAGAGATGATTTTTGGCAAAACTACAACTGACAGATATACGTCTGTTACCATCGATGTGGGAAGGGTGGTGGGGTCATTATGTTAAACACTGGGTTTATGAGGTGATGCAACGAGTCAAAAAACTTGATCTGTCTCCAGCGGATAAACTTACCCACCGATGGCACACCAAGCAACGGGTGCAGATCGGCGTTCTTTAACCTCACAAGATATACGTAATAGAAATACTCGGAATTTCATCCTTTTTAAAATGTTGTAAAAATGAACACCTTAGCTTAACCTGTTGATACGTTACAATACAAAAACGTAGGAAAAAAATAGTAAAATTCTATTTCGATCGATCGGATGTTATTGATAGGCTGTAAATTACATCTCTAAGTAGTTGAGCTTTCGCAATCGCTGTGCAGGTGAACGTAGACCAGATGCGCTAGAATACAACAGCCTATCTGGAGTGCATTATTACCTCAGCACACACGAGGGTGAACATTATCTCTGCTGCTGGAGTGCCCAACACTTGCTGGAAGCTCTACATGGAGTGGCTGGAGAACCTGGCTCTGACCGGAGACTAATTAAGATTTAAATCTGCTCTGGAGGCGAGGTCATCTCCTTTCTAACGAGGGAGGAGTTATCCTAGTGCTTGCTGTATTTAGAGCCGTTTGGCTCAGACGTGGGCGAGGCTGTACTTCCGGTCTAGGTAGGCTGCCATCAACCTACCTACGATAACACGCCTAGCCATTTTATCGCTCATTACGATACATCAAATATTATAATATTTGTTTTTCAATTTTTACACACGAGTAGTTTATTACATCAATTATAAAGTAGCTTGAACTGTAGGTAAAGAATTTTTTTTCTGATATCCCCTTGTTACAAAATATAGATCACAACAAAAGAAAACTTAAAAACTAACTTACATACCAATTCTTAACCTAAATTTTCCCCGACAGTCTATTGACATCGATTCGGCAGGGGTGGTGGGGTCATAGTGTTAAACACTGGATTTGTGAGGTGCTGCAACGCGTCGAAAAACTTAATGTGTCTCCGGCGGATGAACTCACCCACCGACGGCACACCAAGCAACGGGTGCAGGTCGGCGTTCTTTAACCTCTCAAGAGAAATATGTTGGACCACTTTTCGCATGATCACATTCTGGAAACGTTGGAGACTTGTCGCTGTAGCGTCAGTCAAGTGGGCTCAGTGAATTACAACAATGACGGATATTATAAGAGCAGTCTAGAGAAACAGCTAGTGTGGGAATCGGAAACTTAACTAGCGCGAGTTTCATAAACTGGCTAAATAAGAATGCACCATTCCTTACTTCTCTATCATCTATGGAATTTTCTCACTCGGTATTCATGCCGCTTCATCATTACGTACGCTTTAAACGCTTCTATTCCAACTCCTCCTTACCAGTCAGACTTGCATTTGGTATACATCCTTTTTTAGTATTATTAGAATTTTATTTTTTATTACTATTTTTTTACGATTAACACTATTTAAATGTTCTGTTGATAAACCCTTAAAGGTATCCTTTAAGTAGTTTAACCGCTAATATTTATGCATTTAATCTTATTACATTACACTTTCCATATTTTTTTTTAATTAGTTTTTTTCTTATTTTGCATTTACAAACTGTACAAACTCAACTCAACTCAACTCAATAAATATCAGCAGATGCAAAACTTGACATTAGACACCTTTTCTGACAATACCTTCCAGTTGAGATGGTTGGCTGTTCGCAAATTCAACCCCTGTGACAGGAGCAGGGCACCAGGGCAGAACAATGTATGACAGTTAATTCAACAAGACAATGGCGATTGAAACCTTCCGGTAGAAGATGTTCGGTGAATTAAAAGGACAAAAGGGTGAACCCAAATCAAAGAAAAAATATATCGAAAAAAGATTGTGAAAAAATATTCTGTTTTTGATAAAAAAAATATCTCGTTTTTTTTTCCTCTGAGCACCTTTTTTATTTTAAGAAATTGTATAAAACTAAACTACAGAAAATAATATTATTCCAGTCACTATATATAATCCCTGGGTGGTGACCTAAGAAAGCTTATGGGTTGTAGTACGTAAACTCATCTATCCGACTTCACTCTTGCCTTTCAAACCTTTTATCGTTGAGACAGATATACATTGAGTTAACCTCCAGTAAATTGAGCTGTCGATGCCACAAGACCCCGAGAAGGCTGTACTTGGCCACTCTTAGAAGAAGGGTTTAAAATGGGAATAGGAGAAAGGTCGTTAATACTTTACTGTCCAACTTTCAGACCCTTTTCATGAAGAAAACCGTTTCATCGAAAGAATAAAAGTAACGCGACCTTTTCTTACCTGGAGCTCTCCTCAGGTGGTGCTCTGTTAACCGCGACCGTGAACCGGTAAACTGCTAAATTTATACCCTCGGGCGACCTTTGACGTGACAAAGGGAAGGGAAAGCGTTTCATTTCACCTTTATTTGACACGCGACAGTGTCATCAGGGGCTTCTTTATTCAATAATAAAAAATAAAAAATTGAGTTTCTATTTCAATGTGAGGGAAATAGTATTTGTTTTACCTAAATTTAATTAAAAAAAAATGTCTAAATCTGCGACTTTGTCACGTAACAAGAAAATATTAGGTTCAAAGGAAAATTTCTAGCTGATATAAATTATATTACTATTTCTCTTATTTCAGATTGTCCTATAATAATATTAATTACAGATTAAAAAAACGTACAGTTAAGCCTGACACCTGTTTGTTTGTTGTACGGTATTTTTTTCTTAGCTTAGGATCAATCATAAAGAAGAACGCCAAAAGTTTGATAAAGGGTGGGACCTAGAGTTAATGGAGAATCAGAGACACCGAATGAGTATTTTTTATAGTCTATGAAGATGAAAAGAACTCGGTGAAATCCCGTTTTTTTTTCACTTTAATCACCTGAATCCGTAATATTTAATTTTTTTTATATATCGCATATTGAAATATAGAATGTTAGAAAACTGTCGAGAAAGAAACATGTGAAATTTTATCACCTGAACATATCCTACTTAATGAAGTTTAGTCCCGAAGCACAAAGATGGAAGCTATAGTTTAAAAAATATAATCCTATTTCTTCTGTGTATGGGTTCTACGACATCGGTCTTATAATTTATCTCAAAGTTTAAATGTATTTTCGAAATAGAGTTATGATTCTTAATTAAACCTAAAGAGGGGAATTACGGGGAAAAAGTCGGTCGTGCGATAATTTTCGAGTTATCTCAAATAATATCCCAGAGGCTGTATGTTATAAAAAGCAACATCTATTTGCTGTCATAATTTTTAGTTATTATTAGCCTCATCCGCATTAATGTTCTTAATTCATTTTTATTTGTATTCCATTAATTTATTGTCCGGGCATTAATATACCAAGACAGTAGTTTTGTTTAAAAAATACGAACCATATTAAATTATCTTCTATAATATTAATCCCAGCTCTGCCTTTGTTTATTAGTAGCACAATAGACTGTAACTAATACTGATAGTGTGATTTATATATATATATATTTTTATTCCAAAATTACTGGGTTCAAGAATATATTATTTTATTGATATCTTTTGTAGAAATGCCTTGGCATACCGAACTATTGCCGGTATGTATTGTGGTCAATAATTGAAATCGAAATACTAACTAGAAACCGACTGATATCAAAAGCAATCAACCAGAGGTAGTACTTTGATGAAACGCAAATAAGTTCTGTCGCAAAGAAAAAGTTGGAAAAATCAAACACAGATTGAATTTTGAAAGTTAAATTTATTTATATAACATGTCTTACATATAAATGATTAAATTATTTAAAATGGCCACGTCTGGCCTGTAGTCTGCGGTGCCAGTCGTCTATAGCAATACGCAGAACGTGTTGTGGAAAATTGTCATCTCTATCAGGCATTTTTCAGATTCTTCAAAACTAGTGTGTTGGTCTGTGCCATTAACTCCAGATGTGACCAAAGGCGGAAATCCAGAATGGCGAAATACTTAATGGACTCAGGGACGTTCTCCTACAACCCTGAGTTGATCGAGCCTTTTGTGCAGGGGTTGAATCTTGCTGGAAAACCCCTTGTGTTTGCTCTCTGAATAAAATTCAGAGGCAGACTAAAAGGGATAATAAGTTTCATATCTAATATAAACATTTTTCTGCATGAGTATATAATTTTATTGAAGTCCGAAGGTTGTAACAGAACTTATGACAGGACCTAGGTACATCTCCGTATTATTTGGTGGGGGTTTTAGTTCATTTTCTGTGTTTGTTAAAACCTCAAATGGATTTATGCAATAAAGGGGACCAACAATTAAATATAGAAATAGCTTGTAGTTTAAAAACAAAATGTGATAACATTATCGGAGAGAAGAACAATAAAATATAGACATTAAAGGACGCATTTAAACAGACAATGACGAGAATAGACGCAATGTAACTGACGTTACCGCAGATAAAGGAGCAGGTAACCGCAGTTCCAGGGAGGGACTGATCCTTTCGATTGACGATACTAATTGTAGTGGTCTTTGTAGAGCGGAACATGCGAATCACCACCCGTCGTGCTACTGTATTCTTGAAAGAATAATAAAAGAATACCGGTATATTACGTAGACCTTTTGTTTCGAGGCTGTTTTTTTTCTTCTTTTACCTCCCAAGAAGGTGAAAAAGTGAACGCTATCGGTGAAAAGGTTTCACTTTCTGCGTTAGACCTCAGGTGCAAAAGAGATGAACCTTGAATGAGACAAAGAGCACCCAAGGCAATATGTCTCGGAGGCAGGCAGGGCCATCAGTCACAGACAAAAGAAATGAAAAGTGCTCACAATCGAAAGTGTTTTTGGTTTAACTGCGATTGTTAGGTCGGTTTGAGTGACCAAGCCCAGGTTCGGGGTCCACCTTTACGATGAGTCGCCATTGTCTGCTAACTGGAGGATACTTACCTGTGGAGCAAACAGGGTTTCCAGGTCAAACGCTACCTTGACTTAATGTTGGAGAAAGGAGCTCTGGAAGGGCAGTTTTTTTAGTGTGGACACAAGGACTTTCAGTGAATGTTTTTTTAGTCTGGTGTGTCACCTGTGTTTTTATTTATCTCCCTGTGTTTTAAGGCGACCATGTGGATCTGGGAGGTCTCTGGGCTGTTTGTAAATACTGTATGAATGAGCGAGTGAATGAAAATTGTAAATATGGTATGAATGAAAACATTTAACACAATTACTTATTGCCCAATAAGGCAGATAGTAATTTTAGCACAACAAAGAAGTTTTAATGTTATTTTATTTTATTATTTTTCTAAACGATATACGATTACTACCACTTAACTTTTTTGTATTGCTATTATTTTTTCTTTTTAATTTAAGTGTGTATTATATTTTATTTTTTATTTTGTATTTAAACAAATTCTTAAATTATATTTTTTAATTTGAGGTATACTTTTCAGTTTTATATTTTCTTCCCTTATATAATGCACTGTTTTTCTTTGATTGGCCTTGAGTTTGCCTTATTTATAGATTTTTATTATTCATAGTCCGAGAGGAAATAGTTTATAATAATCTTTGAGTAAACAACAACTTTATTATGATAAAATTACAATCTGCCTCATTGGGCAATAAGTAAATGTGATGATAAATGTTTTCATTCATACAGTATTCACAAACAGCCCAGAGACCTCCCAAGTCTTCATGTTTGTCACTTCCATCGGGTGCAAAGAAGGAAGAGGAGTCCTGGGAAGTCACCTACGCTCCTCCGTCTGACGCGCCACCGGATACGAGTAGAGGCTGACCAGGAGCCCGAGAGCCACAAACGCTCAGGACATGATTTGAGTAACTAGCCAATGCCAGGACTCCCACTGTCACGTATTTATAGCAGATCACGAGGCCACTGCCGTTTTAGTCTCCGAGGAGGATTATATGGATGAGTGGTGCAGTGCAATGACTGCGCTACGGGTTAAGGAGGATGGTTGGATAATTTCAGGAACTTCGATTAATTGCTATTATTATTTTTACCTATTCTTTTTTTTGTTTTAATTTAAGTTTTATTTTATTTAATTCTTATTTTGAATTTTTTTAATTTGAGGTATACTTTTCATTGTTATATTTTCTTGCATTGTTTATCTTTTGTTGGCCTTATTTATAGATTGTTATTATTCATAGTCCGAGAGGAAACAGTTTTTAATAATCTATGACTAAGAAACAAATTTTGGTTTCATTGGGTAAATACTTATTTTCGTGTTAATGTTTACATTTATTTGTTTATTTAGTGACCTAGATTGTTTGTAAAAATAAGAAATTCACGGTTTTTTTTTTAACCTTTATAAACAGATAATAAAACATATCATTATGTTTATAAATCGTTTATATCCTTTACAAAATGTCTGCACTGGATCGTACTAGTGCACCTTCTCGGGTTTCAAGGACCTTCTAAGGAAATGCAAATTATAAATGCACGTATTTTCTCTGATGAAATTACTGGCAAGATCCCACGTACGTCTGATTAGTCATCGCTGAGTCAGTTGCTGAGTGTCCTTTCTTGCGCATTTGTGATTCAGATATTAATGATGTTTTTTTTAAAATCTTTTTGGCAGAAGGAGATCTCGCGTCTAACTCTTTTTGTCTGGTATAGTAGTATATATTATATCGATTTTCTCGAGAGACCTTGGTATTTATGATAAAGTTATGTCGGAATTTGGGGAGTCGGACATAAAATGTTGAGCGGTCAAGACGTGAGGGCACGCAGTAGGGGAGAAAAAGCAAGATATCTTTGCTAGTAAGAAACATTGGACGTGTTGCGGTACCATCTAGAAAAAGCAAACGAATCATTATAGTTGAGGGGCGGGGACTGATGTAAACAGATTGTAAAAGGGTACATAACTAATGTAAAGTATTTATTAATATAGTTTATAGATTGTTATTATTCATAGTCCGAGAGGAAACCGTTTTTAATAATCTATGACTAATAAACAATTTTTGGTTTCATTGGGTAAAGAATTTACTGAATAAATGTTTACATTTATTTTTTTATTCAGTGACCTAGATTGTTTGTAAAAATAAGAAATTCAAGGGTTTTTTTTTTTACCTTTAGAAACAGATAATAAAATATACCTTTAAGTTTATAAATCGTTTATATCCTAGTAAATACAGAGCTGTCCTATTTTGTATGCTATAATAAGAAATCTATAATAATATTTTATGGTATTCTATGAAATCATACAACAATTACTTTATTGAGAGACTAGATCTTTTGTGAATTTGTCAGAACGTAAACTTATATTAAAATCAACGTCTATTTTCTATTGCCAATGTCATCCTCTATTATTATTATATATTCATCAATTTCTGGACAAATTTTGCTTTGATTTTTTTTCTTTATAAAGCAAGCTCTCGAGATGTCAGAATCCTTGATGTTCTAATAGAAGCAAGATGTCAGAAGAACCGTTGTCATAAAATCTTTAATTGTGTTGAAACGCGAAATTCATTCGGCATTATTTTCACCGATACGTCGAATGTCATAATTGGAGTATGACATTTGACCTACGGCAATTGTGAATGATGAAATCACTTCGGGACCCTGAATTAACAATTTATGCAATGATGCAGGCATGTAATACCAGTCGCTATTTTTAAATATACATCTTTTGTTTTGTTTATTAATATTTTTTAGTTATTCAAATTTATTTGTTTTCCACTAGCATAATAAGTATTGCTGATAAATTTGAAATCGGGTCAACGTTAATTCCAGCCAATAGAGGCGCTTAAAGTAGCGTTTTCAAAAAACTTTCGAACCACCGTCATTACAATACTACAACTTCGTCTGTTGAACAAAACAGAAATATTATTCATTGCTTTTTTATGGCTGTAATTACTAGCGTAGTTTCTTAATGTAACTAAAAGGTTAAAAATTAAATATAACAAAATCAAAATTATAGTTTTTGTCCATTGTTGGTTACACTGTGAGGTGAGTCCGAATGGGCATCGCTCGAAGAGCTGAGGCCCCGTGTTAGTTTCATACAGGTATAGTCATTAACTCATCGACAAGAAAAATGATTATTTTTTTAATAGAGAAGCTACGCTGGTCACAACAAATGTATAGTACAATTCTTAATAACTAAAGTATTGAATCAGGTTCGTATTAAGATATTTTACTTAACCGTGGGGAAAAAATCAAAATGTTTGTTTTAGGGGATGTAAACCACAAGGCGCATACATATAGATCATTTTCTTTATTTTGTTATTTCAATAGCGATGTTTTAATTATTTTAACTTTTATTATTATTTACAGAGCTTGGTTTGAAAAGTTCTGACGTGGAATTTTCTAGTTTATGTGCACCCCTTTGGCCGACCGAGGTGAGGTGGAGGTAACAACCTCCCTACCATACAGGTAGGCCGGAAATGTATCCTCATTTTAAGTAGGTGTGATTTGAGAGAGCTTTAAGTAAATACTTTTATGTATCTATTTTTTTATTCCTTCACGTTTCAGGGTTCCGTTGGGTTTGTTTTTAAAAAAGCTTGTTTTCGCCCCCTGCTCAAAATAGTGAATTGACCTTCTACATTGTGGATTTATTTTATTGGCACGACAAGAAAAGTAGAGTGAGTTCCAAGAAAAATAATTAAATATTACAAATTAATTAATTACTTTGCCTACAAAAAATGATTATTTTCTATCTTATTGGATTGGGTACTCAAATTAAACATCATACATACCTGATCAATAACGTGTAATGTTTCATTTGTCTTTTTAAACTATAATTACAAAAAAAGTCATTGCTGAAATCCTATTTAAGGGTCAGTCCCTGTTTTGGCGTAAAGGCATTACATTTTAGTAGTTATTATTTTGTAATTAAAAAATTATTTTTTCCTATGTAGTAGGGTGTCAAATTTAAGACCTGTAAATCCGGATTAATTTGTTTTTTTTTTGATATTAGAGGACACTAATTATAAATAGTCATTATACGTTTTTTATATTTGAAATAATACTTAGTCTTAAAAATGTTTTGCTTAAGTTGCAAGACTCGTTGTGAGCCCGTTCGGTGTCTACTACCATCTTTAAGTGTCATGCGATCTCTTTGATGATTTAATTTAATTATATAGGAAATAAATAATAATAGTTAAGTGTGAAACGATTGAGGGTTTCGATGACCTTATTAATTGCTCCCTCCTCTGCATTGATTTCCTATGGTTCAGTCAATTATTTTTACTAAGGAATACATTCAAAAGTAGCTTCGCTATCGCGATTTTAATGACTGTGGAATTCCGGTTCAATAATTAAAAATATAAATACCCTTTATTTATCTTATATTCTGCCGTTGGGTAATGTAATGGAACCTCGATATAAAATTTCATGTTAAAGGTTAAACAGTGAACTCATAATCCCCAGGGCGGACAGACAGACAAGTGAGCTCGTAAGGTTTTTTTTTGATTTTTAAAATTGCTGGGCTATACTCGTATATGCATCTGAGTGCAAACTGTGTAGCTGCCAATTAATTGGGTATTAAGTAAATGCCGAGATAGACAGATTACTTGTTATATTTACTAATTACAAATGGTAAGCAGTTGGGCTATTCAAAGGTGATATATCAAATACAGGTTACATCTGCGATCATTGATAGATGAGGTTGCATGATCGGGCAATTGCAGGTCCCCCCTCTGTTGTGAAATGTATTGAGGTCGGATTGTCATTCAGGTCGTGGGGCTCTTTGAATATATACTGCATCGATGGATCTAGTTAGCATAGGCTGTGTGTATGTGCTGTCCTTCGCTCCGTTAAGGTGACATACCTTAAAATGATAATTGATGATGATTTATTGATGACGCTTTTGTCTGGATCAATTGCCGAACTACAAATGAGGGATAACGCCAATATCTGTCATTCTTGTGCGAACAGGGGGCCGTAAAGTGACCCAATGAAACGTATCAATATTTTCCGCAATACCCTATATTTCGTTTTATATATGCTGGAAAAAGAAGAAATAGCTGAATAAGAGTTTTCAAGCTTTAAGTTCTACCAAATCTCAGCTATCTTTAAGATTGAGTGCGTCGCGGTTTACCTAGACTGCCGATTCAGCTATATCTATTCTCTTTCCATTTATAAATAGATATTCTTAATACTCAAACTAAACTACTCATTTACTTTTTGTTAACAAATCCCATATTAACTTACGTAGCACCTTGTTGTGGCTTAGTCAGTCATGCCAACATCATAAAACCTCAAATAGCTCAAAATAAGTTCCTAATAATAATATTTGACAAACCAAGTTACACTTCAATAGTTAAGTTGAACGAAGTATCCAAAGCTGTATTCTAGATATTTCAAAAGATAAATGTAAACACCCCTTACTTCAAAATATTGCTAACGTTCCTAAACATGAAGGCTTACGGTATAATCTATTAAGAATAAAGGTTTTACTTCAAATCCTCTTTCCATTTATAAATAGATATTCTTAATACTCAAACTAAACTACTCATTTACTTTTTGTTAACAAATCCCATATTAACTTACGTAGCACCTTGTTGTGGCTTAGTCAGTCATGCCAACATCATAAAACCTCAAATAGTTCAAAATAAGTTCCTAATAATAATATTTGACAAACCAAGTTACACTTCAATAGTTAAGTTGAACGAAGTATCCAAAGCTGTATTCTAGATATTTTAAAAGATAAATGTAAACACCCCTTACTTCAAAATATTGCTAACGTTCCTAAACATGAAGGCTTACGGTATAATCTATTAAGAATAAAGACTTTACTTAAAATCCTCTTTCCATTTATAAATAGATATTCTTAATACTCAAACTAAACTACTCATTTACTTTTTGTTAACAAATCCCATATTAACTTACGTAGCACCTTGTTGTGGCTTAGTCAGTCATGCCAACATCATAAAACCTCAAATAGCTCAAAATAAGTTCCTAATAATAATATTTGACAAACCAAGTTACACTTCAATAGTTAAGTTGAACGAAGTATCCAAAGCTGTATTCTAGATATTTCAAAAGATAAATGTAAACACCCCTTACTTCAAAATATTGCTAACGTTCCTAAACATGAAGGCTTACGGTATAATCTATTAAGAATAAAGACTTTACTTAAAATCCTCTTTCCATTTATAAATAGATATTCTTAATACTCAGACTAAACCACTCATTTACAATTTGTCAACAAATCTCATATTAACTTACGTAGCACCTTGTTGTGGCTTAGTCAGTCATGCCAACATCATAAAACCTCAAATAGTTCAAAATAAGTTCCTAATAATAATATTTGACAAACCAAGTTACACTTCAATAGTTAAGTTGAACGAAGTATCCAAAGCTGTATTCTAGATATTTTAAAAGATAAATGTAAACACCCCTTACTTCAAAATATTGCTAACGTTCCTAAAAATGAAGGCTTACGGTATAATCTATTAAGAATAAAGACTTTACTTAAAATCCTCTTTCCATTTATAAATAGATATTCTTAATACTCAGACTAAACTACTCATTTACAATTTGTTAACAAATCTCATATTAACTTACGTAGCACCTTGTTGTGGCTTAGTCAGTCATGCCAACATCATAAAACCTCAAATAGCTCAAAATAAGTTCCTAATAATAATATTTGACAAGCCATAAAAAATTTATTGATAATTATGAGCGATGATGCATTGCATATTTCCATAAGATTATTTATATATTGTAAATACTGGAAATAAATTATTTTGATTCGATTTAAGTGTTATATATTTTTTTCAAAGTATTTTCATATATATAAATAAACAATTACTTCAAGAGCAAACTGTAAAATGGCGTATCCACTCTCATTGGTGCCGATTTCAACTGCCTATTAATTTTTAGCTATTTAGATTTCTTTGAAGTAATTTTCAGGGGATGGTTATAACGTAAAGTATTATCGGCTATAACTACTGGGAAGTTAATCCACAATAATGTCGGCATTTTTCTCTTTCATTTCTACATCCATTATTCCTTTTTTATATTATAAGAAAATGTGATTGTATTGCATAAGTTATTAACTCTGGATTGTAAATACCTTGAAACCACTTAAAAAAAAAAAAATTAACTAAGAAATAATTCTCCTCAATGAAAATTACTTATAAAAAATAAATAAATTGTAAATAGGAAAAATATTGTTCCAAAAAATAAAACCCTACTGAAATAAGTTTGAACGTTATTAAATACCATAAGGCTTTTTTAAAAATATATTTGTAATTCATTATTGTTTCTGCAACTGCCTATAATATACTATGGAAATGAATCTAAATAGCTAATGAACGCCGATTGTCGGATGCTTAATAGTTAGCAAATATCCACTAAAACACATACAGAATACCATCAAAATTCCAGACAGATTCATTTGCCGCATACATGTTTGAAAGTAGAGAATCACCAATCGGGCTCGGCAACAAGCGCTCCTTTTGAATGATTTAAAGCCCATTTGAAGTAAATAATTGCTAAGATATACGACTACTTGCTCAACCGTGCCGTTGTTGTATAAACCTTCGCGGCGCCAATGATTCTTTTTAATCTTATCTAGCAATTACACCTTATGTCAAAACTATTTTCCATTGTGAATAATAGCCCGTGCATTTTCCCTGATGTCACTGTTGAACACTCGTTCGGAGAACTACACGGCTCCTGTCTACGGGGACACACCCGATGTCAGTGACGTCAGAGGCACCCGCGGAACATCCTTGATCCATCCGCGATGGCAACCTCCATCCTCTCGGACCTTGCTAGCTATTAGCATGGGTGGCGCAATCGTCCTTCTCTCTCTCTCCCTCCCCCTTTCTTGGCGAGGGGAGATATCGTTCCGTAACTAAGCGCTCAAAAGGAATAGATCGTTTTAAAAATAAAATCACGATTATCGATACTACCTCCTTGTTTTTTCATTATTATTCCTCGCCGGCTTGGAGTCGCCTTGAAAGCTCCGGCGTCGCTCTGAACCGAAGTGAAAGGGACAGCCGAAATGTATTCCGGAGTGTGTTTTTTAACGAGTGGGTGTAGAACATGCAGTAATATGGCCGCCTGCCTCGGATGTCGCAACTGGTAACCATTGCTTTGTTTTCGGCATCGAATCTTTTACTTAATGCATGCATGTATGCACCCCATCATGGAGGCAGCCCCATTGTATTTGTATTCTCTCTTATAAAACAAGTGGGGTTTTTCTATTCGGGAAGGTTGTGACATGCCATGATGCGAGTAGATTCGTTATAAAGGAATTGATAACTAAGGATGACTGTGTTTCGCTTTTGAATGTAGAAAAAGGTATGTTCTCTTTATGATACTGAGGGCAAAGCTAGGCAATGTTTTGAACGCAGGATCTTCGTAATGTTTTTTTATGTTCTATGATCTTCCGTCTGCCTCTTAACCTCTCTCCGTGTCCTGCTCCCCAGGCTATGTTCTCTCCCCACAGTTCTTCTGCAAGACATCTCGACCAATACCGACAGCCTGCCTTGCCTCTCTGCTCAAGGGACGGTGTAGGGAAACGTACAGAAGTTCTCAACAATCTCGAATTCTGCGGACGATATCTTCTTAATGATAGGCTGACAGATATCCTATAGAAGCTAGAGCACCTTCATGCAGAAGTAACCTCATTAAATGGTCTCAAAAATTAGATCTTTTAGTTAATGTTGATGTTAAAATTCCATCTTTGCTGTCATTTAATTTCAGCCTGTATAAGTAACCATAATTCTTGAGAATTGAGTAATCTTAAAAGTTAACAAAACGTGTCCTAGGTAACGTACATTGATTTTTTCTCCTTAGTGCATATCAAGCTTCAGAATTAAGGATTGCATCATTTTTATGAGTGCTACAGCTATAGCGCTGTCCCTTTCGTGCTCGGCAATCAGCTGACCTCACTACCCGTGTAGCATAAAAGTCAATAGGACAAAATGAAGAATACCACTGTAATGTCCTCATTCATTGCGACGTTTTATTGTTCGTGTATTATTCATTATTCAAAGTATTATGTTAAAAGTGAATAATAATTTTTCTCGAGCTCTGTAGAGAGAGAGAGAGAGAGAGGGAGAGAGATGAGGTCTATGTTTCGCATGAGCGGCTCCGAAGGTCGGACTCGCAATGGACCTTTCAGTGTAACCTTGGCTGTCCACTTTCTCCTCCCCACCAAGCAGCCACATCTCTGCTGTATGCTGTGCAGTAATCTTCAACATCTATCATCTATCATCTATCATCTGTTTTCATCGACAGCGCAATCATACATCATACGGCAGTCTTAACTGTCATCCGAGGGTGGAGACTTTTGTTCCTCAAGGGGCGTACTTTTATTGCTTAATGGCATGCCCACTTAAACAGTCAGTCATGTGTGATGACCATCTAAGTTCTTATGGTGGATTCGTGTTATTTCTTTCTACTCCTGCTTCGTAGCTTCTATGATTTCGAAGTTTACAATCATTTACGTAATACATTAATGATTCCTTACTACATACTAGCTTTTTTTTTTTCACTCTCGTGGAAATTTTAATGCAATAAAAATATTTAATTGTCCCCATCTTCAAGTCTAAGTTTTCTTCCCAACCCCTAAAAGAATTAGCCTGAAGATTGGAAATCAGCTCTGGAGTTCCTGAGTTTTTCTTGTACAGACAAACGAACGTTGCCAGGGTATTTAATATGTGAATTTTATCTGTAATATAAATTCGAAGTAGTTTTATTTACCGATAATCAATAGTAAAGGGTGTCCCAGAATTAACGCAAGATTTGATTTAAATAGAAAACACAGATTTTAGTATTTTTGTTGTAATTTTTTTATTGAATTATAAAGTAAATATGATAGGGTTATTTATGGAATTAAACATCGGGCAAATGGCCTCCACGACTTTGCTGGCGCACAGACGCACTCATTTGTCGAAATTTTCCATGACCATTTGGCATAAATGTGGTTGAATCTCGTTGATGCAGCGTTGAATTTCCTCTATGAATGCACGGGTGGATGTGGGCTTGTCGACATACACCTTTGACTTCAAATAACCCCATAAAAAGAAATCTAAAGGTGTTAAATCACACGATCTAGGGGCCCAATTCTGATCACCAAAGCGAGAGAGTACACGACCTGGAAATGTCTCATGCAGTATTTGAATTGTTTCATGGGCTGTATGGCATGGAGCACCATCTTGTTGAAACCTGATATTGGCCACATCAATATCATCGAATTTCGGCACAAAGAACTGTGTTTCAACGCCGAATTGATGTTCGTGGATTTTCAGCAACACTCTCACGCACTGCTTCGATATTGACATTTAAACGGTTTGTTTTTGGACGACCAGTGTGTTTAGTGTTTCCAACTGAACCAGTCAATTAATCTCTTCACAGTTGATGAAGTCAAAACACTATTCCGACCATATTTGGTATGAAATTTTCGAACTGCGGCCGCCAAACTTTCATTATTTTTGAGATAATGTTCATCAATAAAGACATGTTGTTCTAACGCGTAACGCTCCATTTTTACTAACCCTAAAATGTCAGCTGTCAATTTTTTAGGGTGGCAGCACTTAACTGCACAAATGGCGGCGAATTCGAATCTTGCGTTAATTCTGGGGCACCCTATATAAGTTATAAAGTTAAAAACTTTTAATAAATTCAATAAGGTATAAGATAAGCAACATTTTAAGTTTCACCCATCAAGAATAAATGAACTATTGGGTGAACCTACGGCATGGCGATCTCAAATCCACTGTGTACCTTCTATTCAACTAAACTTGGGATTAAATGTCATCGGGTCTGTCACTTTAGTATTTACTCATCCCGAAAACTACGGACTTGATAACGTCGGTCATTTTAGTCGTTTTATTTTTCTCTTCTACTCATCCCCCCGTGCTAAAGGGTCCTAAACTTACTTGTCTTCGGGAGTGTCGGTATTCATCTCAGTGGCCATATGGAAAACTGTGGGTTCATATATAACATTTTAACATGGCACCTCATAAAACATTTGAATATTCATACTGTAGGAACTACTGTTCAAAACTCGGTAGAAACACTAATTATCACTACAAAATGACTGAATCGTGAATTATCAGTAGATTAGTTGAAATAGAAAGCTCGGCTTTTCTGTAAGATATTATAATGGTAGCTTCGATTATGGTTGTAAATTTTGTTTTTTGTGTATCATATTGTATAAATCAATTGAAATTGTACATAGAATGAATGAAGTCTTACACCCCAATTAATAATGCTGTATAAGCAAATGTCTATTCTCTGAAAAGATGAGATCATTTTGAGTTTTTGGCCTCGGTATTTATTCGACCGGCTGGTATCGCTTTTGAAGAAACTTGGAACTATGAGACAACACATCGGGGAAAAGATTTTGAATGATTTATTTATACTAATAAAAAAAAAATACCAAATTTCACCACCTGCTGCCACTGGAAAAAAAAAAAAAATGTTGCTGTTAGTTCAAACAGGATTTCACAAAAACTACAATTTAAAAAAATAAATAAATATCATTACATGGAAAAAATGGGTAAGTCAAAAAGAGCAAATTTTACAGGGGAGCATTTTTTATGGTGTGATCGTTCGTGATAAACCGGCCTATGAAACAAAATTAATTATTCTTCATTCAAACATTTTATTTATAATAACGCGACTTGCACTTTCGTTGACGTAATTAGTTTTTTTTTACCTTGTTTTTCCATGCGATCGTTGATATATCAGAACCCCGCAAATAATTTCCTATCTTACGCATTTTGTTCAATCGTGAACAAAAACGTATGAATTATTTTATATAAGACGCATACAATACTCAGCAGTAAGTTTGCTTTGCAAAAGTATAATGGTTTCAGCTTATGAAAAATTATCTCATTACATCCTTTTTATGTCATTACGTTTCTGGGAACTTCCCGATTAGAGCATGTCTAGTCATTATTGATTACCTCAGCGTTCCTTAGCTTGTGGTGAGGAGGAAGCCCAGGATTTCAAAATGGCAATGGTCAGAGGATCACGTTTTTTTCTCTATTTTCAAAGTAAGCTGGGAAAAGACTTTGGTCTTTTCATTTCATCAAAACAATTTGTATTTTGTTTTATGTTTTTAATAGAAAAACTTTTTAAAGAAATAAAATTAGAATCTACTCACAGATTCTCAGGGCATGATTGGATAATATAGCCATTGCCACGACTCCCACTGTTATGAATTTGCAGCAGGTTACGTGGTCACGGCCTCTTTAATCTTAGTGAACGATTATAGGGATATATATTTAGTGCTGGTTGTGAACGGATATAATTAGATAACAATTCCTCTGTCTCTCCGAAAAATAAGGTTTATTTTACACAATCTTTTTTGACAGCTCTACAGTTGCCAATTAGTGTTATTAAAAAAATCTGTTCTGAAGCAAAACGGTTTTAAAAAGTTAAATGACTTCACTCCTATGACTCTGAAATATATCAGTTTCAGATCTCGAGGAAACGTCGAAAAGGTATTTGTTAAATAAACCTTATTGTGGTGAGACAAAGGAATTATTATCTAATTATATCCTTTGACAACCAGCACTAAACATATATCTCTATAATCTTTATCTAAGATTAAAGCGGCCGTCACCTCGTGACCTTTAGTGAATTCATAGCTATCTTTGACTGTGCTAGGAGAATAGGACGATTTGATAAGTTCTGGTGAGATTTCTTTAACTTAGCAGGGATGAGATCCGTGATGTAAGGTATATTAAGATCGTTATGTAGTGTCCTGTTTCTGACGTACTGACGGGGGATGAATATTCTTTTCAGGTAAAATAAAAAAAATAGATTATCAAATTTAGAGATCTCTTACTAAAAGTTCATCACTAGAGTATTTAGCGTACTAGATCTGGATAAGAGGTACCCGATACCTACTATGTAGTTCTTTTCTATTCAAGTAGCTGTTTACTATCCCTTAAGAGGCTTAGTGTCTTCCGGTAGGTATCCTTCAGATGCTGGTACATTCGAGATCACTGGGATGATCATTTTAAGAACGCATGGATTTAGTGCAGACATCATTTGAGCTAGCCTATTTATTGTTAAGTTGTATTGTTCATTGTTGACACCTGACTTTCCTCGGGAAGGTGTTTTTCTCACTATCCCCGCCGAAGCTGCTTCACATGTTACCATGTGCTAGTGGCAGGTGTACAGGTAACCTTGCTTCGGCACTGCAGATCTCCAGAGAGGAAAGGAAAGAAACAGAATACGAAGAAAATACAAAAAAATAGCAGAAATTATGGCAGCAAATTGGTATCGCCTTGAGCTGGGATGATACAAGGCCTTGTTCCCGCACGCGGCAATCCCCTGACCTTGCCGCTAAAGTGTACTGTTACGTAACAACGGTGATGGCGGACTCGGCATTCGGTGATCACTTAGGCTGTTTACTACCGCGTGTCATCTTCGGCCAGCGGCGTACAACTGGGCTGCACTTCTGTTCGGAACTCCTGTTTTCAGTTATGAACAACTGAACCTAAGTGGTTTGAAGTTATTTATACTTCCACTAATAACGAGTATTTATTCAAACTAAAATAAATAGTAGTGTACGTTCGCGTTACAAACTTAAATTAATATAATATAAAGATAAAAGGCAGTTAACAGATTAAGTAACAACATCCGACAAAATATATAACATACTCAAACAAGTGAAATATACAAATAGCAAATATCAGCACGGGTGAAACTTAAAAATGACTTATATGAATAGAGCGACTTTTAGCTTTATGACTTCAGATAGGACTAATACCTAACAAGAAACGAAACAAGGTTATAAGGATGTATTATTTAACGTTTCTATGCGAAGAGTTGTTTATTAGCGCAAAAAGCGAAACCGAAACACCGAGGAGTAAAAACAACCAACCGGGCACTTGCTAAAAAACGAGATAATTATTTCCGACCGTCTCTGATTACAGACACCTTGACCACTGCACTGTACTATTGTTCATACAGTGACCACATCTGTGTTTCGATCGAATGATTTGGCTCTCAACTCTGAGACCTACCTATATGTGCTGGTGTCGAAATTCTTAACCCTGAAAGATAGCGCAATTTTCGCTTCCAAATAACTCTCTAATACGCTTAACAATTTCATTGGCTTCATTTTTTTGTTCATTAGTTTCATTAATTGTACGTTTTGAAATATATTTAAATTTAAGAAACAGCTTATGAAGTGAAAGAACAATGACTAGAGACAATCCAGTCTTTAGGCGCTATTGAAAAACAAAAACACTTTATTTAACTTTATGTCGGTAAGTCAATTATTAAACTATACCAAATACGTGGTTTATACCATTGGCTTCCAAAAACGTATTTTTGTATTGCCATATTGTGCCTTTATCAGAATATTTGAGAGACTTTGAATTGGCATTTGAGAAACCCCCAAAAAATAGGGAAAGGTGCCTGGGATTTTACGCACTTTAACAAAACTAGAATAATATGAGAAGTTTTAGGACACACAATTTCAGAACGGAATCATGAGAAAAGTGGTCCGACATACCTCTCTCGAGAGGTTAAAGAGCGCCGACCTGCAACCGTTGGTGTGCCGTCGGTGGGTGTGTTCATCCGCCGGAGACACAAGTTTTTTGACTCGTTGCAGCACCTCACAAACCCAGTGTTTAACACTATGACCCCACACTCATTCGAATCGATGACAGGGTGTCGGGGAAAACTAGGTTGAGTTAGTTTATTTAGATTTTGTTTAGTATTAGCACAACTAATTCTTAAAAAACTCATTTCTACAGTATATATAATAAGCACAACGTCCATTCATGTAACGTTTCCTTATTGTGGAATCTGTACCTAATAATTATTCTGGATTTATTAAATAAAGGGGGCTGAATATTAGTTTTTTAAATTTAAGATAGATAAGATCATTTTTATTGTTCATTAACACTCACTCATCATCTCATACTTGTTCGAAAGTTGAGACTCTAACTTTGGGCTCACCCAATGAAATGTTATAGTTAATAAACTTCTAAATCCGATTCTTTAACCGTTTCTCCGAAGTGGTTACTCCCTCGAACGACAGCGAGAGCACCCTGGAAAATTGTTCGGTCCTTGAGAAAATATTGTACCGATACATAACTTAGAGGAATGGTTCCAGATGTTGAATGGCGAGACTTTTCTCCAGTCGTGATATTTTGAATGAAGTAGATAAAGTAAGTTTCAACGATTTTGGATTTTGTATCATGAATGCTGAAGTGGGTCGTTAGCATTCAACGGAAGGGATTTTTACTGAAAATTCAAAGAAGTGTGTGACAATGATTTCTCAATTCGGATTTGTATTATTAAAATAATACCGATAACTAAGGTTTTTTTTTGACATTACTCAGTCCAATGCCTACTACTACTCACTGCCAAAAGTATTCCTTTCTGTTTCTGCCTAATAATACAAGTGTCCTTGGCAGTGATACGGGCCAGCGAACACAGACGTTTCCTGAGAACGTTCTTTCCTTGAGACAGCCTCGTCCTCCCGAGAGCGAGTGCTAATTCTAGATAGTTATTGTCTTTTCGCGAAATTCACAAAATAATTTATGAGTAATTACCACGGACATACTACTATTATGAAATCGCATACGAAAATAGGAACTAAGATGATAACGTATTCTCTTAATATATCCTCACGCTACTTAGAAAAAAAAAAAAAAACTGCACGCTACTTTGCAAAAAAAAAGTGTTGAGGAGAATGACTATTTTTGAATTGTTAGAAACATTAATTTTAGAAAAAAAACTGTTTGTGATAATTCCTGACACAAATTAGATATGGGGTTTTATTTCATCTCCAGCTTTAACAAAATAACGTTTTCATACAATTGTACTTTCTTTTTGAGAGTTTCAGCTCAACAAACGCTGCTTATCTGCGATTTACTGTTAAAACCAAAATCGTGGTATTTATAAAAGGAAGGGGTTTATAGGTAATTCAAGTTCATTAAAACCTCTGTTAAATTAAGTTTAATTAAGTTAATTAATTAAGTTTGGATTTGTATATATATATGTATGTGTGTATTTGTAATTGTACATTATTTTTATTAGCTATTAATTTTACGTGAATTGTACTTTCAATACGGGAGGTAGTTTACTTTTTGTCTAATATAAATTTAACAGTTGTAAACATCATGTGAAGTTGATCCTCATGAATAATAGTTTTCTTTTGACAAGATACTGTAATCATTTAATTATTATTGTGTTATTAGCTATTATTTGTATGTAAGTTTTCAGTCGTCTAACTGGACAGATTGTTAAATGAATATTTTTACAAATGTTTGGTTTTTTACTTACAATTATTATTTATTCATAATGAAAATAAACGTTATTATAGTTTTAAATGGAATTTTAAAATTTCTCAACTGTTTTAGTACATTTTATCTTCGGGTCATTATAATACCTATTGAATTATTATTATTGTTGTATTTTTGTGGTGAGCTCCGACCCCTTGTCTAAACTATCCTATAACTATTTTTGTGATTCCTGAGCGTATGTGGCTCTCGCGCTCTTCGTCGGCTTCCGGTGACTTGGCTGACGGAGGAGCGTGGGGGACTTCCCAAGAGGTGACAACAATGTGGATTTAAGAGTTCTCTGGGCTGTTTGTAAATACTGTATGAGTGAGGGAGTGAATGACGATTGTAAATATGGCATGAAAGAGATCATTTATCACAATTTATTTATTTATTATCATTATTTATTATATATTTATTTATTATTATTATTTATTTATTTATCACAACTTATTGCCTATTAAGTATTAAGGCAGATTGTAATTTTATTACAATAAAGTTGTTTAAAATAAAAACATTGAAGATAAAAAATCTGAGTAGGATGTTGTAGGAATGTAGGAATATGTTGAGTCCTTCTAATTGCACACTTAATTCTCATATTCATATAGAAGAGGGGTTGTACCAGAGATTTGCTGTTGATGGATGCAAGGGCCAAGTTGCACTTACTTGAGAATATCACATTTACTTATTGCCTAATAAGGCAGATTGTAATTTTAGCACAATAAACTAGTTTCAATATATATGCGATAAGGAAAATCAATGGAACAGTCCAACAATTCTAGATATAAATGTGCACTCCTGATTGTCCCAGAGAAGGTAACCTGTTAGTACGTGGTAGTGCGTCCTTCAGACAGTGTCTTTATCATTATTATTATTGTTTAAAACTGTAATAGTTTATATTGTTTATTTGGGCTACTAACACTAAAAACTTGAATACTGATCAGCAGATAGTGTTGCCTCATAGCCACTCCGCCCTAAGACTGGTCACTAGCTGAGACGCTGTAGTTATGCAAGCGGTGTCCCTGAGCGTGGCCTTGGCAGAGAAAATCGCGCAGAGAGTGAGAGAGGCCGCGCTAATGATAAATCCTTGCCCGCTCATTTCCCTTAGTGACCTTGGCTCAGCTGCCTCCTAGTTCTTCCGCACTCGGTCTTCGGCTGAGGGTGGGGACCCGCGTCGTCGAGGGACGCCGCAAACTAGCGTCCGATATTTGCTGTCTTTCTTGAAATTCTACCGGCCAGCGTTTTGGGTTCACAGCTGTCAAAGCGTTAGTCTTACCTACTTGGGCCAACTGACAGAAATGAAACAATGGTTCATTGCGGTGAACAAACGGTGGATCCAAGAAAAGCATTTTTGTTCTAGGCTCTTTAACCCCATCAAACAAAATCCCTTAAGGATAACTAAAATAAGGGCGACAGTTTGGCCGAGTTAGTTGACATACTTGGAATTGCAGATCATTATGTCTAAGCGAATAACTTGATAAATGAATGTAAATGCAATACATTTTTTGGGGGTAAAATATTCAGTTACATTTTCTGTGAATAAATGTTATTAACCAAAATAATTTACAATTAAAATATTGCAGAAAAAATGTAGTTAATAATGGGATAGTGCACATCTTAGGGAGGAAGAATGAAGGATAGATGGAGTAATCCTGTCAACCAGAAAGGGATCCGGTGGAAATGAATTTTGGGCGCTGATTATGAATCTCAACTTTGCCACCTTAAATTTTACCTGGTAATATTTTTAAAAACTGAAAAAAAAATGTGGTTTTTCTTTCATAGTATGAAAACCGCGCATATTTCTAGTAACGAAAACTTATACTGAATTAAACATAAGTAAATTATTTACAATTTTTACTAAAATGATTTTTTTTGGCGCTCTGTATTGAGCCATAATGCACTGTTTGGTATCTGCGTCGGTCTTTTGCTCAATCCACCTCGCAAGAAGCTACATTAGCTCTTGGGTTTTTTTTAACAAATGAGAGCTCAGCTACATTTCTTTATGTATATACTACCAGGATAAGCGAACCCCTTAAACATCAATCCCATCCATCCCTAAGCGTGCATCACCCGTCCCTACAATTCTCTTCAGAGATTGAAGTGGAAGTAGTCCTGTGATCTTGAATAAATATTATGGTGGGGTTCAGGCATTGGCGAGTTTTCCCAACTCGTGTACCGAGTGGATATTGTGCTCCCCTTCAGCATCAACTACATGGGTTGCGTGGGGATCCCTCCGGTTCATGCCTTCTCCATAGTCGGATAGGTGACCATTATGTATGTGGGGATTTCAGGGATATGTTTAAACGTCTATATTCCCCTACTATGGTAGATTTTGTTGTGGTACTATGGTAGATTTTGTGGTGGTACTATGGTAGATTTTGTGGTGGTACTATGGTAGATTTTGTGGTGGTACTATGGTAGATTTTCCAAGAAAGGTTTCTTGAAATAACGATTTATCCTATGTTTTATTTTTTTCCCATACTTACAGATTGTCTATAAATGTGATAAACGACTATTAGGACAATAACGAAACTGTACAAACTCTGTATTAATATTTTTAGCCGTCAGACACATAAACACCGTTGTGTCTACTTTTTATTAATGTAGACACATCACACAAAGTGAGGTATTCCGGAAGAGGTTAGCAGCTGCCAACTAGGTTTTGAAGGCACCTGAATCTATAACTGGATTGTGATGAAAGGTGATGTACTGCGTACAAGGACATATTTAAATACAAAGATAGAGTTTGTAGTAGCTTCTCGCCAAGGTGTTGTATCTCAGTCAAGCTGTAATGGGCGACATATGTAAGGTCGAGTGTCACAGCTATAAGCTAGGGTCTAAGATGATGGATTATTCACTTACTTTACTTACTTACTTAATGTCATCTTTCAATTCTCTAATCTCTTAACTATTTCATAAGAAACAATCTAGGAAAATTGTAAGTTCTATTTCAGTATGAGGCCAGTGCCTTATGCTGATCTCACCGATTTAATTTGTATTACTTCCATTGATGTTCTTAGTGCATTCATGCTTTTTCAACTACGTCGTATAGGTTTACATAATTCATTTCATATTTACATGAATATGTTTTATGTAATGTTTCATGATACCTTCTCTACAACTCACCTGTTTTATATTGGCTGTTTTATTTACTACCTGTGCATAAGACAGGTTAGAAAGGCCAGATAATTGGCGGGAGACCGTGTTCCCGCGCGCGCGCCCTTGAGCCCGCCATTATTGCTAACTGCTGCAGCTTCCGCCGGCTGCCGTGGGAAGTGACCACAATGCTCCTAGGGCCGCTCCCACCGTTTGCGCAACCCATCTCCTGGTCCTTGCGCATCTTTTGCATGACTCTGCGCATTTGGATCACGTGTTTACTATGTACTTTTGAGTCGACCTAAGACAAATAAAAATTACTTTTAGAATCCAAGGTGCTTACTAATAGAGATGAAATCTTTTTATTCCGAGCAGTGCCTAGCTTGCTCACTTCTAGCAATATCAGCCAACTTCAATTAATCCAAAATAAGTTTCTGAGAATAATATTTGACCAACCGAAGTACACCACAATTGTTAAGTGGCACGAAGTATCCAAATTTGGTTATATTCTAGATATTTTAAAACCGATAACCACAAACTTTATGGATAAATCTAAAAATATTGATACATACCCAAACGTAAGGGCTTAGGGCTTAATATATTATAAAAAAATGTTTTCTTATTAGTATCAAATATTTTTTTGTTATGTTTTTATTTCTTTTTTTTCCTAAATTAAAATTTGTATATATTTCAAAAGACTTTATTCAGAATCGCGAGCGATGAATTTATTCTTTAGTTCTTTTGTAAACTAGATGCATTACATATTAACATGAAATTATTTTTATTATGTAATTATCGGAACTTGAATTTAAAAATAGCATAAAACAAGTCAGTTCTGTTATTAAAATTTTAAATTTAAGATCTAAGATAACTTTTAAGCTTTATCAAGCCTCAAATCAGAACCTATTTAATATTTAAGTTATGATTTTCTCATAAATAAAGAAATACACGTTTGAGGGCCTGCAAAATGCTTGGTTTATTTTTGGTAATATTTTGGATATTTACGACTAATTTATGTGGTTCGATAAATTTAACAAACAGTTCAGAGTAGTTAGTATTCAAGAAAGACCCGAAAGCTATTTTAAATTTGCTTGCATTCAATTCCTTTATATATCATATTAATATTGTCTCGTCCAGAATAAAAGTTTGAAGTAGTAAAGAAATAAGCCAATCGATATAAAATTTTGAAGGCACGTAACCCGTAACCCTTTTGGCTTACATCGCTTGTGCCTGATTTAAATAACGGAAAGCTTCAGGAAAAATTAATTAATTTCTTTGGTACTTGTCATAGGAAGGTCCTGAGAAAGAATTTCCGCTGGTGGAGGGATATAAATTCCTTCTGATTATCATGTTCTTGAGAACAGTTAGGAGATTCAGCGAGAGATGTAGGAGAAGAAAAAAATGAGAAGATAAGGAAGGAAACAGAAGTTTTGTGTTGCTACTTGGTGGCCTACCCTCACATGTGAATGTAATGTAAAATTAGAATTAATATTAAGAGATAGAATTTGTGAAGTAAGAGCTAAAAGGTGCCAAGGGACAACTATCAGGTATACACTTAGATGTGCTTTGCAGGGGTCCCAAATGGATCAGGATGATTGTTTTATGGTCCCTCAAAAACTTTATTTTTGAATCACAAAAGGTAGTACCAGAAGATCTCTGGGACGTCCTAACTTCTTTGCAGCTTGGTGTGAAGCAATATTCTCTAAAACACAAAAAAATGAGAAAGGAAGACCACTCTAGCTAATGGGAATTAACCTGGTCCAGTAGGGCGAAGTATAAACAGTCGATTGACGCAACACAGGGCACTTTCTTGCCAGTACTTCTGAAGGGTACCCCAAGTCTCTATAGGTCGTCTCCGGAGCTTTTGACTGAAGACTTGTGTAGACGCGAGTTGAGGACATGGCTTTGAGGTTGTACGAGCCATCTCTTGAAACCATCATTGTATTAAATAAGAATTATGTCTTATTGTTATCTTTAAGTATATTGTATCTTTTTTATCATTTTATTCTCAATCAATCATTTTTCATTAAAACGTTTTAACTGTTTGTAATAAAGCGTATTTTTTTTTCTTAGCTCTCTAATTATAAGATTAAGGATGAGGGAAAAAAAAGGAATATTTGGGTTGAGCGGATCCTTGTACCAGGAGCACCTGCTTGAAGGTGGTGTGAAGAAATTAAGGAGTGTGGGAAGCCTCGGTAGATCTTGACAGTTGCCATCTTGCCGGTAGCGATGGGGGTGTCATGTCTTGGAATAGAGGGTTTTGGCTATGTTTCATCGAGTAAAAGAACTTGATGTGTCTTCTTTGGATGGCTTCGGTGATGGTGGGGACCTCGAACTTTTCGTGGATATCGGGAGCACTCATATCACGAAAAGGGGTATGCCATAGTGCCATGCGCAGGATGTTGTTCTGGAAGCTCTGGAGTCGAGTTATTGTACTGGTGTGTAGGAATCGGAAGAGTGGTGTCACAAACAGTAGAGCTGGCCTCAGGACGCTCTTATATATTAACAGTTTCAGCCGAAGGGATATAGCCGGGCTTGTGATGAGATGCTGGAGAGAGTAGTAAGTCCTACGTACTCTTTTCAACTTGTTCTGCAGGTGTGTACCGAACGTCATGTGTCTGCCTAGGTATGAAGCGTATTGCAAAATTCCATTCTATATATAGAATTTACTTCCTTGACTACCACGTTAATTTATTTAAGTAAATTACTTTGGCTTAGAGACAATTGGGACAGTTAGTAAGTCAATTGAATATTTATGAGCCAGCTATTTTGTATTACTTTACGCTAATGCAATACGCTGAGGATTGGATAGAGGAATCAAGTTCGTTGAATTGAATGGTATCCCTTTTTAACCGAATATTTTAATTATTCAACTAGAACGTAAACAGCGTGGTGTTTGTGGGTAAGTCAGGTAAATATATAAACGGATATATGTATCCGTAGAGTAGTATAATATTGCCTTACACTTTGTGTATTCAGACACATTAAAATACCAGATAAATTAGTGTATTTATCTACGATAAGTATCCGCCGAATTTACATAAAACACCTCAATTCGCAGGAATTGCAGTGGATTTGTTATGGACACGATTGATTTGTTTTAATTTTGGGTTCTCGTTGTTGTATTGTTTCTGCTATTTATGTACGTTTGATCTGTAGAATTACTGTGATGTCTTCTTACTTGATGCGCAGTAAAAAAAGGTTAACAACTTTCTAAATTGACTGGGACAGGACAAAATGATAATTTATAGCTTGTTTGTCTTTTAGGGTTTATTTCGGCTTTTGGGTCATGAACGTGCTTTGTATATTTTAACTCATTTGTGGAGCCCTCGATACAAACCTGAGCGATTACAAGGACGCTATCAGAATACTGGGCTCCCGGAACCGTCCGGGACCCAGGAGGCACCCCGGTCCTCAGGTGGTGGTGTAAGTTTCCGTCTTTGACAAAACATGATTCAAAACCTCAACCAGATCGTTTACTAAGCAGCGTTTTGTAATTCAAGCCTACGCAATAAACTCGTTGTCTATGGTTTAAGAAAACATAGTGAAGAGCCACCCAATGTCATGCGGGTAGGGTGTCGATTCTTCAGGCGCTACTTTTGTTGGTTTTCCTTACTGAGTTCTCTTATTGTACTTGCGACGATGCCATTGGTGGAATGGATTTAGTTTTTCGTCTTCAGAGAGTACTTAATTATTTATTTACTCTGGTTTTATATACCCTGTTGTAAGTAATATAGTTTTAGAACTTATTCGTAAAAACGGCTCATTTATATCAAATTTTAGGAAATGAAATTTATTTATTCAACACAAGTTTTATGGAACTGCAGCTAATAGTTTTATGCAATGTATCATTGAAGCTATGACTTGACGTTAGGGCAGTTTAGTAGGCGATGGTGAAGAAAATTAATTTGCCGTAATAACATGAAATATTCTTTCTTCGTAAAACAAGATTTTTTTTTTCAATTTGTTGAGGTGAACTTGGTAGCACACTTTGTACGCACAAGAATGCACCCGCGCAGTATTCCTTTCTCTCAGAGCTGATAGAGTACTCTTCTACAATACGACAATATTGGATTTTTTTTAAAATCTATAATATAATGTATAATAATAAATATAATAATAATATAAATCTGAGAGAGAAGGGTTAAGACCAAGGTTTCCGTTGGCAGAAGTCACGCCCAACAGCGAGAAGTAGACAGTTCGATCGTCAAAAGACTAGTAGTAATTACAAAATGAAATACTGTTGTTAGACGCTAGGTACCATTTGATTGGATCAGAAAAATAAATAACTAACAACCGGTCTCAAAACCAAAAACAAAATAGAATTCAAGCTTTAGAGTTATAGGTCAAAAATCTCTCCAAAGACACTCCGTTTTTCTAACGCCTCCATGTTTTCTTTTTTCCTTCTCCACTTTTATTTGATGTTAATAATTGCTGGATTTAAAATTATTCTAGTCCCATATTTTATGTGGATAGATGCGCCATGAGCATCTGGATATTGGCAGACTCGCCGAAGCTCTAGCTAGTAGCATTTCTTTATTCATAGCCTCTGGAGAGGGAGCCACGTCCGACGTTGCCGATGCTGGCGGATCTGGCAACATGGCGGTCCCTAGTGCATTTCAGTACATCGAACTTTTCAGTTCCGGGCAACATCTTCCCTCTCTGTCAACGACCTCTTCTTCTATCTTCTTCTTGTACCCTCTCTTCCTCATAGCTCCTTGGGCTAGGTCATAGGAACACATGTATCTGCTTACTGGTGGCAATGAGTAGGGAAACTTTGGGATTGATATAAGAAATATCATTTGTAAAATCCCTTGTTCAGCCTAGTTTTAGTAGGGATTCAATCACAACTTATGGAGTCAATATTGAGATTTTCGGATTCAAGCTCCATCTCCATGGTAACTAGTGTGTTTGTTGATATTTTTTAGAATTTCTTGCTCTACAACATCAAATGTTTTTCTCAAACTAAAAAAAAAATATTTTTCTCACAATAACGTATCCAAAGAGATAGAAAAATAACCCCAAAAATTTCTTAAATAATTACTTCTACCAATTAGGTTATTAAATACAGTACTCTAACTTTTCTAGTATTATTTTTATTGAATTAAAAAATTACATTCTTTATGTTTAGATGGCTCTCATCCCCTTCCTTATATTTACAATATTCTACTGTACAAATCCTTGGTCTACTGACGGAACATTTATACCTACAATAAACCTTTCTAATCCTTCCGAAAAACTGCTGCATACGATCGTTCATTTCTCGCTGGCTCCACTACTCTCTGTAATTCTCTACCTCCTAATAGCCGCCATGCTTCATCCTTAGTTTGGGAACAATGTGTTATTTCATTACGGTGGTTTTCTTTGAATTTATATTTTTATTTTATTGGCTACTAGATATATCCAGATATTTGGCTGAAATTATCCTTGGTTTTTACTATTCTATATTTAGCTTTTTTTCTTTATTATTTGTATAATACATTATTTCTGTATTAATTCGTCGGTTTTTATTTATTATTGTGTTGTTTTGACTCCTTCATATCGTTTTTGTTTCTTTCATGTCGATCCATCTAGGACTTACCACTAATCACAGTTTAACAATCATTTATTTTATTTTCTTATTAGTTTTTCTTATTGAGTTTTTCTTTTACACTTCATTTCACTTTCTCATTTTGTTTATGATGTAATAGTAATAATAGTAGTATGCAAGAAATGAATTTGACAATATTGTTATTCATAGGGGGCTTTGGGGAATAACATTTTTTTCCTTCTATTCTAGATGAGACAAGGATTATAAAAAGCCCAGCTCAAAATTGAAATCACCATCTATTTATTCAATTGGATTCATATTCTATAATGCCTAATATCGCTTAATGGTTCTTAAAGGCGGCGCTTATGTACACCATTTAGTGCTTAAAGGCAGTTTATCCTACTTTGATCCAATCCATTTTATTTAATTGAATTCCGTAAACATAATTTGGTGGCTCCCAATAGGTTAGCCCATTAATAGTAAAATTACCAAGCCAGATAAAACGAAATATAGGTTGAAGTAAAGCATAGCTTTGAAATTGCAAATAGATGGATGTAATATCTACAATCGGCTATTGACCAATAACAAATATCTATTCGTGACCTCTCAGACTTTACCCAGTAATTCGATACCCTTGATCACACGATGTTTCATTAATTTTCATTAATTTCTAATCGCTCCCTGGAAGTACTGATCTGAGCCTCCATCCCAACTCCTTTCATTGTCTTCCGGTGTAGCTCAAGGGTCATCATTTTCACAATTACTTTTATGTCTACATCAACGACCTCCATACATCAATCATTGCTGGACCGTTTTCAGGCCTCGACCTCTCTCCATAATATTCGATATAATGCTGAGAAATCCATGGCAATCGTCATTGGTTCTAGCCCCATCCTCATAACTCTAATAGATATACCTTCACTATCGATGGTCGACCTATCCAATTCTCTACTTCAGTCCGAAATCTAGGTTTGATCATCGAGCAAACTATCCTGGATGGATATTTCCCTCATCATCCCACATTTGCATCCTTAAACTGCTCATGCGATCCCGATATCTTCTCTCATTACATACGCGCCAACTGCTCTGGCCTCCTCTCTTGTATTCCTACAGACAGTGTCTGTGGATCTCGAGGCACGGTTAAAGCGGCTGGTGAATTGTTTTCCTAGATTTACTGTTCGGGATCCCTAGAGACTATTCGCAGTATTACTCCGAGTTGGAATGTACCCTTCCGCTCGTCGGCAATGTTTTTTCTTGGCTCCTTCCTCTTCGATAATATCATGGCTAAAAGGTACGCTTAGCTTCACAACTTCCTCCAATTCAAATCAGCGATCAAATCCCGCAATTCAAGATCTCACTCTTCCCACTTGTATTTCCCTTCACACAAATTCACCGTTCTTTTCTTATACTTGCCATTCTTTGAAACTGCACTAACATCGATATTCGTCGTTCATCAACTCTCCCAATCTTTAAATCTAGACTTTAACAGTTCCTTATCTCCCTCCAATCTAGCAGTTCATTGTTTATTTATTAATTTGTTTCACCTCCATTCATATTTGCTGTAGCGCGTTGTATTAAACATTTCTACAAAGTATAATTCATAAGCTTAAGAATCTGTTTAATGTTATGTATTTTTTTCTTTGGCTGAAATGCCTACTATGTTCTTTGTTGTTATTTTAAGGGGACAATGGCCCAGAATAAAGTTTTTTTCTCATTTTTTTTCCCCTCAATCCCTTGGGTAATTATTTTTTTAAATTGATTACAATTTTAAAAATGAGGTTTTCCCCTTCTACTGCATTGCATGCATTATAAGGTGTGCATGTCTTAAAAACTGAAATATCTTTTTGTCGTTAAAAAGTTAAAACATTGCTAAGGGACTAGTTGATGTGGCTCACCTTCGGATTAGTTTTTCATTTGTTGATCGGTACCTGTTTAAATGTAGTGCCTCTTTTAGAAATTATCGGAAAGTATAGCTCCCCTGTCCTTTATTGGACATTTGTCTAAGGTTTTTATCACAACTTTTTTTTTTTTGATCTCGCTCTGACTATACATATTTATGGCCTTATAGGCTGAACCAGCCAGCGATGGGAAGATCCTTGACTGCCGCCTCTGTACTGACTGCGAGTCGGCCCGTGTGAAAGGTGCGAAAGGTTAAGGTCAGTGAAAAGTACTCCATAACCAGGCACAATTTAAAGGTTAGCAGTGAGTAGACGCTAAAGTAACTATCCCCTGGTTTAACGAGGTTACAGTGTGCAGTAACTGCACAGCCAGAATGGAGTGACTTTTTTTATTTTAAAGTTTATTATTTACATAATTTACAATTTCGCTCAGAAGCAAAATATCGTATGCTTTGCATGTCATCAGATGATGAACTGGTAATGTATAAGTGATGGATTTAACAGGCGGAAAAACCTACATAACAAACAACCAAAAACATAATAAAGAAATAAGTAAACAACAACTTTATCTGCCTCATTGGGAATAAGTAAGTATGATAAATGCTTTCATTTATACAATATTTACAATTTTCATTCACTCGCTCATTCATACAGTATTTACAAACAGGCCAGAGACCTCCCAAATCCACATGGCTGTCACCTCCCTCGCGTGCGAAAGAGGAAGTGGAGTCCTAGGAAGTTCCCTACGCTCCTCCGTCAGCCGCGTCACCGGATACGATACCCGTGGCGCGAGAGCCACATACGCTCAGGACATGATTGTAGAAACTGGCCCATGCCAGGACTCCCACTGTTACGCATTTATACCATGTCACGAGGCCACTGCCGCTTTAGTCTCCGAAGAGGATTATAGGGATGAGTGGTGCAGTGCAGTGACTTTGCTACGGGATTAGGATGGTTGGATAGGTTACTATAGAATTTCATGAACTTGGAAGGCATGAGTTCAAGAATGTAATAAGGTATATTAAGATCGTTATGAAGGGTTTTGTTGCTGACGTAATAAGGGACATTTACTATTGTTCTCAGGACTTTTTATTGAAAGGATTGGATACGCTTGATGTCCCCCATAGCTCTATTTCGATTCTCCAGATTGGCTTGAGTATGTAATTATGTCTGAATAAATTTCTGTACTCTTAACTAATTTATCAAAAAGTTTATCTATAGCTCACATAGAAAAAACTTTTATAGATGCTTTCTTTCAAGTTATTTTGTGTCATAATACAGACCAGTTTTTGTTAAAAGTATTATAATAGAAATTTTTAAATAGAGTGCAATTTTTTTTTGGAACTTAAATGGAAAACTAATTGTAAATATACGAATATTTTTATATTATTACACTAATTTGCATACCCGATTTGTCATATCATATATATAGGGTGGTTGGGTAGGTTACTATGGAATTTCATGAAATTGGAAGGGATGAAAAAAGAGATTAGTAAACAAAATAAGTAGGTTTATGTTATTTTAACTATACACGTTTGTGGATCTTTCGAGGGTATGCTTTCTGTAATACCCTACATCTCTTATTAATCGGTTTTTGGATATATAAATTAGAAAAAATAAATTATCTGCCTTGGTGTATTCATACTGCTGGATTGTGGGAATTGTAAATTTGTTAGTATGGTGGTTACCTTGACTTATCGAGGGTATGTTTTGTACTACATCCAATTCCCTGTGCTTTGAAGCACAAGCGTAACTCTAAACCGGTGTAGCATATAACATTGTGGGGAACGTGAGCTACTTTATGTAGTATTAATTTGTTTTTATGTGCAATTTTGATTTTTCTGTTGAATTTGGGTGGGGTGACCTTTTTGACTAATGAGGTTTTTCATTTCGTTTTTTTGCATTTATTTCTTATGTGGTTTGTAACTGCTAGGGAACGGTCGAAAATTACTCCTAGTCTGTGAATTGAACGTTGTAAAAGAAATTTTGTAATTGTGTAAGGGAATAAGTGGTGGGTTAGTAATAGAGAGAAAATTTTCAAATAGGTACGAGGCAATCAACTGGCGGTATATCACAATAACTAAGTATTAAATCCGTCTGAACTTTTAAACTTTTACTCAACAACAACTGCTGATGATTTGGCCAAGACATGCAAAGTTTTTCCAATTCAAACCTCAGGAGCTATACAAGTTTTAAAGTTCTGATTAAGTCCCAGTGATTAGGCGTTTATTAAAGAAATTTCATCAGGTATTTTTAATATACATTTGTTTTTCATTTGTTGTGTGGCCGATTTTTTGGTATTGAAATGTTAGCGAAATATTATATATAATTTTTCCTCATAAATACCAAGTATTTTTTTAAAACAATCATTTAATAAATGTTAAATAAAAAAGCAATGTTTCGTGCCACCTAGAGCGTAATGCTGACCATATTATTGATAGATTAACCACTAATTTATAAAACGATCAAGTTTCCTCACATGGACGATAAATGTTATTATTGTTATAGGACTAAAGCAATAATAAATAAATATGGAATTATCTTTTATATAATTAATAATAATGTGCAGGCTAAAGTTTATCACCGCACAAACGCAATCATTAACTTGCATCGATATCTCTCTCACTCTATATATATATATATATAGCTTTCACACATGTAGATTACACGATATCGATATAATTTTTTATTCTACACTTTAAATGATGAAATGATGTTTTTGTGGTAACAACAATTATACTTTTATTTTTTTGCCCAGTAAATTATTGCCCGTTCGAAATGCAAATATGTAATACGCCTATGACGCGATCGAAAGCCTTATGCGATTAAGAAACGCCCTGATAAGGGAAATGGAATTGTTGATAATGAAATTTCACCGTATTATGAAATATGTGTTTAAGATAGGAATTAAAATCGCCAATAAAAAAAAAGAAAAAAAAAAGTGTGAATTGTTTGTTGTTATCTGAAAGAGGCTTACAATGTAAACAGTATTAGCAAACAATCCACCGGATTATTAACAGAGTCTATTAGAAAATAAATAGCACAAAAAAAAAGAAGAGTTAATTGTTAGCATAAGATAATGGAGAGGTGCGTAGTATTGTTGTCATGCTAGGTTCTCGTGTTTTTTTCTCTGCAAATATCGATTCAAAAGTATGAGTACACGATCCAAGGTTTTACGTTTTACAAAATAAAATACTGTTGTATCATTTTATCTCCTAAATTGTTTTTTTACAAATGTACCAAGGAACAATACAGAGATATTGCTAGGGTGTGGTTTGCTCACAGTTTTCTAATACGCTTTAAATTATATTTACAACAATAATATAATTGTTTACTTTTATTTAATAAAGAGCCTTTGAATGATATTTATTTACTATTAACAACACCTCACATATACCTCATTGGGCAATAAGCAATTGTAATAAATGTTTTCATCTATACCATGTTTACAATTTTCATTCACTCGCTCATTCATACAGTATTTACAAACAGCACAGAGACCTCCCAAATCTACATGGTTGTCCCCTCCCTCGCATGCGAAAGAGGAAGCGGAGTCTTGGGAAGTCCCCCACGCTCCTTTGTCAGCCGCGTCACCGAATACAAGCTAGTGGAGGCTGACAAAGAGCGCGCGAGACACAAACGCTCAGGACATGATTGAAGAAACTGGTCGTTGCCAGGACTCCCATTGTTACGTATTTATAGCATGTCACCAGGCCATTGCCTTTTTAGTCTCCCAGGAGGATTATAGGGATGAGTGGGCAGTGCAGTGACTGTGCTAGGGGATTAGGGTAATTGGATAGGTTACTAGGGAATTTCATAAACTTGGAAGGGATGAGTTCAAGAATGCAAGGAATGATATATTAAGATCGTTATGAAGGGTTCTGTAGCTGACGTAATAAGGGGCATTTACTATTGTTCTCAGGACTTTTGATTGAAAGGATTGGATACGCTTGATGTTCGACTTTTTTGCTGTCCCCCATAGCTCTATTTCGTTTCTCCAGATTGGCTTGAGTATGTAATTATGTCTGAATAAATTTCTGTACTCTTAACTAATTTATCAAAAAGTTTATCTATAGCTCACATAGAAAAAACCTTTATAGATGCTTTCTTTTAAGTTATTTTGTGTCATAATACAGACCAGTTTTTGTTAAAAAGTATTATAATAGAAATTTTTAAATAGAGTGCAATTTTTTTTTGGAACTTAAATGGAAAAGTAATTGTAAATATACAAAATTTTTATATTATTAAACTAATTCGTACACCCGATTTGTCATATCATTGAATTTCTTATTGAGTTAACAAACGAGAAAAAAAAGTGGTACAGATATGCATACATAGATGGTTGTACGTTTTCCGCCTATTCCTTCAAATCAGTACAAAATAATTAACCCTATAAGGTCCGTAAGTATTTTCTGATCGATTCCAATGCGCTCTACACTGTTGGATTTGAAGATGATGCTGGTACGTATAAAGAATTTATTGATGATCTAGGCATGAAAATTTAATCGAGAAATACTCCCCTCTCTCTGATGATTAAAAAAAAAGTTCCCGTAAACTGCTGGGGGCATAGAGCATGAAAGGTTTCGTATATCATCAAGTTTTTTCTTAATGACTGTCATATCATTGACTCGTACTTTGATTCATCAGTAAAACTGTAGCGTCATGTTATAGGCGTCATTACAATGACCTTTGTGACTGTTTCTCCAGGGATTTGTTTACTAAAGTGATAATTACAAAACAAGTCTTTTTTTTTTTTTTTTTTTACCAATACTGAATGACGGCAAGGGGTCACTGGTCAACACCTCTGGAATCTTACAGATAGACACGAGTTGCAGTTCATGCATAGTAACCATCGATGCATCGCGATCTCCTCGATGCATTTTAGCGATAATTTATAGCCGAGACCGAAGGGTTAGGCTTTACATTCGTACAGAACAATCATCTTTCGCCGGCCTGTTGGTATGTTCGAAGATGAGAAATTTTCTAATAGACAGCTAGACAAAGCACAGATATTATTTAAGGTATAATGTTTATATGCTTTACCCGCTGCAAAGGTCACGTTAAAGACGGTAACGCAAAAATAATTTTAAAGATATGATAAACAATGAAGTTTTGGTAGCCAAGGCTGTGTTATTTAAAGACAATAGAAGCGTTTTATTTAAAGACGTTCCAGCCGATTTACAACTATGTTACTTACTACTGTCTATTTCTTGAAAAGGCGATTTTAAAATTTAATTAATATTTTTATTTATGTGCACTTTATTTGGTATTTTTTTTTTTTACAATTTATTCACATTTTGTTTTGAATATATTTAGAAAAAAATCGAATTATAACAAGAAAAAAGTTCATGGATCTACAAGTATTTACATATCGATGTATCATCAGTGATATAATGCTAAGAATATTGTAATCCTAATATTATATATAATGCTAAAAGTAGAAGCAAGCCCCTTCTAGTGTATACCTACCTCGGGACTTTATGGAAGTCACTGGTGATTCTTGTTATTTTTTAAGTAAGCGACCGCATCCCTCCCTATGCCCGGAACTTCCCTTCTCCTATACACATATGTGTCTCAGCTTTAGCCTCAGTCCCCAGTTGTTCCCGAACACTCGTCCCTAAACATCCCACCTAGAATGTAGTAACATGGCTCTTAATATTTGTACATACCAGTGTTTTGCTTGCACTTCATAATAAAGCTTTTCTTTCTTTTCTTTTAAAAGCCTCTCCTCTACAAAAATTCGGCGTCGCCCCCACATCGAATCCGATTGGTCCTCAGCTATCGATATATTATCGACAGCCGAGGGCCATCAGCTTTCGCGATATATCGCAACGTGCTCCCGGAAAGACGGGAAGAGCTCAAGAGGTTCAAGCCTCGTGGTCTTGAGCAACACAGCCTTGTACCGCAGCTGTTATCAGCGGCTGATAGTGGCTCTAGGTCACTGAGTCAGTGGGCCTGGCCTCTTATGTAATGTTATTCTTGTATGTAAGGGCGTGCGATTCGCACGTACGCATGTATATATGCAACATGTAATTTATGCATGTTAAAGCTTGATTCTACCAATTTGGGTTCTTCAATAACACACACTAAAGGGTATAATAATATCGATTTTATCAATGGTTCAGAGCTCGCTCAGATGTATGCATGTTTCATGAACAGGCCATTTGTGTTTCTAGAAACAAATAATTTAAAAACATCTCCAGAGATACAAGTGGATGTATACACTCAGCTTAGTGATGCGATGATACGTAAATATTGTTTTCCTTAAAGAACTACGAACTATAGGTGAACTTTAGAATGAGGGAAAGTGCAGAGACGTCTGAGGAGTACACAAACCATTTCATTTTGTACGTAGTCTTGGTTTAAAATCATGAATAGTTGGTAAAGCCAATGATAATTAACTAAACACAGAAGATGTATGTACTACAATATTGTTCATACAGTATTTACAAACAGTCCAGAAACCTCATAAATCCACATGATTGTCACCTCCCTCACATGCGAAAGAGGAACCGGAGTCTTGGGAAGTCCCCTACGCTCCTCCGTCAGCCGCGTCACCGGAAACGAGCCAGTGGAGCCTAACCAAGAGCGCGAAAGCCACATACGCTCAGGACATGATCGGAGAAACTGGCCATTGCCAGGACCCATACTGTTACGCATTTATAGCAGGTCACGAGGCCACTGCCTTTCTAGTCTCCGAGAAGGATTATAGGGATGAGTGGTGCAGTGCAATGACTTTGCTACGGGATTAGGATGGTTGGATAGGTAACTATAGAATTTCATGAACTTGGAGGGCATGGGTTCAAGAATGTAAGGTATAATAAGATCGTTATGAAGGGTTTTGTTGCTGACTTAATAAGGGGCATTTACTATTGTTCTCAGGACTTTTAATTGAAAGGATTGGGTACACTTGATGTTGGACTTTTTTACTGTCCCCCATAGCTCTCTATTCCGTATGTCAAGATTGGCTTAAGTATAACTGTTCTACAATGTAAAGAAATCGAACCAACTAGAGAATAGGACATGGAACGACGGGTTCTTCTCGGAGGCATGGGCATGTGACAGGACAGTCGGTAAACCGAATGAATTGCCTCAAATTATGCTTCAATCTAATTCAGTCAGCGATAACTTACTTATCTCGTAGTCAGATCTGCACCGTAATTGTCCTTGTACCATTATCAACGCCATTTTTTTATCATTTTATTTTTGACAATGAGCCATTTAGAACTGAACGTTTGGCAACGTGACAGTAAATATTATCTTTTCATTTTTTTTTTTTTTTTTTTTTAGGGTTGTTTGTTCGTGATACTAAGAATGACCTCTATTTAAAAAAAAAACCTATTGTTTTTCCTCTTACAAATTTTCACTTCTAATCTCGTAGCCTCCAGACGCACACTTGCCGAAATAAACCGAGTAAATATTTTGCTGCTGATATATCAAGGAAAATGGCTTACGCCATCCTCATTTATCACTCCGTTGTGTGAACAACGTTGTTACTCCTCTTAAAATCCTAATAAAATCTTCATCTTGACAGTTAGTACAATGAAGTATACATTGTGTCAGGGACAGGCGCCACGTCTGTTTTGTAACACTTACATACTGCACCTGTTCAGTACTGTTCTGAGCTTGAAGCATCAGTATTGACATATAATCAGCTATTTCTCTCAAGATTGTAATCACTTTTTGGCAGATTCCTACAATTTTCTTACATTTATCCTTTAATTTAGTACTGTCATTGAGTATACCATTTGAAAACTTAATAAAAAAACATTTCTTGTCAACGTGCTTTCATCAGTTACCATAATTTGAATTGTATATATATATATATATATATATAGGTTGGCAAGAAAGTAATTTCGGTTTTTTAGTGTGAATTAAAACTCAATTTTTTCTGTACAACAAATGAACTTTAATCTATCAAATATCTTCCATTCCGTCCGATGACCTTTTTCCATCTTTCTGGTAACTTCATGATCCCGCGCTCATAGAACTTCTGGTCCTTATCAGCAAAAAACTCAAACAAGTGCGATTTAAAGGTCATCGTTATTACTGAAATTTTTACCATTTAAGAAGTTTTGTAAACTTTCAAATAAATGATAATCCGATGGTGCAAGATCGGTACTGCATGGGGGATGCGACATCAATTCCCAACCAAGCTCCAATAGTTTCGAACGTGTTGCTAAAGATGTGTGCGGCCTCGCATTGTCGAGGCAGAACCATAATATCGAGCTTCTTAACAAGTCCAAGACGTGTTATAGGATTTTCAATTGGTGTGGTGTGTGATACATTTAACTGTTTTGCGACCTCTCGCACAGTTATATGACGATTCGATTCAATTATGGCTTTCATTTTGTCATCATCAACTTCAGAAGGTCGACCAGAACGTTGGTCATCTTTCAGTGAAAAATCTGCAGAACGAAATTTTTTAAACCAATTCTGACACGTGCCAATGCTGACACGTTTAAAACTGCCCGTAACAAAATTACACAGAATTTGTTTCTATAGGAACCTAAAGGTATCGACTACCAAATCTCTAAATAAAAAAATTCTAACATTGGCTAAAGTTTAATGAAACAAACATAACTCTAACTACTGGTGCAAACCTAAATCACTTTCTTGCCAACCCAACATAAAACATATAATAAGCGCATTATTGGGAAGGATTATTACGTGATGACGATTTAAGTATAACACCGGTTTCGTATGTAAGCTGAAGAACATTTATTAAGGCTTGATATATTATAATCTTGTAGCTGGCATGTAAATCGACGGCTAATTGACGCACGTGTCAGGCCTTATGTCACGTTATGTTGTAAACAATCAACACCATAAACTTCACATAACTGTTTGTGAGCCTCAGCCGCTTTCTTGCCTTTATGAAAATAAAAAAATAAAATATGCCGAAAATGCTTATTTTTGCACTCCATGTTAAAACTGACCGTAAACTGACAGTTGTAAAGAAAATTACACGGAATTTCATTCTATAGCAACCTGAACTACGACTACCATATCTCAAAATAAAAAAATTCTAACATTGGCAAAAGAATAACGAACACTTTGATTTTCTGTTTCATTCCATCGAACAGAAATTATGAACGTACGCTAAAGTAAAAACATGCAATGTCAGTTTTGAAGCTATTTAAGATTTAAGTACAATTTTTCTAATATACGTTCTATTAAAATGACACCAAGACTTATAAAATCATTTATATATAGTTGAAAAATGTTACATAGGTCACAATCAAGAGTGTCAGATACATGTGAAGGATTTAAAAAAAAAATTATATAATTTTTATATAAAGTGAAATAAGTATAATAAGCTGTTTATTTTGAAAGGGGTCTGGGATTAATTTCTCAATAATTCAAGCTTCTAAACAAAATTAAACGGCTCATATATTGTAAATATCTCACTCCCCCCCCCCTAAAAAATGTTTCTAGGATTTAACAAATAAAATATGCATTTTCTTTGATAACTATTCATTTCAACGGTCATTCAGGAAACGCCCGGAATAAATTTTCTCTGGAGTTATACATCTTTTGATTTATTTATGTGTATATTTATTCCAATTTCGTATGAGTAATGCACCACATTTTAAGCAATAATTAAATTGTAATCTATACTTCCAAGTGTTGTTTGGCGCATACAATTATTGAATTACGTTTAAAATCGTTTGGTACGTCAAAAAAAAAAAAATGGTGAGACAATGAAAATTTAAACAGGCTGAATTAAACTTGTCACCAGTTAGGAATTTTTAATTATTTAATTTAACCGTAATTAATAACCATTATTCCGTTGCTGGTTGTTGTTTTTGTAAATTATGTAATTTGTAAGAGGGTACACATCGCTTGTCGCCTCACCCATCTTGTGAGGGCCCGTCTCCTGTATTCAAAGGATTGACTACATACAATATAGTAATAATAATATATAGAATGAAATGAAACTTAATGAATAGTTAAATAATCTTTGTAGAGGAGAGTATTTTTAATGAAATGAAAGAAAAGCTTTATTATGAAGTACAGTTAAAACACTGGTATATACACATATTAAGAGTTACGTTCCTACGTGCTGGGTGGAAGATCTAGGAACAAATGGGGCTAAAGCTGAGACATATATGTATAAAGGATAGTTCTGGAAGTAGGGAGTAAGGGAAGTAAGGAGGGTTCCTTACTTAAAAATAACAGGAACCATCAGTGACTTCCATGAAGTCACGAGGCAGGTATACATTTCTGCTCAAGCCCCTTCTACTTGTTCTTAGCATTATGAAACTAACGATAAAGGAAATAACCTGTAAAGCGGGGCTACCGAAAGTATGTGGGTGTGAAAAATGGAGGAATACATGATCATATCATGTCAATATTAGGAGAGAAGTAAATCATATTAGCCCTAGGAATAAGTTACATTAATAGAATTTGAGAAAACGAGAGTGAGAAAATTATATTTATTCTTCACTATAAAAGTTAAAAAAAATGTTGAGTAGGTCACAATCGAGAGTGTCATATACAGAAATGTCTAATTTTGCGAAGTAATGAAAAAAAAACAATTTATATATAAATATTATATAGTGTTAAAAATACAAACAAGGACATGTATTAATTAATTTTAGCCTGATTTTTGTTCCCTGATAAAGCAGTCCTATGCTTAGATTTAGCATATTTCTTTGCTTGGAAGCGAATGCTCCCGAACCCATGTCCTGTTGACTTTATTTGACTAGTTCCCTGGAGTTATAAACCGACCGATATTAAGACATACATGGCCATGCAAGCATACATCATAATGCATGGGGGTTAAACCCTTCGTCACATCATTGCCGAGTGACGTAAATTCCAAACTATTGGCCTAATAACCTCACACAACGGCTTGAAATAATAAGGCAAGATAAATTCAATAGAAATACGCTGAAGTTCGTTAGACTAATTGGGACAAACCCTAGGGATAAGTATATAATGTTGTCACTAGTGGTCATTGACGAGACGTTTAACAAAGGAAAAAATACGGTGCCTGAATCCACTTCGAGATGAAGACCAGAGCGAAATGGCCAGACAGAAGGAAGATGCCTACGTGGCAGATTTCAGGGCTGAGGGCGCGGAAGTGACGCTGGCCCAAACCTGGAGGTGCTTTCTACAGCGACGTAACAGGCCAGTACTGTGAAAGTAACTGTCGCTCTCATTTCCTGCGTCCTGCGTGGCCAGTCTTCGACCTGCAGTCTTCTCCTGTCTGCGTAACCTCCCTGTGCCGGGAGCAGTTACTGGCGAAAGGTGGAAGGAGGAACTTCTGTCGGTGGGGGCAGAGGTGATCCGTAGATGATACGCTACCAATAAATCAACTGTGCTGCTCCAGCAATATTAAGAGTTTTCTTACGGTTGGGAGAACAAGTTTAATGACTTTTTGTCAGTGTTCCTCTAAAATCCCAACACAATACAAATCCCATAACATTTTTATAAATAATATGAAATTGATTAATTAGCCTTCATCATTTTTCATGAGGTTTTTTTAAATTACATTCCTCTCCCTGTAACCGAGTTAGTACGGTACTAAGGCTTCCATCTCGACAAACGGCTTACCTGGAACTCACATGCGAGGCTAAAAAGACAAGAACTAAACAGACGCTTTGGACAACTGTACAGACTACTTCAAACGACATCCCTTCTCTCAATAGGAAACAAATTAATAATTTACAAAGTTATACTAAAGCCAATCTGTTTTTCAGAATAGAGCTGTGGGGGACAGCAACCCTTTCAATCAAAAGTAACAACAATAGTAAATGCCCCTTATTACGTCAGCAACAAAAACCTTCATAACGATCTTAATATACCTTACATTCTCGAACTCATCTCTTCCAAGTTCATGAAATTCCACAGTAACCTATCCAATCACCCTACTCCCCTAGCACAGTCTGCACCACTCATCCCTATAATCCTCCTGGGAGACTAAAACGGCAGTGGCCTCGTGACTGCTATAAATGCGTAACAGTGGGAGTCCTGGGAATGGCCAGTTTCTTCAATCATGTCCTGAGTGTATGTGGCTCTCGCGCTCTTCGTCAGCCTCCACTGGCTCGTATCCGGTGACGTGGCTGACGGTGGAGCGTGGGGGACTTCCCAAGACTCCGCTTCCTCTTTCGCATGCGAGGGAGGTGACAATCATTTGGATTTTGGAGGTCTCTGGGCTGTTTGTAAAAGTGTGTTCCCACATTACTTTCACCCTCTGCCGGAAGTCTTGTTCACTAGTTTCTTTTAATCCCTTTCCTCTACCTGTAACCGAGTTAGTACAGTACTTAGGCTTCCATCTCAACAAACGGCTGACCTGGAACCCACATACGAGGCTAAAAAGACAAGAACTAAACAGACGCTTTGGACAAATGCACAAACTACTTCAAAGGACATTACGTCAACAACAAAACCCTTGATAACGATCTAAATATACCCTACATTCATGAAATCATGCCTTCCAAGTCCATAAAATTCCACAGTAACCTATCCAACCACCCTTATCCCTTCGTGTGCCATTGCACAGCACCACTCATCCCTATGATCCTCCTCGGAGACTAAAACAGCAGTGGCCTCGTGACCTGCTATAAATGTGTAACAGTTGGAGTCTTGGCACTGGCCAGTTTCTCCAATCATGTCCTTATTAGTGTCTGGGGCTCTCCGCTCTTGGTCAGCCTTTACTTGGTTGTATCCAGTGACGGGGCGACGGAGGAGCGTGGGGGACTTTCCAAGACTCCCCTTACTCTTTCGCATGCGAGGGAGGTGACAACCATGTGGATTTGGGAGGTCTCTGGGCTGTTTGTAAATACTGTATGAATGAGCGAGTGAATAAAAATTGTAAATATGGTGTGAATGAAAACATTGATCACAATTACTTACTGCCCAATGAGGAAGATTGTAATTTTACCAAAATAAAGTTGTAAAAATAAATTTAAGTATCAACGAGACATTAAAATAAAACGACTGAGCAAAATATAACGCCTAACAAAAAAACATTGCTTTACTTAGAACCATGTTAGCACTAATTAAATATAAAAAATTAATTTATACATAACTAACTTAGTGCTTAAAAAAACCAAGCTGAGAAAAGCAGTGATGAGAGCGTTTATCGCAATTACTGATTGCCTTATAAAAGGCAGATTGTAATTATAGCCCAAAAAAAACAAAAAAAAAAAAAAAAAAAAAAACAGTGAGGTCAGACGTAACTCTGAGCGATCTGTGGGCTATCTCAGGCAGATTGAAGAGAATTGACACCTCAAAACCCATCATAGACTGGAATTTCCGTAAATAATGACAATATTAACTTGAATGAACGTCCAGACACGGGCAGCGGCGAATCACTTGCCATCGATGACGAATATTAGCGCAAAAATATCTAAATATATTATTTGAGGATTTGTTTTCGTATGTAAATTATAATATTACATAAGAACAGTCCAATAAATCCCGTACACAAAATACATACTATTGATCATGACATGAACATCTTTAATTTGATGCACTAATGGGTGTGATAGGAAAATATTTATTTATGCAGATCTAGTACTAGGGATGTGCTGATAAGTTCTGATGGTAAATCTCGAGGTTACAAGATCAAGGGGGTGTTGACTACAAATCTGAGGACTTTGGATTGAAATGATTGTATTCGTTTGATGTTCGGCAGTACCCACCATTTTCATTGACGAACTATTAATTATACCACTTCTGTAGGGAGATTCAAGAGGTTGTTGGATGTCCATAACGGATCAGGATGATACGAAAGGATTGCTAGGAAGGCGCTAGGGGCTCTGCTGTGTATATGGTATATCGGATACGACCGAGGACGCTGCCTTGAGCAACTTGAATAATAACTTGCCTTGAATTGAATAATAATTGCAATATTTCGAGCTACAACCGGTTAGACAGTGCAGAGGACATATGATCAACCAACAACGCGGAGACCATGTTGAGCAATTGAGTTTCTGAAACGGAAGCCTACTGATGGCTGAGAAGGATGTTTTTGGATTCAAATATGGCCAAGAAGCGTTTGAGTAGGATTCTTTCAAACACTTTGGCGAGTGTCAGGAGGGGCTAAGGGTTCATCAGGTAACTTACCTGGTTTCTTAAAAATTTATTTAATGATTTTGAAAAAAAAAAAAAAAAAACTACTTGGGTTTTTTGACTAAAAATATCTCATAAAAATATTTCATTTGTTGTCTCAGCAAATGAATATCAAAAAACATAAATTACCAAACCATTCTTATAAAAAAAATTTCAAATGAAATTTTTTGCATCATACAATTCATGGTTTCTTTTTGGCTTTTTACATGAAAATAATGAATTAATTTTATGGCATTTTGCAATTACTGTCCCTTAATGGTCCCAAGACATTTTACCTCACCTTTATTGATACCATTCTTAATATGACAGGGATTATTTATTTTTTAATTACAATTTTATAGCTTAATCAACGCCAGTCTTATTTTATTTTTTTTTAATAGGGTCGCTTTCATTTCGGGTATCATTGGAGGATCAAATGGTATTACCAAGCAAAATAGCATCCCTCTAAAAAACACTTGGTACGTAATTACGGTTTAAAAAAACAAAACACATATTTCATGTTTTTTATTTATGACTGAGCTGCATCCTTAAGATATTTAATTTGATTTATTAACAAAAATTATTGAAAAGTAAAATGTTTAATGGCACCTAAAAAATTAATTTATGGCACTTATTCCTGTATTATGGAGATTTTCATGTATTCCTTGTATGCAAAGAGTCCTTAATGTAAAATTGTATTGGTCAAGCTTAAGCACAGACACGGAGTGAAGGGTTTCTGATTTTCAGAAAAGGATACCAACAGTACTGTGTTGTCAGTATTACTGTAGACTTCTTACAGTCCACTCGAGGTTTTATGTAAACAGTACTTTCTCTTCCAGTGACTGAGAGCACGTGAGAAAGTAAGCGGTAGTGGGTCAGTACTTACACAACTGGGCTTCCTAGTTGACAAATTGTAATTTAGTACTCTTACATTACTAATACCCTTACTAGTAGCATGAATTATGTAAGCAAATCTACCCCTGATACACGATGTAGTCCTATAAAGTTAATTCATTTTAGTCTTGGTTTTTTTTCTCGATTTTTAACTAATCTTCTACGAGGGATGGTGAATTTTTCATTCATTTGGATATTTCTGTGACAAAGTAGACAAAAGTAGGGTTTGTAAAAAAAATGACGTGAGATGTTAGAGATATTTCTATGACCTATTTTACTAATTATTTTCATAGTATTAATAATAATTATGGTTCTCGTGGTCAAGAGTTTTTTCAACAAATGTTTCACGGCAGACAAATGCTGGCTCCAACGTAGTATGAATGAATGAGACTATAAACGACTTCCTATAATTCATTCATTAAAATTCTAACAGATGTAATTATTCAAGAAATCTAGGGCTTCAATGCTTTAATTAATTGATAAGTAAAATATCGATGCAAGTTTTGAGAAAATGTCTGTAGGTTAAACAAATGGCTTAAACACGAGACCTTTCTGACGAGTTTCACAAAACCTCAGGTTTTACATTTCACAAACCTTAGTTTTACGAAACTCAGGGGGCGCACCTCTATTTTCTGAATATAATGGTTTGACGGCCCCGAATGTGTAGACTAGACTTTTATTCGTGTAGATCTTCCGTCTGATTACATGCTTCTGTGTTCTACGATTGTGGTAGTAATAATAATTATATAGGTCTGTGATATTTAAGATATGTTCCAGAAAAGATTGAAATATGCTGATTAGTTTTTAGTTAAAATACAATTTAAAATATAAATACATAATTTCTTTGATAAGTCGTAGCTCAAAAGCTATCGTTTAAGTTATGTAGCTATGATTTTTCCCCTTGAATAAATAAAACCTGGGAAGTCTTTTTCGATAATCTTCAGTCGCTTTCTAAATCCTATATTTCATTTAAATGTTTTTTAACACATACAATATACTAATATTGTGGTATTATGGTAATTGTTATGAACCTGTCAGTACACTGATATAATGAAAAAAAAACAAATTGGTGAGATTAGGATCACCCATTACCACCATTGATCACCCAGACGAAGGAGTATGTAAATACTGTATGAATGAGCGAGTGAATGAAAAATTGTAAATAATCTATGAATGAGACCATTTATCACAATAATTATTGCACAATGAGGAAGATTGTAATTTTATCATGATAAAACCGTTTAATAATAAATAAATAAAAAATAAAACCCATTTATTTTGATATATTTGGATTTAAAAGATTAAGAGTGTACTATAATTAAAATAACTTAATAAACTAAAATCGCACCTGATGCTTCTTATATTTTCTGTGGCTATGCAACATTTTACATAGTATTTGAAGTTACACAACTAATATAAAGTAAATAAATTAAAATTATTTTGAAATTAAAAGGTAATACGGGCTCAAACTGTAGACAAGATTGTAGACTTAAAGTAAATTAATCTAAGGTTTACGTACTACCTGTTGCCATCGATGTGAGGACGTTGGTGAAGTCATGGCTCCAAACCAAGCCAAATTTTCTTGCAATATTTCATACCTCTTAAGCAAACATGTAATATGGAATGCATTGTAAAATTAAAGAATTATGGTAAAAAATGCTCCTCACGTATGTTTACTAATTCGATTTCCTAGTAATTAAAATTCGATAAAAAACATTTGTGTTTTTAATTACAGTCTAACTGCCTTAGTACAGTTTTGCTTACTTCGTAACATCAAGTAAAATTTTGTACCTGTAGGCCAAACATGGTACTCATTAGTAATGTAAAATGAAAAAAAAAAAATATTAGAACAAATGAAAATTTGGGATCCAGCCATTGGAATCGTGTAATTAATGCCGTTATTTATATTGACTTTTTTTATTTTTTATAGTACATTTTTAGTTAGTCACAACTTTTTTTTATTTGTTGGAAGTGACTTAGATTTGGTGGTTTAAAAAAAACAAAACAGAAATAAATATTTAAGAAAAACATACGAATCGGAATATATATCAGTCAATTACTAAATATTATTAAATTTTAACCATTTGCTTATACATATACATGCTTATATACACTTAAAAGGTATGTCATTATAATTATTAGCGACCGTTTCAGTGGAATGGTAACTTCTTATTGTGGAGAATCTTGTTCGATCCCAGGCTCCACTTTCTTTTTTATTTTATTTTTTAACTAAAATTTTTTTTGTGGGATCTGTCTGGTCAGGGTACCCTCAACCTCATTAGGATGAATGAATAGTGAACTTGAATAATTGAATAAGAATTTGTGAAACCGGTTAAGAAAACCTAATGTCTTCCAGCCACGCCAGGTCATAAGCGCTAATTACCAGCTAGGCAGATAACCTTCAGTCGACCCTTGGTCTTATTCTTAGATAAATTTATTATATTTGCATTTGATAAATATCGATTAGTCGTCATTCACGATTTACCCTTTTTTTTTACTAACAATTTTAAACGTTTTCTAACAAACCTAAGAAGCGAGCGCTAATAGTAAAATATATTATGCAGCCATGGACCGGGAATGGAAAGCCATGTTGATATAGAAACACTGTTCGACGCCACTTACACGTGAGAGTGCCAATCATTGATGAATGTTCATGAATGAACTTCTCTTGCCAATAAATCACCCGGGACTTGCATTCCCCCTAACACACGACGCTTGCATTGCAATCACCTACTACTGTCTACTAATTCCAAATTACTGAGCACTTTTGTATAGTAAACAGTACTGGTATAATTAATAAATTTCTACACGAATTTGTGGTGTTACTAAGCGTCCATAATTAATTATTATCTTTTCCTTCCGATTAAAACAAAATTAAATTAAACCGCAGTAGTTTTATGTGGGTGTTGCAGAAAAAATGTTATACTTTGTTTAGCATTAAAAACACCGAATTTCGTTCTCGTTGTAGATTTAACGGTTCATAAATAATGGCCGAATCTAGATTCAATTTTGAGGACAGAAGTTTTGTGATAAACTGCTACTAGACGTGCGAAATGGTTTTAGAACTGCAAAGAAGATTTCGAAGAGAAGTTCACTGCTCCTCCGAGGCGAATTAGAGATTTAACACTTGAAAACAAATTGTCATCAGTTAAATAATCTTTGTAGAGGAGAGTATTTTGAAAGAAAAGAAAGAAAAGCTTTATTATGAAGTACAAGCAAAACACTGGTACATACAAATATTAAGAGTAACGTTACTACATACTGGGTGGAGTGGCTAGGGACGAGTGGGGTCTGGGGCTAAAGCTGAGATATATATGTATAAGAAAAGGATAAAATCCTGGGAAGTAGGGAGGTCTTGGAGGGATGCGGTTGCTTACTTAAAAATAGCAGGAAATATCGGTGACTCCCATGAAGTCACGAGGCAGGTATACAGTTCTGCTCAACCCCCTTCTACTTTTAGCATTATATATAATATTAGCATTATAAAACTATCGACTCATCCCGGCTTGGAATAAACGTGGTTTGAAATGTATCGTTTAATGCCTGGAATTCTATAGTTTATAAAGGGTGTCCCAGAATTAACGCAAGTTTTGATTTAAATAGAAAACACAGTTTTTAGTATTTTTGTTGTTATTTTTTTATTGAATTATTAATAGGATTGACTCGGTTAGCGTTACGAAATTGCCAACAGTAAGGCATAAATAACTTTAAACATAAACGCATAATGTACCAAAAATAATATATAAATAACTATTCAATTTATTCAAAACAAAACAAAAAAAAAAAACTGATCAACAATTTAACAGTCAATTTAACCAGGCCCAATTGTTATATTGTTATATACCCAATTGAAGTAAATAGGATAGGGTTATTTATGGAATAACACATCAGGAACATGGCTTCCAAGACTTTGCCGGCAGATACGCACTCTTTCGTTGATATTCCCCATGTCCATGTGACATAAATGTGGTTGAACTTCGTTGCTGCAGCGTTGAATTTCTTCTTTTAATGCACGGGTGGATATGGGCTTGTTGACATACACCTTTAACTTCGAATAACCCCATAAAAAGAAATCTAAAGGTGTTAAATCACACGATCTAGGGGACCGATTCTGATCACCGAAACGAGAGAGTACACGACCTAGCAATGTCTCATGCAGTATTTGAATTGTTTCATGGGCTGTATGGCATGTGGCACCATCTTGTTGAAACCACATATTGGCCACATCAATATCATCCAATTTCGGCACAAAGAACTGTGTTTACGACGCCGAATTGATGTTCCTGGATTTTCAACAACACTCTCACGCACTGCTTCGATATTGACATTTGATATATATATATTCCTTTATTGTGCTATAATTACAATCTGCCTTTTATAAGGCAATAATAATTAAGATAAATGCTCTCATTCATACCATATTTACAGTTCATCATTCACTCGCTCATTCATACAATTCTTACAGACAGCCCAGAGACCTCCCAAATCCACATGCGAAGAGAAAGCGGAGTCTTGGGAAGTCCCGAGTGGTACAGTGCAATGACTGTACTAGGGGATCAGGGTGGTTGGATAGGTTACTTTGGAATTTCATGAACTTGGACGGGTTGAGAATGTAAGGTATGTTAAGATCGTTATGAAGGGTTGCTGACATAATAAGGGGCATGTCGGGTCGTCACGTGGGGGGTGCCTGGTTACCCTAGCCCTGGTGACAAGTGAGGGTGGTTTGAGTTTACCTGGACAATCGTTTCATGACGGCTTTACTATCTGACTCCATTATTTAATAGGTATGTGCCCCGACAGTGCACTATGTTCAGGAGAAGAGGTATAGGGTAGGTAGGTAGTTTGTGTGGTCTTGGAATGACCTCGAATTCACACTCGGTATCTGAGGGTAGGCGAAATCCCTCCGGATCCCAAAGGTGAGTGTGAACCGGAGAGAGGCAGACTGAATCGCCGTATGGAACACTGCTTGGTAAAATTCGTAGGGCCACGACAACCGTTGTCCACTAGGGAGAGGTCTCTCCTAAGGAGGTGCTAGTTTTAGCGAGACGAAGGCAGAGATTCCAACTAGGAAGGTGTGGGGTCTGACAACGCCGGACTAAAACGTAGCGAGGCGTGGAGAGGAAGAAATGCTGAGGCCCAATTATTTTCCTCGTTATCGTATCCAATAAGATCTAAGTATGTGGTCGGGCTTTGTGTAGGCAGCCGAAGTTTTCTACCTGATGTGGGGTAGCGGTTACCCACCCGGCTTGCAGCTGTGACTTCTTTATTGTTTACACATTTACAATGACTTATTTATGTTATTTAAATTTGTTTAAATTAATTTACAATATATATACAATAGAGTATAGGGTGATTTATGTTATGTAGTTTAGCGGTCGCTACAGGGCATATACTATTGTTCTCAAGACTTTTGATTGAAAGGATGGATACGCCTGATGTTCGACTTTTTTGCTGTCCCCCATAGCTCTATTCCGTATGTCCAGATTAACTTAAGTATAACTTTGTAAATTAGTAATTTGTTTTCTACAGTCTATCAGAGTTAATAGCATATTAGAGACTGTCTCATAATAATAAAGGTTTCATTATCATTTAAAGTGGACTACTCTAAATAGATAGCCGCGGTGAGTGGCTGGTGATGAGTATGTGGCCCCTTAAAATAGAGACATACGCAGTAGCCACTATGATCTCGGCATACACACTTTTACTCTCTTGTTTTAAATCGAAAACTTTTTCTTTTTAAATAAGATTTAGATCACAGTTGCTCCATTAATATTTCAAACAGCGAAAAAGTCTCCATCGCCTGCCATTATCTCTTTAATGCCACTCAGTTTTGTATCAAGAACTTAATTTCACTAACATCGATTCCACATAGAGACGATAGAATCCAGAATGACGATAGTTCATATCGAGAACCCCTCTCTCCTACTGAGCTTAATTATTGCTTGCCATTAAAATTAATAATAAAATTCTAGAAAGCGTTTTCTACTGGTTTTCTCCATTTTATTTTATAAATTGATCCATTTTTCATATAAGGAATTTTAAGTATTTGTAAATACTTCAACTTCATTTGCATCTGGCTTTATTGCATGAGGACACCATGTGTCTAAAGAGTGCATTCCTTCTCATAAAATGGAGTGCCAAACATAAAAATCGTTAACCGAAAATGTAGGTAATTCACTCATGTTTAATTTAACACAAAGTTAAGTTATTCGAATAGTGTTTTTCAAGTTACCAGCAAAAAAAAAAAGCATTATTACAATTCCGGTAAAAATTCGGGGTGGCACAGTTGAAATTCGTTAGAAGTAATATAAATAACGTAATTTAGAAAATTTTCAGAACTTCTCCGAAACTTTTCACTGAGTCATTTCTAGTCACCATTTGACTGGACTATCAGTCGTTCAAGACGTTTCATCTCTATTCCAGAATATAGATTCAATCTTCAACATCCTGAATATTCGCTCCTTCTTTACTGAAGATAACATGTACGTTGGGGGTAAATTAACATTTGAGCTCTTTTAGATTAGAGATTGAAGCTTGAGACTCGCAATACATCGCCAGCCCTTTTAACTTCCGATATTGTCAATCACTAAGAGATAAGCAAATTAGTGATTAGGCACCGTCCACGCGTATGTGGCAGCACGACACCAAGTAGCCCCTTCATCCCAAGCGTCTAATATCATGACGACGGCTATAGTTACAAACGAGTGAGATGGGGAAATATAAGATTTGCTTTAAATTCTAGTACGAACTTTAAATTAAGCAACATTGTCAATGAAAGCGCTAGTCCGTATAACAAATACTGTTTTGTGGCTTTATGTATTGTTGTTTATGAATGTGCTTCAAATCGTGAATCGTGAGGATTTCGTTTTGAAATTGCGAAACTGCTAATGAGAGGCAAACCTTATATAAACAGATCAAATTCACCCGGGCTTGGGATATTTCGAAACGGCTAGTGAAAGTAAAAGATTGCCCACGACCCACGCCGGTGTACCAAGTTCGGTGAACCGTTAGATTCGAAAAACGTTTTCGCCTTAAGTGACAAATCGTATCGGGCCCGACTCATTTCACGATTTTTTTTTTTTCATGCTTCCCGGTCTCCTATTTTGACTAATAATTAATCGGTACAATTTGTGGTATTACGGAATATACTTTTAGAATTATTTGATAAAAGAACTTTATTATGATAAAATTACAATATGCCTCATTGGGCAATAAGTAATTGTGATAAATGTTTTCATTCATGACATTTTTACAATTTTCATTCACTCGCTCATTCATACAGTATTTACAAACAGCCCAGAGACCTCCCAAATCCACATGGTTGTCACCTCCCTCGCATGCGAAAGAGTAAGGGGAGTCTTGGAAAGTCCCCCACGCTCCTCCGTCGCCCCGTCACTGGATACAACCAAGTAAAGGCTGACCAAGAGCGGAGAGCCCCAGACACTAATAAGGACATGATTGGAGAAACTGGCCAGTGCCAAGACTCCAACTGTTACACATTTATAGCAGGTCACGAGGCCACTGCTGTTTTAGTCTCCGAGGAGGATCATAGGGATGAGTGGTGCTGTGCAATGGCACACGAAGGGATAAGGGTGGTTGGATAGGTTACTGTGGAATTTTATGGACTTGGAAGGCATGATTTCATGAATGTAGGGTATATTTAGATCGTTATCAAGGGTTTTGTTGTTGACGTAATGTCCTTTGAAGTAGTTTGTGCATTTGTCCAAAGCGTCTGTTTAGTTCTTGTCTTTTTAGCCTCGTATGTGGGTTCCAGGTCAGCCGTTTGTTGAGATGGAAGCCTAAGTACTGTACTAACTCGGTTACAGGTAGAGGAAAGGGATTAAAAGAAACTAGTGAACAAGACTTCCGGCAGAGGGTGAAAGTAATGTGGGAACACACTTTTAGAATTAGTGATTGATTCTACGATTTTTCTGACTGCTGTTGTACAACGTACATACATACATATAGACAGGTAGACCATATGTTATCCATTTTGCTGAATGTCCTAATAGTTGAAAATTACCTGCCCATGTTCATTTTAGTGAATAGGTCTCATGCAGGTTGGTTTGTCAGTAAGTCAGAAGGAAACGTATAAATAACCCATTATAAACATCCGGTGGATATTGCTTTGCATAATTGATTTAATGGCTGCATAATTGAACCGAAGTACTTTACAAAAGTGGGTTACTGACCCTTCACCGGGTCGGAGGGGAAAGCCAGTTTGTTGAAGCGTGTTACTTAGCACATCGCAGGTCCGGAATTAATCGCAATGGGAGATCGAGTGATTATCTGCTATCGAACTCTCGACAAGAGAATTGTCCTTCTTTTACGACAGTGAGCCGGCGGGGAAGGATAAACTGAATGGAACAGAAGCCAAGGAAACATGACCCGTCAAGGCGATGTCAACACGCGTGCGAATCGTTATCAGCTGGCTCACGCACAATTGTCGCTAATATCAGCCTGTATCATGGAGTCTCTCTTATCTCACAGTCTAAATTCCAACAGCGCTAGATTAAGGTTTCACCGAATCGACACGTGGAAACAAGCTACAGGGCCAATTTAACATCAACGAATTTGGTTATGTTTATGAGAATAATCGGACGGAAACCCTCGCACCATGTTTTTTCTCGTTTGCTAATAATAACTAACCATAAAATATAACAAACCATAAAAAGTAATTAATAATACACGAGTAAACTATCAAGCATCCTTCCGTTATGGACCCGTTTATGGCACAAATCTATAATGACCTTATTATAACGATTATCTGATCATCCAAACTATTTAGCAAGATCACTTTCAAGTATCCATCCATCCCTACAACCTTCCTCAGATGTTGAAGTTTAAGTGGCCCCTTGATATTTTGTAAATATCTAGCCACTGGGAGAACTAGCACTATACAGTTTTCTCACGTTTTGATCGTCTGCGGCTCTCGTTTCAGCCTCCTCTGCTACGTAGTTGTGAACCGCCTGCAGGTGGGATTTCTGTGGGGGAATCCTGGGTTATGAATGTGTGCCTACATTATATGACTAACTCTCGGATGATTTGAAACTGAAGGTCTACATTATTTTCGATTTATTTCGCTCTGTTCAAGATGTTTTTCTCAGTGTTAAAAGACTCAGCTATACAAATCCCGGATCAATCCCTATCGTTATCTTTTTCTCTTTAGCTAATAATTATTAAATCTGTCTTTAGCTATTCATTGTCCCTTAAAGTGTTGAACCCAGCCGGTCTTGCTTATAATACTACTGGATTTATAGTCTAGATATTTTTTCTAGTCTAGACCACTCTTTATAAACTACATTACATGTATAGAATGGTGGGTCTACCTTGCAGTAAAGATGGAACACTCGTCTTATACAATACAGAAAGGAAAACTGAAAATTAGTATTTGAGATATTTTACCGTTTTTAAATAAGTACTTCAATCTATTTTGCCTTAAAAATACCGAATGATTGTTGTACAGCCATTTAATATGTTAGGTGGAATCGTACACCTATCAGTAGTATTTTTTTGCTTTCAGCGTCCTTTCCAATCCATTTCATTAATACAGTTAACTTCATAATGGTTGTGTAAAACAAAACTAATCGTGAAGGCACTGATGCTTGCATTAGCATTAACATTTTATGTTCAATAGTCTAGAGGAACTACGAGAAATGATCATAATCGCCTGAATATGGAAGTGTTTTTTTTACCTAGTGTATCATTTTGAAGACTACCTGCATGCATACATGCAGGCAGACAAGCTTATGACGATTGCCACGTACCAGGTTTAAACTTAAACACTTCACACCCTACATTTTTCGAAAGTGGGTCACTTATAATTTATGTCAAATGATTAATGTCGCACGTTAATCCGTGATAAGACGACTGGGGATATCAGTAAGACCGTACAAAAACAACAACTGTATGTGTATTTACAAAATTACAAACTACAGTAATCGCCGAATTATCTCTGGATCATAGATAATCCTTAAGGTGTTGACTGTTCGTCAAACGTCTACTTATAACTATTTTTTTTTTAGAAATAATATTTCGAAATTTTCTTACTCTAGATAAGTCATGTTAAATCTTGTGTAAGTGATTTATATAGAAGACCTTGTACATGTTTTTATTTTTTTAGTGATACACATCTTACTTAGTGTTTATCCTTAGTCTATCTATTTTTGGCTGGGATTTATACGAAGTGAATTTTGAAACTCAACATTACATTTTTGACCTTAAGTAGCTTCACGTTCGTAGGCACAACACAACATAGATATGTGAATTGGAGGGCTAGGAAGTTGATGGAGAAAATTGTTAGATGTTAGTATGTAATGTTTATTATTGCAATACATGTATACAAATTACCTCAATAAATAAAGGGGTTTTGAAAAAAAAAAATATCCGCCCTCATCCCCACCGCCTAAGTATATTTAAGTTTAAATTCATTTTTACTTGTAGATGATGAAAAATAACGTGTTTGTGCCTTTTTGGAGTTCAAGGTCGTCGCGGCTACGATTTTCCTCTTAAACCTCAAACATCGAACAAGAAAATGGATCATATCACAGTTTTGTTCTGACTAACGGAAAATGTTTTTCAAAAAATAAAATTAATTTTTCCTATGGAGTTTTGTTGCATACATTGCATGAATGAAAAAACACAATGAGTACCAAAGCACGATCTTTCTGCTGTACATACATGTGACCTTTTTAATCGAGTTAGATAAGTAATTCACAAATTTGAAATTCTTCCGCATTTCTATGTTCGGGCATAATCAATGTGGAACACTTGAACGTTGAGGGATTACAGTAAATCTTGAAACCCAGATATTTTGTATGTTATGTTACCGCTATAACAACAGACACGGCATGCAGTGGAAAAAAGGAGACTGTGCTGATGGGAAGTTAAAGGTAAAATAACGAGCACTGGTAAATGGCTGGCCGATAGTTTAAACATTTCTTATTCGCAAATGGAGGACGGCATTACCATCTAATAAATTTCCACCTGCCTCCACTCGACTACAGCAGCTTATAGAATGGCGGCATAACGAAGACATGTCGCAGAGCAAATGAGGTCTACTTTTTCACTGAAGCTACTGGCCACTTACGAGCCAATCGCGGAGGGAAATGAAAGAAGTTGCGGAAAAAGCCGGCTTATAAGTGGTTAATGGCGCATGGTGCTTACATAAAGCCATCGATAGCTTACTGGCTAGCTTGCATAATGGCACCTTATCTTACCTGTCGGAGAAATTATCACTGAGCAGACTTTCTTCACGCAGGCGTCTGTTACCTGTACGGAGGTTTAGAGCAAGTAAAGGCTGATGGCTGCCATGGCTTCATGAATGGAAGTTTAATTTTATGACCAATCCTTTCAATAAAAAGTCCTGAGAACAATAGTAAATGACCCTTATTACGTCAGCAACAAAACCCTTCATAACGATCTTAATATACCCTACATTCTTGAACTCATCCCTTCCAAGTATATGAAATTCCATAGTAACCTATCCAACCACCCGAATCCCGTAGCACAGTCATTGAACTGCACCACTCATCCCTATAATCCTCCTCGGGGAGTCCTGGCAATGGCCAGTTTCTCCAATCATGTCCTTTCTTCCAAAGATTTCCTACTTTTTCTATTCAAGTGACTAATCATTTCATGCGATCCCAGAGCCGTCCCCCTAAAAACAATCCTCGGTGGAGTCAGGGTCACTTGATCAAGTGGTATCAAGACTTCGCATGCCTTCTTATAAAAATCATCAATTTTAACAAAGTATTCTTTTTCTCGATAATTACTGATAAAACAACTTTATTGTGCTAGAATTACAATATGCCTTATTAGGGAATAAGTAATTGAGATAAATGTTGTCATTCATGCCATATTTAAAATTTTCATTCACTCGCTCATTCATACATTATTTACAAACAGCCCAGAGACCTCCCAAATCCAGATGGTTGTCACCTCCATCGCATGCGAAAGAGGAAGTGGAGTCTTGTGAATTCCCCCATGGTCCTCCGCCAGCCGCGTCACCGGATACGAGCCAGCGGAGCTTGACGAAGAGCGCGAGAGCCACATACGCTCTCAATTGTTGAAACAGAACACAGCCGAGATTCGAAGACGGACAGGACTTCTTGATTTCTGTTCAAATGCCGGTCGTGTCAAGGCCAGGTTCTCGGTGGGTTTAGTTAACTCTCCTAAATGTGAGTACTGTTTGTTTTATAAAAATGACCTGTCACCAAGTACTTCGTCATCAGTTCTATGCCATCGTGTTTATCACATATCTGTGAATATATTAACTCAAGGTCGCATATGCTCAGGATAGTGTACTAGTCCTACGTAATCATCGTAGGTGTTTACATCGTTGTTTTCCTGATTGTAGAAGCAATAGTCCACGCTATTCTTTGTCACGATGTTCAGAATCTTTCAGAGTTTTCTAACCTCTCGTTAGCTCTAAACAAATTATTTCCTAGATAATGGAGACAACCTATATTTAAAATACAACTCTTTAGTAACTCATGTATACATAGATGTACATATGGCCAAGCTCATTCAAAGCCCGGCACATGTTAAGAAAATAAATATTCTATTTTATTGTGTAACCTCGAAATTCCTTAAAATGCTACCCACTCCTTGGATTTTATTGAGATCCCCCAATTCCATGGCTTAGGAGATGAGGAAATTTTCTTTAGTGGCAAGAACGATATGATGCGATACGACAATCTCAACCTATCCTCAAGTGGACTGCTTCGAATTAATGAAGATAACTTTAGCTATTGCCGAAACTGAAATGTGAGGCTATACTTTTGAACAAGAGCATAAGAAAGACGTGCTGTACGATGTTCACTGCTTAACACGATTAAGTTGTCAAAAAAGTTTCATCCTACGATAATGATACCGTAATGATGAATACTATTTTGTAGTTTTATTGAATAATTACGCATTTTTTTCGATTATTTAGAAATGGTGAATATTTATTTTTAAAAAATCTGTACTGTTATAAAAAGAAAATTATGTACAAAATTGAATACAGCATTATTACAAAATAAATCCTACTCATGTAGATTATATAAATCGACAACATAAAAATAAATTAGCTAATAAGGTATTTCTAGGTTCTCTTTCAAGGTACTTCTCTGAGTAATTAAAGTACCAGACGTCATCAAAGGCATATTCAGCAAATCTATATTCGTGGAAATTCCAGTTTTTAAAGAGAGCACAAAAGATCTGAAAAAAATAAATTAAAAAATATTGAAGATCCATGTGGTATGCATTTATACATCATTGTGCAGCTTAGGATGGTCACTATACAATATTAAAAAAATAGTCTGGATACATTTGGATAAAAAATACTTTATGTATTGAAAAATTAAAAACGAAAATGTACAATTTGTACATATTTTTTTCAAAATCTATTATAAGGCATATTGTTTCTCATCTGAATCAAATGTTATCAAATGAAAAATACTAACCCTCTGAAGTAAAGGAATGTTTGAGGTAATTGTTACCTCAAATTGTGACCTACGAGGGGGTTGTGTTCATTGTATCATCAGTCAATTGGTTCTTTGGATTGACTTCTGCCCGATTAAAAATCCTGAGTCGTTGTTTTAGAATGACTTAATAAATATTTAAGAAACTCACGAAGAATCACCAGGAATTTTTCTTCATTTCTAAGCCTTTATTTTATTTATATATAGTACAATTAAAATTCGGTTCTTAATTGATGAAAAAAAATCTGCTATACCATAATATTATATAATAATGGAGAGGCTAATGGTAGTTAAATAATCCAATCGATGTGAGGGACAAACTATTTATTGCGTAGGGAATAAACCACCTGTATTATTTAGATATCCGCCCGTTGCGGGTCAAACCTTGATAAATAAATATATTTTTGTTTGTCACTGTGTATGAGAAAAAGTTCTTAAAATACTGTTGAGCTCCAAAAATCTATTCTATTATTTATTAATAGGCGGCCACGTGAACTTGTTGATCCAACTATAGTGTGGAAGACATCCACGCTCCAGTGATCCAGTACTCTCGCGTCATTGCGTGATCAATCATTCACCGGACCGCAGTACGCATGTTGCACTGACGTGCTGTTCTTTGATATGATATAACAGCTAGTAAAGTGTGCGACCTTTTTGTCTTGATATCCATTAACATATGGAATCAGAATCTTCACTAATCAGGCAGCGGTGCTCTTGATGCAATAACGTCACTGCATTTAAGGATAACCTTTATAGAGGGACGACATCATTAGTGAATTATAGCAAAATTGTGAAATAAAGTTACAGTCCAACTAAGTACATAGACTATATATCCATGAGTCAGTTGAGTTTTCAACTGAGTTCTTGGAAACCGTTCAAAGTTGATTTGTTAGAAGAAATAAACATATGACAACATGATACTCACATCTTAATAATGCTGTTAATGTGTTGTAAAGCAGTAGATTAGTTTAGGTTATATTTACAAATTTATAAATGATTAGACTTTCTTTATGCACTGGTAATTATCATGAAGTAATTCATCAGACCTCATGAAATATTCTTTTTTATTAAGGGTTGGTTATGTTAAGATTACGTCTTTCGTTATTTGCTAATATTTTACTAAGTATGTCTCCAAATATTATCTTATTATATTTATTATTAGTTGTAATGATTATTAGTAGTTGAAATACGCATAAAAAAACAAACGAAGAAGAGAGGATAGGGGCACCGTTGACAGGTAGTCCATTAAATACATTTTAAATATTCTACAAAAGCTATTTGGTATTTTCGACTAAATATTCTTCATTTTATATGCTAAAAATCCTAATTTGAATAGCCCCTTAAACAAAGCGGAAGGAAGTCGTAACCCTTTGAGAACATCCGGAAGCATCGGTTTCAATGGCACTAAAACATCTTCGGCATGTCTGCATATGTTACTGAGGGGAAAGTGACTTGGAACTGGATAGATGCGCAATATTGCAATCTTCATCTTCCTTGCACATGAGATTTCTAAAGACAAAATTGATCATTGTGCGAGAGATGCGACACTGCTCCGAAACAATGAAAGGAGCAGACATTAATGAGATGGGACAAGGAATAGGGAGAGGCCGGGATAGGTAGCTTCCTGTCGCGGAATAGGAGGCGGGCCAAAATTGATTGTGTATGTAATAGCAGTTGAAATTACATCATCGTGTCTATTTTCCATTAATACATAATTCAACATTATTATTTACTAATAGATGGAACCTCTTTATTTTCAAGCATTAAAGAATCCTCGTAATCTATCAAGCTAATGGCACTATTGAAAAACTTAATAAAATTATTATTTTCTAATTAATGGAAAATATTGAGTAGGCTATCAAATTAAAGATATCTACTATGTATCATTAGCGGAGTACAATAACGAAAAGTCGTCTTTTTCGCAAGCCCCTATGTAGAAACATAAAATAATAACCCGGGATGATACAAAGTAAAATTTACACGATACCAATTAAAAGAATAGATTATGGTAGGTAGTATAATGTATTTAAACAAATTTTTACTGGCAGTCCAAAAAAACAAAAAACAATTCAATTATAGTTTTCTAAAAGGAACAAACACTCAAAAGAGAGAATCCATAATTTAAAATGTTTTTTTAGTCTCTCCAAACATATTTTATTTACATGACTGGTTGACTTTTCGTTATTCAGACACCCTTAAGACTAAAATTGAAATAAATTGCATATAAAGCAACATGTAAGTATTCTTAATAAATAACTCAAATGAAACTAAGAAACCTAATTATCGTAATTAAAACCCCCATAAAATAAAAGGATATTTTAGTCCTGAGGATCTCCGAAGAGACGAAACTTTGACTGGTGGTGTGATGTATTATATAATATATTTGGAGAGACTGGTGAGATTTTCAGAAAAATTTAATTCTCACACAGTGTAAAAATTAAATTATAACTACTTTACTATGATAAAATTACAATCTGCCTCATTGGCCAATTTGGCAAGTAATTGTGATAAATATTTTCATTCATACTATATTTACAATTTTCGTTGTCCCTTCATGTTCGTTGTCACCTCCCTCGCATGCGAAAGAGGAAGCGGAGTCTTGGGAAGCCCCCCCCCCCCCAAAAAAAAATACCACTTAGAAAGAAATATAAACAACTTTAGTTGAAAAATGTTTTTAAAAAAGTTATTTTCTTGCCAGGTGACTTCTTCCGAATTACTGCGTGTAGAAATGTATTTTCATTACAAAAAATAGGTTTATCTATAGGTTCCTGGTGAGGTATTTATTTTCTATATTGAGTTATTAATTTGCGACATATTTTGTTTGTTTGATTCTGATTTTGGATGACGGGAGTTTGAATTAATGAGACAGATAGTGGAGTGTAAATCTACTGATAATGTTGTCGAATTGGTTGGCGACCACCCAGAAGTGTCATAAAAGACAAGGTCAATGACAACAAATCCCGCTCGACTCTTACACAAACATTGTGTACGATATAATACATAGTCCAGATTGTCTACTAGCTTCAACATTTCATTCATAGGACAATTCCAGTTGTCTCGGAAATAAATATATTCTGTATTAATTAATTTTTTTTTTTCTGTTCTTGTGACAAATATGATATATTACTATATATAATAAATAACCATTATAGCCCCCAACAGTTATTTAATTGCAATTACTTGGCTATTTAGAAATGTTATTTATATATAACATTATAATTATAACATGATAAAAGTTATTTATTCGCGTTGTTTTGTTAATATTGTATGTTGATAATATTTCTCAATTTTTAAAATTAATTATTTCTTGGCCACCGAGCAGTATAATTTTTATTTAATAATCAATTACTTCCGTTCCCATTGATTAGATTTTTTTTTTAGGTTTATCATTTTAGATTATTGGCCTCGATATCCTGATGAACAATTTAATGACTTTTAAGGATTTTAATATATTTTTGTTAATAATTATATAAATATATTTATAAGAGTAAAAATTTAATGATCTAATATTTGTAAGTTCTATAATGACGGTATAAAAATGTATGATTAAACCTCCAACGAAAAAGTTATATTTAATACTTTTAAAAAATGGTTTTATAATGAACATTAAGATAAAAACGAAAATGAATACATTATATTTTTTGATGAGTTTCTTCAGTATGGATGTGTAAAGCAGTCAACATATATCTTTCATGAGCCTATATGGATATCCCTACACCCTATTCACACTAATAAATTCAAGGCTAACAATGAACTCGAAAAAATTAAATTTATTATATATGTCCAGGTAAGGTACCTTAATTTAAGCGAGGTTTGATTAAGTTTCCAATAAAACTGTTAAAGTAAAATAACTTATCCTATCCTTAATTATTCACTGTAGTTTTCTAGATGTTATTCACAGTAATTTTATTACAAAAAATTTGCATCGGCCGGGAATCGAACCCGGGCCGCCCGCGTGGCAGGCGAGCATTCTACCACTGAACCACCGATGCTGCTGATGATCATCTGAGGTGGTCTTTAAGTCTACTTAAATTTATTTAGGTTGTTTTCTTGCTCAACAAACAGTAAGAGGAGAGTGACAAGGACTGGGGTAGTAAACATTAAGGGTCTTATATGTCTGCATTGACCACTTTACAAATAAAGACTTTCTCATTCATTGGTTACTGAGGTCTTCAGACTACGGCTCGCGAGCACCAGCAATCAGGCCGACCATACTTTATTTTGATTACATCGTAAAATTTACAAAAGTCTGTCGTCTCACTTTTTTCGTTAATTGATATGAAAGTATAATTATGCATAAAACAAATTATAAATGCCAAGTAAAACAACAGATAAAAATGAGATGAGCTTCATTTTCCCCTTCGTTGGGTTGGGTTGAGGTGACTGTGTGTGATATCCCATGTTTCTAAATGATAACTAAATAATTTTTAGATGTATTTGCTTAAGTTTTTGCCTCACCTTTTAGACAAAAATTCCAAGAGGTAAAATATTGATCAAAAAGATCAAATGAAAATCATATTGGGCTAGCGGTTTCTGTAAGCTTCTCCCTACAGATGTAGGCTGTTCTTGTTACTGACGGTTTACGTAAATGAAAAATGAAGTGTCAATTATTAAAAAAAGTTACGAATAAATATTCATCGTCTTCAATATGTTGCTTCAGGGTAAATCTGCAACCTAACAAACAATGGATACTACAGCTTAATACCAATCGGATATATAAGGAAATTAAGAAATTTTTAATATAAATTAAAAAATGCTTTTTAAGTGAACTTAATAATAAGCAGATATACAAACGAATACCATGACCACTGCCACCTGCATAAAACTACTGAATACAATTATTTTTATCGTTAACTATTTATTTATTTAATTTTTTTTTTTTTTAGTTAAATTCCTTTATTGTGCTAAAATTACAATCTGCCTTTTATAAGGCAATAAGTAATTAAGATAAATGCTCTCATTCATACCATATTTACAGTTCATCATTCACTCGCTCATTCATACAATATTTACAGACAGCCCAGAGACCCCCCAAATCCACCGCGAAGAGAAAGCGGAGTCTTGGGAAGTCCCCCACGCTCCTCCGTCAGCCGCGTCACCGGATACTAGCCAGTGGAGGCTGACCAAGAGCGCGAGAGCCACAGACGCTAAGGACATGATTGGAGAAACTGGCCATTGCCAGGACTCCCACTGTCACGCGTTTATAGCAGGTCACGAGGCCACTGCCGTTTCAGCCTCCGAGGAGGATTATAGGGATGAGTGGCGCAGTGCAATGACTGTGCTACAGGATTAGGGTGGTTGGAAAGGCTACTGTGGAATTTCATAAACTTGGAAGGGATGAGTTCTAGAATGTAGGGCATGTTAAGGTCGTTATGAAGGGTTTTGTTGCTGACATAATAAGGGGCATTTACTATTGTTCTCAGGACTTTTGATTGAAAGGATTGGATACGCTTGATGTTCGACTTTTTTGCTGTCCCCCATAGCTCTATTCCGTATGTCCAGATTGGTTTAAGTATAACTTTGTAGATTAGTAGTTTATTTTCTATTGAGAGATGGGATGTCCTTTGAAGTAGTCTGTACAGTTGTCCAAAGCGTCTGTTTAGTTCTTGTCTTTTTAGTCTCGTATGTGGGTTCCAGGTCAGTCGTTTGTCAAGATGGAAGCCTAAGTACCGCACTGTCTCGGATACAGGGAGAGGAATAGAATTAAAACTAAATAAATATTACTAGTCAACATTAACATTGATAAAAAAAAATCGTTCCAATTTCGGTACCACCCCCGGGTATAATATATACGTGTGTGTAGGTAGTACAGTACATATATATACTGTGTGGATTACAGTGTCTATATACATTTAATTATAATAGATATAATAAAAAGGAATAATTATTTCTATCACATAAATCAATAATAACTTCAAGTTCCATACAAATGATTAGGCCAGGTAAACAGCTGTTGGGCTTCCTTAAGCGTCAGTTGCAGTTCACGGCCCGTGGAGTTAGGTTGTGGGTTGGTTCTTCTGTAGTTGTCCTCTTCTGGTAATTGTGTAACTACAGTGCTTTTACTTATTGTGTTGATATTCCAATGCTCATTGGTCAAGATAGTACATAACGAAAATGGATCTTTATATAAGTTTGATTTGCGAATAGGTATTTCGATTCACATAGATCAGCATAGTGCAAAACAAAAATGTATTTACTTGCATTTTAATAATTTTGACTTGGTAATTAGGTAATCTAATCTGTGGGGCAGGAAGTCTGGTGATGGGCCAGGAAATGCTTAGGGTCAAGTGGGGTGTGTCTTGTCTTAGAGGTACTGCGGCTGGTATGGGACGTGTCCTCCTCAGGCCGCATCAAAACTAGGTGGTGATATCACACAGATCGAGGAGCTGGCAGAAAAAGCTTAGCATGGGCAAAGGCCAAATGAAGAAAGCTTTGAGGGAAGACAAGAGAAACGTGAGAGGAAAAATCTAAGAACAGTTCTATCGCAGGAGAATGGAGTGACCCAGACGAAAGTAGTTGTCGCAGGGTAGAGTGTTATGGTTTAAGCTTTATAAGGTAAGGCGCCATCTTACATAGTTTTGACCACAATACTCCATCATGTGAGGCACCTTTGTCCGAGTTACTCCAGTCTTTTGTTTAGAGCCGCTCTTAGATTCTTTTCCCTCAAGTTTCTCTTGACTTACCTCACTGTTTTCTTCCTTTGACGTTTGGTTTTACTAGGAACTTTCTGTCAGTTTTTTTACCCCAGTGATATTGACATCTAGTTTTGAAACGATTTAAGCATTGGCTCATCTCAGCGACATTATCTTTAACACATGACACGCATGAGTATTTTTTAGCTCTGAACTTTATTTTTATCCTCATAGCAATAAAAAGGATTCGGGTATTTTTGGGAATAGGGACCCCTGATTGTTTTCAATCATTTCTCTTGTATATTATCTGTCAATAAAAGGTTCGGGGAAAGTGTTTAGTAAAATATGTTTTAGTGTTTGAATTTGCGGTGGACAAAAATTTACAATGTCATTTATTAATTTATTGAACAAATTATTACCGCTATTTCATTTGCGCCTTAAAAATTCACACAAATATGAGTCAATCAAATTTCTTGTACCATGTTCTTTTTTGTTTCTTGCCTTTGCTTGTGCCCATAACGATTCAATTCGTTGTGTATGACTACCTGTAGTGGGGTCTACGAAATTTTGTGAATGATTTTATTTTATTTATTTTTTTTTCTTAGCTCTCAAACTTATAAAATAGGATAATGGGGGTATAGGATGCCCACATGTCAAATATAATGGTTGTACCAAGGTGAATACATTATGATATTGTTTTCAGTAATGTTTCCGATATACGGTCTGGCACGTAAAACTTGAAGCATTGCTTATCTTCCCGACAAACACCTCCGAACACCCATTGATTAGGATAAATTCTACCAACGTGATTTTTGTGCCGAGAAAAACTAGATTCGTCTATCGCAACAGTTTTCCCTGGCCCTCAGACCTTTCTGAAATTTTTTAATAAATGGTTTGCGTAAACTTTTCGAAACATATTTTTCCAATCAGAACATAGTTTCGGTTGCTAATCCTAGTTCCTCTTGACAAAATTTAGTATATGTACATTATTTTATCCAGCAGTATAGCAAAATGACAAATTTATTAAATGGCAAAGTACTGTTTTCCAAAAATGTTCCTTTTCTCAATCCAAAGCTTTCTTTGCAGCCTCTCACGTTGCAACCCCATTTATCCTTTTCGCCTAGATAAAGTTTCATTTGATGGCCATTAGAACACATTTTTTTCACTATGAAATAGGGGGGGGGCTTAGATTGAAGAGACAAAACCGCTTTTTCCTTCGTTTCTACTTCAGCAGCTAAATCAAATAACGGCATTATGTTTCCCCTCAGGATCACAAAACTAAACTGAAATATTATCAGGTACCATGTTTCACTAAGACGGGTCAAAGTAAACATAAATATAGATAAAAACATTACAGGAAAGGTCAAAGGTGGCAAAATAAACAAAACCATGCTAGATATCAGTGGGGTTCCTATTCCCAAAATGACCCAACATTAAATATACCTGACAATTAATTCCAGGGAGGGGGGCGGAATGTTGCCCGTCAACTTTTTTTTTCCTATGCCGGATTCGTTAGGACTTTGTTTATGTAGTTACTCTCTCGCAACCATGAGTGAACCCAGTCCAGATCAAATACTTCGGTGAAAGAAAAATGCAGCCTGTCGGTTTTTTTGGTTAATAGTAAGGAGCACTAACCATTATGCCTGGATAAAACTGTAAGTGGGTGACGTAGTCGTGGTCAAAGTCAATTAACTTCGAAGTTATAGTTAGAAGATCTTCTAGTGCTCATTTAAATAAATAAATTAAACTCCATTATGGGAAGCTGCTTAAAGATTGGAAATCTTTTGTTGTGGAAGCTATCGTGTGCTCTTCCAATAGAATGGCTTAATAATTAAATATCAATATCAAACGAGCAGGACGTTGCACATATGCTTAACATATCACCCATACAAGAAGTTACTCATAGACGATACCGCACATTTCTCTATAGTCCTCAGGACATTAAACCTTATCCTCACAGACACTTCCTGAAGACACTTCTGTCACTCCTGAAGGCTGGCTGAAGCTGGAAACTTCATGTAACGCATCCTAGCAGTGAAGTCGATCAACATCTCTTCCTCTATAATAAGACAGGATAGAAGAAAGTAGTGGCCCTTGAAAGTTGAGTCATCGCGTGTAAATTTACGCTTCTCTAATGCAAGACTTACAACCGTCGGAAAGGACACACAAACAAAAAGCATAAATATGCAATTTCACTTTCCTACAAAAAGTCGATTAATTGGACAAACTACTGAATAATTGCTTACATTTTGAAGTTTTCAATTAGTTGTCACTGTTTTTAGTTAATTAGTTAATCGTTTTATAATACAAAATCCCGCCTGTGTAACTTTTAGTAATTATTAGTTATAGAATAAAATAAATCGACATGATAGCTCAGTTGGAAGAGGACGTAAACCTTTTGTTCTCGGGTTTAAATATTGGCTGTCGCTATTTTTTGTTTATTATTATTATTAAAAAAATTTGATTATTTTTCTTTATTCTATATTCTTTATATTTTATAGTTGTCATGATATTTGATAGATATGAGGTTGTTTGATTTGTTATACAACGGAGTGGATAACAATGGCTCGATAATAAACGTGGGTCCCGAGGAAAAAGTTCCAGGAACTAAAAGCAAGGACACGACAATGAAAAGGTGGAGATTACATTTTACTTATTCAGTTAATTTTTTTACGATTCACATCTTCAGCGATGTTATCTCCAAGGGCTTTTCATGCTGCCGTGAGCGCGGTAATGGCTTCCACACAATGGGATGATGTGACCGTCTCGGCTGAGGGGGGGGGGGGGTTGTTTGGTTTGGGGGAAAACTACGGTGAGATTAAGAACCTTGGGTTCGACACTTTTGAAGAGAGAGGGGGGTAGGAATACTTTTTATACCTATCGACCACATCCGTATCTTTGTGGGTAGTAACATTTCAACTCGCCTATTCCGCTATAACTTAGCACAGGTGCAAATTATTTGTAGGCTTGGCACTTATCCCTTCAAATAAGCAACAAATTCACGACAGTAACTTAGCGTTTATGATACTCCAATGTGAAGCGCGAGCCAAAATATTTTTCAACGGAATATTATTTTTTGCAATGCATAATTTCGCAGCATTAAATCTTGATAATTCTTATATACTAATAACTTTTCTTCTTGTAATGTACTTTTTTCAAACATGTCAATGTGCATTTCCAAAAAAGCATTAATATCTGCTATGTTAGACTGGTGTATAGAAAATGGATAGTTTTGTCAATACGTTTTGTTTACTTTTAATGGTATCCCCACTCCAAAAAATACCATAATTCTCCTAATTGCAGTCGACACTACCTTCATTACCAGTTTAATTCAGGTTTGACATGAAAGTTCATTTTGATAATGAAAAAGTCATCAAATGCATTCTGCCAAATTTTGCATGTTTAAGTCCTAGAGTTAAAAAACAAACATCATGACCATAGCCATACTACTTACCAAAAAGGAGACCAAATATTCGCGAAACACTCAAACTTAAAAATTTAGAAATTCCCTTTTCCAATACCATATATACCTAGGAGTACACCTTTCAGATTGTACAGTAAATAGCCACGAATATATTTCCTTTTTTTGTGAAATGGGCTCACAGCATTTTGCACAATTTATTTAACTTTTCCCTACTCGTTAGCTACTTTTAATACGTGCTTACTTTCAAAAATCTAACTGAGTAACAGCCCTGTACAACCTGCTCTGTCTTAGTGAGTCCTAGATGTGCCGTTATGGCGGAAACAAGCTCTTCCCCGATCATCCGACGAAACCCCTAGCGTTTACCATGAATGTATGAACGCCTTGACTTTGTTGTTGGGACTTTGTAGACTGCCTTAGATGAACATTGTTCATGAATTTTATTTTTGCTCATAAGTACAATATATAGAGATAGTGAGGTTTATTGAAAACTAAAACCATGGGCTTCATATCAACTCCACGAACTCCATTCTACAAAAAGGCCCGAAATTACAAATCACAAAAAATAAATTCACTTTAAGTATTCCTGTGCTTTTCTACAAGTATTTAAACACATAAATCTTGGATCTTTTTAATATTTCTTGATTTCAATAGAATATCTTCTTTTTCACGAATATGCTCATGAGACATTTACCGACGGAGCCTTCAGTTGTAGATGCATGGCAATGTCGGTTACTCTTATTAGTGTTGGTGGATACTTCTTAGCATATATTATGCCATGATATATATTATGTTTTTACATGTTAGATTCAGTATTCATTTAAAACATAAATTCATGTTTTCTCATGGGGATAAATGAAGCAAAACGGGACGGATCTAAATATTGAAAATATTTCTAAATTTTTAAGTTTGAGTGTTTCGGGAATATTTGGTCTCCTTTTTGGGAAATAGTATAGCTATAGTTATGATGTTTGTTTTTTAACTCTAGGACTTAAAGATGCAAAATTTGGGACATTATCACAAAAAAATGCCTAGGGCACTTGTACTGCATAGTCAGTAGTCAGCCTTGCTAAGTACTGTAACATGGGCATGCTTCTTCCTAAAAGCTGTGCTTATTATCTCGTTAGAAAGGTTTTATACTCGCATGTCGCCATACTTACATCCGTCGTAGATTGGTTAAAACTATTGAATATCCCTTTATTTCCCATGAAAAACATCAATGCCAATGCAAAATGGATTATTCAAGGAAAATCGCAATTAAAGGTTGCATCCTCCAAGTGAAGGTTTTTGTATTCACTTCCTACGGCAGGATGAGCAATGGAGGTCATGCCAGGATATGCAGGAGTAACTTAATTATATCTCCATGGAGGAGAAAGATTGCAGCCGCATCTCGGAAGATGATGGAGTCTGGTCTTGCAGACTGATGAGTAGGATATTGCGTGGTCTGGCATCAGTAATGGAGAGATCACGAACATTGCTTAAGTGCCCAACTGCCGCAGGGGAACTTGAAGAGCCTAAACCTTTTCTTCGGCGATAGGACATCTAACTTCACTGTCAGCCTGTCTGTTGTTGCTGATACCGAAGGGTAGAGCTGGACTAGGAATGACATACCTTCATTACAATAAAGTGTGCTGTTAATGATATCAATAGTGAAATAAATTGTTTTTATGAAATAGAGAAAGTGACAATAAAGGAAGAATAAAATGATTAAGATCGTTATGAAGGGTTTTGTTGGTCACGTAATAAGGGGCATTTACTATTGTTCTCAGGACTTTGATTGAAAGTATTGGATACGCTTGATATTCGACTTTTTTGCTGCCCCCTCATTGCTCTATTCTGTATGCTCAGATTGGCTTAAGTATAACTTTGTAAATTAGTAATTTATTTTCTATTGAGAGATGGGATGTCCTTTGAAGTAGTCAGTACAGTTCTCCAAAGCGTCTGTTTAGTTCTTGTCTTTTTAGCCTTGTGTGTGGGTTCCAGGTCAGCCATTTGTCGAGATGGAAGCACCGTACTTAAGTATCGTACTTAGTACTAATAGTGGTCAAGATTTGCGGCAGAGGGTGAAGGTAATGTGTGAACATTTTGTTTCATTATCTTTGTTCCGCCATCGGTTACACCAATGCTCGATCTCAAGGTGTTTTTGAAGGGTATGGGATACTATATCGGGGTCTGGGTGGGATAACAGGACTGCAGAACCAAATGAAGGAACACTATCCAGATACAGTCCTGCTGGAAGCAAAGGACTTACTTAAATGTGCTGCAGGATTGTGATTAAACCTTTTCACAAACAATACCTTGTTTCAATTTCAAAAACAGCTGTTACCAGTAGTCGCTGAAGTAATTAAAAATATCTGATAAAGTGAATTATCACGATTATTTTTTAACTGAGGGCTTTGTTGTTGTTTGATTTTTCTTTGACTATTACTACCAACATTATGTATTAATCTACAGTTAAATAATCTTTGTAGAGGAGAGTCTTTTAAAATAAAAGAAAGAATAGCTTTATTATCAAGTACAAGCAAAACACTGGTATACAGAAATATTAAGAGATCAGTTAGAACATATGGTACATATAAGGTCTAAGAACAAGTAGGGTTCTGGGGCTAAAGCTGAGACATGAATGTATAAGAAAAGGATAGTTCTGGGAAGTAGGGAGGGTTGCTTACTTAAAAATAACAGGAACCATCAGTGACTTCCATGAAGTCACGAGGCAGGTATACAGTTCTGCTCAGGCCCCTTTTACTTGTTCCTACCATTATAAAAATTACGATTCACCTGTTTATTGCAAATGTTCTGATTGAGGTAATAGTTGCAACCTTCGAAATTAGACCCCGATTTGACAAATTATTAGAATGCACGGCCACAATGGACGATTGCTCTTTGACCAGCTATAAAGCTTCTAGTTAAGTTTCTGTAAAGCTTCTCTCTCAAAACTTATTATTTTACTTTTATAACAACTTTATCATGATAAAATTACAATCTGCCAGATTGGGCTATAAGTGATTGTTCTATACGATCTCGTTCATACCAATTTACAATTTTCATTCACTCGCTCATTCATACTATATATATACAGCGGAGGCTGACCAAGAGCGCGAGAGCCACAGACGCTCAGGGCATGTTTAGAGAAACTGGCCATTAGAGCTTATTATTAAATATTTTCTATTTTATTGATTTATAATAATTATTTACGATTAAATATGAGACAATAGTTAAACATGTATTAACTCTTGACACATTTTCGTCAAAGAGGTTATTTATGATGGTATTTTAAAACTTAACACTTGCCGAGATGAGTGATTGGACACAACTTGGAAAAATACAAAAATATGTAATAATTTTTGATCACATTTATCTGTGAGAGCTTGTTCAGTAAAAATTTTATTTTAAACTGTGAGAAAGTTGACTCCATAGCGCGTCTCGGACGCATTTCCACGTTTTCTGGGGGTTTCTGTGCCAAGTGCATTATAGGTGGTAGGTTTTAGAGTTGAGACCTCTTTCGATATACAGTCGTGGTCGCTGTGTTTATATTTGTATACACCTTCTGGTCAAGGCGTTTATTTGAGTCTTAAGTCCAAAGAGAGTCGTCTCGTTTTCTTGTTGTGTACCGGTCGTTACATATAGGTACATAGGTTGACGCGCTACTGCGGCGACAATCTCATTATAATGGTCGTGTTTGAGGAGCAAATTACAAGACTTTTTATTCCGAAAATTTATTAGTAGCAGAAACTTCGGTTAATACGCCAAATCCTGCCTATTTTAAAAACCTGTCTCTGAAACCTGAATGTGCAAGCCAAGGGTCTCTTTTTGTGCTTTTGAATAAATATACGTCGCAGCCGGAAGTTGAACCTCTTGACATACAACGACGTCTTGGAGACGTCATTCATTTCATGTGTGATTGTAGAACTTTACGTCTCCGAGACAGTAAGAACTTTCTTTGGCAAACGCTGCGCAGTATACTATTAGGTTTTTTGACTGCCGCAGGCGTGCCTTCATCTTGGTTTGTTTAAGATGTTTTCCCCCTGTCAACAGTACCGATAAACTAAATCGCATCGGCTAAAACAGTCAACGACGCACGATGAAAGAGGTAATCAGTACAGTACTGACCTCGCGCTACGAACGCCGTAGTACATATTTGATATTATTAACAATTAGAAATAGTGCTCCCAACATGTCTCAGTTGGATGTATTATATGAAAGTGATTAGATTACTCTAGTGATGACAGTGAGATTGAAAATGGTCATCAAAGCCAAATGTGCGTAAACGTGCCTATTTCAAGCTGTGAATCTGATGTGCCAGAGGATGAATGTAATTGGAAAGAAAAAGAAAGTATTGTCAATATAAAACAATTTACTGAAACTGCAGGCATGAACTGCTCTGTTCTACGACGATTGCGTACAAATGCAACACCTATGCGTGTTTTCAAACAAGTGATGACTTTTCTGAAATGATAGTCAGAGAAACGAATAGATATGCAGCACAAATGGGAATGGAACCGAATACAAAAATGAACAAGGACTGGTATCCACTAACAAATGATGAAGTTAGAGCATTGCATTATAATGTCGCAGATAACAAAATCTAAAATAGATATGTATTGGTCAAAGTGAAAAATAATAAAGAAAAACCCATATTTTCAAAAATTATGCCTTGTAAATGTTTTTTTGGCCATATCGCACTATTTTGGCGATATATATCGCGTCGACGCGTATTCTATTCTAGGGGTTAAATATGTTTAATTCACCTACGCTGATCGCGAAGTATGCACGAAGATGCTGTAACGCATGGGCGTGTACCCTGTTGCTCAAGGGACGAGAGTACATTCCTGTGCTGGCTGGTCGGTCCCAACTCAGGTGAAAGGGCTCGAGTCTATCCACAGTGGAGTTGGCCACTTTCCAAACCGTATTCACCTCCGTGCATTGCACAATGACATCTTGTATCCCGTGATTTGTGGTAATGGCCGTTCAGTCTGTCGTCAATTAGCCGTCGATTTACATGCCAGATACAAGATTATAATATATCAAGCCTTAATAAATGTTCTTCAGCATACATACGAAACCGGTGTTATACTTAAATCGTCATCACGTAATAATCCTTCCAAATAATGCGCTTATTATATGTTTTATGTTGGGTCGGCAAGAAAGTGATTTAGGTTTGCACCAGTAGTTAGAGTTATGTTTGTTTCATTAAACTTTTGCCAATGTTAGAATTTTTTTATTTAGAGATTTGGTAGTCGATACCTTTAGGTTCCTATAGAAACAAATTCTGTGTAATTTTGTTACGGGCAGTTTTAACATGGAGTGCAAAATTAACCATTTTCGACACTTTACTTTTTTATTTTCAAAAGGCAAGAAAGCGGCTGAGGCTTGCAAAGAGATATGTGAAGTTCATGGTGTTGATTGTTTAACATAACGCAGGTGTCAGAATTGGTTTAAAAAATTTCGTTCTGGTGATTTTTCACTAAATATGTTGACCGTTCTGGTCGACCTTCTGAAGTTGATGATGACAAAATGAAAGCCATAATTGAATCGAATCGTCATATAACTGTGCAAGAGATTGCAAAACAGTTAAATGTATCACAAACAACAATTGAAACTAATATAAGACGAAAATAGCTCCATAAATCGAGGTTCCACCACGAAAATGCGAGGCCTCACACATCTTTAGCAAAACGTATTGGTCGGGAAGTGATGTCGCATCCCCCATACAGCACCGACCTTTCACCATCGGATTATAATTTTTGAAGTTTACAAAACCTAACAAATAACGCTGACCTCACATCGCACTTGGTTGATTTTTTTGCTGATAAGGACCAGAAGTTCTGTGAGCGCGGGATCATGAAGTTACCAGAAAGATGGCAAAAGGTCATCGAACAGAATGGAAGATATTTCACTGAGTTCATTTTTTTGTACAGAAAAAATTGAGTTCTATTTCACCCTAAAAAAACCGAAATTACTTTCTTCCTAACCTAATAGTTACTTTAATGAGTATTAAAGAATTTTTTTTCTTTGCCCGCACATAGAAAAACTGTCGATTGAAATTTTTTTTATTTTTCGTTGTGAAAACGATTATATTGGCAGTTTTAATGACTATTTGTAATCCATAGTCCTATAAAGCACTCTACATATGGTTTATCAGGTATTCGTGATGGTCATTTTAATACCACCACGCTACATTAAACGATAAGACAGTTTTCGTTTTGATTGTAATATCTCTGAGCATCATGTAAAACTTTCTTTATATGAAACTCATGTTGAAAAACAGTAGCCATTTAAATTTTTCATGCCATTTTTAATGATTAACTTAATTTTATTAACCGTGGAGGCCCCCTCAGATATTAAATATTTTTAAAAAGGACGTGGAGTTCTTTAATTTACTCTACTTAAATTCGTAGATTAATTGATTTATTAGTGAAATATTCTTTACTTTTCAACGATCATCAAATCGATCTGCCATGAAGTATATTGAGTTTCTTAAAGAACCATTCAAAATTATTATAATTATTGTACTTTAATTGTACTATTATAACTAATTACTTTATTTTCGACAATTAATCTCGTTATATAAAATAGGGCCTTCCTGTGAAATCCCACGTCTCTAGCTTGAATAAGGACTTCTAGCTAGCTCGAGAATACAAGTGCACGTTTGGTTCCAACCAAACCTTAAAAATCATCGATCGTTAAGAACTGCTTCACGAGTTGTGATGGTCTGTACAGGGATTTTAAAGGGCAGTTCAGAGCACTAAGTCGGAGACTTGAATGCTATCAGAACAGTATTGCAAATAAGGCAGCCCGAGGATTGGGAAAGCCTCTCGCGCCCTTGGCATTACAGACGCTAGTGATTAGTGTAGATCTTTTTATTTCTCCTGTGCGTTTGCTTCAGCCTTGGTTTAGCCACTGGCCGAACATGTAACGCCTGCGCGAGGACGAAGCTCGAGAGCTACATCGCTAAAAAGATATCTTATGACGGCCTTTAAGATTACAGATAACCTCTCCGTGTTAAGTGGATTCAAATCTACCGAGGTGCTGTCCGGCTGTGTCATCAATTGAGTCTCACAGTGTATTTTTCGGTGTATTACAAAGATTGTTGAAGACAATTACAATACTGAAAGACCTTGTAGCTATTTTCGTCTTGATTTGATTTCTAAGTAATTTTCGAGTGCAAGGCTTCTCTATCCACAGTACTTTGGACGGGTTATAACAACGTACCTTCAGGTGCTAAAATACACTAAATATACTAATATCATACCGGTCAACACACCGTATATGTCTATATTGTAAAACGTGTAAATTATTTGTAGCTAGTTACGTATATGTTTCAAAAATACATCGATAAAAGTATAATATTCAATGTCCTCGCCAAGTTACCTTACCAAGTTGAACGCCCTGTCAAAATAGGGTTCTAAACTGGTTTAGGTTTAAGGCTGTGTCTGGCTGGATTAACGAGAAGAGAAGGGAGTGGGTTTTTCGTCGTAGCTGTTTTTACTATTCCATGTTTGTTTTTCATCCCCTTGGGGTTCAGGGAGTCTTATTTTATCTCCATCTTTTTTTTTTGGAGATGGAGAAATGGCCGCTTAAGGCTTCCTTCCTCATTTCTGTATTGGTAAAAATGACTTTCTTTTTGGAGACAACTTATCTACAGTTTGTGGTTGGTTCTCCCAATGTAGGATTCTTCGCATTGTCCTAGATATTCTACCAAAACGGTATCCTGATGAAAGTGGTCAGAGATCCTTCATTTGAGCTGCGGAGCAACAGTGAGCTTCACGAGATCTTTGAGCTGCCTACGGTGAATGAATTCATCCAACGTAGACATATCAAATTCTTCGACTCCTTGCAATACTTGACAAACCCGGTGTTTAACGCTATAACCCCCGCTCCGTTCCCCCATCGATGGCAGGACGCTGTCGCGGCTGGAACGCTTTAGTCTTAGGTTCTAGGTTTAAGTTTTAGTTTGTAAGTTTTTTCTCCCACTTTTTTAAACTTAAGATGATCCCCATCACTTTGTAATGTATTTATGTCTTTTCCTTTTAACTTCAATCTTATATATGTAACCCAACCTCCTTCAAATGCATCTGCGCATAGCAGAATGAGGAGAAAAATTTGTTATTTCTTGTTCATTGATTGTTCATATATTCACATTGTAATATTTAAAGGGGTTAAGATAAAAAAAAAAAAAGTTATTCTAAAGACTCTTTAATTTGAATATTTTATGTGAAACACTTGTCTTTTTCGTTGAGTTATAATTTTTAAAAGCCCCGCCTATCTTTATTTATTTTTTTTAAATTATCGTAACTAGTTAGAAGTCGGTTCTAGGTGTGTTTTGCTGTGAACCCAGGAGATTGCCAGTGAGTCGAGGTACTTTACTCCTTGCAGAGAGAGCATTATTACTTGGGGCTGTGGGTGGTACCTCTTGCCCCACAGGTCTCGTTTGGAACCACACACACATGATATGTAATTTTCTATGCGCTCATGAATGGTATACTATTGGTAGGCAAAATTGCTTTTACTCATGCTACCTATCCATACTATATAGTCTAATAGTATAGCATGGGGTAGAATCTTGCCTAGCTAAGTGTACCAATGAAGAGATTTGTTCTAATTCATGCTCTTTCGTATTAAGAGGTTTAGAAGCAATGCTACTGGTATGGTGTCATAATTTAAACTTTTATTACTAACTTAATAACTCAAATTCAATTGTCTGAAATCATGATGAACCTAAGACGACTAATCTGTAATGTATTTCCTATAAACTGTTTCTTTGGGAACCGAAGCCGGATAATTGCCGCAATCGGCCGCTCGTGGGATTGCGCGTCCGTCGTGAAATGCCAACCGGGTACCGTATCCTTCCTACTCGTGGCGGCCTTGGGTTCGATCCCCGAGCTTTATTAACGGCTATTAAATGCTTTCTACTTTACCTTGGAATATCGGCAGCATAACGTGTTTTAGCCGTAATTCTTATTTATTGCTACAGGCTGTTGTTGTAGAAATCTAACACAACAAGTTGGTATTTGAAAAGGTACAACACGATTTGGGATGAAGTTTTCGATATGTATTTCAAAAAGGAGAACTTTCACATCCTTTCTCTACTGGTGATTACCTAACGGTAACCGGGCCGTTCATAAGGTGTGTTGGTTTAGGAGTTTCTTTCCTAATCTGCAAGTCTTGAGTGGCTTGGATGGGGGAGTGAAAATTATTATAATTTGGTGATAGTCACCAACGACTTGGGATTGCTGACAATTAGACCCACCACGAATGGAACCCAGCACACGACTAACCCATGTGGGGTAACTTCAAGCCCATTAGACTGCCAACTCAGTTGTGGTAGATTTATGTCTGTCGCACCGTTTTCGTGGATCTTCGTTATCCCCCCTGATATTTAGAGTTTGTTTTACTGTTCTAAATAATTTGACTGTTATACTCACGTAGATTTACATACTGTGTTTACCAATACATGTTTTCATTTCATGATATAACAATTGAATAAATAAAATAAATGAATATATAAGCATACCTAAGGCATACATCAGATATTTCTTCACCCCCTGCAGGCTTTGGGGTGTTGCATTCGCTTCTAGTTATGTCACTTTGTACCAGTGACAGTAAAATTGCTCCCTATTGAGACGAAACTATCCTTGAACACTTTCCATAGGACAACCTTCCTGCCTGATTTCCCCAACAAACAGCCCAGTTATTGAATACAGTAAAATTAGTTAGCCGCTCTCTGATGCCATGCCAATGGCAAAAAAAACGCAAATAGTTTATGTTGGAATATCTAGCTATTTCGAAGTGAAAGCATTTTTGAAGATTGTATCAACAGCAAGTTAATGCGAAAGTAAATAATGAATCGTCCGTTCATGGGATTGAGCAATTTGAATGACATTTTTTTTTAATATTACAAATAATAATGCATACAAAAATTAAATAATAGAAATGTATAAGTAATTTTGGTTTTTAACGGATTTTCGCGGGGTAGTAAGATTATATTTAACGACACGCTATATCTATGTAAAACCCTAACATATTTAAATATCTTATTTAACCTTCGTTTTAACAAATTATTTTAATTACAAAGTTATTATTATTACATAGTAAACATAATGCCCTCTAGGCGATGACAGCCAATAAAAGTTTCACCCCCCCCATATGTAAAAATGATATAATTTATTGTATTTTTATGGTTTTAATGATTCTTTCAAATTCAGAAATGTCTCATCTGTCGGATTGAGTATTGATTTCAGATTGATAGTTTCCTGTCGGAACTATGAATAGGAAATTTCGTATGAAGATTTTGTTGTATAATCTAATAATCTGAAGCAATAAAAAAATATTTTTTCACTGTACAAGTTTTTTCTGAAATTATCAATCTGATTACAAATGTCATTACCATCGTGTTCACAACTTTGACTCTTTAACACTCGCTTTACATAGATACATGATATTTACTTTTATATGATGACCTTATATAGGTCATAAGAATAAATCAAAGTTATGGTAATACTTACAAATAATAACTTACTCAAATTAATGTCAAATTTAAGGATGGTTTTCTCTCTTTCACGAACAATCCACCTAATTAACAATTTGACTAACAATCAATGTATCACATTGTTGAGGGTAGCTGCTTTACGGATGAGTGTACGACTCAACATGCGTTTTATTTTAACGAAGCAACTTTGTTAAGTTTCGCATGAACTTACTTAAGATGCAAGTTGTTGGCAGGCAATAATTTAGTGGGCTTTGCTGAACTTCATGCAAAAAAATTTGAAAATCCAAGTACACCATGATGTATTTGATTGTCATTAGGTTATTGCTGACAAACCTCCTCGTATGCACAGTATATTATATTTCAATATTGATTGCTCATTTCAAGAAATAGTTGTATGCAGGGGCAATGCTAGTTATTTTTGAGAAACTTCCCCCCCCCCCTCAAGTCCTTTATTCAAACATTTTAAACAGATCATGAACAATAAAAGTATTATATATTAGTTGTAATTGGCTCCATCTTCCGCATTACTGGATATAATGCATTGTAAGGAGGGCAGTATTACAAAATATTTATCTTTTTACCGTTAAAATTACAATAATCAAAATATACTGGTCTAGGTGATGGGGCTCACCTTTGGTTTACCAAAACGGGAAACTTACGTACTACAACTCAAAAACTAGAACTTAAAGACTAAAGCGTTCCTGCCTCGACGGCATTCTGCCATCGATAGGGGAACGGATTTTTTTTTTTTTTTTTTTTTTTTTTTTTTTTATTTCAAACCCTTAAACAAATAATACAAGTGATAAAATAATAATAAAATAATTGAGTTACAATTTTCTCCTCTTCCTGCATTCACGTGCATTTGGAGGAGTGCATAAATATAATAATTTTGTTGTGGTTAAAAATTCATAGTTTATACAACACCAGGTGACGAGGCTCACCTTCGACTTGTCACCGACACCAAACACTAAACACTAAAACAAAACAAACTAAAACCTATACCTAGAACCTAAGACTAAAGCGTTCCAGCCGCGACAGCTTACTGATCGTTCGTCATGTATTGCATTTTTTTTTTTATTTTTTTTTTTCAAAACCTCAAAACAAAATAATACAATGTACAAAAATAATAAAATAATTGGATCACAGATTTCTCCTCTTCCTGCATTTACATGCATTTGGAGGAGTGCATAATATAATAAATTTTGTTGTGGCTAAAACTTGATAGTCTCATATTCAACACTAGGTGATGAGGCTTACCTTCAACTTGTCACCGACACCAAACACTAAACACTATTTTTTTTTTTTTTTTTTTTTTTTTCTTTCAAAACCTCTTTATTGATAATATATATGCAAGCACTGCACGGTCAGGGGGCTTGAGCCATGTTGTTATGTTATGTACTAAACACTAAAATACTAAAACAAAACAAAACAAACTAAAACCTATACCTAGAACCTAGGACTAGAGTGTTCCAGCCGCGACAGCGTCCTGCCATCGATGGGGGAACGGAGCGGGGGTTATCGTGTTAAACACCGGGTTTTTTAAATATTGTAATGAGTCGAAAAATTTGATATGTCTACGCTGGATGAATGTATTGCAACGAATCGAAGAATTCGATATGTCTACGTTGAATGAATCGCCATACATTCCATTTTCGAAAGCTTAAAAAAATAATAACAAATAAAATTGGCATTGTTGTGCTTCTTACGATAAACAGTCATTCGGGGCATCGTACAGCAGAGCTGGCCGGAGGACACATTTATATTTCATCAGTTTGAGAACAATACAAATAATCAATCAAATGTAATCGAAAATCCATCGAAAGCAAGGCTATGGCAGTGCTACCTAGTGACTGATTATTCAACTACTAACTAAACGGAACAGATGAAATAATATAGCAATGAACTTTTTTTTTTTGAACGGTTTTAATTGGGAGGTAAGGCTGGGACGTAAGGTGACTTTGATGTACGTGGAGGTCGAATAGTTACTAATAAACAGGAATTAAAAAAAAAAAATTAATTACTCAGCAGTCGACTTGAACGGCTATATAGTGAAAAAAATTGAGTGTAGTCAGACTGGGAGGCTTGGCACCCTCCTGTAATCCAGCCAGGAGGTCGAGAGCTGGGGTCTGTTTGAGCAGGCGATTGGGGATTTTGACTGTGGTAACAGTTCTGATGTGACGACCGCACTAAAATTCTTGGGCTTAACTGCCAGCCATCAACCGATGAAACCTAGCACCCAAGGAAGGTTACTACCTCGTAACTACTGTTACGATCGCATCCTTCACCCCAGGCAGCTCACCCACCGTGCTGCTAAATAGTCGTCGCGCAGACTATGATGGGTTCGCGATCTCCTAACTATAGGAGCTACGGTTAGTCACGTTCCCCCTGTCGTCTAATTACCGCTACGCAGTTACCAGTTCTTTTGTGAATTTTGGCAAAAATAAGTTAGCAGAATACATTTTAAAAAATAAAATAAAAATTAATAGTGTTTATTGAATTTTAAATGACGATAGTAGTTTGATTACATATATTTTATGGAACATACAGAACGAATTAGCCATTTTTCCAGAAACCATTTATTTCCCTTCATATTGGGCCTTGACAATTTTATGAATACAATTAAAATAATATTCATTGCTAATTTTTATGATCTTGAATAAATTCTACTCTCGTAGAAGACGTGGAAAGTACATTAATATATATCTCAAATAAAAACTTTTCGTCGGCAAAACGAAAAATGTACGAATACATAATTAGGACAGTATTTAAGTAGATTTATGGATTCGTGCCGCCGACATATATAAGCGGTAAGATATTCAACATATGTGTACATACACCTCCATTTTAGTAACCATTTTGCGAAGAAGTTGAAGCATACTCGCACGAAGTCTTACCGGCTTACGCATTTATTGACTTCCCCCAATCTATCACTGCGTCTCAATCCATTGATCTACAAGAGTATACTCAGGCCTACTCTGCTGTATGGTGCACCGCTTTTCCGTTATCTGACGGAAATGACTTTCTTTGAAACGACGGTCTTTGATCTGCCTACGGTGGATGAATTCATTCAACGTAGAAATATCAAATTCTTCGATTCGTTGCAATACATGACAAACCCGGTATTTAGCACGATAACCCCCGCTCTGTTCCCCCATCGATGGCACAATGCAGTCGAGGCAGGAACGCTTTAGTCTATTATGTTTTAGTTTTAAGTTTTAGCATGCAAGTTTTCCCAAATTTGTAACCAAAGGTGAGCGCAATCACCTAGTCCAGTCTATTCTTTTTGTAATTTAACCGTAAAATGAAAAATGTTAACCCCTCCTTCAAATGCATGTTACACTATGCAGGAAAAGGAGACATAAATCTGTAAATTTGTTCATTTTACTGTTCATTTGTTTGTACAAAAATTTTTGAATAAAGGGGTTTTGAAACAAAAAAAAAATATATATATATATATATATATGTACATTCCGATAGACCGATGGTATGAGAAGGAATAATAATAATTGAACTTAGTTTCAAAACAATCCATAAACATAGAAACATAATTAAAATAGAATGGAGAATATGTACGTATTTGAAAGGAATTAAATTTAACAAAGAGCTAGTGATAATAATAAGATGTAGGTACTCCATACTAGCATTTGTTCTATTAAATCTGATCTGTTTGTTAAACTGAACAGTGAAAACTTATAAAATCATTAAACTATATAATCACCACAATATCAACTATAAATCAGTGTATATTAGTAGTCAATTAACATAGTTTAATTAAAGAAAACATTACATTACCTAAAAAGTGCATTGTAGTTCCTTTTATACACTATAAAACTTAACCTAGCAAAGTATGTAATTAATATTTAATAATCTTGGGTATACCACAAATAAAACTTAACACAACACATCCTTCTAACTTCACTCACAAAGCCCCTCATGAAAGTTACTGGTAGCAAACAAAAACTAGTCTTGATTTACCGTGAGAGGTGGATTTAGTAATTCAAATTTCAGCCGGTACAATTGAATCAATCATTAAGGCAGTAATAAACAAATATTACCTGGATGATTACGATATCCAAAACACATAATATTTTATAGAAGAGGCTGGTCCAATAAAGGCCGAAGACAACGTCCCTTGGGAAGTTTGCTAAGGAAGGTTACTGCTCTCTTGGAGTATATAATTCTGAAGACCTATCATGCCGAAAAATATAGGGTGGGGGCATTTTCCCCAATATTTATAACCAACCCCTTCTTGTCGTAGGGTTGTTTGCTTTCATTTAGCCTACAAATATCGCACAAGGTATTATTTGGTTATCTTATGCGAGTTACATACAGTGAGGAATACTTTTAATTGGATATAGAACAGTTTCGTCACTCTTCTTCTGTATTCAAAAACAAACAAAAAATAAATAAATAAACTACAGTTTTGACATTGTCAATACATGATGATAAAAGTACTTTAAAGTTGTAAAAAAATTCATAAATCATCTGTAATCGTTTGATATAACAACTTTTCTTTTATGAATGTTTCTTGAAAGGTTTTTTAAAATAAAATTTTGAGGAGCCAATTTTTTTGTGTATTCCTTGTGTCTTGGCATTGCAAGATAGATGCTCTCCCGATATCTACAGCACTTTAAAGAAAAATAACAAAACGTCGTTTCAAAGTGCATCACATTCAACTAACTGATTGCTACTCCACATCCCGATAAAACAAAAATCCTTCTTTTTTATCCTTATATTGCAGTACTTATTTATGTATGTTTTCACAAAATTACTTGGATATAATTTAAAACATAATTTTACTCTTGTTTTTTTTAGATTTTTGTGTTCGAAAAGGAATTTGGTAAGGACCTTATTATAAAAGTTGCATTGATTGTTTGATAAATAATCTATAGACAATGCATAGTAAAAATTATTGATTGGTTAGGCTACTCCTACAACCAATAAAACCTTTGGGTCTAAACATCATTTTACCTCGCTTTCCACATATTTATAACCTTAGTTCGAACTTATCGGCCAGTCTTGATTGAGCAATTAATCTGGCCACATTAAACAATTCGTAATTGCATCGATTATTAAAAATTTTCAAGTCTACAAGATTTACTTTGAGCCATTAATGATGTTATTATGTTGTTTTAAATCGGTTACTGTACTGCGAGCTCACTAATGACTTAATGACCTGGTATAGTTTCCTCTCGCTAAATCACCAGATGAATAAGAAAACAGAAGGAATACCCCCTGTCGGGTCGTCACTAGGGGGTGCCTGGTCACCCTAGCCCTGGTGACAAGTGCGGATTGTTCGAGTTTATAACCTGGTCAATCGTTTCATGACGGCGTTACTATCTGACTCCATTTTGATAGGTATGTGCCCCGACAATGCACTATGTTCAAGAGAAGAGGTACAGAGGTTTTTCATAAAGAATTAGTCAAGTTTTCAGAGTTCGAGCGGAAACCAAGCTCAACGAGTAAAGGTCACGAGAGACTAATTAACAGGACTAGGAGCCCGCCTTAAGTACCCTCTCCCCTTGCCTACCGAGAGTGCTGCAAGGTTGCCTAGGCCGGCGGTTGGTTCCCAGGCATGTGGTGAGGAACCGCGACCGCCGCCTAATTACCCGGCCAGCCCTGTCCCCTGGAGGTAGAGAGGCCCCAAAAGGGTTGTTATGTTTATGCCCTGTGGGTACCCTCACTCATCTGGCTCTTAGGCCCTGCGGGTACCTGACTGACAGCTGTTGGCCCTTCTCGTGTGACTTAGTTGGCTTCTGCCTTTTATTTCTTCACATTTACAATGATTTATATTTGTTCATGTTATTTACATTTCGTCTGTAATACATTTAGTTCATGTTATTTACGTTTGCTTATAATAAATATACAATAGAGTATAGGGTGATTTACCTTATGTAGTTAGCGGTCACTACACCCCCTAATAAATTGGTTTCTGAAAATGTATAAAAAAATGGAAAAATTACGAGCCCTTTCGGCAACATACATTTACATTTTATGCATGAAAAAAAAGCTGTTACTTATGGTAACTTATGACTAATATTTTTAAAGCATTTAAGTACTTTTACCATGGACTGATAATTGCGAAACCTTTGTCGATATTTAAAAAAATAAATGTGCAATGGCGAGATTGTAAAATCCCATAAAACAAAAAAATGCATTACTGTTTGTACCTCGTAAAAATTAACCGAAAGGTACACTCTGTGTATATGTTCGCTGCATGAAAGCAAACGCAACATTCATTAACCCAACCAATTTAAATTTCATCATTGGCCCTTTTTTGTAATGGTCTAGTGCGAGTGAAACCGCAGCATTAACGTGTAAATGTTCCACGAAGTAACGGTTGAGCTTTGTTTTGTAATATTTCAAGCAATCAAAAATAGAACTAATGATGAAGTCACAAAGAATAAACCTGTATTTTTTTTTAGATTGGTGTAAAAAAGGTGACATTTCCTACTTCTTCGGGTTCTCTCAAAGATGACGAGCACTGTGCCAGTAGAGAACTAACTACATCTGGTTACAACACCAGAACTATTTATTTAATGAGCAACCAGCATTCCTGACTTCGAAGCAAAATATCCCCCCCTCCGTATTGTACCCGTATTCTAATAGAAAATCCAAGTTAAGTATGAAAAACAAACTTATTCTCTACAACAGTCATCACTCATACCTATGCGTCACCAGCATGGAGTTCCACTTGCTAATCTAACTAACGCAATCTAGAAAGAATTCAAAACCTAACAACGTCTATCATCAGAAACTACCCTCACTATACAAAAATTACTATTATTCTCAACGACTTACCAACTTTCAAGTATTTGTCTACTAGTACTAAAAAAATCAGAAAATCCACTAAAAAAAAATATTGTAATTTAAATTGTAAATATTTTGCGAATAGTCCCTATACATATTGTAAATATTTTTATTTCATTTCTGAACATTTCTTTTATTTAATTTTGTAAATATGGTCTGGTTAGGTTGTTTTTTCTTTTCATGGAGTAGGTTTTTATTTTTCCATTATGTTTTTTTTTTCTAAACCCCTTGTGTAATTATTTTTTAAATTAATTATTAAATTGATCACAATTTTACAATGAGGCTTTTTCGTTTTACTGCATTTCATTACATTTTAAAGAGTGCATGTCTTAAAGAACTAACAATATTTTTTGTGTTTAAAAGTTAAAAACATTGCAAAGGGACTAGGTGATGGGGCTCACCTTCGGGTTACAATAAAGGGGAAACTAAAAACTAAACTTACATACTAACTTACAAAATATAAGGCTCCTGCCTCGACCGCTTGCTGCCATCGATGGGAGAAACGGAGCGGGGGTAATCGTGTTGAACACGGGGTTTGTCATGTGTTGTAGGGAGTCACAGAATTTGATATGTCTACGCCGAATGAACTCATCCACCGTAGGCAGCTCAAAGATCTCGTGAAGCTCACTGTTTCTCCGCTGCTCGTAGTGAGTCTAACAGCTGGCCCACAGTACAGTCTTATGCATTATTAGGTTAAGGCGTAATGATAGATTGTTGTTGGCGATGTTAGTAGATGTCTAAGCCGTTAAGACTTCGGGGGTGTTTGCCTTTCCATTATGAACTAAACTATCTAGGTTTAAATAACGTCTCATTTGTTATTCTATTGTCACTTCTCTCTCTCTCTATATATATATATATATATAAGAGTACATATACAAGATTTATTTAACCACCAATTGGCTAAATAGAATCTATTTTATCGTGGTGAGTCTAATGTATGTTATCTTTTGTAACAGAAGTAAAGGGGCGCATTAACGCAAGATTTGATTTAAATAGAAAACATAGTTTTTAGTATTTTTGTTATTTTTTTATTGAGTTATAAAGTAAATAGGATAGGGTTATTTATGGAACAACACATCGGGCAAATGGCCTCCACGACTTTGCTGGCGCATACGCACTCTTCTGTCGAAATTTTCCATGACAATTTGACAGAAATGCGGTTGAATTTCCTCTTTTAATGCACGGGTGGATGTAGGCTTGTTGACATACACCTTTGACTTCAAATACCCCCATAAAAATAAATCTAAAGGTGTCAAATCACACGATCTAGGGGGCCGATTCTGAACACCGAAACGAGAGAGTACACGACCTGGAAATGTCTCATGCAGTATTTGAACTGTTTCAAGGGCTGTATGGCATGTGGCACCATCTTGTTGAAACCACATATTAGCCACAGCAATATCATCCAATTTCGGCACAAATAACTGTATTTACGACGCCGAATTGATGTTCCTGGATTTTCAACGATATTGACATTTGAACGGTTTGTTTTAGGACGACCAGTGTGTTTAGTATCTACAACTGATCCAGTCTAAATTTTTCAATTGATCTCTTCACAGTTGACGAAGTCGACTATCCCGACCATATTTTGTATGGAATTTTCGAACTGCGGCGGCCAAACTTTCATTATTTTTGGGACAATGTTCAACAGTAAAGACAGTTATTTTATCGTGTAACGCTCCATTTTTACTAACCCTAAACTGTCAACTTTCAAATTGTTTTTTTTTTAGGGTTGCCAGCACTTTACTGCACAAATGGCGGCAAATTCAAATCTTGCGTTAATTCTTGAACACCCTTTATAAGGAAGGCACTAAGCCGGCTAATATACGATTCCTATTTTAAACAAGAGGTTGTTATCAGTAGCTGTTATCAATTTCTCATTCATTAGCATGTATGGACTTTTCGGCAAATGTGTATAAATGCCCCGAGTTACAACAGCAATAGACCAGTATATTTATGATAGTAGGGATGTTTATCCGTGGAGATCTGGTACCGACGGACAAGGCAGACAGATGAGGAGGCTTGGCTGAGGAAAGTGAGAGTTGGAAAGCAGGGCAGAAGTGGGTTAGCCCGCTCTGACACAGATCTCGGTTACCTAACGCCCCAAGAGAGTCCTGCCACTTTCACTGCTCTGATGCAACCACCCCCGGCCTCTTATATAACTTCCCATCGTCCCTCTATTGTGCTCTCATTCCGCTCCTGCTTTTAGTTTTATTTTATTTTGTCTGTCTATTCGCTCTTTAGGATCTTCTGTGGCGGTTGCAACAAACAATTAATTGCCCCGAGGACGATTGATGGGGTCCTAGGGAATATAAAACCAGTGCAAATGATGACCAGACATTATTGTATGATGTGAATACTGGAAAAATAGCCGTTATTTTTAATAGAGGAAGAATGAACTCTGAATAGGTTTCAATAATATTTTTAATTTTTAATTAATATCAATTTTTTTTACACTATCAATTGGCAACTACAAATGTACACAATATCAGAACTGTTCATATAAAGGGTTTCTTTCAGTTCATTTTATATTATTTATTCTTTTATTCGAACAAAAAATAAATTTGAACCTATTATTTCATAAAATAATTGTTCTTTTTTTGTGCATCTATACTCAGACTAAACAACGTTCAACTAACAACTAATTATTAATAATTGAAGGCATCTCTCTGGTCTGCCCACAATATAATGGTGTACATAGCTGAAGATGACAGCTGTCTAGCTGTCGAAAAAATTCGTACGTAAGTTTTATCATTTAATTACACCCTCCCACATTAATTGGTCGTTTATGACAGAAGGCGAGTTGTGGGACTATATTAATATTATAATTATGAGATTGTGGGTCGTCCAGAGAGATGTCTTCAATTATTTATGCATCATAGCTGTCGAAAACATTATTGGTGAATAAATACCATATTGTGGGGAGACGTAACATTCATCATTTAATTATACCCTCCCACAACTGGCACTAATTAAAGGTTTTTTAGTCTGAGTTTAGATACACAAGGAAAGAACAATTATTTTATGAAATAATAGCTTCAAATTTAATTTTTGTTCGAATAAAAGAATAAATATTACAAAATGAATGAACTGAAAGAAACCCTTTATATGAACAGTTGTGAAGGTGTGCATCTGTAGTGCAACATATCGTTCATCCGGTGGAACGATGTCGTAACTGTAAATACTGCAATTTTACAGGAGAGATACGAAAATGTCAGAAAATGTTAATGTTTACGGCCTTTTCACCATGGGTACAATACCCGTTTACAATTTGTTAGTGTACATCCCTTATTAACTTACGGAGCGCCTAGTCGGAGTTTAGTCAGTCATATTAGCAAACTCTGTATAATACAAAATAAGTTTCTAAGAATGGCATTTGACAGACCTAGGTACACTACAGTAGTTACCATTACTATATATTTTGCACGAAGTATCCAAAGGTGATTATGTAAATATAGGAAATGAATTGATATGATCTTTACAATTATCCATTGTTTAATCATTGTTAAGATGTAGTTCCGTTCGATTTTTTGAAGATGATTATGAAATGTTTAGTGTACAGAATTTGAGAGTAGAGTAACTGCTCAGTTGGATGAGGAAAATGACGTGTCCCTCGTAAGGAAAACAAAATGCCCACCTGAGCCATCGTTGATGGCAGATGGCCCTTAGGAGTGATTCCCTGTTAATCTTTCGCTATCTTCCACGCTACAAATTAGGACTACTGTATCGACAAAATCAAATGTTTACCACTATTTTGGTTTTCTTAACTAATTTAAAGATTAAACTCGGCCAGAGTTATTCCCCTTCAAGAAACAGTCCTTGCAAGAATGTAGTCAAAACTCAAAAAATCCAATTTAAATGTGGTCAACCATTAATACTTCACAAAAGAACAGGGGAAGGGCCCGAACCTTTGACGCCAAAATACTGATCGTATTCGTATCCTTCATTTTTTCGACCGACTCCCTCTAAATCAGTCTCTCCTCCCAGTATTTAGAATCTAGACTGTCCACGGCTGTTGGGATATGGATGGCAAGGCTGAAGTCCATTAAAGCTATGTATACGTTTCCCCCTTAATAAGCCAGATAAGGGAAATCAAGAACTCTCAAGGCCAGAGCGGCTCACCACAAATCGATATTTGTATCCGACATCATTTCCGGTGCTTAATTTCTGCTTTAGTCGTTTTTATGTATTGTATCAAGTTTTTTTTTGTTTTTTTTAAATATTATTTGTCAGAGCGAATGAAGTTAGTTCTTCTATTAGTTTGTCTTTCTATTCTAATAGAATTGATAACGACACAAAGCAATGCTATGAAATAGAAGTTAGCTGGATGACTGGTGATGTTATGAAAGGTCCATTTCGCAAGAAGGATCGTCATCTCGCCGATGTTGCAGTAGGGGCCCTTATTGTTCGGGTCGAAGAAAAGGCTTTTGTTGCAAACGTTTTATTATCTATACCCTATGTATACCGAGGTTATTTAGGATTTCGACATTTATTTTAGAAAGGAGAACTCAATTTTCAAAACTCAAATGTCATAATTATAAATTATTAGAAGTCTCCCCTCGGGTTAGATGGTGCCCATCAGCCTAATGAACCAAGACGGACCAAGATCATTTGGATAAACAAATATAGAATTGTAGATCTATATTAGCAATTTGATAAATTAAATATATATGTATTCCGGTATATTCTGGCTTACACTTAGTTAATTACAAGTTAATTTTCCAAACCTAGAAAAAATGAATCTAGATGAAGTTGTATTGCTTTTAAGAATACACATCTCGTATAGTAGGAATTGAAATTACAGTATATTCAATTATATCATGTGAAAGAATAGCATAAAATACAAAAAGCTTAAATAAGATTGAATATATTTCCATTATAAAAAATAACACGCATACAATCAATCCATTTTTTACATTGCGGAACACACATCGATTTTATTGAATAAAAATTAATTTTTAAAATGATTGAAAAAAGATTTAAGTAACAACCCTACTCATACCCTACCTACCCATTTACTTAAGCGTGAATACGCTGGCAAAATACTAAAAGATGATCTTGGTGAGCTCCATCACCTTTATTAGTCAGTTTAGTCCAGTCACGTATAATATACTTGGTTATTCCATTATATACTTTTTATAAAATAACAAAACCTGTATATAATGTAGCGACGCTACAGGAAATACAAAAATAAATTGTAAATAGATTAACCTGAGGATCTATGATTGTATATAATTATCTGTAAATTTAAAGGGGCTATGAAAAAAAAAATGTTTTATGTGTAGTTAATCTCATATTTACGTATTTTTATCTCAATCACTATAGTATAATTAGTTCACAATCCGGCCACGATGCACAAAGTGTAACTCGACCGCCCCCCACCACCCTATCGCCTAACAGGGCGTTCAGTTACAGGTCAACCTCGTGCCTTATCCACTCACTGGCCACGCAACTCTCTAAATTGGTCTAGTTGAACTTAACTCCTTTCTTAAGTGCACTATAAAAAAACGAAAAATTAATAACTTAAAAAAAGAGTTAGCCGATGATCATGTAAAGGCTTGAAATGTTATAGCCCTCATTAGCTAGTAAAGAGGCTAAAAAGGTCGAGAGGCGGTCGGAAGAGCCCAGAAATAGAACAGCTGTTATGGCACTTGTTACTTTCTCTTTCGAATGCATTTACATAATCCTTCTGTAAGTAGTTAGCATTCTGCCGGCTCTGTCTGTCGCTGTCTTCTTAATTCCTCCATGTGAATATTCATACATGCATGTATAACATGAGGTTTCGGCGGAAGGACCTGAGTGGGGAGGATTTTTTGGATGGAAATTCACTTTCTCACTCAGGCTCGGTCCGTGTCCACAGTCTTCTGCCATTGGAGAGGGAGAGAAAGCGTTCGTCCATTGCTCACATAAGCAGAAAACTAGTCCCGAAATAGACAAGAAAGTTACGATTTCTAATTCTTCTAAAAGGCATTTTCTTAATTACTACATCGCAATAATACTTGTGGCAGAAAGGTATTTGGATTTGGGAGTCGAACCTGTCTTGTCCATGTTATGACTATCAACTAAACGTAAGATATCTCTCAGAACATTAGTTTAGATCATAGAATTAAATATCGGTGGCAAGATATAATAATAGAATATTATAAACACGATTGTCAGCAAATCTTGATACCCCGAGATAATATGATATTCCTAAAATGTACGGAAGAAACCCTCCGTGGGATTTTTTTACGTTTTAAAAACTTTGTAAACATCAACTAGCCTGCTAACATGCATCACGTTTTCGTAGGCAGATTCACGCCCTCCAATCTTTTCTCAGAACTTACTGCCATACCTAGCCTGCCTGACAGTTCGGACCTGGGCTCCTCAACTAACTATAATTCTTCTATAACTGACATATAACTGGTTTTGTTCAGGCGTTAATTAATAAGACCATTCCCCATATCCCACTCAATCCTACATCCCATCGTAAATCGATTTTAGCCTCAAGGAGTGCTTAAGAACTAGAACTACCCTCCAAAAGGGAAGATGTCCCCTTCTAATTAACCTCCAAAGAGGGCCAAGCCATTTTCTCCTTACTCACTTACTTCCAGTGCCTTACCAGTTATTCTTCATCTTGCAACTTACTCCCAAATTACTTTTTGCAGGTGTCTACTACTGGGTGAGATTATCTTCATTACGACTATCAAAACATTACAAAATGTACAAATGTAACAACAAGCAACTTTTTACTTTGTTTGATATATTGATAGTGACTAGGCCATCTCTAATCAATCCACAACCAGTCCCTATCAGATGAATTCTCTTTAGCTGATAAATGATTTCAATGAGAGATTTGTCTGGTCGGTGACCACTCAGCCTCATGAGGATGTAATAAACAAGATACGAACCCCCAAAAGTTGATTAGCAACACCTTATAATCAATGGTTTAATAATTTATTAAATTATATAATATTAAATTATAATTAAGAATATTTAATAATATTCTTTTTTATAAGCATTCTCTTCCATTGGCACCATTATAATGAAAAATGGAACCTTTTTAAAGATCACTTTAAAAACTTCTTTCTGTGTTCAGTATTCTGTCACTCGCTAAACTTCTTCATCGGGAGATACCTGGGAGCAATTGATATTATTTCGTATTCAATAACCTGTTATATCGTTTAACCACTAGGCATTCCTAAGTGCTTCACCACTTGCATCCTGATTGGGTATCGGATCAAACAAGATTTCCCGAAGGGTGTTCAAGAACCAGTACGCGAATACTGAAGAGAGAGAGTGTGTGAGAGAGAGAGAGAGAGAGAGAGAGAGAGAGAGAGAGAGAGAGAGAGAGAGAGAGAGAGAGAGAGAGAGAGAGAGAGAGAGAGAGAGAGAGAGAGAGAGAGAGAGAGAGAGAGAGAGAGAGAGAGAGAGAGAGAGAGAGAGTGAGAGAGAGAGAGAGAGAGAGTGAGAGAGAGAGTGAGAGAGAGAGAGAGAGAGAGAGAGAGAGAGAGAGAGAGAGAGAGAGAGAGAGAGAGAGAGAGAGAGAGAGAGAGAGAGAGAGAGAGAGAGAGAGAGATGTCTGTCTGTTTGGCCAGTGTTCCTAAGCCACCCAGGAGGTCCTGGCCAAGGCTTCGTTACCTTTTTGTTTATAGTGGAAAGGTATCGCCCCACTCAATGCAAGGAGCTTGATGCAACCTGCAGAGACTGGAGCCCTATGAAAACCACTCTTTAATAATCAGTGAAACCTCTATTATATAGAAATACACTCTATAGGAACCAACTCTAGAGAATAACAAAACTTCATTAATAAGTGTTGTTTTTTTTTTCTCGTTGATTATGAAACATTTCTATATAATAATAGCTGCACTAATAATTAAAAAAGTAAGCATTTTCCTTGGACTCCGTTCTATTTCAGTTTACAAATTTTTGGTAAAGGAGCTTTATGTAAATATATACTTGATTCGGTCGAATCTTGATATATATATATAGCTCCTGGTAAATCTTACATGTTAAGAACTAACTGAGAGGACTAGTAACCTCTCTTATTATTTCATTATACCAACATTTGAAAATATAGTGACTTTTCGAACTAAAGGGAATGAGTCTAATTAAATAATGAAAGAGGTACTAGTGAGGTGTATGGCCGACCTATACAACAAGTAAGGTGTGAATTACACGCATTACTAACTTATATATAAAAACAAATTTGTTGTCGATCACAAGCCCGAATTTTATGTCAAATTCAAGTAGCAACGGACAAAGAAACGACGTTTTCCTATAGACTACTTGAGGCCATAGGGCTGACCAGTACCGCCGAATATAACTTAAAGAAAATGTTAATACTTACTCAATCAGCAATACTTACGGTTATTTGTTCAATGTTCTTTTGGCTTATAATTTTGCGATGCGCTTTTTCTTTTCTTTTTTTTAGTGCCACTTTTTATTAGTACCATCGATCAAACAATATTCAAGAATTTATTTTTGTTGACATTAGCTATTGCATTTCAGAAATGTAAATTATGAAAAAAAAGTGTGAAATCATGGAAACATCATTTATATCAATATATTAACTTACTTGAGATTTTGATATATGTATTTATACAAGTATGCATCTTACAACAGTCAAGCAAACATTGCGAGAGAGTGATAGAGGGGGGGGGTATTCAGCTCAAGTGTCTGATTCCAACTAAATAAAAAAAAAAGCTCGTAATTTTTACGTTATATTGGCAGGTAGATTTCTGCGTGCAGCGAATGAGAGGTGGACTTTCGGGAATCAGAATAATGATAATCAGGAAGGCCGTTATTCTACGAATGCACCAGTGCTCCTAGTTAGCTCTCACGGTGTCGGGAAAAAGGGGGAGAGAGAGAGAGAGAGAGAGAGAGAGAGAGAGAGAGAGAGAGAGAGAGAGAGAGAGAGAGAGAGAGAGAGAGAGAGAGAGAGAGAGAGAGAGGGAGGGAGAGAGATAGAGAGAGAGAGCGAGAGAGAGAGAGAGAGAGAGAGAGAGAGAGAGAGAGAGAGAGAGAGAGAGAGAGAGAGAGAGAGAGAGAGAGAGAGAGAGAGAGAGAGAGAGAGAGAGAGAGGAAAAAAAACTTGCTAGAAGAACGACGGTGCTTCACATAGCCAACGTGAGAACTTGCAGGAGTTAGGAAGCAATTACACAAGTTCCACACGAGTGTGTGAGGGAGAGAAAAGATAAGAAGATAAGTAGGAAGGAGAAGAAAGATATAAGTTTGCGAGCTATATCGAGTGGCGAGGGCTGCTGGTAGGTCGCTTTCTTCCGTAACGAACAGATGTTACTTTCTGAAGTTACATAATGTAGAAAGCAGTTCCATGCTCCTGTTACAGCACGCTCATTCTCTTCAGCTCTGTTACTAAATCCAGCTAATTTTTTTTTTATTTCTCCCGCTACTGTTCCCGGCGCCTAATTAATGTCCCGCATGATGGGGGGGGGGGGGCACGGATTTACTTTTTAGCATTTTGAGTAAAGTGCACTTGCATAACTCGTTTTTTTTTCTTCAATTTAAATATGGAAACTATAAATTAAACTTACAATATGCCAACTAATCCATCACACAAGCCACCGATAGGAGTCGTCCAAACTGTTAAATATGAGAAAACAATGTGGCTAATGCACTTTTATATGTTTCTAATTAAATCATAAATAATTAATTGAAGATTTATATGGCTACATCCACACTACAACTTTTTTCTGGTAGCTGAATGGTATCCATTCCCAATATACCACTAACCCTACCCGACTTAAAATATTTTGCCCCTATGGTCTACTGACCCCTTCTATTAAAAACTAACCCCTACCACACCTTATTATCCTTCTTCATTTATTCATTCATCACTGCACCTTACTTGTTTATAATGTTCCTAAAAACTTTATCCTACTTCCTACTCCCTTTGTTCATTAGCCTTCCTCTCATAATATGAAAATTGAAATTTAAACTTCTTTATTGTGCTAAAATTACAATCTGCCTCATTAGGCAATAAGTAATTGTGATAAATGCTCTCATTCATACCATATTTACAATTTGCATTCACTCGCTCATTCATACAGTATTTACAAACAGTCCAGAGGCCTCCCAAACACACACGGTTGTCACCTCCCTCGCTTGCGAAAGAGGAAGTGGAGTCTTGGGAAGTCCCCCACGCTCCTCCGTCAGCCGCGTCACCGCATACGAGACAGTGGAGGCTGACCAAGAACGCTGTATTTTGTACACCGTAAAACATTTCAGGTACCTTCTAGTAGGGTATCAATGCTTTCCCACAAACTACAATGTCAATCTAGCTTTTAGTGCTATAACACCATCATATAGGTATTTTATTTAAGTATTCCACATTGTTGCTACCCTTATTACACTTCTCTCGACATTTCTTTTATAATATTCATACTAATCGCAACCGAAGGGGATCAAAGCAGCCAATATCCAACATCATCATTAAAATGGTAACTGACACTCCCATTGTTATTTTAGATGCTTATTGGTTGGTGCTAGTGACAAAATAAATAACAATTATTCTTATCAATGCACAGAATGATTTGTTTTCCCACAAATTATGAATAGGTTTATTTATATTGTCCTTAGTGCTATTAACATACAGATGTCTTTCTCAGAGGCTAAGGAATGCTGTCACCTGGACGGAGACGAGCTGAATTTTAAGCGCTCAGGATGATAAGACAGAAATAATATATCGATAATTTTTTATTAGACAATTCATTTCATCCATCAATAAAATAAAACGTCGCAAAAACAGCTAATTTTGTATTCCTGCAGCAATAAATACGTTTTTAAGAACAAGCAACCCTTTTCATTAGGCCACGCAGCCAACACAAAGCGAAAAACTCTCAGAATTGTAAAGAGGGAGTTGTTTTCTCAGCAATATTCACACGATTAATTACAATTCTTGACCGGTTACATATAAAAATCCTTATAGCCTAAATATAAAAATTAATGTTTTATGCCTCCAAGTAAGTGTCATTAGTACAATTTTGAGATATGTTTGCAGTATTTGATAATGGCAACGTGGGCTCCCGAAATCACTCGTGCACGGAAATATTTTTATTGTGTCAAGACAAAAGGAGGTGCGTTTTATTTTTTACATAATTAACTCTCAAATATGTCTTTTGCCAAAAAAAAATTAATGAAAATCATATTATTGCATTATTTTATAATTTGTTTTTCCTGGAATAAAATTCAGTTCTGCACGACGAAATTTTACTCGACTAAACTATTTGCCGTACCTCCTAGTGATTATAACTGGTACATGGGTCCAAATGACCCGCTAGATCCTAAGCAGATCTGTTAATCACTCAGTGTTGCACCAGTAGTTGTACAAGTACCCTCTGATGTGGTTCTGCACTGACACCACTTGCCTTAGTTCCCACACTCTCTCCTCTTGCATGTGCCAGTTCTTTGGCCGTCTGCTTATTTCCTCCTGTCTCATTGCCAGACACCATGGAGTCACCTGGAGAACACACCACGAAGACAGAAGTAATCGTTTCCCCATCTGAACGGAGGGACTCTACTTCCATTAAGGTATAGGCAGATGTTCTTTCGTAGGTCTGGCTGAATGATATGAAATAATAAAAATAATGGTATTTATATTCTATGAATATATTATCTTTATTGTGCTAAAATTACAATCTGCCTTATTAGGCAATAAGTAATTGTGATATATGTTCTCCTTCATAATATATTTACAATTCTTCATTCACCATTCATACGGTATTTACAAACAGCCTAGAGACCTCCAAAATCCACATTATTGTCAACCCGCTTACTCGCTCACGTTCCTCCATATGCGACACCGGATACAAGCCAGTGAAGGTTGACCAAGAGCGCGAGAGCCACATACGCTCAGAACATGATTGGAGAAACTGGCCATTGCCAGGACTCCCACTGTCATGGATTTATTGCAGGTCACGAGGCCACTGCCGTTTCAGTCTTCGAGGAGGTTTATAGGGATGAGTGGTGCAATGACTTGATTAGGGTGGTTGGATAGGTTACTATAGAATTTCATGAACTTGGAAGGGATGAGTTCAAGGAGCTAAGGTTTTTTAAGATATTTATAAAGGGTTTTGTTGAAGTAATAAGGGATATTTACTATTGTTCTCAGGAATTTTGATTTAAAGGAGTATGAATATGTTCTTAAAAAAAAAAAAAATGTAGCATACATAAAATGTTTTCCATTCTAAATCGTTAAGGTTAGTTTATCATAGAACATAGCAGATCCTATTTTCAATAAATTATACAAGTAATTTTTTAAATAAACATATATTAATAAATAGACAGAATATTATCGGTAATAGAATAGCACAAAGAATAAAGACTGATTGACTGATCCAACTGCATTGTACTGTTGAGTTAATTTTCTTATTTTGTAGTACTTCTAATTCAAACACAAAATGTTTTACTATTTTATTAAATAATAGAATAAAATTGACAATATTTTGTTTTAAGTGCACCTTTTTACGTTACAAAAAAATACTGGCAAGAATTATAAACTATTTATCAATTACCAAATAATTGATAATAACAACATCAAAGTTGGTTATAAATTATTTATTAATAACATCTTCTGATATATGTTACGTATATTTTTTAGTTGTCTCTTATTGTTTAGTAAAGTAATGTTTGTTTCTTTGAAATAGTGAGGTGATAATACTGTGATTTCTGGTGACAAAATTATTTGTATGTCATGTAACTGAGAGAGTAAATTTGGTATGAATGAAATCTTTTCCCACAGTTGTCTGTTGCTATTTGGTAATTTTCTGTCATTAAAGATTTATTAAAAAAAAAAACTCGCGAGGCTTTGATTACCAATGCCCCATTTAATAAACATGGAACAACTAGTGTCAACCCCACTTCACGACATGAGATCCCACCGTTCTAAACTTTCCCGTTGATATTATTCTCTTTCGAGGCTTTGGAGGTTGACTTTAATGTTTCATGTCAAGCGATGAAAGGTGGAAATATATTCACTGTTCCTTAAAAGTCAGATCGCTATCTCAATTGATATCCTTTCGACAGAGAAAATTAGACTGCCAGTCAAAATGTGCTGCTCGTGCCTCGCCGCGAAGAGAGAAATGGCGACTTTCACATCGGACACAGGGCTAAATGTTAAATTATATCAGAACCTCTTCTTGTCAGTTTACGTAATCGGCTGACCGCAATATGCTTTATATAAGGCTCCGAAGCCGTTTGTCGGTATTCCGTTCAAGCTCACAAATTCAAATAAATTTATTTTCAATATTTACGTAATAAACTGATAAAAAAACAACTTTATTATGATAAAATTACAATCTGCCTCATTGGGCAATAAGTAATTGTGATAAATAACATTCATACCATATTTACAATTTTCATTCATTCGCTCAATCATACAGCCCAGAGACCTCCCAAATCCACATGGTTGTCACCTCCCTCGCGTGCGAAAGAGGAATCGGAGTCTTGGAAAGTCCCCCACGCTCCTCGGTCAGCCCCGTCACCGGATACGAGCCAGTGAAGGCTGACGAAGAGCGCGAGAGCGACAGACGCTCAGGACATAATTAGAGAAACTGGCCATTGGCAGGACTTTCCTGTTACGCATTTATAATTATATAATAAAAATAATCTTATGCTAATGTGCAATGCGTCTAGTTTTTAAAAACAGAAGTATAACACCATACCTTTTAATCGATAAAAAGTCGTCATTGAATTATACATATAAATTTTAATTGAGAGAGAGAGTGAACAACAATTTATTAAGATAAAATTACAATCTGCCTTTTATTAGGCAATGAGTAATGGAGATAAGTGTCATCATTCATGCCATATTTACAGTTCATCATTCACTCGCTCATTCATACAATATTTACAAACAGCCCAGAGGCCCCCCAAGTCCACATGGTTGTCACCTCCCTCGCATGCGAAGGAGGAAGCGGAGTCTTGGGGAGTCCCCCACGCCCCTACTTCAGCCGCGTCACTGGATAAGAGCCAGCGGAGGCTGACCAAGAGCGCGAGAGCCACAGTCGCTCAGGACATGATTGGAGAAACTGGCCATTGCCAGGACTCCCACTGTCACTTATTTATAGCAGGTCACGAGGCCACTGCCGTTTAAGTCTCCGAGGAGGATTATAGGGATGAGTGGTGCAGTGCAATGACTGTGCTAGGGAATTAGGGTGGTTGGATAGGTTACCATGGAATTTAATGAACTTGGAAGGGATGAGTTCAAGAATATAGGGTATATTCAGATCATTGTGAAGGGTTTTGTTGCTGACGTAATAAGGGGCATTTACTATTGTTCTTAGGACTTTTGATTGAAGGGATTGGATGCGCTTGATGTTCGACTTTTTTGCTGTCCCCCATAGCTCTATTCCGTATGTCCAGATTGGCTTAAGTATAATAATATTAGTTACATCAGAGGGGAATGTTTCCATAATGGTAGCCATTTTCAAAAGTAATACAAATAAACTCATCTACTGTATAAGGCCGCTTCACCAACAAATAAAAATTATATTTTCGTCTAAGAACGCAAATTCTATGAAACTTGTGTTATGTCTACCGCTTTATTAGAGGTTTGCCGCTTCTCGGCCCAGAAAATATCGATCTATGTTTCCATATTCAACTAAAGACCTTAATGCGTCAAGTAAGAGAGAGGGGGAAGCTAGTGGGGGAACTACCCCTCCACGGCTGGCCTGCCTATATAAGCAGTGAGTCTGGCCCAGAACGTACAGAACCGGCACTTGCAACACTGCTCTCTCTCTCTCTCTCTCTCTCTGCACTGGCGCTTGTTGCTCTACTTAAACCATGGCCTTCTCATTCAACTACGTCTGCATCTCTCTTTGCATCATACATCTCTCTCCTAACCTCGCTATGTTTTAGTCCGTCGTTGTCAGACCCCATACCTTCCGAGTGGGATTCTCTGCCTTCGTCTCACTAAAATTAACACCTCCTTGGGAGAGACCTCTACCTCGCGGACGACGGTTTCCGTGGCCCTAGAAACTTTACCTAGTAGCGTCTCCCACGGCAATCCAGTCTGTGCTATCCGGTTCACACTCGCCTTTGGGATCCGGGCGGTTTTCGCCTACCCTTAGATACCGAGTGTGAATTCGTGGTTATTCCAAGACCATATAAACTACCTATAAACCTACCCTGTTCCTCTTCTCCTGAACATAGTGCTTTTTTGGGGCACAGTTTCTAAGATCTTATGGAATCAGATCAAAACGAATTAAGCTGCCAGCCGACTAGGCCGCCAGCAGAGGTGAAAGACCACAGGTCCACCCATATTATTTCTTTCTTCACGCTCGCCGGATGGCGGCTAGAGGTTGTAGCGACACTAGCGTCCTCTCCCCACCTTGGGGACACACACAACACCTATATTTTTTTTTTTAAATATGTGCACCCCTCTCTATCTCCGTCATTTTGAGCCATTTCCACGCTGTAGTTGTAGTATATAGTTCAAGTCGGTGACTATGACAATTTAATCAGAAAAGTCACTCCTTCGGTCCGTGCTCTTAGAAAAAGCACTGAATGTTCTTTTATTATAGAAGAGTAGTCTACTTTTATAAGCCCAGAAGAGAGTGCCGGTAGTTTGGCTCGAGGGATTCAAAATGGCAGAGGATGTAGTGCTCCCATCTGGGGATAACATTGATAGGTCACGTAGTAGTTACCCACATCAGGCCTTGTGTCCATTCTACCAGATTTTTGGAACTAGCCTACCCAACACGCAGGGCTGTGGTGCCGCCGATGATCCGCTTTTCTCTCTGTGCTGCTTTGAGTTATTGGGAGTGATATATACCGCCGATGATGTACCGACATACTTCGTTTTACGCTTATAACCACCTCAGAGGGGATGATTTGTCAATGAATTTATCATTGACTAATGACTAAAGGCCATGACTAACCCCGCTTTGCCCAATTATTCCCTAAAGCCCATAGGGATCGGCCCACGCACTTTCACCCAACTTGTCTTAGAACAACCAACAGCACACCAGGAGATATTTGCATACAACGTCGGATGTTACGTTAGTCCGCGCTTACTAAAGTGAGAGCGGTTTACATAAGTCCCTTCTCCTTGCTGAAGGGCCGTCCATCACCCTGGGTCCCTGACCCTTCGCTTGGGCCCCTCAGCCCTTCCGATCGGTGGCCCGGGGACCACTTTCTAAATTGCTTCTCTATCTGTTCTTATGTTCTCTCCGATCTAAACTGCCATCCATTCACCCGAGTAACATTTCCGAATTCGGCCTAACGATCTGCGCCTGTTCCTTTTATCGCTATACGGTGAACAGCCATGCAGGCAAATTCATGCCATCACTCGTGCATGGTTATGTAATGTTATTTCCTTTTGAAACCATTCATCTCCAAGCATAAAGCACCACTGTATAATTTCTTTACCACTGTACGTGGTTGGAGGCCATGCTTTCCAACTGCTATGGGGCAACGCCTCCCTTTGTCTTACTATATCTCAGCCGTAAAAATAACCTGCAATTTTAACCGCACATACAACGGATTATATTTTCATTGAATTCTTTCTAGATTTCTCAGGACATTGGTCCTAACCTATTCAAGGTTAAAGTTTCTGAATATTTCACCAAGGACACCAGAATCTGTAACACAAAAACGATCTCAACTATACTTCAAAAAATGAAATCTTGGAGCCCAAAATACTAATCCCATATTTAATAGAATTCGTTTCAAATTTGAGCTTGTTTCCCTTTTTCAATATTTTAGCTGTTTACTTACAATTGTTTTTATTTTGTTTTCAATCATTTGATAAATTACTTAAGAAACTCAAGAGACCTACTACCCGATTTTGTTCATTTTCCAACGGCAGATATCGTAGGAGAACAGACAAGCGTTGCCCCATACCTGCTTCAAAGCCATACCTCTCACCGTGTACAGTGGTACTTTATGCATGAAGGCAGGTGTCGCAGAATCAACGCAAAATGTGATTTAAATAGAAAACACAGTTTTAGTATTTATTTATTGAATTATAAAGTAAATAGGGTAGGGTTATTTATGGAATAATACATCGGGCAAATGGCCTCTACGACTTTGCTGGCACATACGCACTCTTTTGTTTAAATTTTCCATGACCATTTGGCATAAATGTGATAGAATTTCGTTGATACAGCGTTGAATTTCCTCTTTTAATGCACGGGTGGATGTGGGCTTGTTGACATACATCTTTGACTTTAAATAACCTCATAAAAAGAAATCTAAAGGTGTTAAATCACACGATCTAGGGGGCCAATTCTGATCACCGAAACAAGAAAGTACACGACCAGGAAATGTCTCCTGCAGTATTTGAATTGTTTCATGGGTTGTATGGCATGTAGCACCATCTTGTTGAAACCACATATTGGCCACATCTATACCATCCAATTTCGGCACAAAGAAATGTGTTATCATGTCGCGATATCGAGCACCAGTAACAGTCACTGCTTGACCAGCCTTATTTGACACTCTCACGCACTGCTTCGATATTGACATTTGAACGGCTTGTTTTTGGACGTCCAGTGTGTTTAGTGTCTCCAACTGATCCAGTCTCCCTAAATTTTTCAATTAATCTCTTCACAGTTGATGAAGTCAAAACACTACTCCGACCATATTTTGTATGAAATTTTCGAACTGCGACTGCCGAACTTTTATTATTTTTGAGATAATGTTCAACAATAAAGACACGTTGTCTAAACTGTGAGCTGTCAAATTGGTTTTTTTAGGGTTGCCAGCACTTTACTGCACAAATGGTGGCAAATTCAAATCTCGCGTTAATGTTGGGACACCTTAATATATCTATGCATATATTGAAGCATTCATGAACTAAGACGCTTTTATGCAGCTTTGCCTAAAGACATTGTCCATCATCTGAAAATGAGTATAAGGTTGCGTGCTTAAACCAAAACGAGGTACGGACGAAGAATATATTAAATGTTAGTTAATATAATATGGTAGTATATAACTGCTACTATACAGTATTATAAATACAGTTTAGTCCATAATTGTTGATATTTGGGTTCATAGACTCCTAAAAAAATATTTATAAAAAGTAAAAACGATATTGTGCTGAAATTATTAAACTCCTCCAGAAGACAACAATACAAAATGATGAAACATGCGATGGAGTAGGCAAAAATCATTCAGGAGGTGGTTTTGAAAATCATTTTTTGTCATCCTGAAGAGGTCCGCCATTTCCAATCTTAGAATTTCTTTTATTGATACCCAACTTCTAGTTGTTGACGGTTTACACTGTTAATAAATAATATTTTAGTTTGTTAACGTGACTAAATATGTGGGGATATAGGACATAATATTTCATAATTTCACATAGGGGTAGTATCTAAAGCGTATCACTGCAACGGCACTTGCACCTTTCATCCATTGTACGTGCCCTGTAATCACCGCTGACATCTGACGTGTCTCGACTGTCCCCAAGGACGCACACAACTGGGTCAGGTCCCTATTAATAGTGCACAGATGTCGGCGTAGTTGCTAGGAAGTAGCCAGGTGGTGTTTCTGAGGAACAGTAGTCTGTAAATGCGTGCACAAGAAGCATGTGTAGTTCACAGTGAGTTGTGCAATGTGCATAACATTTAAAAGTTTTGCCCCCCCCATCATTATGGTCCAGGCCAGCAGGTGACGATCTTAATTCTGAGTTTTGGTGCTACCGCGTAGTGTGAGAAAAGGAAGTGGTCCTTGAAAATTGGTGCATGTGCTTTTGCCTTTAGCTAATCAGAGACCTTTGGTCGGCAATTGATTGAACACTATTAATTATAATAATAATTATTGTAGTTTTCATGAAGGGAACTTTAAAGCTATTTTATACATATGTATATAGATTTTTCGTCTGTTGTAGTTTATATGTTATAGAGAGCTGCTCTTGGTGACTGCGTCAATTTGAAATTGGTTCTATTTAATGTGCTCATTCAGTGTCGGGAATCTCTTATGCGAGTCTGTTTTTTATAATATATCTTAAAGAGGTGAAAGAGGATGTTTTCTCGCCTGGGGAAGAGGTTGGTCAAATTCAAGAATTGGCAGGACCGCGTTTGGGGTTTTACATCGGCACATACACCTCGGATCTTAGCGGAAACTTGAAATATAAACCACAATTATTATTCTTTCATGAAGAAACCGACTCAATTATACTCTTGTGGTCAATGGGCAATGGTCACTTGTGTGGAATTAATATAGCATAATATAATTGACTGCCAAAAGTAATAAAATGCGCCATTTTCCAGTTGGCGTTCCCCGTGGCCATTATTGACTCGTCTCTTAGACCATGAAATAGCGTACCTCGCAATCCCTTTTGTTAATCTAGGATATAATACAATAAACATTACATGACATTAATAATACATACTAGATTAAGGTAGGTTCTTAGCTATTCTCACCTTTTGGAACAGAGACAAAATAATGAGAACTATGGGTAATCCCAACAAATTTTTGTTTAATATTCCCTACACATGGCAACCCTAAGCTCTGCTCCTTGTGCGGTAACAACAAAAGAAGGGTAATCTCCTAGGATATTTGATGCTAAAATGATAGAAGGTATGCAAGCAAAGGAAGGAACGGGATTTTTTATACTACTAAAAAATCCTGCTGAAAAGAAGAGAACCAATAAGTATAACAGTGTCTAGCGAAGGAAAAAGGAATTTGTAGATTATTTTTATAATTTTTAAAGTTTTGAAGTATTTGTCACAATGAAATAATACAATACACTCCACGGTGTAAATTCTTGACCGCTGTACATCTTCACTTCACTTCAGACACCCTCGGCACAGCGCCAGCCGGCTGGATGGAAAGTTCCTGCGAGTGGGTCAGGAGGCTGGGGATGCGATAACCATGTCACTGGGGGCCTCGCCGCTTATGCAACTCCAGTGAAATTGTGCACTTCCTTGCCTTTCACTCTCTCTTCGTCTGTGGAGGTGGGAAGTGAGTTGTGTGTCACCGCCAGTCCGCTGTCTGCGGTAGTGGGAGGACGTACTCCAATCAATGCCGGTATCTTTTGATTGGCGTGCCCAAAACTACCTAGCGTAGTGTAGAAAACAACAAATCGAACTACACGATCACAGTCAGTTAATGGAGGCGCAAGAGCTCACTGAGGGTGAAAGGTTTGACCAGTTGAGAGAATCCTTCCCAATGCGCACGCCTCCTCTTTCTAGGGATCCTCCTCTCTCCCATCTTACAATATATCGAACAGGCCAATCAAAAACCCCCAAATTTTTAAAATTAAAATTATATAATGAAACATAATTGATGGTGGCTCCTTGTACTGCATAAATGCATTTTAAGCAGGTTTCTGTAACAAATACTATTTTCTGATTATTGTTAAGAGTTTATACAAATGAAAATTAGGACCAGGTGATGGGGCTCACCTTCGGATTTTATAAGGGAAACTGGAGTATATCACTCCGATCTCCATTTTTTCTTTACCCCTTTTTAAAATGTGTATGTACGGCAATTTAGTTATTAGATTAAGATGCCTTCTTAACAACTACTTCATGGCTAATAACAGTTCCTTATTTCCGTGGCCCAAAAACCCGTTGTCGGCATTCCCCACCGCTATGAGCTATTGCCAGTTGGTTTTCCATTTCCTTAACATACAAGGGCCCTCCTTGTTTCTTTGGCTGCTCCTACCATCTCTATCCGTTGGACTTGGCGATTCCATCTAACAATTTCTTCAAATCTTTCTTGAGACGTGACCTTCCCGCTTTGGTCATACTGTGTTGTTGACAGTTTTATAATGCTAAAAGTAGAAGGGGGCTTGAGCAGAGCTGTATACCAGCCTCGTGACTTCATGGAAGTCACTGATGGTTCCTGTTATTTTTAAGTAAGCAACCGCATCCCTCCAAGACTTCCCCACTTCCCAGAATCTTATCCTTTGCTGATACATATATGTCTCAGCTTTAGCCCCATACCCCCTCAGTTCATATTATACCCTAATTTTGTATTAATTTAAAAAAAATAATTACCCAATGGGTTAAGGGGGAAAAAAAGACATTCCACCCAGTATGTTCTAACTGATCTCTTAATATTTGTATTTACCAGTGTTTTGATTGTACTTCATAATAAAGCTTTTATTTATTTTATTTTAAAAGCCTCTCCTCTACAAAGATTATTTAACTGACGACTGGCAAATATTGCTCTGCAATAGTAGTATCTTATTCTTTTGATCGATTGTTAACCTACTTCATTGATATACATTAAAGGGACCGAATTATTGTTCTGATACTAACTGCTAGGCTGGGCTAATTATTGTTTTGAAGAGTCTTTCTAGAAATGACACTGTAGCTTGTATACTTTCGTGGACCTAAGAAAGGTTTATTTGACATTTGATTGAAACTGCCCATAGGTTTATTAGCTCCTTTGATTTTACATGTTAAGGGCCAGTCATATGTAGATTGCCGTCATTTTTAGACAGGGTGTGTCTTGTCGAGTGTAAGAATCACAACAACTTTATCAAAACAATAATCCAGTTTAAACCACTTCATTATTCTTCAAATCGAAACCTAGCTCGCAATTTAAGCATGAAAACGCCATGCTAGTTAGATTAAATTCAGATTTATTATCTTTCGAATATGTCAAGAGCGGTTGTCTGATATTAAAATGTGTTCATTCGCCCGAATCATCGCTACAGTTATACAATCCAATGAGCCATCGTTCTGAAATAATCAGAGCAGTAATACAATAGAATGAAACGAATAAAACCATCTTATATAACGTATCACTTTTAATTGCGTCGAATGAGATCGGTTAACTATATGGCAACAGTTAATTATATTTCATAATATAAATGAGTTATTTCAAACATAAATTGCTAATTGCCTGAGAATGTGCTTGGAAAAAAAAAAACTAATTGTTGAATAACCTACTCACTGACGATCAAGGAAATAGGAAAACGATAGAGTATTACGAGCAATAAGGTGTAAAACGCGCTCAAGTGCATAAATACGGATGAGATCGGTGACACAGTAGTTGGTAGCAAGAGTAAGCTTGTAATTTTTGTAGACAAAAATGTAGGTATTGGTTAGTTATATGATTGGTTACTCTTTAATAACTAATAAAATGCAGGCTATTCGTATTCTGTATTGTCTTCTTTGGAGTTTAAGTATTTTGGGAAGTTAAAAAGACAACATATCGTTAGTTAAATAATTTTTGTAGAGGAGGCTGTTTTAAAAGAAAAGAAAGAAAAGCTTTATTATGAAGTATAAGCAAAACACTGATATACACAAATATTGAGAGTTACGTAACTACATACTGGGTGGAATGTCTAAGGACGAGTGGGGTCTGGACCTTTTTTTTTTTTCTTATTTCTCAAAATAAAAATTAGGGTGTGGGAAAAATAAAAGGAAAATTTTAATTTATTTGGAATGATGGGTGCCTTTCACTAGGGGGAGTCCCATTTGAAGGAAGTGTGTAGAGGATGAGGGATGTGGAAGGCCTCAGGAGAGGGCGGGTGGTGTCGGGACGGTGGTGAGAGTCCACCGAAGGGTCTGGGGCTAAAAGCTGAGACATATATGTATAAGAAAAAGATAAGATTCTGGGAAGTAGGGAGTAAGGGATACTTACTAGGACCTCCCTTTCTAGGAGGGATGCGGTTGCTTACTTAAAAATAACAGGAACCATCGGTGACTTCCAGTCACGAGGCAGGTATACAGTTCTGCTTAACCCCTTTCTACTTTTAGCATTATAATATTCTTAGCATTATAAAACTGTGCACTGGTCTATAAAGTATAATGTTTCTATCGGGCTTAAACAAAGATTCTTAATAAAAGAGATGTTTTTCCGAGATCTATTCCAGCTCAGTGGATTGTTTCAACGATTTGGAAATGTTTAAAAAGGTTAGCTGAATGCATTAATTAATGCAAATTTTGAGAAAAGTTCCAAAAGTAATAATAAGAGGCTAAAAAGAGCAGACGAAGTAATAATTTGAGGCATAGCTAATGAGAATTGTTATCAGAAAACATTCAAATGAGGAGAAAAACTTTATTAAGAAGTAATTTCGTGCCTGGACTGGATTCGAATCTCTCATACAAGAGAAAATTTTATTTAATTTTGACTTCAGGGAATGATCTGGCATTTCCAATATGACTAAAATTATAACAACCTGTAAAACCCGGGAGTCCTACCTCCCCCGTCGTTAGTTGAACCCTTGAAATAATTCCAAGTTATATAATTTTAGAATTGGAAGTCTATCTAGGCGCTGACACATTCTTCTCACGGGCATAAGTGACTCGCCGAAGAAAAAGGATTCTGCCCTCCTCCTGGAAATGGGCCCAGGAGAAAGGAGATATTTTAGGCTGAGTCCTTCAAGGATTTCGCTGAATAAGGATACTTTGGGAACGGCATGATGAAACCGCTCCTACGACCTTTACAGGCGATAGAAGCATGTAGTTCAGCTTACATAAAAAATGGCTTTGAAAAATAACGGTTTCTTTTTATTGATTCAAAAACTCGTAAATAATAAATCAAAAAAATAATTATTTATTGGATTGATTTAAAATGGCTTCCGATAATAGATTTTTTTTATTATAGTCTGTACCTTGTAGAGGAAATGTTACTTATTTCTGTATGTTAGAAAAAATAGTTCTACTTCATGATGTGGTAACTTCCCAGAGTGTTGGAAGCCATGCCTTATTTTCCTTTTGCATAGTACCCAAGATTCCACTCATCAAATTCACCGTAATTGAAGTTCCATTTTCTTTCCCCAGTTGCAAGTCATGATCTCAGTGGGAAAAAAATACCTAATGGCCCTCCCCAAGCGAGCTATTGATTTTCCTTGTTCAGGGAATATTTACCAAATCATCACTAAACTAAATGTACCTCCTCAAAACACATCTACTTTTTATTATGATCACATATTGTAATATATGTACGTAATGGGGTATATTGCAGTTGTCTGCACAACAGACGCCACGCAACGTCTCTTTCAATAAAGTGTTTTACGAAGTCAATATGGCAAACTGCTTTTATCTTAAAACAACTCTTACAGCTAATTTTTGTCTTAGGCGCCATTATATCCTACACTAGGGACAAATCGTGATCATACCTGGATCCCATCCACTTACTCATCCTGATCTATCCAGCACTGGGAGTGATGCTAATCTTTCTAGCTTAACGCTGCTTTTTGTTTGTCTTTAATAATTAATTCACAATTGTGAAATGGAAAACATCAGCGAATGCGAATGACGTGTAAACACGAATGAAACGGAAATAGTGAACGAAGCTTCACCTTATCGAGAGTTATATAATGCTAAGAATATTGTAATCCTAATATTATATATAATGCTGAAAGTAGAAGCAAGCCCCTTCTAGTGTATACCTGCCTCGGGACGTCATGGAAGTCACTGGTGTTTCTTGTTATTTTTCTAGTAAGCGACCGCATCCCTCCCAATTCCTGAAACAACCCTTCTCATATACACATATGTCTCAGCTTTAGTTCCAGTCCCCACTGGTTTACAGTTGTTTCCCGGAAACTCGTCCATAAACAACCAACCCAGTAGTATGTATCATAACTCTTAATATTTGTATATACCAGTGCTTTGCTTGTACTCCATAATAAAACTTTTCTTTTTTTTCTTTTAAAATACTCTCCTCTACAAAGATTATTTAATTGAGGTTATGGTTTCCAATCTGACTTATACATTTCACTTAAAGTTCCACAAATATAAGTGCTCAACTCGCGATGGCACACCCTTTATGCTCATCAAGTTAATAAATAACTTTATAAACGAACAAATAAACAGTTAATTTGCGAAATAAATGCTGAATCAACTCAATTGTGAGCAAGTTAGAGTAGGGAGAGACCAGTTAAACTGTATTTTCATTATAAACACATATACACTTTCACTGAGGAAACAATCATGTAACTTCGTCCTTGAAGTATGTTTGTATAATTGTTCCTTAGACGACAAGTAATTAATATTTCAAGATTTTGGAATAAACATTAGGTATTTTTTTAACTTGGCAGGTTCCTGTTAGTTATCCAAAATTGTATGCATTATATCAGTGATGCTTGGGCTAAAAGGGGATAAGTAACTTTTTTTTACTACTTTTGGAAAACACAAAAAAATATGTTTACGTTTTGCCCAAGCTCTATTTAAAATTTATAAATAAATTGAATTTAATTCCTGTAAAGTCAGCTGCTATAGGTTGCGAACCCTGTACCTACTCCCTTTCGGTTCACCTACTTCTTACATCTAGTCCACTTTTGTGCAACACTCCTCGTCTGTCAACAAGCTCGGCCTGATCCCAGATCAGACCCTATGACAGAACACGTTTCCCGAATCGCTAGACACTCCGAAACCAGGCTAAAAGTGTTTAACCGATTCCGTCATTTCCTTGTTTCCTACTTTATCCTTCCCCATTTTGACTACTACTTGTTCATCGAGGTCTCTCTCGGGAACTTGATGAAAAGCTAAGACGCCTTATGTTCTCTTCGACTTGTCGAAAGGTAAATAATCTTTGTAGAGGAGAGTCTTTTTTTAAAAAAAAGAAAAAAAGAAAAGCTTTATTATGAAGTACAAGCAAAACACTGGTATATACAAATATTAAGAGTTACGTTACTTCATACTTGGTGGAATGTGTGGGAACGGGGCCTGGGACTAAAGCTGAGACATATAAGTATAAGAAAAGGACAAGATTCTGGGAAGTAGGGAGGTCTTGGAGGGATGCGGTTGCTTACTTAAAAATAACCATCAGTGACTTCCATGAAGTGACGAGGCAGTATACAGTTCTGCTCAAACCCCTTCTAATTTTACCATTATAAAACTGAAGATCTCATCGCTACACTATGTCACCTTCCTCTGTCAAATCTTAACCACTAAAATCCCATCACACATTTATTATCTCTTCAAACTTCCAACCATTCCCGCAACACAAGCTCCTTCAATCGCTCCTTTGTCTTGCACGGCTTGCACCTTTGGAATTACATATCTTTATCCATCCCAGAGGTCGTATGTAAACCCATCTCAATAAATTTCTTATTCCATCTCATCCGACCATTATTCAACTATACTTTTTGCAAAGTATTCATTTTCGTTCTCATTATGTTATGTTTTTCTAAAACATAATCTAGTATTATGATGCCCTTATAGATATATGTCATGGTATGGCCTTATATAATTGACTTTTCTGTCATTATTTGGCGGACATATATCCCAGATTAAAGTTTATTTTCCATTTAATTATTGTTTTTTTTTTTTTAAAGATGACACTTCAACATCTTCTTGGATTTGATTTTAATTATGACTCATAAATATATACTCCTTATGACTATTTTAGTAGTACTATCATTATTAATTCGCTGGGATTGCCTACAGTCATAAAGGTGCCGTGCCTATAACGAAGAATACGTGAACATGGATGTCACAATCGACAGCTCATTCGGTGATACTACATTATCGTTGCAATCAAAGTACCAGGTTCAAACCCCTAGATATGCTTTTCTACCACGCAGTGTTTTGTCCTTTGATAGGATAACCCGCCCTTCTGCTCTGTAATGAGAAAACTATCCACCGTAGATTGTACAACCTAATGCAATTAGAAATCTTTAAAGAGCTATATTTTGCCTGATATGTATTAGCGTGGGTCCTTGAGGTTTACGTCAGTGCCACTCGGATACGTACAGTCTGCCAGGGTATCGCTTTAGTGAAAGTACCTCTCAGGGAAAGTTATATTTCCCAACTGTCTGTGGCAACACTGGGGCGGCAAGGACTCGCTGGTCGTTTCTCGCCGGAGCCGCACGGTGGAGCCACCGTGTGGTAAGACATACCACCCCATATGAGAAACGCACTATATTTCTAGATGCATCAATTACAAGTTATTAAAATAATATGAGGCCCTTGTTTGTCTTAGTGGTGTAATAAAATGTTCAAATCATTGTTCGGGCCATAAATAGAAACATCATGGAGCCTTGCCTCTTACAACTTAAAACGCCAAAGGTCCCCGTTTTGTAAAAAAAACTGTAGACCACACACGAACAGCGTACCACCTGAGGAACCCAAAGGATCAACAGACAAACTCTCTGCACGAGGCCAATGAAATGCTCGAACTAAAACAAGAAAAGTAAAAGAAATGCTGCAAAACCAAAAGCCTCCAACACTAACAGCTACGTCACAGAAGGAGCCCTATACACGAAAACTACAGGGAATAGTTCTTGGGCTGGGAGGCCAGCGCCATGGCGGGAACCATGCCAGAAAAAGTACCAACAATCACAGGCAAGAAAACATCCACTGACATGAGCCAGTTGTTGATGTCATCTGATGTAACAACAGGCGATCAAGCGAGGGTATAACGGTCTATACAAACACCACCCACAAACATAGCAGAATGATAAATCTGCTAACATTTATGAAACTGCCAAAGAGGTGGGCGAAAAAACAACCAGTTCTTACTAATGGGACTCGATGTCCAGCAGGACAACACAGGACAGCATTTAGAAATGTCTAAGGGACACTCGACATCAGAAGAATGCGTCGCATGGACGCATATGGCCGAAAAACGCATATTAGCATAACACCAGACACTACGGCCAACGCCTTTAAGAGCATCAGAACACTCAACTTTATGATTTTTCGCGTGGTTGTCTTGAGGGAAGAGGAGGAGTTCCGAATGCACCCGGTGCCAGGAGTGCATTCGCAAACAATGCGGAAAGAGGGAATCTTCTACATAAAAAGAATGCGTCGCATGGACGCACTTGGCCGAAAAAAGGTGTAATCTCCGTTAATTTTTGGATATTTTCACAAAGAAGCGGCAGAGCATGACATTGCCCCATGCCCGCGTGATACGGTTGAGTTGAAGGGTGCAAACTGCCTTGGACCACATGTGAAACTTCTCCAAAACTTCCCCTACAGACAAGATCTGCTGGAAAAACGAGCAACTAACAAGATCCAACCAGGAGACAAAAGATACCCAACACCGGCAGAGGGACGCCCCCGCCGAGCAGCCTAGTTTATAGTTAGTTTTAGTCCCTACTTTGTAACTCGAAGGTAAGCCCCATCACCTGGTCCTGTTTTAGTTTGTATGATTGTCCATCCGTTTTTCTTTGCTTTAAGTTTCTCCTTTAAATGCATGTGCTTTTATTTTTTTTTTCATAGCTCTTTAAATTTACAGATAATTATATACAATTATAGATCCTCAGGCGAATCTATTTACAAATTATTTTTGTATTTCCTGGTAGCATCGCCACATTAGATACAGGTTTTGTTATTTTATAGAAGTTATATGATGAATCAACAAGTACAATGATACACATTATACGTGACTGGACTGAACTGTTTAATAAAGGTGATGGGGCTCACCTTTTTGATCAAACTTAAAACTAGCTTGCATACTAATTCTGAACCTTATTTTTCCCCCGACAGTCTGTTGTCATCGATGCGGGAGAGGTGGTGGGGTCATAGTATTAAACACAGTGTTGGTTAGGTGCTCCAACGAGTCAAAAAACTTGATGTGTCTCCGGTGGATGAACACACGCACCGATGGCACACCAAGCAACGGGTGCAGGTCAGCGTTCTTCAACCTCTCAAGAGAGGTGTGTCGGCTGTTTGGCTGTATTGTCAGTCAAGTGGGTAAATAGCGGGGCACCGTACAGTAGAGCTGGCCGGAGGACACATTTATGTATCATCAGTTTGAGATGAAGCGACAGGTTGGGTGAAGTTAGCAATTGCGATAGTCGGTAAGACCTGTTTCGTACTTTTTCTATTTTGTTACTAAAATGAGTAGAGAAATGGAGATGCCTATCCATTTTTATACTCAAATAGTGCATTGAGAAAGCTGGTGAGTTCTCTTGCCCTCCTATGCTATCCTATGGTTTGAGTGCAACGAGCCCATTTCAGCCTACATTTTTTAGTTTTTGTATTTGCTTCAAATAAAGTCTTCGATGGGCAAAAAACTGTTTTGTTAAGGAGAGTTCCATCAATTTTTCAGTTTGTATCATTCAGTGTGTGTAATTTGCATATAATTATAACAGAAAACTATTGTTTATCTGCTCAGCAAGTTAACTAAAACATGTAATTGTACACTTCACAAGATATAATGAGCACGAAGTGAATTTTCGTAAATAGTTTTGAATTGTTCTAGAATCTAAAATCTAATCTAGAATATAAAATTTTTATTTTGTAATAAATAGGTTTTACGCTGTTTGTGAAGTAGGGGGGGGGGGCAAAAAAAACAAAAACAAAAAAACTTAATATAATGTAAGTGTGTTAATAATAATAATTGCGAGGGAGGTGACTACCATGTGGATTTGTGAGGTCTCTGGGCTGTTCGTAAATACTGTATGAATGAGCGAGTGAATGAAAATTGTAAATATGGTATGAATGAAAACATTTATCACAATTACTTATTGCCCAATGAGGCAGATTGTAATTTTATCATAATAAAGTTGTTTTTATCAGTATTAGTGGTAATAATAATATTTGTCGCATATGTCTCATAAAACGGGGAGAGAAGAAAGAACAGAAGTACATAACGTAATCATAATAAACACATGATTACATTAAATTGTAAACATATTTACATATTTTTACTTGTATCACACACCATGCGAAACCTGGTTAGTTTGTGGAATGCACCATCCGTTAGCAATAAAACCTACTGTGATGTCAATGATGTTTTCGTACATTTGATGAAGATTCTGCACTATTCATTATTAGGCCATAAGGAAAGTCATTAGTCGATAAGGTTCATGGAGTTTATCCTATCGCTTGCATGCCATGTTTGAGTATGACATAAAACGCACTTTACGTCTTCTTGATTATCCTCTGTTAAGACTTTCACGGATTGTAATTACGAAATGGGCGCGCTGTTTTGGATAGTAGATCTGCATAAAATAATTTAAACCCCATACATATAATCAAGGGCCATTTAATTACATATTTAATAAACTTGTTATTGAAAATTCTTAGGGCCTACAAGTAATATTGTAACGAATCATTTTTTTTTTTTTGTCAGTAGTCTTAAAATACTTTACCTTATGAGTACTTAAATATGAACAATAAAATCTCAATGATAAGAAGCTAACATTTTCCAGTCAAACTGTTAGGAATTTCTAGATTATGTGGTAAAGATCATGTAAAACAGCTAATCCAGTTGAAGGATCAGATCGGTGAGCTAAATTTACATATTGCCTTAGTGGTTTAATCTCTCCCAAGTGGTCTGTCGAATGCACATTCTATAATTGCCACATTATATGGTTTTATAATAAATAACAGTTGTGATAAATCAATCGCTTTATTTTAAGGAATAATCAATTTAAACAGTTATGCTTCTGCTATTCCTCTTGAAGACAGTCCAAATATCAAGTCTAATTAGAAAAGAGAGAATTCAATCAACAAGCTTACTTCGACACATGTCCAAGACCTTTTAGAGATAATTTCGTAAAAATATCCCCTGAAATATTTGTGTGGAAGAACTAAAGTAGGGACATCAACATTCATACAAACAGCTCAGAGGCCTACCAAATCCATATGGTTGTCACCTCCCTCGCATGCGAAAGAGGAAGTGGAGGCTGACGAAGAGCGCGAGAGCCACATACGCTCAGGACCTTATCGGAGAAACTGGCCATTGCCAGGACTCCCGCTGTCACGTATTTATAGCAGGTCATGAAGCCACTGCCTTTTAGTCTCCGAGGAGGATTATAGGGATGAGTGGTACAGTTCAATGACTTTGCTAGGGGGTTAGGGTGGTTGGATACTATGGCTACTATGGAATTTCATGAACTTGGAAGGGATGAGTTCAAGAGTGTAGGGTACATTAATATGAAGGGTTTTGTTGCTGACGTAGTAAGGTGCATTTACTATTGTTCTCAGGACTTTTAATTGAAAGGATTGTACACGCTTGATGTTCAACTTTTTTGTTGTCCCCCATAGCTCTATTCCTTATGTCCAGATTGACTGAAGTATAACTTTGTAGATTAGGGACTTATTAAAATTTATTCATCATCTCATTCACAGGTTGTATTATTTACTTTATGTAGAAAATTATGAATGAATAAATATAAAAAAAAAATATACTTATTTGTATGAGATGGCAGCTTAGCCGGCACAGCAAGTGTAATATACATATTATAATTATCTCACAGGAAAATAAATTTCTTATAAAACCATTTTTCTTTTAATTTTTATAAATGAGTACAATTCGTTAATTCGTTTGATTCTAACACAGGAACAATAGTTTTATACCACGATTTTGTTATCTAGTGATAATGTTTTAACAGCTCCTCGAAAATGTGCTGATATAAATCAAGGTCCGCCGTTTAATTTTGGCGCAGTTTTATAATTATGTAAACAGTGCGTCCTTGTGAGATAAAACAACACAGATTCAAAGCAGATGAGAATATAGGTCACAAGATCCGTGGATCGGTTGTCTCTTCTCAGTATTTGATGGTTTATTTAACAGGAAATATCAACGAAACAAGATTACAACTGAAGAAGCTTAATTAAGCTCTTTGTGTGACAATAGAGGACAATTAAATCTTGACCTTTCGATTTTTTTTTTGTTTTCCCTAGGTAATGCGGGACCTGCTATAACTACGTGGCAGTGGGAGTCCTGGCAATGATCAGTTTCTCCAATAAGGTCCTGAGCGTATGTGGCTCATATCTCCGTCAGCCTCCACCGGCTCGTTTCCGGTGACGCAGCTGCCGGAGGAGCGTGGGGGACTTTCCAAGACTCCGCTTCCTCTTTCGCATGCGTGGGTGGTGACAACCATGTGGATTTGGGAGGTCTCTGGGCTGTTTGTAAATACTGTATGAATGAGCGAGTGAATGAAAATTGTAAATACGGTATGAATGAGCTCATTTATCACAATTACTTATTGCCCAATGATGAAGGCTGTAATTTTATCATAATAAAGTAGTTGTTCCTATTCCTAGATAAAGTTGGTCTTCAGCTTTTAAATAATAGCTTCTGGATGGAGAATTTTTGTGAATCTCGCTCCGTCGTACTTAAGAAATGACCAAGCTATAGAAGGAACCTTCTTTCAATTCTTATTGGTTCTAAAATGTTCTTTTGTTTCACTAGGATTGTGTCTTCGTTTTTCATATCATTTTTGGCTCGTAGTTCTTCATTCATCGCAACCGCAAGAAGTTTCTTCATGTCATCAGCACTAGTCTTCATGTTTTGCACTCATATTGCCTGCATATCTGTACTATTTATTTTCTTGTTCTTTTTAGATGATAATTGCTCCACTTCCGAGAGCTTAACGTTAAGAGACCACAGACTAAATTACCTCTCAAATATGTTGTAGTAGTTAGCGTTGCAGCTAAATTTTATGAAAGTTTGTGTAAAAATGGTAGGATATAATTGAAAAGAATTTATGCATTCACAAAATTAAATACATATGCAGAAACATAAAACCAGAGGGCACAGTTACAAATGAACTTTAGCCTATACAACCAAACCTTAGATTAATAATATCCCTTTATTTCAGTTATGGCGTCATTTATTGCATGAAATAGTTACACAGGTCAGCAAAAACTGCATAAAGGATTTTTTTACGTTTTCTTGTAGATTTTAACTTACTGGGAACTGGGAACAATGCTAAAAAAAATTTCTATAACGTCATGTACGAGTAAAAACTTCATTTAGCGTGAAATTTTTAATAAACTTAAGATATAATATTCTATTTTTTTTTTTTAAAAGGACGATTAAACATGACTTCTCTCATTAATTTATATATAATCATCAAGTTCAGAATCTTGCCTGCTATGTAAAGCCAAAGTTTGCATTTAAACATTACTGTGCTCGTGTTTTTTATTTCTGGATTTTTTTTCTAAAGGGTTGTGTTATTTCTCCGGACAACTTTTGTTTTATTTGTGTTGAATGCATGATAGAATGTCAACAAAGTTTATTTTGTTTTCTTTAAATTTCAACTAAGCTGTGGGCTCCTCAGAAGATGTTTGTCTGTTGTTTAAGGGCAAGACTAGTTTCGTTTTGCCATTCCTATGAGATGGCGTGAACAGAGAAACCACACGGCCGACTGCCATTTCTGTTCGGTACACAGGTACACAGGTCTGAAAAGTTTCCGACCTCAACATGAAGATGATAATAAAATAAATAAAAGCTAGTGAAATAAAAGCTTTGTTAGGTCGGAAACTTTTCAGACCGCCCGTACATGTAAAAGCAACTATCCCAGCGTCTCGTTGCTCTGAAATACCAGTTCCACAGCCACATTATAGTTTGGATGATATCCCTAGGGAGACGGAGGACGGAGACACATTACCTCGTATTATTATTAGACATTATTACTTATTAGTTAAAGATTTAGGCATTTCCCAAGGTATAGCCGAATCGCTGGGATCGAGGCTAAAAAACAAAGTTCCTATCATGGGGCTTCATTTTCGTGTTGCAGGCATTGACAGAATCAATTTACTCTTCTTACGGAACTCTTGGTGCACATGGAAGAAAGGTATAATGATTTGGCTATGATTTTTGAGAAAATCAAGTATCAAGAGTATCAATGGATGGTTTGTGGATACTTCAATATACTTGGACCAGCAGCAACGAAATATCCCTTTTTTTGAGCCAGGGATCTTATTTGGACAAAAACTTAGTGGCCACTTCGAAACGCTTTAGTCCCCGGTGAAAAAATACGTCATCAATACGACCTTGGTTGAAGGAAAAAACGTTTTATTACCACCTCTTCATATTAAATTGGGACATATGAAGCAGTTGAGTCACTGCCTAATGATGGGGAATGTTTCAGATATCTGCGTTCCAAGTTCGCGGTACTGTCTGTAGCCAGCTTGAAAGAGGGAGTTTTTACTGGCCCATATTTTTGGAAACAATGGAAGAAAAGGAAGACGAAACGTGGGGCTCTTGCAAGAATGTAGTGTTTTTAAGATTTTGGGGAGTACAAAAGTCCCTGACTACAAAACCATTGTACGACGCATGCTGGCTGCGTGTAAAGAGCAAGGATAGGATGCGAGATGAGCTGAATGACTTGAAGATTATGTTACAAAAACTCTCTGGGGGAAACTAATATGCCCTACAAGGAGCGCTCTTGCATATCATAACTTCAATGAAGCGTTTAATTATTGAAAACTTTTCATTGATATTTTTCAACTATCTCTTAATAAGCATTACCTATAGCAAAAAAAAAATTATGATTGGTTTTCTGCTTTAATCAGTTCAATTCCAAGAGTTCAATTCCGAAACTTTCATACTGACTATTTTCCTGAAAAATTGAGAGCCTAAAGTGAAGAGCAGGGTGAAATATTTTACCAGGGTTTCCGTGAAATCGAAGAACCAAGGAAAATGGGGCGTCGATATGCCAGCTGACCAATGTTGGATTATCAAGCTAGAAAGCAATACTGGAAAACGAAAGCTTGTTTGGAGATGCAAGGATAAGAAGAAAATGTTTCACAAGAAAAAAGAGAGAACATAAAATTATACGTTTATATCATAGATATATTGTTTGAATAATTAAGAAACGATATGTTTAGTTTATAGCTGTAACTGTTGGTCAGCCTCCAATGGCTCGTATCCGGTGACGCGGCTGACGGAGGAGCGTGGGGGACTTCCCAAGACTCCGCTTCCTCTTTCGCATGCGAGGGAGGTGACAGCCATGTGGATTTGGGAGTTCTCTGGGCTGTTTGTAAATACTGTATGAATGAGGGAGTGAATGAAAATTGTAAATATGCTATGAATGAAAACATTTATCACAATTACATATTGCCCAATGAGGCAGATTGTAATTTTATCATAATAAAGTTGTTTTTATCAGTATTAGTGGTAATAATAATATTTATCGCATATGTCTCATAAAACGGGGAGAGAAGAAAGAACAGAAGTACATAACGTAATCATAATAAACACATGATTACATTTAATTGTAAACATATTTACATATTTTTACTTGTATCACACACCATGCGAAACCTGGTTAGTTTGTAGAATGCTCCATCCGTTAGCAATAAAACCTACTGTGATGTCAATGATGTTTTCGTACATTTGATGAAGATTCTGCACTATTCATTATTAGGCCATAAGGAAAGTCATTAGTCGATAAGGTTCATGGAGTTTATCCTATCGCTTGCATACCATGTTTGAGTATGACATAAAACGCACTTTACGTCTTCTTGATTATCCTCTGTTAAGACTTTCACGGATTGTAATTACGAAATGGGCGCGCTGTTTTGGATAGTAGATCTGCATAAAATAATTTAAACCCCATACATATAATCAAGGGCCATTTAATTACATATTTAATAAACTTGTTATTGAAAATTCTTAGGGCCTACAAGTAATATTGTAACGAATCATTTTTACTTATTGCCTGACAAGGCGTATTGTAATTTTAGCACAATAAAGAAGTTTCAGTATAAATATTGATTTTTTTAATTACTGTATAGTTTTTTTTCTAAACCTCTCTTATTTTGCAAAAAAAAAGGTACGGGATGGGAGGAAACATACGTTATATTTGGGTTAAGCGCACTTTGAAACATATAATTTAGGAAAAATATAAAATGCAGCTGAAAAATTTTTTTTTTTTTTGCAGACCTGTGTTATCACTAATTTCATACTCACTTTGAACTCAATTAATTGAATTTAATTACCCAGTCCGGCAAATACTCTAAGAACATTTAGGGCACGGTTTAAATAAAATATACAATTTATAATTGAAAAATCCCTATAGATTTTGATGGTCCAAAACTACAAGTTATGTTTTTTAATAATTACAAAAAGTGACATAAATAAATTTTAAAGGTTTTGAATTTTATTTTTGACGCAGAGCCTCTAATTTAAGTATTTACTAGAGTGTTAATTCTAAAAATATATAGATCCCTTCTTCGTTAACTGTATCAAATCGACTTTGCTGAATAAGTTAGTATGTCACCAGAAGCACAGATAAGTCATATGAAAGAGGAGAGACGTAGATTCTGATTAGCAGAGCCGTGACCACCGTTGGTTCTCTTCTGACCGATTCCTTCCCTTTCGCCCTCTGTACCTGATTGTCACTGATTATTTGGAGTTATAGAACTCTTGTTATATTAATTATTAGTTTAACCGATCGATATATTATCGATAGTGTAAATTTAAAATAATTATTGGAGAGGGAGGGAAATACAATCAATATGATCTGAGCCTGGGGAGACTCCTGGCTTACGCTAATGTTCTTCAGTCTCGGAACTCAATTGGAAGAATACCTTAACATAAACTACAAGATCTCAAGTTCAAATCCAGCACCTTTACGTAATGTAGGAGTTACGGATAATCATTACGCCTCAAGAGATCCCTGCATTAAAGGATTAACTAGTAGAAAATCCTAGGTAAGATTTAAAAATGTCATTGATTTACAGCAAGAAGGGATTTGTGTCAGTTATGTAAAATTGATCTGGGCAGGCATTAGCTCAAGGTCCGCTCTTTTTCTCTCACAGTTTGATTTACTTCGCCTTTCATTCTCACAGCTTAAGTCAACATCTAGGGAAAAAAAATATTTCTCAGATAGTTATGCCGCTTCTATGAAATCATAAATCATTCTGTGTGGATTAAAAAAAAATCGTAAAAAGGTCTAATGTCGATTTATCTTCGCAATTTGCAATTCTTCGGATTGATAATTTATATAAGGTTTGTAAAGCTCTGGATATAAACAGGAGGATTACGACAGACAAGCACTATCACTTTGAACTTGCCCTTTGAAAGGACCCTTTGTCATTAATAAACTGTGACCGATAATCAATGAAAAAAAAAAATCTCAATAAAAAAAAAAAGTGTTGACCGCAGGCTTTAAACCATTTTCCAACGAGGAAATAAAACTACGTATCATAAACTCAAGGCAACAGCCATAAAATAACTCAATCCAGGCAAGTTCAGGGAAGAGCTGGGTTAAACAATAAACTGGATATGTTCATGAATATTTATTTACAGAAGAAATACTTAGAACGTTAACAAGCAGCGAATATACATACAAAGAAAAATATTTATAAGAAATAATTTACAAGGAGATTGAACTATATTACAAAAGATAAAAATCAAAGAAAACTAATTGAAACTGAATACTAAAGTATACAAATTCTATCTAAAATTAACCATACCTAAAGTCCTAAAGTAATTAATTGTGATAAACGTTCTCATTCATACTATATTTACAATTTTCATTCATTCGCTCATTCTTACAGTTTTTGCAAACAACCCAGAAACATGGTCGTCACCCCCCTCGCATGCGAAAGAGGAATCCTAGTCTTAGGAAGTCCCCCACGCACCTCCGTCAGCCGCGTCACCGGATACGAGCCAGTGAAGGTTGACGATGAGCGTGAGAGCCACAGACGCTCAGGACATGATTTTAGAAACTGGCCATTGCCAGGATTCCCACTGTTACGTATTTATAGCAGGTCACGAGGCCACTGCCGCTTTAGTCTCTGAGGAGGATTATAGGGATAAGCGTCGCATTGGAATGACTCTACTAGGGGATTAGGGTTGGATAAACTCGGAAGGGATCCGTTCAAGAATGTATGGATTATTAAGATCGTTATAAAGGGTTTTTTTGCTTTTGATTGAAAGGATGTTCGACTTTTTTGCTGTCCCCCAGTTGATATCTCTATGGTTAACTTCTGTGTAATTTAAATAACAGAACTACACTAGCTGTTTATCTCAATCTTAGATATGCAATGACATTTCTCATAGTAAATCTTGACTGATTTCGTGTTTCCTAGCAATGCTGCTGAAATATTTCATTTTTCCAACAGGTTTGATAGCTTTGAAAAGATCGCTTCACAAATATTTATTATTTAGGAAATTACCATTAGGTTCATGCATTAAAATATGTAAAAAAGAATAATTTCTATGAAAAGTCTAAATTGTATGCATTAGACGCATCGGAAGCGCTACGATTCCGTACCGTTCCGTTACTGAATAATTATAAAAGTATATTACACACAATTATCTTCGTCACGGTATATTTTAACGCTAGCTTTCAGTTGTTGTCTTTTTTGTTACTTTCAGTTATGCAATCTCACATTTACAACTTATGCTAATGCACAGAGTGCTGTCACATTGTAGAGCTGCGACTGAGGCCACATAGACAATAACCAGGAACCGTAACGTGCGACAGATGATTGGCGTTAGTGAAATAATTCAGGGTCGCGTAGGCCGGGCACGGAGCACTGAGGATCTTATTTAGGCAGGGTCTGCCGCCGCCCGTGTCTGCAATGCACAAGCAGTCTTGGCCCTACAGCGAATAATAGGGCAGACATGGCTCGTAGGGAGAGCCCAGGACCTCAAGGTGCTATTATAGCTTGGGATCAAACCCCTTTATAGATTAGAATATAATTATTTCGGGACTAATCTCCTATAAATAACTATTTTGTACAGATAACCATTTCATTTCTGGAAAAATAAAAATAACTATATTAAAAAAAAACGTACGGTACTTAGGCTTCCATCTTGACAAACGACTGACCTGGAACCCACATACGAGACTAAAAAGACAAGAACTAAACAGACGCTTTGGACAACTGTACAGACTACTTCAAAGGACATCCCATCTCTCAATAGAAAATAAACTACTAATCTACAAAGTTATACTTAAACCAATCTGGACATACGGAATAGAGCTATGGGGGACAGCAAAAAAGTCGAACATCAAGCGTATCCAATCCTTTCAATCCAAAGTCCTGAGAACGATAGTAAATGCCCCTTATTATGTCAGCAACAAAACCCTTCATAACGATCTTAATATACCCTACATTCTAGAACTCATCCCTTCCAAGTTTATGAAATTCCACAGTAGCCTTTCCAACCAACCTAATCCTGTAGCACAGTCATTGCACTGCGCCACTCATCCCTATAATCCTCCTCGGAGACTGAAATGGCAGTGGCCTCGTGACCTACTATAAACGCGTGACGGTGGGAGTCCTGGCAATGGCCAGTTTCTCCAATCATGTCCTATTGTATGAATGAGCGAGTGAATGATGCTGTAAATATGGTATGAATGAGATCATTTATCTGTATTATTATTACCTTATAAAAGGCAGATTGTAATAATTGCACAATAAAGATTGTTATATTATATTATTATATTAAAAAAAAACAAAAAAAAAACGACAAAGTAAAATCAAGTGTAAACCTCTACAAGAAATAATAATAAAAAAATTCTAAAATGGACGGAAACTGGCCTTGAGGCAACTTAACTAATCTTATAGAGGAGAGTCTTTTAAAAAACTTTATTATGAATAAAAATCAAAACACTGGTATATATACAAATATTAATCAGTTACAGCGTTAGAACATACTTTAGCAAAGGGTTAGGGGTTAGGGTTAGTAAAATGATTACTTACAAAAAAAACAAGGGGACCCTAAGTCTCAACTGAGGTACATGTTTCTGCTAAAAATGTAAAATATAATGAGCATTATATAACTGGCCGTTGGATCACCACTTCAGAGATGGAACTCGCAAAAAAAAAAACGAAAAAAAACGGCACGCTAAGTCTTCAGTATCGGAATTCTATCTACCAAGAATGATTAGGTGACGGCAGCCTTTTAAAGCTTACCAGAAGGAAGAAAAGTGTCTGCGAAACTACCTTCTGTAAAATGACAGCGACCTTGTATCAGTTGTGGCGTTTACTTAACTGTACAAATACCAGACATAGAGCAGTCTTTGGAAACGTGTAGAATGGGATGTAGTCTTTGTAATCAATATTGCTCGGAAACATCAAATTAGTCAAGATTAAAGAAGTCCATTTTCAGTGGATATTTAAGATTAAGATGAACAGCTAGTGTGTGTATGTGCAGTATTTTTGGTAATTGTCACTAACATTAATTCCACTTGGGAAGACAGTAGAGACATCAACAAGACAGTATTCGATTTGTGACTGGTTTTGGTGGTGAGAGAGTATCTACAAAGACAAAATAACGCTGACAAAATTATTCATCAAATCATATCAACGAAGACGATCTTGTGAAGCAATCAATCACCCTACTATTAATACCACCCAGCACCAATTGCCTCAGGGAATATCACTAATTACTGGGAAATTCCATCAGTACTGACCGCATGGTTTCAAATAATAGATCTTTGTGATGGATAAGAAAAGGCGCAGATTATTGATATAGGAGTGCCTATGGAGGACAATTTTCTAAAGGCACAAGGAAAAAAAAGCGAAAATGCCAGGATTAAAACCTGAAGAATTTAAGCAAATCTACAGATTAAGGAATTGTAGGATTTTCCAAATAATCATTTCCTGAAATGGTTTTCTCCTGGAGGGCATGCAGGGATCAATCAAGATGCTGCCAGCGAAAATACTTGTCAGGGTTCAGCAAGCAACACTATAGTTCGGAAATTCAGCAAGATAAAATAATGTAAGCCTAACCCTAGTCCGGGTAGGTGAATATTCCCGGAGAATTCCGAGGAAGTATGAAATTCATAAGTATAATAATAAAAAAAAAGATTGTTTGACAGCATTCAGTAAATGAACTAATAAATGTATTGTTATATAAGCAAAAAAATAAAAATAAAAACATTATCAAGAATTCTGCATTTAATGAAAACCTTTAAATTAATATATAAAAGCTCTGGTATAACGTTTGGATCCGTTTAGTAAAAAAAGAAAAGAAAATAGAAACGCAAAGAATAAACGTATTTTGACTAAATCGTTCCCAAACTAGCAAGCGTCTGTCTGGATGGTGAGATGGTGTTGGAATAGGAGGGTTTTGAAGGCTCGTAAAGATGAAAGACGGTCGCAGATATTAGGAGGCAGAGATTTCCAGTGGGTAGTGTAGTGAGCAAGGAAGGAAGGATCGTATGCTGCAGTTTTGTGGGCAGGTCAGAGAGACGGGATTTGGTCTTCCGAAACTAGCCTGAGGATTTGAGCTGTATGATATCGCATATATTAGGAGAGAGGTGAGAATTGAAGGTTGTTGCATTCAGTCTAGGAGAGTATCTGACCCTGCGTCGGATTATATAAAGTGCGATTGTAGATTGTTGTGAATTTCCCGCCACATAAATTTAATGTAGAAAATATTGGCAGGTACAATCGGGAGAATTAGCTTGGTGTCAGGTTCCTCTGAATGACTAGAAAAACCATAAGCTCGCTGGAATACAGACATAAGAGAGCCATATAGCCTAGCCTGGAGACAGCACGTCCTAAGCTTGGCTAGAAGGAGGAGTTAAAAAAGACTTTTTAACACAAAGAGATGGAAATAAATTAGAAGGCATCCGCACGCAGTGGTAGGGCAGAGACTGGGTTAAGGAGGTTTACTTAAAACGGTAGTACGAGGCAGCCCGGGCTCAGTTATTGCTGGTTCGGAGGCTCTCTACTTCGGGGGTTCTTCCCCGTGAGCAGCTCGCTTTTTCTCTGAGTCGGTTTAAGAACAGAGATCTCTGGCAATAGAATTGTCTGTTGAGAGAATGGTTTTTTCCTTTCATAGCCCCTTTCAATTTACAGATAATTATATACAATTATAGATCCTCAGGCGAATCTATTTACAAATTAGTTTTGTATTCCTGTAGCATCGCTACATTATATACAGGTTTTGTTATTTTATAAAAATTATATAATGAATAAACAAGTATAATGATATACATAATACGTGACGGATGAACTCACCCACCGACGGCACACCAAGCAACCATTAGTAAGAGAATGGTTGTGGACATTAGGCCTCGATATAGCACAAATCTTCTAGGAAGACACCGATGCACATTTGTAACCATAGTTACTGATAGCTATTAGATAAGATAAGTGTAATCTGTTTCATCATTTCAGCTCATACAATTTTTTTAATTCTATTTCAACAATAGATACAAACATTTAGTATTGTAAATTCTATTTTATAACAAATAAAATTCTTTCAATTGACCACCACGTAAATTTATTAAGATAAATTACTTTATTGAATTTCATTAAAATATTATTTTCATTATAATTGTGAATATAATGAGTATGGTATGAGTATTAGATTGAATAATTGAATAGCATCCCAGCAAATCAATTATTTTAATTAGTCAGCTTGAGGGTTTGGAGGTGAATAAAGTAGGTATATAAAAGGATATATAGACATTCTGATGTATCCGTAGGAAGATACATTAGTATATTGGTATCCCGAATGCAGTTAAACCCCATTCGACGAACGCAGCATTTGATAAATTTATTCATTTTTATATTAAAACATTGCTACAGCAGAAGGTTTTTGCTGTTGGCATAAGTTAAGGCTATCACGGGTACTTTATAAACTTACTTGTGGGTATTTGGCGTCTTCCTGTATGCGTAATGCAGTTATGTTCTCAGCCTCACTGTCCTCATCCTAAGAAGTCGTTGTGGGTTTGTTGGAAGTGTGATGGATGAAAGTATCTGTAAGAAGTTGGTTCACGTGGAGTTGGTAAATAAATTCACTTACTACCACATAATTATAAAGTGTAAGATATGTATGCAAACATTTTGAGATTAATAATATTCCCCTTTATTAATTTACCTGCCAAATACCCTCCATTAATATGATATAATCTACTTGTAAGTATATCTGTGTGATTCTACTCATGTTCAGTATTAATGAGTAAAATTACACATGCAGTACTAATTGAGTGCCTTCGGTGGAATGCTGATGTTGAACCGCTTCGCGGTCCGGTATTGCTGGCAAGCATACGCAGTTCGCCGTACCAGCATGGTGTGAATGGCTTTCATGCTCTAATAACGTCAGTCATGATCATATTGCAATTTAATACTTTTCGCTTCCTAAAAGTTTATTTATTTATAATTCCGAATTAAAGAAATAAAAATAGATAATTTTATTTATTATTATTGTTATAAGTATATTTAATATAGTAATTTAACCGCTAAATAGACGCTTCAGACAACTCTTTATACTACTTCAACGTACATCTTAATTACTAATTAAGTCTTAAGGGGCAGTGAAAGGATATAACATGCTAACCCAACTCACAGCTATAGTTAATATCACTTATTATGTCATCAACTACTAAGAACTAATCAAAACTACATTACAACTTTATACTATCCCGTCTGAGTTTAAATTCCATTGGGATTTACCAAGGTGTTGCTTTTATTTCTAACACTATCGGGCCATGAAATAAAACTTAATTCGCGAATTGTCATCCCTCTATGGATGAAACTGGGGCTGTGAAAAAGTGCCGAAACCCATTTAGATTATAGTTGTTTAATGGCTTTTAATTATATATTAACTAGAGGGCTCCCCCCTCCTGCTCGCCCACAGTGAATCGCTAAACTTCAGAAACGAATGTTTCACAAGACATCGCAAAAACTACATTTATTTCCAAGTCATCAGAATCTAACTCGTTAATCGATTTCTTCGATCGAATTAAAAAGATCCGACATAAAGTTCTGCACGACTTATTTTAAAACATCTCCCTTCGCACATTTGGAACTACGTACGAGATTAGGTAACAGATGTAAGTCGACTTACTAATGTCGCTATCAGTTGTAACGGCCTTATTGATCGCTGAGGTTTCGTCCGTCCAGTGCTGACGAATTAACTTAACCTTAACGGGATTAACTGAGATTGTGTTTGTTGTAGATAGTCAAGTAGCGAGTGTGGAGATAGAAGGACTTGGAAAAATCTCTATCTCAGTTCTTACCGATATTAATGTGTTCTGTTTTGTTTCTTGTAAAACCAAATAAAGAAGGGTTCCTTAGAGCAGTGAATGTTAACATCTATCATTTAATTGCCCTGAACCTAACCTAAAATATTACAGTACGCGGTCTATCAGATATCATTATGCTAATCCTCTACAATAACAATTTTTAGCATGGAAATGACGCGTTCTAACAAAATTCAACTTCGATAATTTATTTACGTAGAGGAACTGATCTAACCTTTTTTTGTGGCAATTATTGTTAGTAGCCATTCAAACTGTCAAAACCATCACTATTTACAATCACAATTTACTGTTTAATTATTATTTGTCACATTATTTAATAGTTGATTATTGTAGAAATATCAAAAAAAAAAAAAACAATGGTAATAAGGCACTAAATTCGAAGGACATCCCATCTCTGAATAGAAAATAAATTACGAATTTACAAAGTTATACTCAAGCCAATCTGGACATACGGAATAGAGCTATGGGGGACAGCAAAAAAGTCGAACATCAAGCGCATCCAATCCTTTCAATCAAAAGTCCTGAGAACAATAGTAAATTCCCCTTATTACGTCATTAACAAAACCGTTCATAATGATCTTAATATACCCTACATTCTTGAACTCATCCCTTCCAAGATCATGAAATTCAATAGTAACCTATCCAACCACCCTAATCCCGTAGCACAGTCATTGCACTGCACCACTCATCCTTATAATCCACCTCGGAGACTAAAACGGCAGTGGCCTCGAGACCTGCTATAAATAAGTGACAGTGGGAGTCCTGGCAATCATGTCCTGAGCGTATGTTGCTCTCGCGCTCTTCGTCAGCCTCCGCTGGCTCTTATCCAGTGACGCGGCTGAGGGAGGAGCGTGGGGAATTCCCAAGACTCCGCTTTCTCCTTCCCATGTGAGGGAGGTGACAATCATGTGGATTTGGGAAGTCTCTGGGCTGTTTGTAAAACTTTATGAATGAGCGAGTGAATGAAAAGTGTAAATATGGTATTAATGAAATCATTTATCACAATTACTTATAGCCCAATTAGGCAGTTTGGAATTTTATCATAATAAAGTTGTATATATAAAAAAAAAGCACTGAATGGTTCTACCTTATGCAAATGCTGCCTAGCGGCTGTTTAGTTCACAGTGCTGCCAACCTATTTACAGTTCTGCATTCTTTTGCTCATTCATACAAAGAGCACACAGCTAAGAGAACTACGCTTGGCACCTACATCGCATGCCATTGAATGACTAAGCGTAGGCTCGGGATATCCCACAAGCCAGCAAAAGCTGGTCATGAGCCCGATAGCCGCATAAGTTCATTTCCTGATTGTATGTATCCTACTTACATTACTAGGACTCCTAACGTCCTGTACTTACAGTATGAATGGGTTCGCTAGAGTACTAGGGTGACTCGCTAAATTTTTATTTAACTTTGAAGAGATGATTAGTTCAAGGGTGTAAGAGATATTGAGACCGTTATGAAGGATGGTACTGTGGCTAACCAGATAAGGGGCCTAAATATTGTTCTTGAGACCCCTATACCTCTAAAGAAAGGAATAAACGTAAAATTAAAAAACACTTAATTCTGGGACATTGTCTCCTAAGAATAACAACAAAGAGCATGATTGGAATGTCTAGCTCACAAAAAAAAAACATAACAGTAAACAGATCTATGAAGCTTATAAATAATACTATGTACACATTTTTAATGCGATGTGCTGTAGCTGTGAACCATATAAGATTACTATGAAGAACCAACTGAAACAAAAATAAATGAAGAAGAAAAAAATTAATAAATAAAACACATAAATTATCTCAATGGGACAAAGAAAATGGAAGGTTGATGGGTAGATTGAAAAATAAATACACAAAATAATAACGATGACCTGGGAATTATTAGAGGGGTAGGAGATAAGAAACTGGTAAAGTCTAGATTTGAAGATTAGGAAAGTAGATGAACGACGGATGAGAAATGAACGGGCAAAGGAAGCAGATTTGTGAGAAGGAAACTACAGGGCGGCTAGTATTGCGGGATTCGATCACTGATTTGGATTAGAGCAAGTTGTGAATGTAAGGAGGTTTTATTAGTCATGCTAGTATTGAAACTCATCCCTTCCAAGTTCACGAAATTCCATACTAACCTATCCAAACACCCTAATCCCGTAGCACAGTCATTGCACTGCGCCACTCATCCCTATAATCCTCCTCGGAGACTAAAACAGCAGTGGCCTCGTGACCTGCTATAAAAACGTGACAGTGGGAGTCCTGGCAATGGCCAGTTTCTCCAATCATGTCCAGAGCGTCTGTGGCTCTCGCTCGCGCTCTTCGTCATCCTTCACTGGCTCGTATCCGGTGACGCGGCTGACGGAGGAGCGTAGGGGACTTCAGAAGACTTCGCTTCCTCTTTCGCATGGGAGGGAGGTGACAACCATGTGGATTTGGGTGGTCTCTGGACTGTTTGTAAATACTGTATAAACGAACGAGTGAATGGAAATTATAAATAGGGTATGAATGAAACTATTTGTCACAGTTAAATATTGCCCAATGACGCAGATTATAATTTTATCATAATAAAGTTGTTTAATCAGTGATAGCATTGAAGAGGATGATCCAAGGGTGAATTGGTAACGGTAAGTAGAGTACAGCCATCCAAACTCGGAGTAATGGGGTAATTGGTCTCCGGGGATCCCGAGTATAAATCTATGAAAAAAATTCATCCGTCGCCTCGAGCTAGAGATCATCAAAAAGACTGGGGGGAAATTGGGAGTTGGTGCTTATATAATGGGAGATGTCGGGATCGATTGGGCAGTTTAAGGTGGAAATGGACACCATGGACCATGGGTGATTTTTCCAGGACAGAGATGCTCAATGAGAACCTAGATTTTGGGCTGAAGTCAAGAATTGGATAGGTCGACTATCGATGTTGAAGGTGGGAATATAAATTTTGAGGAGGGGACGTGAACCAATGACGATGGCCTTTGATTTTTCTGCATTAGATCGAGGATTATGGAGAGAGGCCCAGGCCTCAATACAATCCAAGTCTTCCTGAATCAATGGAGAGGCGGATTTGAGCAGACTAGGAGGGTAAATTTCGGTGGAATGAGCAGTGATGGATAGATGTATGGAGGTCATTGATGTAGGCATAGAAAAGTAATGGCGAAATTGATGTCCCTTGAGCTAAACCGAAAGAAAATGAAAGGGGAATTTCACGGGAGTGGCATCTGAACCTACCGAATTAGTTGTTGATTCCATAATTGAGGAAATGAGGTTGGAAGGAGAAATGTAAGAGACATAGAAGTTGTCTGGGTGTAAATTACCGGTATCAGACTGGAGGGAGTGTTGCGATAAAGTCATTGGGATGGACATGTGTAGCGACCACTAACTACATAAGATAAATCACCCTGTACTCTATTTCATATATATTGTAAGCAAAAGTAAATAAAATGAACTAAATGTATTATAGACAAAATGTAAATAACACGAACAAATATAAATCATTGTAAATGTGCTAAGGAATAAAAGACTAAAGAAAAGGGTCAACAGCTGTCAGTCATAAACAGAAACAACCCTTTTGCAGCCCTCTACCCTCCAGGGGACAAGGGGTTGGGTAATTAGGCGTCGGCCGTGGGTACATCACATGTGTGGGAAACCCCCAACCGCAGGCCTAGCACCCTTGCAGCCCCCAGTAGAGAGGATACTTAAAGCAGACTCCTGGCCCTGTTAATGAGTCTCTCGTGACCTTTACTCGTTGACGCTTGGTGTCCGGTCGAACTCTGAAAACTTGACTAATTCTTTATGAAAAACCTCTGTACCTCTTCTCTCGAACATAGTGCATTGTCGGGGCACATACCTATCAAAAATGGAGTCAGATAGTAACGCCGTCATGAAACGATTGTCCAGGTTATAAACTCGAACGATCCGCACTTGTCACCAGGGCTGGGTGACCAGGCACCCCCCTTGTGACGACCCGACGCATGCTTGGCTGTTTGACCGTTTCGCTCCCTGTATTTAGTCCCTACATCCTGCTTGGTTTTAAAGTGACTTTTTAACGTTAGCTGTTTGTTTTATATTGAGAGATGGGATATTATCTTTGGAAGTAGGCTATAGAGTATTGGCATATTCTTGAATTTTTAGCCTTGTCTGTGTGTTACCTCATGTCAATTTGAAAATCAAGATACCGTTAGATATTGGAAGAAAACGGGGAAGGAGTGTAAATATTGTAAAGATGCATTTCATCCGCGATTGGTCGCTACAGTATTCAATCTTATTAAGGTATCTTTAAAGAATATACGATACCTTTACTTAGAACTTAGTTAAATAAATAATTAATAATTGACTATTGTAGTCTCAGAATAACTAGCAGGCTATCAGAAGTACCGTGTTAATACAGGTCATCAAAAAAATATACCACAATTAAAGCTTAAACTTCTCCACCATGCTATTCTGTAATATATCTCGTTACTTGATAATAAAACAGTAAATATTTTTCTGTCATATTAAACAAGATTTAAAATTAAAGATGAGGAAGTCCTGATAACATTTCTTATACTTTGCATGGAAACTTCATTTGATGCTCTGGCCGTACAAATTAAAAACTACATAAAAGATATAGTTGGTAATTAAAAAAATATATATAAATATTTTGCAGTCATATCGAATATTGCTTATGAAACTGCAGAAAAAAATGTATTCGAACCTCAATCTCAGCTATACTTTTTTTTCATGTTGTCCATTTCTTAATTTATTTGAGTTGATGTACCAATTATGTAGAGATAAAAAATAAAACTATAAAAGGTCATAATCAATAAAAGGAATATTAAAAAATAAATATTTTTTATTACAGTGAAGAGGATTTAAAATTGAAGATATTCAATGAAGAAGAACATTATGATCAGTGGCGTAACTATATCATCTGGGGCCCGTGGCAAATTCCTTTAATGGGGGCCCTATCATTAAGCTTTATTTATTATACTTACGAGTAGTTTAGTTACCCACAACCAATAATTTGTATTATGGTATAAATATTTTAATATTTTTATAAATATGTACAATATTAAAACAATATTTCTGAGCTCGCGGCCACTTGGGTCGGGGGCCCGTGGCATTTTGCCAGCCCTGCCACCCTGTAGTTACTCATGATTATTATTATTATGATGATTATCAAGATTATGGATAAGTAACATTCATTGGGTGTTTTAGTGGACTATAATCATCACAATTGGCTTGGATCATTCATTATGAGAATTGTATTTCTTACTATCCTCAATTGTCATTCGTAAAATGCGAATGTGACACTCAGAAGAATGAATGGAGTCATTGAGTTCCGGCGTAGCAGCGTGACGCGTCTGTTCTCAGAAATGTGATTTGCAAATGCTTTCGGGGACTCCTCCAGTGACCGTGAGGTGGATAGGTTTGTGATACACATCGTTTAGTGTTTCTTGATAGACGAAGGAAACCTTGTTAACTTTTTTATTGATAAGTTACCTATGAAAATATAATTGGCAGGAAACGAACGTTACCTAATTTATCAGGTATAACGATCATTTTCCTCTTTATCAAACATATTTTTATTTTTTTATAAGAAAGGATTAAATACATGGAGGCATAATATCGAGAGAGTCTCACGTGATTTTTAAATAATTTTGCATTAAAAAAAAATGCAAATAGGTAAAATATTGAGCTGAAACCACTTATTGAAATTCTCCACAATGACATTTATTAAGCCATTTCAGTTGCTGGTTACCAAAGCGTCATTTTTTGGAATATCTTAGAATTTATTTTTCCTTCATGGTGTTTTACCATAACTTTAAACATAAAATAGTTACTGAACTATGAATTAAAAAAGCTATAAAGCCGCAGAGAAGATAGATACAGATACATACATACTTATGAAGATAGATATTTTAAATACTTCTCGATATTATATATGAAACAAAACATCTATTCGGAACAAACAGACATGCGAATTGCTTGTTTGTAAAAAATTGACATGCCCCTTACTTGTTTGAAAATAAAGTCTTCCCCTTGCAGCTTGCCAATTACTTAGCAATAAAAATGAACTCTTGCGCTGTTAGAAAATGAAAGATTCCATTGGGTAGTATAAGTTCTTGGCTTATTTAATAGGGTACCTTTTTTTTTTCTTTTTTACGATTTACAATTTACAGGTAATTATATATAATTATAGATCCTCAGGTGAATCCATTTACAAATTATTTTTCTATTTCCTGTAGCATCACTACATTATATCCAGGTTTTGTTATTTTATAAAAAAAAGGTTACCTAACGATAAAGGTTATTTTTTATATGATTTATTTAACTAGCCGCTTCGATTCGATGATTGTCATTTCTCATTTAGTTACTACCATAATTGTGTTTTGCTTAGTATAAAAAGGGCAGAAAATTGATTTATCTTATCAAAACAATTGGTAGATTTTTGTTTGGTTGAAAGAAGATTTCTTAGAAAAGTTATTGGTTTTTTTTTTTTTTTAATTTGAAAAAGATGATTATTAATAATTAAATTAACCAGCTAATAAAAAAATATCTGTAGTTAAAAATGTAAACACAGTATAGTAATATGGCAACTGGGTGGTTTGTGGGTAATTGGATTAGGTCAATGAAAAAAAAAAAGTATTTTGAACACATTTATTTGACATACCACATGTGTCAGCCTTAGATCCGAACAAAAAAAATTATTGAAATAATATGATTAAAGCATACATGGTCGATTACCTTGTTCCAACCGACACATCTAATATTGTATATTGAATGAAAACATTTATCACTATTACTTATTGCCCACTAAGGCAGATTGTAATTTTATCATAATAAAGTTGTTGTTGTATATATAATATATTTTCTCCTTCATTGTTTTTTTTTTTTGAAACTTTACAAACATTATAAATACACTGCCTTTTAGCTCAGTAGGCAATGTGCATATCCTCACTCTTCTTCAGAATCTTGTTGGTGGGTCCTTCTAAGAGGATTTGTCTTAACTACGCCTCTGTTCCTACCCACTGCTTTGATCTCATCACAGAAGACCAGCTTCCCGCTATTGTCTCACAGCCCATCTCTTTTGTCTTAGCATTATTGTGCCATGCCCAATTAACAGCATAGATCTGAAACCCTTAAGATTTTCATTTTGGGAACTTTTCAAACACCTCACCACGAGGTTCTTTCATGTTGTTCCGCTAGACTTCTTTAAAATCCTTGTATATAGTCACCTTTACCATTTTGTTGAAGCTGCTCTGTCTGCAGTCCACTTCCTAACAGGATTAATTTACAGGATAAGACTGCGTAATCTCACTGTTCCTCTCCACTTCCTCAATTTCTTTGCAGATGATCTCCTGGAACTTTAATCTGACTCCGACCCTCCTCGATAGCGGCAGCATTTTCATCAGCGGTAGGAGACTCTTGAGGTACTGGAAATCATCATCTTCCTCTGCCCTGGCCTTCTTCTCGAGCAGATCCAGCCGCCTCCTCTCCAGGTCTACCAGGGCCCTCTTGTACCCCTCACTGTTCAGTAGCATATGTTTCCTCTTCAGGCTGTTGGTTAGCTGCTCACTGGCAGGGGGGACTTCCTGAACCTGTGGCTCTGAAGTGGAGTCTACTAGCAGTGGCTTCCAGACAGGCGGTGAACAGTCCTCGTCTTTGATGAAGATCTCTTCTCCGATGTCCACAGCTGCATGCCGCTCCACATCTTCACTGCTCTGGCTCTCATTCCCTTCCACGTCCGGGCTGCAGATCCTCTTCCCCATTATATCTTTGAGAAAAGCCATGGACTGGAAATGCACCCAGTTAGATCTCTTAGTTTCCTCTCCTCCAGAGGTCTGCTGCTTCTTCAATTCCAGACGGTAATAGTCCCTCAGAGACTTCCATCTGGCTTTAGCTTGGTTATCTGCACAATAATACAATGAAATATTAATAACTTTAGAATAATACACAATTTTAGTAATTAATAAAAACATATCCTCCAAATAAAGTACTATGCTTTACAAAATGAACTGTAGGGGTTGCTTAGATTAACACTTACAGTCTCTTTGATAAAAATTCCTTGGTCAGTCATATTGTTCCTCTCAAAACATTTATACGTTTAGTCTCTATAGATCGGAATTTTAAATTTCAAAACCTTACTGAAACCAGAAACATAACTAAAAGACTACAGTTTGTGGCAATAAAGACAAACCACTAAGACACAGAAACTGTTACAAACTCATAATCATAATAATCTTAGCGAAGTGACCCTGACATCAAAAGTGTACTTACTCTATATCACACTTGTGCAATGAAGGCTAGTATCAAATAATTAATGAAGAATTTTACTGGGTTTTATTTCATGTTATATGTATGCATGTGTATGTATATTGGTTGGCAGATACTTTAAACAATTCTTCAAAAGCATTGACCAAGTGGTGATGTATTAATATATTGTTGTGTCTTTTGATAGAGTTTTAAACTGTTATGTCATGTTGAGTTGTCTTATATAGCTGCTTGTACAAGTGCTTAGTTATCAAAATTACTCAATTAAAAAAAAAATTATTCCAGCACCATGATGCAAAGTGCAGATGTTATGTAAGAATGAAAAGGGCTTCATGGTACTCTATAAATCACTAGTCTGTCGATAATTCTCACCCTTTCTCCATTTTGTATTGTTACATTTTATAATGGCATTGAAAGCAATAATTGACTATTTCATTGGTGTTTGTTTTAGACTATTTGATATTGTTATAAATGGAGATAAGGGCCACGTTCGCAGTTTGGTGATAACAGTCTGTGGCCATTGTTGGATAACACTAGGCCCCCTATCATAGGCCATGTACATCTAAAATAATTTTAGTAAAATGATTATAAGGCTAATTTTCTGCAATTTGTTTAGGACTATTATCAATAACAACAAACAAGATTTTTTCCTGTTTCAATTTTAATACCTCACCGATTATGTTTTACTTTTACTGGCATCATTTGGGCTATACAAGGGTGGTAATGTGGTTAATTTTCAAGTCTTGGCACAATTAAGGCTAAGTTTACTGGGAAGTAATTTTTAAACTTTTATTTTAAAATAATGTTTCATTTATAAAGATATACTTCTGTACCTGACAGTCCTGCCTCGTTGGCTACTTCCTCCCAGAGTATCTTCACGACAGTGTTGTTCCTGTAGAAGTGCACCTGTGGGTCCCAAAGAGGCTTACGCTTGTACACTGCGTAGATGAGGGTCTCCTCGGCCTGCTGTGGCACTGTACCTCGTGCCTTGAGTCTGTACAGAGGTACTGCTCTAAGTCTCTCTTGGGTCTCCGTAGATGGCAAGTTGCTGTGCATCTTCATGCCCATAAGTTTCTTCAGAATGATATCTGCAATCGGGGAAGGGTATATTAGAGATCATTTGTTTTTTTTTAACATTAATTATAGACAACTTAATTTTTAAAATGCATATAAAGAATATAAAAGAGAAAGTCAAGGAACAAGAAATGGTTCTGATGATAGCCGGAGATTTTCTTAAATATTTATTCATTAAATTACTCTATTTGACTGGGCAAAAATACTTGTTTTCATTTGCTAAACCCTCTCAGTGATCCAGTCAGTGAAAGTATTCTTTTTGACAAATTAAAAAAAAAATTTTGTATAGCTAAAATACTGAGAAGAAAAAGACTATTAACAATATATTTGTGATCATGGTTTACCCCAAAAAAATCATCGTTTCTAATCTTTAACTTGAAGAAGCTTTAAAAATTAAAAGGAAAATAGTCTATATTTTCATAAATGATTTTCATACTTCCCATAATTGTAATCCAACGCTTGGTCAGGATATTTCGATGCTCAATTTCTTTAAAAGTTTCGATAGATATTTAGATATAATTTTAACACGGCTTACCCCTAACGACACAACTTAATGGGAAAAAATAATCAATCATAATGTGTTAACACTAAAATTTTAGCTTGTTAAATACCATTACAAAACATTTTATTTTATCGGCTATCAAATCATCTGGCTTTCAGTGCACTCCGATTCAAAGATGCTACACGCAATAAGTGGAGCAATTATTCATTCCATTGGAAGTTTATTGACAATTGAACTTCAGAATAATAACTTTTACATAAACTCGCTTGGTGGCTCTCGATATAACAGTCATGCAAAAATATATCCTCGCACCATATGCTCGAACAACATATTATATAACTAGAATAAGTTCATTATGTGATTAGCTCCCTGATAATGTCGGCATTCTCAATAATTTTTATAAAATATTACTTATTTTACACAATCTTGAAGAAGCTTTAAAAATTAAAAAGAAAAGGGTCTATATTTTCATACTTCCCATAATTGTGAACCTTGGTCAGGATATTTCTATGCTCAATTTCTTTAAAAGTTTAGATATATATTTAGATATATTTTAAAACACTGCTTACCCCTAACGACATAAATTAATGGCGAAAAATTAAATGAAAATGTGCTAACACGAAAAAGTGAGTAATAAATAAAAATATTGATTGATTAAAATGGCTATATGACAAATACAAGTGACCAAAAAAATAAATATTTTTATTATGGATAATAAAATTGCCATATCATAAGATTGCCATAATAACATAAGATGGTAGTTCGAGTGGCTGAAAGTTCTCGTAATATATTATTATATTGTAACTACTATTGTGTACATGATACACAGGTTGAAGTATCTTGACAGCTATAAAAATCTTGAACATTCAGACACTGCTATAAAAATGTTAAATACCTGAGAAATGTTTCGACTATTTCCTTATGTAAGGGAACGATACAGTCTGAAAGAGATTCCAATACATTTTCCGAGAAAATGTTCACAATTAATCGGAACTGTGAGAAGTTCCAAGGACAATTTGCAGAGAGCTAAGATAACACTTCCCCCTCCACTTGCCCACTTATTAATCACACCTTTGATACACTGTAATGATTGCGAGATACAACATACCCTAAAATACACGTTGATGTTCGTGGTGACGATTCATGAGAGATGTTGCCCGCTTTAACTTCGGAGCCGCACTGAGTAGAACTGCCTCCCGGCCCGCACTATAGCGGTCCACAGACCACTCTGATAAGTGGCTTGTGATTCACAGGTGCCCAACTTCATGTTAATCACAGCCAATTGTTTCACGGATTTTGTTTTTATTATTTATGAGCTAGATTGTTCAGTACTCATAAGTTATATCCGTTTTCCTACAATTTTCTATCCTTGAAATGCTCTTCTATCGCCGCCCTTGTTGTTTTATTTAAAAAAAGGAGTTTTTTTAATAAATATATATTTTCCAAATGTACAGGTAAGTAAGAAGACAATTTTAGATATTTTTCACTCAAAAACTCTTTCTGGCTTATTTCAGGTATTTTACGAAATCATAATTTTATAGACCCATCTCAAAATTCCTTTTTTTCACGACTACATTAATACATGATACAAAACATTTTACAACAGACTGGTAACATTTCACTACGACTCATGAGACGTTGGATTAGAAGAGTTTTTCTAAATCCATAACCATAAGAAATCTTTAAACGTAGCTTCAACAGTACGGGGAGGGGGTTCTTTGAAAATTCTCTTGTCAACCGTACCATATTTAAAGCACGTTCTATGGATTTGTCATTAGCCTCAATCGTAAATTAATAACTAAAATTATATATTTTATTTATTAATTGAGTCTTACACTTTATTGTAATGTTATTGCGTTTATAATGTTATTATACAGAATAAATAATTTTGTGTCTAAGCGAAAGAGGTGACTAGTAAAATTTTAATCAATGTGGTGCGTCTCTAAATTATTAGTCTCGATTGCTAGTTTTAAGTTTATTAAGTCTTATAACGGTTTTGTTGGTCAAACTGGTTAGCGTGGAGATAGAAGAGCGATTCAAGTCCAGAGATGTGTTGGTTAAAAAAAACTATGCCGAATTCGTATCAAAAATCCTTTTTATTTTATAAATTACAGAAAAATTGACAAAATACTTGATATAAAAGTAATATAAAAAGAACCTATTACAAACTGCTGGGATAAGCGTACTATTTATATATATATATTGATTTACTATATAATCGCTAACAATGGGAAAAAATTAGAATATCAAATTTTAAAATAGCTTCTGAACTGGTATTGCATAAAATTTAGCGAAATGGGATCGATTTTGTTAACGTTTCTTTTTTTATCTATCTTCCCTTTATTGCGTTTTAATCAGAAGCTAATTATTTTACTACCGGTACCCTAGAACTGACAAACGTCTAAGTGGCAACGTCACGTTCCGAATGAAATTAGTGAGAGCCTTTTAAGTTCAGGCTGGACGAAAATACGGAATAAATGGCTCCCTATTATAAAGCATGCTAGATGCAAAATATATTGTATTGCGCGATAAATCTTACTGAAGTGAGTTAAATAGAAATAAAAAAATTCACCCCCTCCCTCTGTAGGGGTAAACTACAAAAAATAAATATATGTGTATAAACATGTGTTTGTACTCATCTGCCCGATATAGAAGCAAGGCGACATTTATGATGCAATGCTTATTGGAACTGGTGTCACCGATGACTAATGAGTCAATTGTTTTCTCTCTTGTTGATTGATTCACGTTACCGGGTTTATCCTATATGTTTTAAACTTTGAGATAAACACCACATTACTTACATCTAACAAACAAAACCTTAACCCAATTTTCCCCGACAGTCTGTTGCCATCGATGCGGGTAGGGTGGTGGGGTCATAGTGTTTAACACTGGGTTTCTTAAGTTAAATAATCTTTGTAGAGGAGAGTCTTTTAAAAGAAAATAAATAAAAGCTTTATTGTGAAGTACAATCAAAACACTGGTATTTACAAATATTAAGAGTTACGGTACTACATACTGGGTGGGAATTTAAAGAGACGAGTGTCTACGAACAAGTGGGCTAAAGCTGAGGGTAGTTCTGGGAAGTAGGGAGGTCTAGGAAGCGGTTGCTTACTTAAAAATATCAGTGACATCCATGAAGTCACGAGGCAGTTATACGTCTGCTCAACCACCTTTTATTTTTAGCACTATATATAATATTAGCATTACAATATTCTTAGCATTATATTACTATAGGTGCTGCGACGAGTAAAAAAACTTTACGTGTCTCCGGTGGATGAACTCACCCAGTGATGGCACACCAAGCAACGGGTGCAGTGAAGTTCCTCGCCCACGCCTACCCCTTATAGGAGTCTAGTTTTAGACGACTGCTGCGGAGATCTGTTTGTTCTCGCCTCAATGGCTACCCTTGATTTACTAACCCATTTTTTAGGCAATTTCCATGTCAACTTTTGATATCAACCCTACGTGGTGGGCAATACAGTATAATATTATAGTACATAACTGTAAATTCACAAAATTACACTTAAGCCCCATTTCACTGGTGTTGCAGACATGGATTGATGCGAAAATGCCATATTTGTTCGATTATGTTATGTAATGTAGTTCGTTTCCAATTAGGAGCTCTGTACTTCCCAGACAACAATGTCCAGATCCGCTTTCCTCTTTAATTCTGTAGAGTACAGGGAATGACTAAACTTCAAAGCATTACCTTCGACTAGCGTTCTAGAGTTAACACAGTTGCCGGCACTACTTTCAAACAGGTAGGAAGCGTTCGACGTTCGTTTTACAAATGGACTAATATAGAAAAAATGGTTGAGGTTCAATTCGTAGTCAACTAGCTATACATTAAATAGATTTTGTACCAATCAGTGGAATATAATATCGTATGAACATCTGGTAAAAAAAACAAAACCGGATCTGAGGAATGTTCTGTCCGGTCGTAGGACTCAGAAACCCTCCACACCGACTCAAGGTCGTCGAACACGTTAGAAGAGACTTTAATGCTGACAGTATTGCATCACCTCTCGCTAAAAGTTTATTCTTGGTTAAAAGTCGCATGTATTTTGTAGGTGATACTTAATGGTTAAAATGATTAGTCAGTGTATTGTGTCGGTGACAAATAGAAGGTGAGCCCCATCACCTAGTGTGAATATAAGACTGAGTACTTTTAACCGCAACACAAATCTATTATATTATGCACTCCTCCAAATGCATTTAAATGCAGGAAGAGGAGAAATTTGTAAGTTCGATTATTTTATTGTATATTTTATCACTTGTATTATTTGTTTGAGGATTTGAAATAAAAAAATAAAATAAAAAAAAGTCAGTGTATTTGTATTATTCATAATTTTGAATTTGTTAAAAAGAGAATCAGCTTTTTGATAGGGTAGGTAGACTACACCTTAATACTTTTATTTTTTAACCGAAACTCTTCTTTAATATTGGAATGGTTTGTACGAAAATTCGAGAGTTACTCAAATGGAATAAAATATTTCTATAATCACCAAATTAAGGCAAGGAGGGCCGTACTGGTTTAGACTGAGTGAGTCTAGAAAGGCGTACTGCGTCATTTTATCGTGTCCTGAAGCCTTTGGTCCGTGTTTTTTTTCCGACTGTGACCAACTAGGTTTGTGAAAGTGCTTTCAAAGAGCTTACGATCTATGCTGCAATTGAATTTGTGTTGCCTTGAGCAAGGTCAGGGAGGTGGTGTACCCATTATTAAGTGTGTTTAAATATCTATTTAATAAAAAAAATGGCATTGGGTAATTCAGATCAATGATCAAATCAAGTGGCATCTTGATCATCATCGTGACGATTTAAATATTTGTCACACCAACTGCGTCAGTCAAAAATCCAAGTGATGAAATATTCAAGTTTATTTCGAGCTCTTGAATGAGAAAACATTCAATGCTATATTTCCTGGTAAAGTGCCTTTATGATAAAGATTAGTTTATATTATATTAATAAAATATTTAATTTTTAAAACTATCATGTGTTTCGACAAAACTTTTTTTTTTTATCAATAGTCTTTTTCTTAAAGGTAAATATTTAAAATATAAGCTTCACTCAGTAAGGTTAAAAGTTCTATAGACTATCGAGTGATTGTGTTCTCGCGGGTCTGTACTCCGCACAGCCTCGTGAGGAAAAAATAAATAAATTCATGGTGCTACACTTCATAAAGTGCTGAATTCAAATAACTTTATTTCTAATGTACACATAAAAAAAATAATCTTATGCTACTCTGATATTGATCTAAACTAAAATAAAACAAGCTAACAACATCGTTATGAATTATGAATAAAGTTTGGCTTCATCAGTTTGCTCGGCGTTAGGCGTGGTAGCTATCAACCTTAAATTAATTTTTTTTTTACTGGAATCGATACTTTCTACTGTTCAACTGTACAAATAGCTACTCCTTATGCCTGACGAGGCCGAGTGAGCCCTGACCATACCCATTCCAAAATGCGTGACTTGAGTATCGAACCCGGGTCTCCGTAGTCGACGAATCAGCATGGTGCTAACTACTAGAATACGAGGCCTGGGTTATCATCAACGCCGTTGCTTTTTTTTCATTAATTTAAGCCACATTTATTTTCCGGAATGTTAATCTCTGTTAAATCTTAATCCAACTCAGCTAAAGATGATAGAGGAAACCGAAAGAGGAAAAAATGCAATCATTTTTAGTGCGATCAAACAGATCGTTACCGTCGAATGTTATTCACATAGTCCATTATCACATAATAGATAAAACTAACATTTATATTCCAATAACATTTTTATTCATATTTCAATTGGATTAGATTATGAATAAATCCAATTTAATAATTACTGAATTTACTGTTATATAAATTATCTATATAGAGTTTATTTTTTTATTAATGCCATCTTGTAGTGTGTCTAAATAGAAATAAAACCCTGAAAATTAGCGGTTTTATGACCGAATTTTACCGGTAATTTTAGTCAAAACTAATTGGGGTACTTTGTTTTAATTATTTGAGGGGATGTAATCGATGAAATATCGGTGTATGATTAACTGTCAAACCAGTTTTTCCAAGAGTCATTTTGGAATTTAAGCGTAATTTGATTAAATTATTGACAATTTCACAGAAATAGTAAAACATCTTACGCTATTAAAAAAAAAACAACAAAAAAAATAGAAATAGAAAGACATGTCAAGTTGTTCGGTTCGCTGCTGCGCCTTACCGATCTGGTGTTTAACACCATCGCTCTATCTCACATCCCTCAATTCTGATCAAGGGTATACCTGATCAAAGTAACCAGAGAATATACCAAACTCTCTGTACTCTATTGATTTGACCCGGCATTTCGAACATATATTCCTTACTACCACTCACTTGGTGAAGTTCAATACAGGACAGCGTCTTAAAAAAGAATAATAGTAAGGGGCCGATTGTAATTTATCAAGTATCAATGAAAAAAAATCAATAACAATTTTATGTATTAATATTTTTTGGTGGGGAAAATACAGAGTATATTTTGGACAACAACTTAAGCAGGTGCTAACGGTTCCAGATTTTGAAAAAAAAAAAACGGATCCTTAAAAAACAGCATTACCTTCCGTTAGATAGTTTCAGGGTGCTCCGCTAGAAGACGCGCTGAGCGTAGTCCTTGCTTTTTTTTTTATATCAAATCCTCTTTATTGAAAATTAAAATCAACAAAATAAATAAATAAATAATTTATGATTGCCTTTGAGCCTGCTGGGTATAACTGCACTTGGTTTAAAAATTAACTTTGCCTTTATTGTACAAAACTGTTGTAATAATTTCAAAAGTAAAATCATCCTTGAGGGATAACGCCTTTCCCTTCTAGGTCAAGACCAAAGTTACTCGTAGGAAATGGTATCTGGCCATCTTATCCCAAAAACGATTTGCCTCAAACACCAGCAACCTAGTTCTCTAGTAATAGTTCTGTTTATCATAGCGGCAGTGACAGGATTCATGTTTATGAATATATGGTTCTTGATAGATTTGAGATAGTTTTCTCTCATGTAAGAGTTCGCACTCGAAATTAATTATACACTTCTTTGATAAGAGAATTCTATCGAGTAGCAGTATAGGTAGTACATTACTAGGTTTTGCAAGAGTATGGCCAAAGGGAAGTCATATTGGGAAGGTCGTCCTCTCATACAGGCTCAGTTGGTTGAGAGACTGGATATTGTCGAAGTCCAGATTCCCAACCCTTCTTTTGGGTAATAATTTTAAAGTCATCGCAAAAATGAAATATATAAGAGTCGAATGTCAAGGAGATTTGCAGCGATAGAGGTGGTTTAAAGAAATAAAGTGTGCTATTTTTGGAAAATAAATGGTGGTTTTCGAATTGTTTGCTCATAACTCTGCCTTAGGTTTTCTCTTAATATTTCGTGTAGTGTGCTGTCGTTAAGAGGTCTGTTGTTAATGTTAGAAAATAACGACAAAGACTATGTTGTTCCCAGAACAACAATAATTGGTGTTTTCTCTAAGTCCCGGAAATGGTCAGCGATATTCCTCTGGGATTCCCCACTGAAGAAGGAACAATGCGGTCAAAACCACCTCCAACACAATTGAGTGACAATTTTCTCATTTTGTGATAAGTGTGGTCTAGGATACACTATTATATAAATAAATAGTCTGTCACTATGTCCTTTATGAATAACTCCTTGGCACAGACAAATGAACTATTTGATCCAAGTATGCTCACTATTTTATTTTCATTTTATTAGCTCTTTTTTTTGTTTATATATTGAAGTGTCTTTAGTTTTCAGTTCAGAGCCATTCAAACATAATTTCCATATTTACATAACCCCCTGGCCGTCGCCAGGTGTTTTTTATCCCAGAAATGGGTCGATTGTAATTTATCAAGTATCAATGAAAAAAAATCAGTAACAATTTTATGTATACCTAAAGGTTCCAGATTATGAAAAAGAAACAGCGGATACTGTACAAATTATAACATGTTACATGATCTTTTTATTATTAGGGAAATGAAATTTTTATTTCAATGTAGACGATTGCATTATTTTGCATTAGTTCATTTTGGTTTTTATTTTATTCATTTTACACACATGTATGATTATTTATGTAATTATACTTTAAAATTTAAACAAATTTATTTATCCACCTATATGTAATATGTCTGCTGTCAGGCTCAGATAACTGAGTATCGCCAAAGTGGGGAGGAGACGCCAGCCGCGGGCTAGGGTCGCTACAACCTCTTAGCCACCGTCCTGCGAGCGCCCAGAAAGAGATAGAGCGGGCGGACCTTTGGTCTTTCACCCTGGCTGCCGGCCTAGTCGGTGGGCAGCCTAATTCGCTTTGATCTGACTCCATAAGATCTTTAGAAGGTGTGTGCCCCGACAAAGCACTATGTTCAGGAGAAGAGGTACAGGGTAGGTTTATAGGTAGTTTATGTGGTCTTGGAATGACCACGAATTCACACACGGTATCTAAGGGTAGGCGAAAACCGTCCGGATCCCAAAGGCGAGTGTGAACCGGAGAGAAGCAGACTGGATTTCCGTGGGAGTCGCTACTGGTAACTTTGTAGGGCCACGGAAACCGACGTCCGCGAGGGAGAGGTCTCTCCTAAGAAGGTGCTAGTTTTGGCGAGATGAAGGTAGTGATTCCCATTAGGAAGGTGTAGGGTCTTGCAACGCCGGACTAAAACATAGCGAGGTTAGGAGAGAGAGATGCAGAGGTAGTTGAATGAGAAGACTATGGTTTCAGTAGAGCAGCAAACGCCAGTGCAGAGAGAGAGGAGTGTTCAAGGTGCCGGTTTGTGTCTTTTCTGACTTTCTTTTTTTTTTTTTTTTTTTTTTTTTAATTTCAAAACCTCAACAAAACAATACAATGTACAAAAAAGAAAAATAACAAAATATTTGGATTACATGTCTTTCTGCATTTACATGCATTTGGCGGAGGGAGTGCCTAAATATAATAAATTTTTATTGTCGTTAATAGTTCATTGTTCTTATACAACACTAGGTGATGAGGCTCACCTTCTATTTGTCACCGACACCAACACTAAACACTAGGAACCAAACTAAACAAAACAAAACTAAACAAAACAAACTAAATCTCAACTAGAACCTAGGACTAGAGTGTTTCAGCCGCGACAGCGTCCTGCCATCGTTGGGGGAACGGAGCGGGGGTTATAGTGTTAAACACCGGGTTTAACTGTAATGAGTCGAAAAACCTGACTTTCACCCTGTAGCGTTTCTTATATAGGCAGGCTAGTCGTGGTGGGGGGCCATCCCCACCAGCGGCTGTTCTCCCCACCAGCTTCTCGCCTACTCCAACTGACGTCATAATCTTTATTTGTACAAATATGGAAACAGATATTTTCTGGGAGGAGATGAGGGTAACTTTTAATTATTCGTAATTAAGAGGAGGCCACAACATCTGCAAAAGCCATATTATAAAAAAAAATGTGACCTTAATTGATTTTTTTCCTAAATCCCTTTGTTGTACCTTGCTTATGTCTTAGAACAAAGTAGATTTTTCTTATCTAGTTTAGTTTTAAATTTAAGACCATTATCATTTAAACCACTTTCTCCGCTGTCTGGTGTAATCGGTGCCGGCTGGCAAATATATTGATGTATAGGTGAGTGACACTGTCAGCTGATTACACATAATCATAATCCCTAAAGATTAAATATCTCTTACTCAACAGGTTCATGTGAATCACATATTTAGCCCGGCCACTTGATGAACATTAGGTATTTACGGAGTTATAAAAAATTAAAATTAATACTCAGCCGGAAATTAATTTTGGTTTCGAACGGCCTATCAATCGTCTGGTACAAATGCAGAATAAATTGACAGACTTGAATAAAAAAATTATGACCGAGGACAAGCCGTGCTGAATTTCCTATGCTTAAACGATATACATGAGTACATTTTGTAGTAAAACAAGTGTGTAGCGACCGCTAACTACATAAGATAAATCACCCTATACTCTATTGTATATATACATTGTAAATTAATTTAAACAAATGTAAATAACATTACCAAACCATAAGTCATTGTAAATGTAAACAATAAAAGACGCTGCTGCAAGTAAGATAGTTAGAGGCTTGGAACCTTCGACCTCTACCCAAGAGCAGGTAGTAGCGACCCGGACAAGGCCTGAGTCACTACGAGAACAAAGGCCACCACATACTGGGTTGTCATTGGCCACAGTAACGAGTCCCAGGATTGGTTACTAACGAGGGACGCCAACTATAAATAGACCCGGGTTTTTGTATGTAATTCATTCTCACGACGGATCTCTAACTGGTGACTTGCGACTGCATGTTCAAGACTTGGCCTTCTCATTTATGAAAACCTCGCTATGTTTTAGTCCGGCCTTGTCAGACCCCACACTCTCCTAGTGGGATTCTCTGCCTTCACCTCGCTAAAACTAGCAGCTCCTTGGGAGAGACCTCTCCTTAGCGGACAACGGTTGTCGTGGCCTACAAATTTCGCTAGCAGTGTCTCCCACGGCAATCCAGTCTGCCTCTCTCCGGTTCACACTCGCCTTTGGGATCCGGACGGATTTCACCTACCCTCAGATACCGAGTGTGAATTCGTGGTCATTCCAAGACCACACAAACTACCTACACTACCTACCCTACCTAGGTAGGGTACACTACCTACCTCTTCTCCTGAACATAGTGCATTGTCGGGGCACATCCTATCAAATATGGAGTCAGATAGTAAGACCCGTCATGAAACGATTGTCCAGGTCATAGCCTAATCATCCCTCACTTCGTCAACAGGGTAACTAGGCACCCCCCTCGTGACGACCCGACAAAGTGATTATGATGATACTTTCAGAAATCTCATTCATTTGTACAGGATTTTCCTTACAATTTATTTGGCTATAAAAACGTTTACAGTTATTGATTTCATAAAAGTGCATAAATGTTACTCTGATAGGGGATCTCAAATGGAGAGACCTAATGTCACAAATGATGCATTTTGTACGTGAATTACAGAACAGTGTTATGAAAAAGAACAATAGTAAGGGGCCGATTGTAATTTATTAAGAATCAATGAAAAAAAATCATTTACAATTTTATGTATTATTTTTTTTTTTTTTTGTGAAAAACGCCGAGTATTTTTTTGTTAATAACTTAAGCAGAGGCTAACACCTAAAGGTTCCAGATTATGAAAAAGAAACAGCGGATCCTTAAAAAACAGAATTAACTTCCTTTAGATAGTGTCAGGGTGCTCCGCTAGAAGACGTGGTGAGCGTAGTCCTTCAAACCTGCTGGTTATATGTGCGCCCATTCGGTATAATTCATTTATAGTTATCTTGTGTTTTAAATTATGGATCCTGATCCGGCTATCTCTAATGCTAGTCCAGTCAGTGAATGGGCAAAAGTGGGTGTAGAGGACATGAAGGGGGGGGGGATTTGATTGAGCATTTTACTTCCAAAATTTTTTGGGGGTATTTAAGAGGTAAATATACCAAAAGTACCCTGCCGCCTCATGGTGGGGGGGGGGAGTGGAAACAGGGACCTGTTCTGTTTTTTTCACTTATATCTCAAAAAGTGTCGCACTGAAAAAATACCGGATTAAAAATGAAATCTAACAATATTTTCTAGAAGAATGTTAATATTAATTTTTTTCTTATCTGTTGCAGTTTTTGAGATATTTGCTATCGAAAATCGATAATTTCCGGAAAATTGTTTTTATCAAACTTATCTTTTTAACTCCTTTAGAAGTATATGATTTTCACTCATTTATCTCCAACAGGTCAAAAGTGAAGGCAGTTTCGTGATTGCCTGTACAAAAATGTACTATGGTTATTTTCGTTCTTCATAGGAGAATTTATTTTAATAATTTTTTTAAATTTTATAAAAGGTTTTAAACTTTTATTGACTTAAAAAATATTTATAAATGACCAATGATTTGACTGTCCAATGATTTATTATCTTGAATTAGCTGGTTGTATTTGCCCTCCCACACACACTATATTTCACCACTGCACCGCAACATTTCCACCTCTACCGAGGCTTCCCACACTCCTTAATTCCCCCACTCCACCTTCAACAGGTACTCCTAGTAAAAGGATCCGCTCACCCCAAATAAATTCCTTTATTTTTCCCTTATCCATAATCTTAGAAATTTGAGAGCTAAGGGGAAAAAAAAACCAAAAAAAAACAAGATCAAGAAACAACGAATCCTAAAAAATTGTATGAAAATCCACATTTTTTTTCTTTTTAAGTGTACTGGCTTTTGATACTGGATTCAATTTTTTTTTTCTATAGGATCTAGTGTAGTGTGGTCTATGTGGTGTAGTCTAGTAAACTGTATGATGACTATTGATATGTGTAACTTGTTGTTTTGAGTCTGTTTAACGAAACAAAAAATATGGACTAGCTGGGTAAAAAAGTTGAGAACAAAACGTGTTATCAAAAAATTTCTTCTTATCTTTGTCTACTTCAATGATATAAAGAAGAGCTCTCGAAGGGTTTTAATTTAGAATATAATTTTAAGCTTCCGTCTTAGCGATTATTATAAATCTCGTTAATATTGCTCGAACGTCACGAGTTTTTAGCCGTGATCCGTGATGTATCTCGTGTCGTCAGAGGAAACTGTCGCTGCTAACGCAAGCATATTTGTGACTTATCAGCGTTGATATTTTGATAAGATAGAGAGTGGTTCGTCAAATGTTCGGATGATTTTTAAAAAAAACTGCACTACAATTAACGATTTTTAGTATTTACAACAATTTTTTTTTTTCATAGCCACTTTATTAATTGTGTCCGGATTTTATATTTAACACTGATATCGGTGTAGAGTTTTTCTTTTATCAGTCTGTGGATACGAATTATCCATGATTCCAGTGTCAAGTATAAGTTGTGGATGTGTTCGAATGTTTAGGCAGTGCTGAGCTGTCAGTACCTTTTTTTTTTTTTTTTAAACCGTTCATAAATATACTTTTTGAACCCGCATATTGGTTGAGTCACAAGTCTGATTAGTGAAAATTATTTTTTATACAAGTATATAGTGAAGGGTATGTTTGAGTCTCAAGCTGAATTTATTTTTTGTTGTTTGATTTTAGGTTTTAAAGTCGTTTAAAGACGTTGTTTGTTTGAGTTTCATCGAGCTAAGCCGATTTCCGACAAAATCGCTCATTCATATCTAGTTTCTCTGTTAGCATTTATGTTTGATATTTGACTCTTAAAATTAAAATTAGATAAATATAGATTTGAGGAATGCAAAAAAAAAAAAAAAGGAGAATTTAAAGGATATTTGTGGATTTGCGGCAACCCTTACGTTTATAATTACTTATACAAAAAATGATTGGTATTATTAGCCACTAGGTAGAACCCACTCAATTGAGAAGCTTAAGGTATCCTAGTAACTCTTGCTGGATCCTCTAGAACAAATACTCCATCCTCCTCCACAAGCTGCTCGCTGAACCTGGAAATCTGGAAGTCTTCAAGTTCCTGAAGCTCCTGCGAAGAGTTGCGGAAAAAGATCAAAAACAAAAGCTAGAGCACAGCCCTGATAGGATAGAAAAAGGTGGCAACTCACAGATATGTCGTCCTTTGAAGGACTAGGAGGAGTAGACAACGGTCTTAAATTCCGATATATTGTTTTAAAAAATGCTTGCTTACAACAAGTCCTCTTTAGAATACGAAATTATTAGCTCTAATAAGATTCTTATTAGAATTATAGATAATAATTAATTTATTAAATCTGTGCAACAATGTCAAAGAAAAAAAACAAAACATTTGAACGTCGATTGAATATAGTGTAAGATGTTCGACAGTATTTTAGGACTAGATAAGGAAGTTATCAAGCGACCCGAACCCCCTTTGGACCTCAATGATCCGCAGCCGTGGTTCGTTCTTTTCACAGAGCCGATAGAGGAAGAGGAAAAGAAAGACGAAAGCGAATCAATGGTAAGAACTCTTGACGTCATTGCAAGTATTTGCACATTTAGTACTTGGCCTTTTATTCCATCTAACATTTAGCCTGAAGGGGGATCTCTGCTCATTCAGGTACGAGATGATCGTCTACCGTTTGTGCTATAGTGGCCGTAACGACGATTCAAACGAGCTGAAATGTCAACTCCTTCGGACTGCACTGATCAGATTTTGTTAAAATATAAGAGCGGCGAATAAAAAAAACAAAAAAAACACGAAAAAAATGTCAAATAGCTTTTTAAGTTTTATTCCTTGCGGTCAAGGACTTCAACGCTAATATGCTAATGTAGACTTACAACAAAAATTATGTTTTGAGAGCAAACAGTAGAAATTGTATTGCATTTCAGCTGATTTCAACGAGGTAACTTTTTTACAATCATTCAATGATTTACAAGAAACTTGCACGCAGTTCCTCTCTCAACAGTGTATCTTCGCTTTCAGCGTCATTTAATTATATTTATATAGTAGTTAGATACCTGATTCAATAAATTATACTACAGAGTACGTGAGCAAGGAAGTGGGCTCTCTCAATACTCGAAACTGTAATCTTAAAGTCACCGCCACAGAATGACCTTCCATTGGATATGCTCAGGGTGCTACGCTAGAAGACGTGACGAGCGTATTCCGTGCCTACACACCTGATGATTATATCTGCCCACATATACATATTTAAAAAAAATACAATATGGTGCATAATCGATCTAAACATATTTAAAAAAAAAATTCAGATCGGTTTTTGATCTATTAATTAACCGCTGTGGGTGGCAGAAAAAAAGTCGAACATCAAGCGCATCCAATCCTTTCAATCAAAAGTACTGAGAACAATAGTAAATGTCCCTTTTTACGCTTTTTCAGCAACGAAACCCTCCGTAACGATCAGAATAAAGCTTACATTCTTGAACTCATTCCTTCCAAGTTCATGAAATTCCACAGTAACCTATCCAACCACCCTAATCCCCTAGCAGAGTCATTGCACCACACATCCCTGTAATCCTCCTCGGAGACTGAAATGGCAGGCTCCTCGTGACCTGCTATAAATACGTGGCAACGGAAGTCCTGGCAATGGCCAATTTCTCTAATACTGTCCTGAGCGTATGTGGCTCTCGCGCTCTTGGTCTGCCTCCACTGGCTCGTATCCGGTGACGTGGCTGGCGGAGGAGCGTGGGGGACTTCCCAAGACCCCACTTCCCCTAGGCATGTGAGGGAGGCGACAACCATGTGGATTTGGGAGGTCTCTGGGCTGTTTGTAAATACTGTATAAATGAGCGAGTGAATGAAAATTGTAAATATGGTATGAATGAGATCATTTATCACAATTACTTATTGCGCAATGTGGCAGATAGTAATTTTATCATAATAAAGTTGTCGGTATAAATCGGTTCAATTCTAGGCTGATTGATGTCTGTATCGTCTTCATTAAGTTTAATCCCTTTTTCAACATGTATCATTCGTTTATGCATAAATATTGATGTTTCAATTTTGTTTTTTGCTTTGCTATTTTACTGCTCTTGGGTATGGGTGGAGTAGACCTAGTGAAATAAGTTGGGTGAGCAATGATTCAACAACTTTGAGTTGTATTATTTCTCTTTATTGCAGTTTCCATGGCCACCCGGAGCTCCTCGTCAGCCCAAAATTAAGAACAAAGTGCCGCTACAAGAAGTACTCGACCTCATCTGCAAGCCTTACCGCTTTGAAGAAGCCAACAAGATGTGGAGGCAACAGGTCAATAACTATCTATAACCATTCTGTATCAATATAATTTTGTACTCACTTAACATTAGGGTCTTTTAACATCTGCTCCAAAATTTTACAGTTTATTCCAATCCATTGATATTTGTTTTCCTAGCAGCTTTCATCGTTTGCCTGTCTGTGTGGATTGTATATATGTTCTACAAAAGCCGTTGTTAAATATGATTGAGTTCATTTTAAATATGAGAATATTTTTCTTTTGCTGCGGTGCGGTAATTTGCAGTATGCTTGTCACCAAGGTCATTTCTAATTACGCGCATCCCGAGTTCGATGATCTTCTTGGACTTGTTCTGTGCCTATGTGAATAAAAAAAGTTAAGAATCCTGTCTAGATTACAGAGATGTAGACTGTGGCTTAAACATATGCACTAAAGCTATTCCAAGTAATGGCCTAAAATTTCGAGCTCTTTTTAATTAGTTAAATGAAGAATTTTTAATTCCAACATACTACTAATACTAGTTAATTTAAACTTGCATTCAGTCACTTTAATACGTCTATCTATATTTCAAAAACTTTAGGGTGGTTGGAAAAATTCTCATTAGAAAAAATCTTGAAAATAATAAATAAAATCTTTCTATTCTATTATTTTACTGACTAATATTCCAGGATGCTTAGTATAGCATTTAAGAAACAGGTTCTCGAGATCTTTCGGCTACTTTCTTCCCCCCTTAATCCGCATTTTTTTATATGTGCTTTAAAAATAAAAATTATGCACAGCAATATAAATTGGCTATATAATTTCAAAAAGGACTAGGTGAAGTAGTTACAAATTTATAGAAAGGTAAAAGGACGTCTTCTTGAACTTCAAGGGGCTTTTTAAGGAGGGATGAGGATTACCTAGTCAGGTGATCCACATCAAAGCAACTGAATCGCGAAGGAGTGAATTATCTGACGCGGTTGTGCCGAGCCGGTGGCTTAGAAGGATACTCCGTCAGTCTGTAAGACATTCTCTATAGCTGGAAGCATGAACCGAGAAAATCCTAGCTGAAGTTGACATTGGCCAAGATAAAAAAAAACATGGTATTATGGGTATAGTGCTAACTTCTTCACCACGAATAAATAGAAGTTCCCCTCTTCTCGGCCCAGAAAATACCCACCTACATTTCCATATTTTGATTATAAAAACGTTAAGCGTCAGTTAAGAGAGTGGGAAACTAGTGCATGAAACAGCTTAAGCCCACTAGGGGCGCGGGTGAGTTCCAGCCTCTTCTGACCTGCCTATATAAGGCCTGATCGACTCAAATCCACGGCGTGTATCAATGAAGTCAAGTATATTGTATTTCACTGTACTTGTATTAGTTATAAACTTTTATAAAATACAACCGAACATGTATTTAATGTATCGACGCTACAGGGCATATAAAACTAATATATGAATAGATTAGAATAAGAATCTATAATCAATCATTTTGTCATTTTTAAGGGGGAAACAAAAAGATCCACGGGCTAGACCCCTAGAAACAACCCTCGGTGGACTCTCACCAACGTCCCGAAATTACCTACACCTCTCCCAAGGCCCCCTCGCCCCTCATCCTCTACACCCATCCTTAAAATAGGACCCTCCTAGTGAAAGGATTCGCTCAACACAAATAAATTTCTGGTTTTAATTTTCCTTTATCCTAATTTTTCCAAGTATGAGAGCTAAGAAAAAATTTTTTTTTTCAGACTCTCGGAACTCGCTCTCTCTCTCTCTCTCTCTCTCTCTCTCTCTCTCTCTCTTTCTCTCTCTCCCCCTCTCTCTCTCTGCACTAGAGCTTGCTGCTCTACTCGAACCATAGCTTTCTTCATAGTCCGGCGTTGTAAAACCCCACACCTTCCTAGTAAGATTCTCTGCCTTCGTCTCCCTAAAACTTTAAAGTCGTAACTTTAACGAGCTAAAGTCTTCCATGTGGACGACGGTCTACTGGGTCCCAACAAACTTTAACTATTAGCTATAATTATTAGCTATTATAATATAATAATATAATATAAAATATTTAATACGATCCAGTGGGCTCTCTCCGGTCCACACTCGGTTTTGGGATCCGAACGGTTTTGGCCTACCCTTAGATACCGAGTGTGAATTCGTGGTCATTCCAAGGCCACATAAACTACCTATAAACCTACCCTGTGCCTCTTCCCCTGAACATAGTGCACTGTCGTGGCACACCTTTTAAGAGCTTATGGAGTCAGATAAATACGAATAAAGCTGCCCACCGACTAGGCCGCCAGCAAAGGTCAAAGACCACAGGTCCACCCATTTTATCTGTTTTTTGACGCTCGCCGGGTCGCAGAGACCCTAGCCCGCGGTGGGCGTCCTCCCCGCTCGGGGCGACCCAACAACGGGCATTAATGACATACCGCTGGAAGGGGGCGGGTGTTTTAGCTGATATTAAGGATGACTCCTTAGAGATAATATTGTGGTTCGTTCGCTGAAGCATTTGATTCAGGTTTCAGATCTGCCAGCCAACGTAACTAATGTACAGACACTTGAGAAAGAGCTGGACGAGTGCCTGGTCAGGATCAGATCCAGAAACACCGGATTCTGCCCCTACAGGAACAGGATGTTGCTGGATGCATTCAGTGAGCGAACTTATCCAAGATACCAAAAGAAGTTAAGTAGTTAAGAAGCTTAATGAGGTAGAAGCACTTGACTGCCAGGAACTACTACTTAGTGCCCTTGCTTTGGCTATCCTGCATTTTTGTCTATTATTTCCCCTAAATATGCCTACTACTACTAACTACTAAGTGTACGACAGTTAAAATTTAACTGCTATATGCTATATGCTACTATATACTTTAACTACTATATAACATCTATATGAAACTCTTTTTAAAGGAAATATTAAACATAATGCATAACAAGCCCAATGTATACATATGTCTAAAAATAAGTAATACCAAACTTTTTTTTCCCCCTTAACCCCTGAATTTTTTAACATTTTTACAAATTTCAATTTCTATTTACAATTTCTCCTCTTTCTGCGATGCGCTGATGCATTCGAAGGAGGTTGGGTTACATAACAATAATCAGATTGTCGATAAATTTACAATGCAATGAATAAATACTAGGTGATGGGGTTCACCTTCAGTTTACAATTTGGGAGAAAACTTACAAACTAAAACCTAAACCTAGAACCTAAGACTAAAGCGTTCCAACCGCGACAGCGTCCTGCCATCGATGGGGGAACGGAGCGGGGGTTATGGTGTTAAACACCGGGTTAGTCAGGTATTGCAGGGAGTCAAAATTTGATTTGTCTACGTCTAATGAATTCATCAACCGTAGGCAGCTCAAAGATCTCGTGAAGCTCACTGTTGATCCGCTGCTCGGAAGTACCTCTGACCACTTTCATCAGTATCGTTTTGGAATTGTTGGAGTCGCCGCGCTGTCGTATACCTCAGACAACGAAATAGCGGTGCACCATACAGCAGAGTAGGCCTGAGTATGCTCTTGTATATCAATAGCTTGAGACGCAGTGATAGATTGGGGGAAGTCAATAAACGCGTAAGCCGGTAAGACTTCGTGCGAGTTTGCTTTAACTCCCATGCAAAATGGTTACTAAAATGGAGGCCATATTTAATAATAAACGATAACGGCTTATATTTCCATTAATACGAGCAGCGGTGGTGGTCAGGGAGCTAGTAGCTTGGCACCTGAGGATGACGGTTTAAGCCAGCGAAAGCACCAAAACTCATCAAAATATTAGAACTATGAGCAGACAAAATTGTATTTAATTATCAAGGTAACGACCCACACCGGCAAATACATAATCCAAAAAAATTCAAAACCTTTATCATAATAATATTTAATATTGGCAATGCAGGAAATTTTAACGCCATGAAAATATTTCAATTACTAGATTTAAGTTGAAAACTTCTCATTTCAATATATTTTTGACCTAATTAAATTTGCAAACATTTTCTAATAGCATGAGAAATAAATAAAAAGCTACTCAATTATAAGACAAAATAACTTGATTTGTAACACATTTACGATATAAAAATAAACCAGTCATTAAAATACATATACAAACTATACTGCAGATAATACATCTACAAATCCCCAAAAATTTAGTATGTAGTACAAGTGTCAAAAATAATTGCGTGAACCTCAGTGACGTAAAATATGCTTAGTTCTCTTGTAAGTGTATCTCTCCAGTTAGATTTTCGTATAAATTCCTACTTCCTGAATTGTTTTATTTGAATTCATACATTTATATCTATGACGAATAATATATATATTTCCCTCAACCCCTTCTTCCTGCGTATGCTACTTGACTATAATCATATATTACCAATTATGGCACCAACCGTCTGTAGGTTTTGAAACTCTTCACAAAGTGTTTTTTTATGATAATTTTACTCTCATGTTTTTGGATGAACGGTTGTGTTCGCCCCTAGGTGAAGTGATCCGGATCGTCTGTGTGGACATGAAGGAACGCGGCATCTTACTGCTGAGGGTCAAGAGTAACTTAACGTACTGCATCAAGAGGATCGACAAGATGTACAAGAGCAGCATGAGCTACGGCATCAGAAAGCAGCTAAAGGTACCCTAATTATATAGAACACTCTTGTTAGGTCACTTACATCGAATTTACAAGGGAAAATACATTCACCTATTTGGGTTTGGAACTCACGACATTTGTAACTATTAGCATTTATAACTATAAGCACGACCCGTATACGAAAGGTACACTCACCAATTGAGGTTTTATGTCCAAGGTTATTTGTTGTTTTTTTAAGTAGATACCAAATAATAAATAAATTAAGAAATACATACCAAATAAACCTAAACATTAATGACAATGAATGTTTTTTCGAACTGGATGGGAAAATCCTTCGTATATTTGAGCTAAAAAAATAAATTTAAACGACCTGAAATTGTATAGTTAAAATAAAAAGAAAAAACAATGACAAATGAAACGCAATAATGTAAACTGCTATCTAAATATAAGTTGTTTATTTTGAAAATGGTTTTATGAATCTCTTTTCCAAAAAAAAATCGAAAAAATCGCCCGCTGTTTTAATATTTACATGTCTACGTTATCTTTTGTATATAAATTGAAAAAAAAAAACAGTTTTTCTGGATTATTATCTCCCAAGAATAACAAGAAAGTATAAAAATAAGAAATTCTAGCTGACACAAAAAATAGAAAAAAAACAAAAATTTCACCGATTTGATAAGCTAATAACTAATAAAGGTGTTATGCACCTGTGAGATGACCACAAAGAAGCAAAAGCAAGATATTGTTACAAAAAAATTACAGGGGAGAAAATACCGTAGAAGATTGCCGAGATAAATGAAAAAAAAGACAGAATAATAATTAACAACAACTTTATTATGATAAAATTACAATCTGCATCATTGGGCAATAAGTAATTGTGATAAATGATCTCATTCATATCACATTTTCATTCACTCGCTCATTCATACAGTATTTACAAACAGCCCAGATACCTCCCAAGTTCACATGGTTGTCACCTTCCTCGATGCGAAAGAGGAGTCTTGGGAAGTCCCCCACGCTCCTCCATCAGCCGCGTCACCGGATACGAGTCTGTGGAGGCTGACGAAGAGTGCGAGAGCCACACATTCAGGACATGATTGGAGAAACCGGCCATTGCCAGGACTCCCACTGTTACACATTTATAGCAGGTCATGAGGCCACTGCCGATTTAGTCTCCGAGGAGGATTATAGGGATGAGTGGTGGAGTGTAATGACTGTGCTAGGGGATTAGGGTGGTTGGATAGGTTACTATGGAATTTCATGAACTTGGAAAGGATGAGTTCAAGAATGTAGGGTATATTAAGATCGTTATGAAGGGTTTTGTTGCTGACGTAATAAGGGGCATTTACTATTGTTCTCAGGACTTCTGATTGATAGGATTAGATACTCACACACGGAGCTCACTGTTCCGTCGCTGCTCGAATGAAGTACATACCTCTGACCACTTTCATCAGTATACCGTTTTGGAATTGTTGGAGTTTCTTAGCTGTCGTATACGTCAGATAACGAAATAGCGGTGCACCATACAGCAGAGTAGGCCTGAGTATGCTCTTGTAAATCAGTAGCTTGAGACGCAGTGATATTTGGGGAAGTCAATAAGTGCGTAAACCGGTAAGACTTCATTCGTGTATGCTTCAACTTCTTCGCAAAATGGTTACTAAAATGGAGGTGTCTGTCCATTTTAATTCCCAGATATACTAGGTCGTTGGCTGGTGAATTTTCCTCCGTTCCTACTATGTAACTAGTAGGGAGCGGGCTTTTTCCCTTTTGAAAAGAGAAAATTACACAGTCAGTCTTACCCGCGTTTACAGAGATATTGAGTCTCCCCAATCTCTCACTGATCTGGTTACAGGCTGCTTCAGCCTGTCTTAGAGCTACCTTGGCACTCATGCTGCTACTGTACACCGCTATGTCATCTGCGAAAGCAGTAACTGTGGTATTTTTGTATCGGGCTCCAACAATCTCAGACGTGTATACGTTGAATAGTACAGGGGATAAGACGGCGCCTTGGGGTACTCCACAGGTCAGTGGCGGTATTGGTATTGGCGACGGACGGAAGGGTACCTCCATCCATGCCGAGAATTCGACAGTCTCTGGGGATCTCGAGTATAAATCTAAAAAACAATTCTTATTGTAGAGGCATGATATATTACATTAGTTATAATTTGTTTAAAAATGAAAAGATAACGTAGAAATGTATATATTAAAACTGTTTGCTCCATTTTTGTTTTAATTAAAAAACTGTAAATAAACGGCAAGTGTGAGTCTTGGAACCGGTCGCCTCCTTGAATATTCCTTAACTATTCTAAAAATATTTTTGGAAATATCATTTTAAATTATTTGTTTGAAATGATAGATGGAAGATAAAGGGTATTTTCGGAAACGGTATTACTCTTGGAGATTATAAAACTAAATGAGTGAAAGATTCCTCCTTCATGATAGTTTTCCGCGGCACGACAGCGCTGCTGACGATATCTGCTATTGACTAGACTTACTCAACAGGGATATCTCATATGGTTGACAGCTAACCCGTGATAACTTTTGCTTTTTTTGGCTAATGAAGTTAAATGCTAGTTAGTTTCAAATAAGAGTTCAAAAAATATAGTTTCACTCCATTCGAGAATATTGGGAAAAAAAAAAAAAACCGTCACACGGGAGTCTGGAGCAATCGAGGTTTGTTCAAGATAGGGTGACCTACTTTGTCGGGTCTCAGTTGTCGGTCTTGTACATTAAAGTTGATAGGTCGTCAAGTTAGAATACAAATTTCATTTTATTCGAGATGCTTTCCTTTACAATACTCATATATAATTTAAACTTATTCTAGTCATTTTGTTTTTAAAAAAAATTCGTTATTTTTTTTTTCATTTAGAAACTGCCTTGTTTGCAAAATTATTATATGCAAATTGTGATTTTACAAATAAAAAAGTTTCTACATAACAAAAAAAAAAAAGTAACACCCAGCATTAATTTTTTGAGTTTCTGCTAGTTTTTGTTTATTTTTTCTTATTTTTTTATTTTTAAATCATCCCTAAAATTATGAATTTGTACACTGATTTTTTGTTGCAAGAAGCAGCATCAATGTAGTTATTCCATTATTTATGCCTTGCTATATAACATGAATGCATGAATGGAATTACAAAAAAGACATGAAGTAAGATTGAGATATAAATAGATAAATTTGTATCACAAAATTATACGGATAGCATGGCTGGAAATATAACTTATTCTAGAATATGCATTCGACTGGTGTAAATCGTTGACACAGTAATAAATAACACTAATTTTTATCTCCAGAGTCGAAACTGCTAAAATTTACTTCAATGTTGTACTTGTAGTGTAATTACTTATGTACTTACGTAACAATTATTATGTAATTGCATTTTATTTTTTAGTTCAGTCAAGGTTGTGTAATTCACATCCCCACTGCGTTTATTGAGTTTGATATAGAATAATAAAAAACAGCACTTAAAGTCTAACCAAAGGTCATCATTATTGTCCTCATGAGATCATTTGCACATATATAAAAAAAAAATCCGAAAATATATTTTTAACATGTAAAAATTATAATAATGTATTGATTAGTATACATGGGATACTTAATTGAATCAAAGTCAATGGATCTTTGTCATGAAATTTCATTGGACATTGCGTTAAAATTAAGAGAGTATGTGATGATTGTGTTCAGTAAGTATAGATCTGCAGCTTGATTTTATAATATCCATTGTTGAAGAAAATGATTTATAATGATATAAAAACTATTTTATCTTGTATGATGCTTTTGTTTAAAGAATGAAAATCTGTTTCTGTCCATTCCAAGTATCCCAGAAGGTCTACATTTGATTTTGGGTCTCCTGTTCTGAGCATCCAAAATTTCTAGCTCCAAAAACTCTGCAATGCATGTGGGTATTTCGGTTATATGTACTTGAAAAGTAAAATGATTAGTAAAGGAAGGTTACCATTGGCTCGACGATATTAAACTGTTGAAATCCATCTTCAAAGTGGTTATACTCGAAAATCCATTTTAGCTTTTAACTAATTTACGGGCCCTATCATTAAACATAAATGTTTGTATTTTCTTTGCTCCTCCAAGTTTAAACGATTTAAGTTTAATTTTTATTATAGAGGTAATTTTTCGTTTATTAATTTAAATTTACGAATTTGAGCGCATTGCCTAGACTGGGCCGACCTTCTTCATACCGTATACTGCATGAACCGGAATCATTAGGACTTTCTGCTAGAATTACTACTCTACTCTTTCCACGGACATGTCTGAAGGGTGGTATTCTACCACACATAGCTTCCTGGGGAATAATACAGTGAAAAATTTTAAGTTGGAAATGATTTATATTTAAATGAAATTTGGTGCACCATCCGTAGTTATCGCCGGTAGGTTATACTAAGGCATACATCTAAACCTGGTAAACCGCCCAATGACGCCTCATCTGACCGTCAAATTAGCCTACTCCCTAGTCTTTGAAAAACTCCTATTAAAACGTCTACTTCCAATTTTTTGTTGGAAGTTGTTGAATCCTAAAACCTTTTTCCAGCAAAACTGTCAGCAATCAACTGTCCTGAGAACAATAGTAAATGCCCCTTATTACGTCAGCAACAAAACCCTTCATGACTATCTTAATATACCATACATTCTTGAACTCATCCCTTCCAAGTTCATGAAAATCCATCGAAACCTATCCGACCACCCTAATCCCACTGCACAATAATTAGACTGCACTACACATCCCTATAATCCTCCTCGGAGACTAAAACGGCAGTGGCCTCGTTACCTGCTATGAATACGAGACAGTGAGAGTCCTAGCAATGGCCAGTTTCCCCAATCACGTCCTGAGCGTATGTGGCTCTCGCGCTCTTGGTCAGCCTCCTGACTCGTATCCGGTGACGTGACTGATAGACGAACGTCTTCGCAAGACTCCGCTTCCTCTTTCGTATGTTAGGGGGTAACAACTATGTGGATTTGGGAGGCCTCTGGGCTGTTTGTAAACTTTTATACGTTTCTACGTTATCTTTTCATTTTTAAACAAATTATTACTAATGTAATATATCATGCCTCTACAATAAGAATTGTTTTTTAGATTTATACTCGAGATCCCCAGAGACTGTCGGATTATCGCCACGGATTGATGTACCCTTCCGCCCTTACTTCCTTGGATCCCTCTTCAATACTAGCATGACTAAAATCCCCCTTAGCTTCACGATTTCCTCTAATTCAAATCAGTGATCAAATCTCGCAATCCTAGTTACCAACCTGCCGACCTGCCTTTTCGTAAGTCTACTTCCTTTGTCAGCTATTTTCTTATCTGTGCCACAAACCTTCTGAATTATATTCCCAATATTATTATCATAATAAGGATTTTTTTTAATTGAAAAAAAAAAAACAGGTACATCAGGTCACCATAACTGCTAGTTGTACTGTATATGATATATTTGTACGGCCACGTCAAATTCTACTGAGATGTCCAGTATTTCCAAGTCTCTATTTAACTGAGTTTGCTTGTCTTTTGATCGGTAGAATCTACCGAGGTGACATTGAGCTCTTAATTAGGGTAGCGCTCTCATCTAGATTCTTTGCCGGGATACTTTGAATGATGTCGGATTACTTTCGTTCGGATTACGAGTAATTAGAATGATTACTTTCGGTCCGGGAGTGTCTCTGAAGAGGCCTTTGGTCCTCTCTCTCTCTCTCTCTCTCTCTCTCTCTCTCTCTCTCTCTCTCTCTCTCTCTCTCTCTCTCTCTCTCTCTCTCTCTCTCTCTCTGTCTCACTCTCTCTCTCTCTCTCTCACTCTCTCACTCTCTCTCTCTCTCTCTCTCTCTCTCTCTCTCTCTCTCTCTCTCTCTCTCTCTCTCTCTCTCTCTCTCTCTCTCTCTCTCTCTCTTTCTCTCTCCCACACCTAAGCCCCAAACTGATGCTTGTTATTAAGCAATGGCTCAGATCTTTAATTTGATAAGACCGCCAAGGGTGCTTACCAATAGGAAGACGGTATAATAACGTGGCGGTTTTTGTTTGAAAAACACTTACGAGACCCTAAAAATTAATGAATGGTGTCTGTTCTGTTATTCAGCGTAAATTATACTCTATTGTTAGTTTTTTATATTGTTGTACTGTTAGGTAAATTTATCAAAGTCCTTTTCTAAACAAATAAATAACAAAATCAGTCCGTACATTTTTCTCAAGCACAAGTGTGCTTATGCCTGCTTCAGTGGAGCTCCTGTTTGTTTAAATGTATGCATCTAAAGAACAGCTCAAAAACCTGAGGTGACTTCTAAGAATTTCACTCGATAGGTTAAAGTTGTGTCACCCTCTTGTGAATGTATTGGTATTGATTTAACATTAGTAGATTTAGAAATGAGTCTACCCTGATAACACACTCTGGGGAAAACCAGAAATTCCTACGGCACACATTCCGTATTAGTTGGAATCATCCCGTTTAGAGTGTCCTTGTCGTGAATCTCCTATTCAGGGTAGCGACATAAAAAAATTACGTGGAGGTTCCATTTCGTAATGGTAAGACATGAAAAAATAGCCATTGACATAACACAATAAATAATTATAAATCTATGCAAACAAGCAAAAAAAAAAACAATTATTTTTCTGTAATTTATAGTAGAGTGTCTTAACTTAAAGGTCAAACTTTCTGATTGAATAATATGATCTATATGTACAAAAAAGTCATTAAAACTGCAATTAATACACTCGAAGATGCTAAAAATAAAAAGTAATAAAAGTTTATCAAAAAAAAAACAATTACTGCTACAAAAAAATCTATTATATGAATGGGGGATCAAATGAAAGATTTGAAGTCCTGATCAAGAGCCTATTCCAACTTAACAAACCCGATCCTCTAAAGATGCTAAAATACGGTTTAGTTATGTTAGCAAATGCAGAGTATTTCCATGATCTACAAATAATAATTTAAAAACTCGCATTGGGTCCAACGATGGGAAATTAAATGGAGAATTGACTTGTTTATGTAAAATTTATTTTCACAAAGAAAAAATTGTTATTTATTTAATTCTTGTCATCAACCTCACATTTTATTTAAATAGGCTTCAATAAAAAATACGTTGCTCCTTGGTTTCACTAAGCCCTACAATTTTGTATTCGTCAAAAATACAATGCAGATAATATGATATATTTTACACAATAGGTTGGAGTTTAGAAGAAAAAAAAATCTAAAATATTAGCTCAATTATTCATAATTATGATAAGGGCTGAGAGCATGAGGACGTTAACCACACTACTGCCTCAGTGCCAAGTAAAAGGCAATTATGGGGATAACTTTGGCTCAAGCTTACCTCTTCATTAGATCTTTTGCCATGTATTTATTTAAATTATTTTCATTAAAACATAACTGAAATATTGAAGTGATGACCAACAACAGCTAGAAGAAAGAAAGTTACAGCTAGAAGTGAGCATATGGGAACTGCGGGACAACACGAAGCTAGTGGAAGACATGTACAGGCAATTCATGGAGCAGAGCGTCACCTACATGGATCTGTTCAAGAAGGATCATGACTTTGAGCAGTTTGTCAAGATGAAGAAACTAGAAACTTTGAAGACCCTCACCACAGTAATGAAGGTAATATTCCCGTCGAGTATCGAGTCTCTTGTGTAAAACAGTTGACTGACTCATAACAGAGAACATCGGAGGGCAGGGAGTAGCTTACGTGTGATTGAAAGAGTATTTTACCTTATTCACTGGCTGTTTAAACCTTTTTGTTTAATTTTATTCTCATTATTATTTGTTATTTCATGTGGTAAAGACATACAGTACGATTAATTAATGAGGGCAACAGAACTTACCATCTTTCTCAATATACTATTTGGGTATAAAAATGGATAAACCTTTCCATTTCTCTACTCATTTTAGTAATAAAATAGAAAAAGTACAACACAGGTCTTACCAGCTAGCGCACTTGCTAACTTCACCCAACTTGTCGCTGCGTCTCAAACTGATGATATATAAATGTGTCCTCCGGCCAGCTCTGCTGTACGGTGCCCCGCTATTTACCCACTTGACTGACAATACAGCCAATGTTTCCAACATTTCCAGAATGGAATCATCATGCGAAAAGTGGTCCGACATCCCTCTCTCGAGAGGTCAAAGAACGCTCACCTGAACCCGTGGCTTGGTGTGCCGTCGGTGGGCGAGTTCATCCGCCGGAGACACATCAAGTTTTTTGACTCGTTGGAGCACCTGACAAACCCAGTGTTTAACACTATTACCCCACCACCCCTTCTGCATCGATGGCAACAGACTGTCGGGGAAAATTAGGTTAAGAATTAGTATGTAAGTTAGTTTTAAGTTTGATCAAAAAGGTGAGCCCCATCACCTTTATTAGTCAGTTCAGTCCAGTCACGTATAATGTGTATCATTTTACTTGTGTATTCCATTATATAATTTTATTATTATATTTTTTAAATCTGTATATAATGTAGCGACGCTACAGAAAATACAAAAATAATCTGTAAATAGATTCACCTGAGGATTTATAATTGTATATAATTATCTGTAAATGGGGTTAGAAAAAAAAAAAAGGATAGAACAAAAATTAAACTCGAATAATCATTGTGAAGCTGTTTTGATTTTTTTTTTATTCGCTCCAATCAATGAAACATACTAAACTAAAACCTACAACATACAGTATGTCACTACTAAAACCGGTAATCCAAAAATAAATTCAATTCAAGGGTGATTTATCTCTCAATCAAGAGCATGTCCAGCAAAAGTTGACATTTTAAAATACTTTTTATTGTTATAGTCACCTTAAAGCCCAACACACATTAAGTAATGTAAATTGGGACTTACTGCTAGATTGATAAATTCCGAATCCAGATTTCCTATGTAATCTGCTATGAAATCGTTGTTTTTTGACAAGAAATGTCAATATTAACGTAAATTTTCACACACAGATCATTTTTGTATTAATAACACTAAAAGTTCCTTGTATATTTACATTCTGAAATGTAGAAATATTGGTTTTGAGTGTACTACCAAAATACAAACCAACCAAAATCCGTACCTGAACCTAAAACAACATATTACTTTTTGCAGAAGGTGTTGGAAAAATTCATAAAAAGAAATACTGAAAAAGCGGCGAATAAGTTCCTGCGAGCAGTGATTTCCTTCAACGTGGATGATGAGGAGGGGGAATTGACGACGGTGGACTACAATGAACTCTACAAGGACTCGAGGAGTTCGATCTCTTCGACGATGATGTCTGTTGCTAAACACCTCGACAAGATGCCCAACTGGCTAAACCCTCCTGACGTCCCAGAGGAGTCTACGAAAAAGTCGCTAAGGACTAGGGTCGAGTCGGTTATCCAACCGGGACGGTTATCACCGGAGACTTTGAAAAAATCGAAGAAATCGCTGTCCGATACGTTACTAAGGTCTTCAACTACTGCGAACACAGAGGGGATACAGTCTTCTTTTGGTTCCAAGGAGTATTCCGGTGAGATCCTCGAGTCTTCCGGTCGATCACAGACGTTTTCGATCGGAGAAGAGGTTTCTTGTGGCGAAACTACATCTTCTTCAGAATACTTCTTCAATGAACTACCATTTTATTTGAAGGACCCAGTAACTCCCGAGGAACTACTTCGTCCCAAATTCGTGTTCGATAGCGATTCTCCTGTTTCTTCGGATAAGTCTGTGGAAAAGCAGAGCGGTGAGCATTTGCTCCATGATTGGTTTCCCGATGAACAATAAACAATATTCTATCGCTGACTTATTATTATTATTTATAATCTAAATAAGCGTAAAATAATTGCTCATGTAAGGGCTTTTAGTACATAAGGGTGTGCTAGTTCAATATTCGTAGTAATGTCTCCACTGCCTTTTTTCTACTAAGGGAATAGCCAGGTCCACCTTCTACATGAACGATTACTAATGATATTCTGAAATTTAATTATAATTGATAATATTTTCGGAGAGAACAGTTGTTAGACCTTAGTTAAATAGCTTAATTTTTTAAGATTCGGAAGTGGAACAGAGGGACCGAATATTTAATTTCACTTCCACGCTTCCAAGTCCATGCGTGGATGTACCGACACTTGAGCAGCAAGGGCAGTGATTGGTAATATTCCCTTCATCCTACATGGGCATAGGGAAACTTCTGAAAATATAAAGCAACGTCGGTTAGCTTGTACTTGATAATACCCTCACAATTTTTTCCTATGCTATCATTAAATACACTCAAAAGTGTACAAACCATTTTCATGAAATTTCTCGGAATAATAATAATATCTATTGGTTAGTCAGTCTTAATCATCCGCCGTAAACTGTCAACATCGCCGTATTTTCTGTGACATTCTTCCTATATTACTTCATAAATTAATAAATGGCAATCATAACGAATGCTGATTCATTTTGGACGACACAAACGTACACTAGATATATTGGTTGTATATTGTTGTTCAGAGATGGCGTACTTTTACTTTTCATTTTTTTATTTTATTTATTTCAAAACCTCAAAATATTACAATGAACAAAAAATTATATAGAGATACAAGTTGCTCCTCGTACTGCGATGCACTGATGCATTCGGAGGAGGGCATAATATAAATAGTAAATAATAATCTGTAGTAAAAAAGTCATAACAATATACACAACACTAGGTGATGAGGCTCACCTTCGACTTGTCACCGACACCAAACACTAAACACTAAAAACAAAACAAAACAAACTAAACCCTATACCTAGAACCTAGGACTAAAGCGTTCCAGCCGCGACAGCGTCCTGCCATCGATGGGGGAACGGGGCGGGAGTAATCGTGTTAAACACCGGGTTTGTCAAGTATTGTAGTGAGTCGAAAAATTTGATATGTCTACGCTGGATGAATTCATCCACCGTAGGCAGCTCAAATATCTCATGAAGCTCACTGTTGCTCCTCAGCTCGAATGAAGTACCTCTGACCACTTTCATCAGTATGCCGTTTTGGAATTGTTGGAGTTTCTTAGCTGTCGTATACGTCAGATAACGAAATAGCGGTGCACCATACAGCAGAGTAGGCCTGAGTATGCTCTTGTAAATCAGTAGCTTGAGACGCAGTGATAGATTGGGGGAAGTCAATAAGTGCGTAAGCCGGTAAGACTTCATGCGTGTATGCTTCAACTTCTTCGCAAAATGGTTAGTAAAATGGAGATGTCTGTCCTTTTTAATTCCCAGATATACTATGTCGTTGGCTGGTGAATTTTTCTCTGTTCCTACTATGTAACTAGGAGGGAGCGGGATTTTTCCCTTTTGAAAAGAGAAAATTACACAGTCAGTCTTACCCGCGTTTACAGAGATATTGAGTCTCCCCAATCTCTCACTGATCTGGTTACAGGCTGCTTCAGTCTGTCTTAGAGCTAGCTACCTTGGCGCTCATGCTGCTACTGTACACCGCTATGTCATCTGCGAAAGCAGTAACTGTGGTATTTTTGTACCGGGCTCCGACAATCTCAGACGTGTATACGTTGAATAGTACAGGGGATAAGACGGCGCCTTGGGGTACTCCACAGGTCAGTGGCACAGCTTCGGAGAAGCTTACTTTTCATAACACTCTTCACACTATTCTGCAATGATGAACCCCATCGGAGAGTATTTCATATAGTGAACATTTGGTGCATAAATAAGTAACTCTGTATGCGCCGATTTGAAATAATAAAATAATGCGAAAAGAAAACAGCTAGCCAAAATTAGTAGACATACTTCAGTGATGTGTCACATGTTAATATTGTAGCTAATAACTGGGTAGGCAGGATGTTTTAGGAATGAGGTAAGTATTACAGGATGATTTCAAACTTCTGATATCTAGGATTTACTACTTAGTTACTCAAATATCTCCTTTCATGAGCCGGGGATCGAACCCTTTTTATGGGGTTTTTGTTACCTTTACAAATTGTTACCGTTATTGTACCTGTATATAATGGCTCGGATCTAAATTGTAGGAACCTCCTTCGCCATCTGATTGCTGGCTGTTCTGCTCGGATACAAGAGGTGGGCTATAGGGTGAAGTATTTTTAGAGATTGTTAATATACTTATAGAATTTGTAAGTAAAATAACTTTCAATACAAGAGTTCATTGTCCCCCTAAGATAAACAAAATGGAGCATAATAAGAATTTCTAGCGGACAAAAAAAGAAATGATGAACATATAAATAAAAAAGAACAAATGTTCACACATGATGACCAATGAGATGATAAACAGTTAAAGATTGAAACAAAAAGCATACATGAGCAGGAGTGAAAACCTAAAGGAATTATTATTACAAGGGGGGGGAAGCGTGAAAAGTTTGCAGCGATGAGGAATGAACAAGGTTAATAGTAATAATGATGAATTGTAAATTTTTTGGTTGGAGGAACTACTTCGAAGGACATCCCATCTCTCAATAGAAAACAAATTACTAATATACAAAGTTATACCTAAGTCAATCTGGACATACGGAATAGAGCTATGGGGGACAGCAAAAAAGTCGAACATCAAGCGAATCCAATCCTTTCAATCAAAAGTCCGGAGAACAATAGTAAATGCCCCTTATTACGTCAGCAACAAAACCCTTCAAAATGATCCTAGTATACCCTAAATTCTTGAACTCATCCCTTCCAAGTGCATAAAACTCCATAGTAACCTATTCAACCACCCTAATCCCCTAGCACAGTCATCACACTGCACCACTCATCCCAATAATTCTCCTCGAAGACTAAAACGGCAGTGGCCTCGTGACCTGCTACAAAGACGTGACAGTGGGAGTCCTGGCAATGGCAAGTTTCTCCAATCATGTCCTGAGCGTCTGTGGCTCTCGCTCTCTTGACCAGCCTCCACTGGCTCTTATCCAGTGACGCGGCTGACGAAGGGGCGTGGGGGCCGCTTCTTCTTTCGCACTCAAGGGAGATGACAACCATGTGGACTTGGTAGGTCTCTGGGCTGTTTGTAAATACTTTATGAAGAGCGAGAGAATGAAAATATGGCATGAATGTGATCATTTCTCACAATTACCCCAATCTCTGCCCAATGAGGCAGATTGTAATTTTATCATAATAAAGTTGTTGTTGAATATGATTGGAGGTAGATAAGGCACTGGTAAAGTCTGCATTCAAAGAAAGGGATAGTTGATGGGATACGAGTTATAAAGGTTTGTGGCATGGACGAGAAAAGAACAGCCAAAGGAAGAAGATTTGTGAAAAAGGAAATACAGGTCGGATGGGCGGGGTTACAAGATTTGATAGCTGATTGGAATTAGAAGAAGTCGTGAAGATAAGGATGCTTTTTAGTCATTATAGTAGGGGGGGGGTGCTGCCTGTTTATTCTAAGTATTTGAGTATTTGTATTGAAACACAAAAAGTTTTGATTTTTCCTTCTTACGTGAGTAAAGTTTTTCAGCAAATATAGGATTTATATGAAGTAAGTACCTGTGTGTAAGCAATGAATTTAAGGTACCTAAGTTTTTTTTCAGATTCATTTGTTAGCATGAGAGGAAATTGTAGAGAAACATATTTTTGCCGAGGGAGACCTTGAAAAAGACATTGTCTGAAAAATCATTTTATTAGAAGAAGAAACATTTTCACCTTTCCCAACCTGACCCTCTTCTGACTACACACTTCGTGGCATGTACAGATCCGAGCTGAGTACATCGTTTGCACCAACCTTCATAAAAACCCTTCTTCACATTACCTTTTTTTGTTTAATTTAAATACTTATACCCTATACTCGCAGCAGCGCATATTTTAAGGTATGCATTTTCATGTTTCGTTTGCACTCTGGTTGTGCTCACCAGAGACACTTTTCGTATACATAATTTTCATTTTTTATTTTATGTATCATATGTGGGTTAAATACTTCATATTTTAGACGAATTTGTCAACAATGGACCGGAAATAATATGAACAGCAGGTCGTGAATGCCATCTGACGAGAATAACAGTTAATTTTATTTTAATACGCTCGTTGTGTGCTGACTCGCTACTACCGAAATGGAACCTCGCACCTTGAAATCTAATTTGAATTTTATCAAGTTCGCTGAACCGTTCAAACTGGACGTGAGCACGGCCGCAGCCCCAGAAGTAGTGAGTGTTTTGTATGTTGTAACTTAATATGAGTTAAGTGAGAGCTTATGTCGCCCGACTATTCAGATTAAAAGCATGATTCGTTGACACAGGCGAGAGTGACGTTAACACTGAGAGCAGAATTCACCCAGAGCGGCGAATCACGAATTCTAACAGGAATGATTTACCTTTCGAACAACCAATCGAACGAAAGTATTTCTCTCGTCAAGATTCTCGTCGAATCTAGTTACTATTCAGATGCACTGTGAGAACGAATTAGAAATATTAACCGTACTACCATTGTTAGGGATTTATTTTTAATTTGGATTCAAACTCGGAGTAAGAGCACTGAACTAAAAAAATGTTGTGTACTCGACTATATATTAACATTTAATAAGGTTACATAAAATAATCGCATGAATATTCGGCCCAAACATGCTACCCCCACCCTGCTCTACCCACCCAGAGTTACCAACTATCACACTTTGTGTAACTAAAAAAAATAAGCAACTTTTTTTTATAATAAACATTTATTCATTTTTATTTTTTGCTTTATTTATGATAAATACATCAAAACATTTAATCTTGTAGTTTTCTTCTTAAAGTATTAAAGACATGAGCAAGTCATCATTAGGTTTATGGATGTGTCTCTAAACAAATTCAGCCAAAGTATAAATCTAAAATCCGTTTTTTTAAATTCCGTTCTCCGTTTTTCTGTCAGTTTTTTTTTCTCCTACCACTTAGCTAAACCCGACATTTTTTCATTATTTGAGTATTTCTAAGTGTCGGCCGATCTATGAAACTATATTGATGGTTCTTAGTGGAACGTTCCCATTTTATTACCAATGGCAATCAACATGGCAACCGAATGTAAACAATGCTCACAAAGACTTGAGTGTCAAGTGGTGATCCGTTCAGCCGGAAACGCGTTTATTAGAACAGAATGGCGGTAGCAGTTCAACTCTTGGATAAAAACGAATATGATTTTCAGTCAGTACGATTGAATCCACGAATTATTTTTTGCGAAGTTACGTTTCAAAACATTGGTCAAACTTTGGTCGAGAAAACTTTAGCCTCCTTCCTTGTCATCGATATACAACAACAATGGTCCGTCCGTCATATTAACATCTCATCTTGCTACCTCTTTCCATTCCCTTCTTACTTAGTGAAATCTTTCAAGAAAGTATTCATGGTGTAAATAGGAAAATTAACATTAAGAATCATATTACAGCCTATAATCTTGAACTTTTTTAACATATCTGCTAGAAACACGCTTGCAGTTTGGCTCTGTTTCGGTCCAGAGTAGAAGATCGGCAGGCCTCATTTTTTATTTGATTGTATTTTCGTCTCAATACGTTCACTCTTTAACGAAGGAAAATAAACTTCTTTATTCTGATAAAACTACAATCAGCCCTATTAGGCAATAAGTAATTGTGATAAAATGTTCTCATTCATACAGTATTCACAAACAGCCCACAGACCTACCAAGTCCACATGGTTGTCATCTCCCTCGAGTGCGAAAGTGGAAGCGGACTCCACGCCCTCCGTCAGTCGCGTCACTGGATAAGAGCCCGTGGAGGCTTACCAAGAGCGTGAGAGCCACATACGCTCAACACATGATTGGAGAAACTGGCCATTGCCTGGACTCCCACTGTCACGCATTTATAGCAGGTCACGAGGCCACTGCCGTTTCACGTTCACTATTAACATGATTTCTTATCCCACGGCCAAAAAAAAAAAAAGTTTGTATGAAATGAACAAAACAAAAAAAAAACCTACAACTGATTCCTATATTATGTGTTAGCACCAATTGAAGAACAATATAATCAAATAAATATTCTGTCTCACCACAGACAGAACTAGTTTGCTCAGCAAAACCTTTTTCAATAGCTCTAAGCTCTACTTCATCTTCACTTACTGAAATGAAAATCCATATTAAAAAAATTGCATGTGCATTTATGGAGACAAAATCTTCACATTTCTACAGCTTTGCCTCAGATCAAGCCAGGAATCGTTTTCCTTTTCTCAAAATTCTTTGGTATATTCTTTCATTAGGTTCTAAATTCCAGTGCAATGGCCAGTTTCTCCATCATGATCGTCTGTGGCTCTCGCGCTCTTGGCTAGCCTCCACTGGTTCTTATCCAGTGACATGGCTGATGGAGGAGCGTGGGGGGCTCCCCAAGACTCCGCTTCCTCTTTCGCATGTGAGGGTGGTGACAACCATGTGGACTTGGGAGGTCTCTGGGCTGTTTGTAAATACTGTATGAATGAGCGAGTGAATGAATGAGAACATTTATCACAACTACTTATTGCCCAAGGAGGCAGATTGTGAGTGGAAGCAACAAGTTTGTCGGACTTCTCGTCTCGATGTTTTTGACTCTAAAGTGTTCTTCATTGGCCAATCTTTCCTCCTCTCCAAGTCTCCCTCATTCAAACAGAAAATATGATAACTTCTGATTGGTCTCATTGACCAGGTCACATAGAAATCACTTTCAGTTTTTTTTGCGACAAATTTTTGTCCATATGTGATCTGCTTATTGCAGAATATTGACAAAGATCAACTCTCTCTTAATGATTATTTATTAGTAACGATTTCTAAACAATTAAATTTGCCAAATTAGATTGATTCATGGTAAAACCATTTTTTTCATTTTTATTTTTAATCAGTGCCTGAAAAAAACTAAAAAAAATTCTTATCGCAGATGTGTGCTATTAGCTAATGTGACTGTTACCGGGAGATAATAATTCAGACAAATATAATATTAAATAGCCTGCTAAGGTTTTGAAAGTTTGGCTTTCCGTCAAATGTATTGTTACATTAGTGGACATTTTTCTCTTCAGCCTTCATCATCTGATTTACCCAACATCAGCAGCCTCACCGACGAGCCCGTCCCAACCACCATCCAAGAAATACTCAACTGCATCGTCCCTCCGAAGACGTGGACCACCCCAGAAGGGGAGACTTGGTGCCAGCAGGTGAGCCTGTAACCATAATAATATCCTAAAGTAACTAATGTTATTTGTCACACTCCTACATTTATAGCGGTTACGAAATGATACAACAAAAATGTCGTTCGGCTTAAATTGTTATAATGCCATCTTTATCCCTACAATGAGTCTATAATTTAGGGTTTTGTTGATTTTTCTTCAAAATTAAAAAACCCTTATGTTTTCACCTGTCTGTCCTGGAGATGGCGACGCCTTCTGAGTGCTTGGCCTATAAACTTGAGACTAGTAAGTTCTTCAACGCTCAAAATGAGGTTACCTATTTAAAGGACTTGCTTTTATGTATTAACTTTGAATAAAAAATTATAAGATAAACATTACAGAAAAAAAATTTGCATCGGCCGGGAATCGAACCCGGGCCGCCCGCGTGGCAGGCGAGCATTCTACCACTGAACCACCGATGCTGTGCTAGACGTGGTGAGCTCATAGATTTAACAATTAAATAGAAATCATTGCAAATATCTTTTTAAACACCCCCGGGAGGGTGAGGTCTACTTTGATACGTCATCGTCTTAGTTCGGAGGACAATCGTCATTGAATATTTTAAACATATCTGTAATTAGGCAATGCTTACTTGTGTTTTATTTATAAGATATACCATTGATCAGTAACTGCAGAAAATTATAGCAGTATATATTTGTTTGACTGATTCGATTTACCACGCAGTTAATGGTTTCGATACTTGCATTAAAAACTATTTTAATGTCAGTTTATAAAATAGTTAGATAAAATCTTGTGTGATTATATAAAATCTCGGTACATGTCACTGTATCGTAGCTAGTCATCGGTTATACCTTATATACAGTCAAACATTTTACGAAAATAAGGTTTTTATGTCTTTTTGACCCAAAAAATTCTGTTTTTTTCCTAAGCTCGAAATGCTCCGAAAGTGTCAGGTGAGTGTTATAGTCTAGTGATTCAGGAAGAAAAAAATATAAAACCTAACCCCAACCTATCTCATATCTATTACTGGTTAGGCAGTATTGTTCCTGTTCAGTCGATTCGTCAAATAGAACTTTCAAATGCAAAATTTAGGTACATCTAGAGGAAACAAGGGCACTCTCATCGAAACGACTGTCAAAATGCCCATAGCATACATATATCAGGTATAAGACGTAGAGATCACTATCACACTGTACAATTATAGTTATGTACAGACAAGCTCTCCCAAGGGCGGTGTGCCAACAGTGGGGGCATCTGTGTCGAGGACCAACAGCCAGGGGCTTGCAGCATAGATGACCAGGACCAGATGAGTACATTGCAGCATCGACTATCTTCATACTTGACTGATACACGCATACGGACCTTAATATTATTCTACTGTTTATTATCAGCAAATCTATAGTTCTGCAAGTTATTACATGTACGTACATGGTGCGGTCGAGTGAATCAATTAATTTTAATGCCAATTGAAACCGTACTAAATCTATCTGTATCTACAACACCTCTAAACATTCCGATTTCATTTTTTTTTTTTTTTTGTTAAAACACATTATCGAAAAATATTAGAGGGGGGGCATTGTGCCCATTTCGCCGTTTCTTGAGATTTCTCTCAAGTCCAAGCCTTGGTGGCCATTTAAGATTTCAAGTTCTGATTTACCCCTATGGTCTTACCCCTGAAAAAAAATCAGGAAAGAGTGCCGTCATTAAACAATTTATAATTAGTATTTTAGTAGTTTTTTAAATCACTTTCTACTTATAAGGGAAACATTTTGTTTACATTTCTGTTGTGTTAATGGTCATGAAAATAACAGAAACAGGTAGCTTGTTTGCGCACAGAACTATTTATTTATTTATTTTGTGAATAGCTCACAATGTACTTGGTTATATATACATAGTATTTAGCTGTTTATAATAATTTAGTTAGTCATTTTTGTAGATATGTAGCACTAGTATTGTAACACTCGTGACGTTTTGGAGATTCAGGGTACGCTCCTTTAAATATGTTCACAATTTAATCTATAATCGTTATGGAAATATTCGATTGTCCAAAATCTTTGATCTGATTGGGAAACCGTTATGTTTGAAAAGTTAGTAGCCATCGCCACGCTGATTGATATTTTCCGTTTCTTGGGTTGGAAACGAGAAAATGACTTCTTTTTATAATAGTAAATACAAAGATTGGCCACAGTTATAGTCACATTTCGTACAGCTGTCCACAGAACCTGGAACCAGGCAGGAGATCGAGAGCATCATGAGCAGCCTGAAAGAAAGGCTTGCGCAGCTCTCAGCGCGCAAAACTGGCTTCTGCCCGACCAGGTCCATGCTCTTCGAAAATGCATTTAGTGAGTATAAATACTTTAATTAAATAGATAAGTTAGCAAATACCGTAATTATTTTGATAGAAATACTCGGCAGTAATAGTACAGTAGTCACTTGTAGATTTTTTACAGTTTTCTTCAGCGGGCTAAGCCATCCTCTCCCATCTAATTTATATCAATTAATAAAATAATGACCGGATCCTCATTCGATTGTTTAGAATGTTAAAATCAATAATAGTAAAATGTATCAATTTTGGCCAGGTTTTCATTGTGGTCTCGAGGTGTTGGAGGTGCGATCAGTGTTGCAGAAGCGCATTGCACTGTATGGGGGGGGGGATTTTCTGCTGTCTTGCGCTCTTGTCAATTCCGAAACTTGCCACCCTATGAGGGATAAAGATTTTCCAATCCCGATAAGAACCGACAGATTATTTTTGTGGAAACTTACCCGCTTTTCTTTTATAACCCCTCATCCTTCCTTGCTTATTTTATTTGAACTAAACAGGATACAGTGTGACTTTCTATGTATGACATGTCATTCTACACTCCTACAACTGGTCAGCGGCAAGTATTAAGGCAAGATGGGCCCCCACTGTTGCAGGTGAGCTGCTACGACAGGTGGTCCTGCAGTGCCCCCCGCAAGGACTGCTGCTGCTGCGGGTACGGAACGAAGCACGGATGGGCATCAAGGCCTTCCAGACATTGTACGAGAACAGCACCGCCCTCGGAGCCAAGGCGATACAGGAGGTGGTCTACAGTTGACAATACTTATCATAATCCATTCAGGCTCAATATTACCAGGGCTTTGTTAGTAGACATTAAACGGCGATCCGGAATAAACAAAGCACTACTTTCTACTAAAGTCTCCTTTGGCGGCTCATTTGCTGTCAAAAATATTCATACGCATTATATGGACGTGTTGTGTACTATGGTGTATTATTTACATGTTTAAACAATGTAACGAATATTGCTTCGGCTGATAGCCCGTATATAGTTTGTTAGCTAAGTTAAGTCCAGGCGCCGCTAGTGCCCAGCCTTAATCCCCAAACATATGTTATCTGTATATGTTTACAGGTAATACCTATAGATAGAGGTATCTTGGTCTAAATAAAGTAGTCTTGTTATAACGTTCTACGTGTTCTTATTACCAACCTTTCTTAGCTTGTAATTCAATAAACATTAACTGGTGCCGAAACCCGTGAACCGTGGAGAAAGAGAGTTATCGAGTGCGAGCGTAATTTTTTTTTGTTTTTTTTTCTTCTATACGCGAAAGAGAGAAGATGACTGAAGGAGGAATTTTGAGACAGCCCGTCTTGAATCTCGTAGAGGGAGCAGATATTAGAAGAGTGGGAACTATGCCGGTAGTTCATGCCACGGCGCTCGCGCTGATGAGGGTAAAAGCGATGAATACCCAGGATCTGAGGAAGGCTGTTGCGGAGCTGGAGAGATTCACTGGGGAACTGGGTGAGCTGAACCATTTCCTAAAAGGAGGAGACCGTCTCACAGCTTTAATTGGAGCTAAAGCAGAAGAAAATTTAATAGATCCCAGAGACGCGGAATCGTTGAAGGCGGCCCTGATATGTCGGGTCAAGAGAAGTATACTGAATCAAATTCAGGCAGATGAAGAAACCCCGTGGGAATTAATTAAGATGAGATTGAAGAAGGCGTACGGAGGAGGACGATGGACTCCCGAGGAGGACATATTCCAAATGTTTAGGGAGACAAAGTCCCCAAGACAAAGTAACGGGCAATATGCTGCGGGGTTAGTAGTCCGTTTCAATAAGATAACGGAGAAGATGAGAGAGTCGATTAGCGTAGAAGAGGTGGAGGGTAGAATGGGATTCTTTCCACAATTCTAAAAGTGCAACTGGCCAAGGAGACAGGAAGAAAGGAAGGATTCTCTGATGAGCGCTCGTTCTCGGAGTGTGCACAATCAATGATCGACACTAGTGCCAAGGAGGAAGAAGTGAGGGTGCAAGACGTCGACAATGAGTGGAGCCGAGTTGCATACAAAAGAACCCGGACCCTGAAACCAACCTGGAGGAGACCAGAAACGTCCGTTATTGGCAGAGACAAGGGAACGACAGGAGAAAGAAGATTTAGAGGAACGAGACCGAGGTATGCCCCGCCCAGGGAAGAAAGAAAATGCCACGGATGTAGGAAGGCAGGACATTTAGTGGCACAGTGTCCTCGAACAAAATGTTTTGAGTGTGGCGAGGAAGGACACATCGCGAGGCATTGCCCGTATATCTTCCGGAGGAGAGAATACCAACGACCAGAACCAATGGAGGTAAACACTCAAGAAGTAAGAGAGAGACGGAGCATGACACATGGGGAGAGTGGATCATCAGAAGATGAGTCATCAGGGACTTCGGGAACTGAAGGAGAAGAAGCGAAGCGCAGCAGAAACAGGAGACAGACAGGGCAGAAGGTCGAGTCACGTAGATGGGAGCAACGTGATGAAGCCTGAGGAGCGTGTCGGCAGAGAGGCGACCGCATCCTGAGATGTAATGCAATTCGGGAGAGGATGTGTGCGTTGCCAATAATTAGGGTCAAAGGAGGAGAGATGTGTCTGGTGGACACGGGAAGCACCAACACCATCATGTCCCGCGGAGCGCTGGAGAGGCTGTATGGTGGAGAGAGGGCACTCCAGATTCAGGTATGTAATTGTAGTTTAATCACCCTGGGAGGCCCTTGCGAGGTAGTGGGAGAGTTAGTCATAGGGCTAAATAGGTGGGCGAAGAAAGGGGGAGATCTAAAGATACATATCGTAGGAAACATGCCGCGGGAGTACCAGGTGATAGTTGGGTGCGACATGTTGGGGAAGGTAGGTGCGCGTGTGGAGAATATCGGGGAAAAATGGAACATTAAGTTGGGCAAAGTGGAATATAAATGTCAAGGGACTATATGGGACGGAAGAGCGCGGATAGGGGCGGTTAATAAAATAGAGGGCTGGAGGGAAGGCCTACAGAGGGAGTTTGAGGATATTTTTTACGTAGAGGGAGACACGCTAGGAGCGACTGGGAAGACGGTCCACGAGATCCAGTTAAAGAAAGAACGCGTCACATACGTGAAAGAGAGACGATATCCGCAGGCACTACGTAGGCATATTAGAGAGGAGCTAGAGAGTCTCAAACGGCAAGGGATTATAATTGATAGCACTTCGCCATATAACAGTCCTCTATGGGCAGTGAGGAAGAAAAATAGACCTGGGGACGAGACGGAGAAATACAGGGTAGTTATCGATTATCGGAAGTTAAACGAGAACACGACGGATGAGAAGTATCCTATTCCCCGATTTGAGGACATATTAGACAGATTGAACGGGGCGACAATATTTAGTACCCTAGATCTAAAGGCAGGCTATCACCAGATCAAGATGAGTGCGAACGACCAAGACAAAACGGCCTTTACATTTGAGAGGGGGCATTATCAATTTACCAGGATGCCATTTGGACTGAAAAACGCCCCGATTACCTTTCAACGCCTAATGGATGAATTTTTGAGGGGAATAGACGAAGCGGTATGCCAGGTCTACATGGACGATCTGTTAGTTTTCAGCAGAACGGAGGCAGAGCACGTTGAGCACCTAAGAAGTGTATTTCAAAGAGTCCGCGAATTCGGATTAAAATTGTCCATGGAGAAGTCTCTGTTAGGGAAGAAAAAAATCAATTTTTTGGGCCACACTATCTCACAGGAGGGGGTTAAGCCAGACTCTACGAAGGTCGAGGCCATTAGAAGGATGGTGGTGCCCACAGATGTAAAGGGGATCCGTCGACTTCTGGGGACGCTTAATTATTACAGAAGATTTGTGCCGGACATGGCGGCATACCTGGTGCCTATTAATAATTTACTGCGAAAGGGAGCGAGGGTGGTAATTACCCCAATCATGGAGCAGAACATCCGGAAATGTATGTCTAGCTTACAAGAGGAACCGATATTAGCATTTCCCGATTTCCAACATCCCTTCACAATCACCACTGATGCCAGCGAATACGCACTGGGGGCAGTGTTGTCGCAGGAGAGAGACGGTGGGGAGCGCCCGGTGGCGTACGCTAGTCGACGGCTCACAGAAACGGAAGCGCGGTATAGTGCTCTAGAGAGAGAGAGCTCCTAGGTATCGTCTGGGCTATAGACCATTTCCGCCCATATGTCTTCGGCAGAAAATTCCGTGTTCACACCGACCACAGACCCCTACAATGGGTAGGAAAGTTAAAGGAGTCCTCGGCGCGGGTCACGAGGTGGAAAGAGTTTTTGTCCCAGTACAATTTGGAGATCATATATAAACCCGGGAAAGAGAACGTAGTGGCAGACTGGCTGTCCAGAGCCATTACTGTGAATGCATTGGAAGAAGGGGAACCATCCGGGGAAATCCAACAGTTTCTCCGGGAATGGACACCCGGGGAGGATGGAAGCCTCGGTACGCGAGGAGATAGCGAAGGTGAGGAAACCCTTGAAGAGGAAGGTTCCGCCGCCGAAAGACCTGTTGAAATGGAAGTAACAGAAGGGATCGTGAACGACAAAAGACGGCAGATCATTTGGAAATCCAAGACCTCAGGGCGGCTGCAGATCGCATATGACAGTTATGGGAGAAGTAAAATCGCGACGATTTGGTCGCCACCAGGGGTTAGGAACCACCAAATTTGCCGTGCATTGAAAGATGCCTCGGAACCCGGAAAGACCCATCATGTATTTGTAGGGAATGCCACTATTTCGGAGAAAATTCGTAGACTCTGGCGAACGGAACAACTTGGAGTGGATAGGATATTTATTCGGTGCACGTCGATGGTGGAGACACTCAAAGACAGAGAACAGCAGCTGGAAGTGACGCTGGCCTATCACCAAGGAAAAACGAACCACCGTGGAGTTCAGGAAACGTTGCAAGCGTTGCGGCGGAGGTACTTTTGGTGGGGAATGAAAAAGAGCATACAAGAAATGATAGGGGCATGTGCAGTTTGTCTCACTACGAAGTATGACAGACATCCGCCACGGGGGCGACAAGAAGAATCGCCCACCGCCGAGACACCGTTGAGTGACTTACAAGTGGATACCTTCACTTGGAGGGGGTATAAGAGGGTTACCACAATCGACAGCTTTAGCAAAGTGGCCATGGCGCACCCGGTGCAAGATCGGTCATCAGACGCGGTAATGCTGGCATTAAATACCTGGTTCCAGTTTTACGGAGTACCAGACCGGATCTCGTCGGATGGGGGCAGAGAATTTGACAATGCCAACATCCGAAAAGAAATGAAGACTCTCGATGTCTCTTGGCATCTTAATACCCCAGGGCACCCTAAGAGTAGAGGAGGGATAGAAAGATTGCACAGCACCCTGAGTGACCACCTGCGGGTATATCACGCGGAAAAGGGTCTGCCGGCGAATGAGGCAATGCCGAAGGCGGTGGCCGCTTACAATCATTCGATCCACACCGCGACGGGGTTCTCCCCGTTCGAGATCCTCTTTGGGCTGCGCGAAAGACGGAGAAATGGGGCAGAGACGGTAGCAGACAAGGGAATGGCGGAGAAAATGGCGAGTAATACTGTCGCTTTGAGGAAAATATGCGACAAAGTCAGAGAAAGGATAACGAGGGACAAAGCGAGACGAGTGGAACGGGAAAACCTCAAAGTCCGGGATCGAATGGGGGAACTTAAAATCGGGACTATCGTCTATAAAAAACTAGGGTCAAATAGGAGCAAAGAGCTGGTGCGATATGAGGGCCCATTTAAAGTGGTCGTGATTAGGGAACACAACGTCGTGACAATTGAGAGTATACGACCCCCTAAGAAGCGGCGAAATGTCCACATAGAACAGTTAAAGCTTCCACCTGGGGGGGAGGTTGTAGATCAGGAATGAGCTGGAGTGTCCTCGCAGCATACACGCAAGGAACATTGTAAATAGTTATAGTTATGTGATTTTTCCCACAGAAGTATTGTTTTTTTTTAAAAGTCAAAGTTTTCTTTTATGTTTTTTGTTTACAAGTGACAGTTGGTTTTTACGTTTTATAGGATTAGAGCTTAATGTGAGGGATTACAGGCTGTGTACGGGCGGGGCTGGCCTTTGCTCCTTTGTAACATTAGCGGAGCATTATTTGAATGGACTAAGACGTCCGAGTGTTGGACTTCAAAGTTTGCGAATGGGTGTTCGTAAACTGGTGGGGGGGAGTTAAGTCCAGGCGCCGCTAGTGCCCAGCCTTAATCCCCAAACATATGTTATCTGTATATGTTTACAGGTAATACCTATAGATAGAGGTATCTTGGTCTAAATAAAGTAGTCTTGTTATAACGTTCTAAGTGTTCTTATTACCAACCTTTCTTAGCTTGTAATTCAATAAACATTAACTGCTAATATGTTTGAAATGAAAAGATAACGTAGAAACGGCTCATACTTCAGACGTGCAGATGGAAGACTTTCCAATTTTTGGTCTTTATGCTTAGTAATAATATAAATAAATTGATAAATAGATTGACGTTTTGTAAATGCCGAAGGCGACTTCAGTGATCCAGCTGGACTATCGGTTAAGTGTCAGTTCTCTGCCAGTACTCAATAGTATGTAATCAAACCGTACCAGGGACTGACCGCTGACTCCTGACGGTTGACAGGCTAATGACAAGATAGGAGATCTGGAGGAGCAGATCCAGCAAATAACCGGAGAAATCGTGGAGCTGGACAAGACCCTCATCAAGGAGCAGCACAGGTACAAGATGGTAGAACGCAGAACCAACGAGCTGATGGACTCCCTCTCCAGGAAGAGAGAAAACGACCTGGGCCAACTCAGCCTTGCCACACAGCAGATGAAAGTATGTCATCACTAATAGACTTAAAAGATAGTTCCGCCTCGTTTTATTAACTTAGCGGACCTTTTATCGTAGGGATATTGAAGGGGAAAAGGTCATAAAAAAAAATTGTCCAGTCCTCGGAGGTAGTTTTATTTTATTAAATAATTAGCCTAAATTGCGAAATCCCACTACGCAGATAGAACCCTGTCGGGCTCAGGTATAACTGCGTATCCCCAAAGTGGGGAGGAGACGCCAGCCGTGGGCTAGGGTCGCTACAACCTCTTAGCTGCCGTCCGGCGAGCGCCAAGAAAGAGATAAGGTGGGCGGATCTGTGGTCTTTCACCCTTGCTGCCGGCCTAGTCGGCGGGCAGCCTAATTCGCTTTGATCTGACTCCACAAGATCTTTAGAAGGTGTGTGCCACGACAAAGCACTATGTTCAGGAGAAGAGGTACAGGGTAGGTTTATAGGTAGTTTATGTGGTCTTGAAATGACCACGAATTCACACTCGGTATCTAAGGGTAGGCGAAAACCGTCCGGATCCCAAAGGCGAGTGTGAACCGAAGAGAAGCAGACTGGATTGCCATGGGAGACACTACAAGCTAAGTTTTTAGGGCCACGGCAAACGTCGTCCGCTAGGGAGAGGTCTCTCCCAAGGAGGTGCTAGTTTTAGCGAGACGAAGGCAGAGATTCCTACTAGGAAGGTGTGGGGTCTGACAACGCCAGACTAAAACATAGCGAGGTTAGGAGAGAGAGATGCTTAAAAGGGTTATAAAACAAATAAGTGATAACTTAATACTAAAATTTTGGAATATTGTGAGGTATAATATATTAAATAAAAATATTTATTATTATTATAAAAATATTAGGGGGTCCGGAAAGTAATGTCGTTTCAAATTCAAACAGATAAATTTTTAACAAGTTTTTGTTTTTGATCAATAAAGTAATCACCCTCGTCATCAGCAGCCTTTGCCATCTAGTGTGCAAATTTCGCATCGATCAAAATCAATTGGTTTTTGAGCAAAATATCCGGAGATGGCATTTTGGGCATCATCCAAATTTTGAAACTTTTTGCCGCTTAGAAAATGTAGCGATCGGAATAAATGGAAATCCGATAGCGGGCGAATGTAGTGGTTGAGGCAATACCTCTCACACCAATTCATTAATTTTTCCAGGGTTCTTGCAGAAAAAATAGGCGCAGTGGGTTCTTGTGTTATCGTGTTGCAGAATAACGCTTTTTTTTATTGACAATCGCTGGGCACTTTTCAATTAAAGATTGATTTACTCGATCCAATTGTTCACTGTAAAGATGTGCATTCACAGTTTTTCCAGGTATCAGCGATGAACGACCCCGCGAATACTCCACTAAACACACAAAAGCGCCTTTTTGGAGTGTAAACCTGGCTTAGCTGTACTTCGTGCCGATTCATGCGGAGAGAGATTTTCGGATTATCATAGAGGACCCATTTTTCATCTGCAGCCTCACCCACCATACTCACCCGATATTGCGCCATCGGATTTCCATTAATTCCGATCGCTAAAAATTTGAAAATTCGGATGATGTCCAAAATGCCATTTCCAGATATTTCACACAAAAACCAATTGATTTTTATCGATTAGGCATTGAAAATTTGCATACTAGATGGCAGAAAGTATTACCTGTATAGTGAATACAACATAGTGTCATTTCTCTACATAATGACATTAGCTGGGATCATTACTCGTATAAATAAAAACGAGAAAAGATTAATTTATTTAAATAAAGAGGCCTACTCGTGTCCCTTCCATAAGACCAAATTAGATAATTTCACCTCCAGTTTCAGTTTTCTACGGACATTTCAGTGGGTGCGTTTCAACATGTTTCTTATGAGGACGATAAGAAAAGAAAAGCACAATAATTTGAAACGTTTGAACGTTTAAAACGTTGTACATAATGTATTAACAATAGATAAGATATGTAAGGGCGTTCATTTTTTTTTTTTTTTTAAGGGCCACTAAAAATGAGCCTTTGTTGTAGATTTTCTTGTTTCCGTTTTCCAATGTATAAATATTTTGTAATAAATTTTTAGGAGACGAAGGAATCGGTCACAGCTGCTCTAGTATATTTGGGTATTTCTTTACTATCGTAGTGATAGCTTCATAATTTAATTAAATAAGTTACTAAATCACCTAAAAAAATAGTTTTTTTAAATATGTTGTTAAACAGTTACTTCGCAGCATAACCCACAGAATAGTTATATCATTAATAAGAGGGAGGTTATGCCTAGTCGTTTTTACCTTGCACGTGCGAGCATGACCTGCCTTTAGTTTCTACGCTTTCAAGACTTTTATTTATGTCATAGCTCTTTATATATAGACTTCTTTATTGTGCCAAAATTAATATCAGCCTTATTAGGCAGTAAGTAATTGTGATAAAAGTTCTCATTCATACCATACTTACAATCTGCTTTCACTCGCTCATTCATACAATATTTACAAACAGCCCAGAGACCTCCCAAATCCACATGGTTGTTACCAGCCTCGCATACGTAAGGCACGCATTTACTATTGTTCTCAGGATTTATTTATTTATGGTTCTCGTTTGTACTCATTGTGATGTACTTGTTTTTTTGTACCTTATCATTTATAGAACATTAAATTGTATTCTCCTGAATATTGATCTTGGTTTATTCCATCCGTCTACCAAATCTGTTAAAAACTCAGAAAACATACTTTTTTGCATATTTGAAATAAAGTCTGGAACACTCACTCGAAGATTGATAAGGAAGTAGCTTTTGTTTTATAAGTTCGTGTAATTTTCAGGCGTATTTGACCTTAGGTTTAGCGAATCACACCATACAAATTTAATGTTAACTAATTTTTTTCTTTTTTTTTAAGGAACTAGTTGAGAGTGTACAAGACATTGTATCACAGCTACCACCACAGCTACCAACACAGGTACCGGAGGTAATAAAGAAGCCCAATTAGAAATAATTAATTAATGCTAACCCAAGGCAGTCTCCTCGTACTGGCTGTTTTGCTTTTACTTGCTGAACTTATGGATTAAAATTCATATTTAAGAGAACATTTTATTTTCTGTCTCATTATCTCATGCAATAAGAGATTTATCAACAAGCTAAAACACAATTAATACAGTTGACAATTCTAACCAAAAAAGTCGTCTAATATTATTTATTATAATAATATATTTTTTTATTTTAACTATAAAAAGATCTTAGCTGCCATTAAAAGCTTACAGTTATCATAAAAGAACCAGACTCTATATTGATTTTCGAAAATTAAACAACTTGATAATACGAGAATGTTATCCATTTCCATCTATAAACGATGTTATAGATGAAGTGTCCAACTGCAAGTACTTCAGTGTTGTTGATGTAAATTCTGCCTTCTGGAACATTCTTTTAAAAGCAGAAGATCGAGAAAAAAACATCATGTATCACTAAGTTTGGTAAATTTATGTTCAAAGTTCTTCCTTTTGGACTTTTAGAATGCTGCAGCAATCTTTCAACGGATTCTATCAAACATAATAAGGAGAAGGGATTTAGACGAATTTTGTGTAAATTATATTAATGACATATTGGTATTTTCCAAATCATGGGAAGACCATGTTAAACATGTCGGGAGACTTTTACAGGTGATCAAAGAAGAAGGTTTCAAACTGAAGTTGGAAAAGTGCAAATTTGTTCCCTATACCTTCAAGCTCTTTTCAGCCATCTAACCGTTTCACTACCCTTTGCTAGTGATCCGGATCAGTTCGAAACGGGGTTGGAAATTTGCATTTTGGGATCCAAAGTTGCCCCTCGCCCCACCAATTTCAATAAACAGAACTTTTTTTTACAACTACTGACTAATAGTTACTAGTTTTTAAAAGTGTCTCTCTAATTTGTTTCTTAACCATCCAGAAAAAATATAATTGATTTGAATATCTTTACGCCTTCAAAGAATATTCCATCAACACCGCAAGGCTCATATATAATGCGGGCTAAGTAACCTGTCTCGCCGTTACGGCGGTTCACATTTTAGTTATTCCACATATTGTACTTACTCAATTTAATAAGACTATAAAACCTAAGCAAGTTGAATAATAGTAATGTAGAGAATTAATTTTATTATTGAGAGTAAGTAACACTATATTTTGTGTAAAATTTATTTTTTCAAAAAATTTTATTTCCCGAAATACCTTTTATGATTGATATTACATCATCTACGTTTCGACTATTTAGGCATCATCAAGACTACAAATTGAACAAAAAAAATACTACTAATAAAGAAAGAGAGAATTATAATTAATTATAAAACAAATTTATTATGATAAAATTACAATCTGCCTCATTGGGCAATAAGTAATTGTGATAAATTTTCATTCATACCAGATTAACAATTTTCATTCACTCACGCATTCATACAGTATTTACATACAGTCCAGAGACCTCCTAAATCCACATGGTTGTCACCTCCCTGGCATGCGAAAGAGGAAGTGGAGCCTTGGGAAGTCCACCACGCTCCTCCGTCAGCCCCGTCACCGGATACGAGCCAATGGAGGCTGACAAAGAGCGCGAGAGCCACATACACTCAGAACATGATTGGAGAAACTGGCCATTGCCATAACTCCGCAGGTCACGAGGCCACTGCCGTTTTAGTCTCCGAGGAGGATTATAGGGATGGGTGGTGCAGTGTAATGACTCTGCTAGGGGATTAGGGTGGTTGTATAGGTTACTATGGAATTTCATTCCATTAGATTAAAGATCGTTATGAAGGGATTTGTTGCTGACATAATAAGGGGCATTTACTATTGTTCTCAGGGCTTTTGATTGAAAGGATTTGGTACGCTAAAGGGAGAATTGAATAAAATTCAAACCTACTCATGAAAAACACCATTATTTACAAATTAAATAAAAAGTGTTTGCAAATCAAGTTAAAATGTTACTTGTAAAAAAAAAAGACTAATTACAATATAATAGAAATATTTACTAATTATTAATCGTAATAAAGATTTATATTAACGGATCAGAAGTTTTTTTGTTTTTTTTTTATGGAACACAAACTATGTTGAACCTATTTCGTACTTGGATTGTGGATTCTCTACTTTGAATACAACAGAAAATATTAATTTAGCCACAGATGTTTAGTTCATTAGATGTTCAGTTCTATAAATAATTAAATTTATATACATTTTTTTAAAACTCTTATAATAATAATAATAGTTTTTTCAAGTCAGTAGTTGCTAGAAGCCACTTAAGATTTAATTTTATGATTATTTTTGCCATTGTTGAGGAGTTTTGAATAGTTTCAGTGTACCCCAAAATCATATTGACTAAAAGTGATTTAATATGGGTTTATTCAAGAATGGTTCAATTATAAGTGTTGGTTAAACCTTAGTGATTAAGCACTTTTGTATTGGTAATATCGTGTAATATCAATGTTAATATTTTGAAGGAAAAAAAATATATCTATATTTAATATATCTATAAAAAATCTATAATATTTAACAGTGAAAAAAGAAACAACATCTGTGATATAATGGAATATATATATACCAACGCCACTGACGAACAATTAATTAGATGTCATTAAAAGTAATTCAATATAACGAGGTCACTTATCCTTAACTACTATACTGAAGCATATATATGAGGCGTTTAGTTTCAAAAGGAGGTGGAGCCATTGTTTGAAATTTTACAGGTTTTTTTTTTTTTTTTTTTTCTTAGCTCTCAAACTTATAAAATAGGACGTGGGAAAATTATTTTGGGCTAATGAGTGCCTTTCACTAAGGGGAGTCCCCCCATTTGAAGGATGTATGAGAAGGATATAGGGTGGGGAATGCCTAAAGGAGGCGGGTGGAATCAGGAAGGTAGTGAGAGTCTACCGAGGGTGGAGCCTAGGGGTACCTAGGCAAGGGTTTGTAGTCGGCCAGGTCAAGCCTGGCCAGCCCCGGCAGGGGCCTGAAATAAGTCGGCCTCTCGGCCGGAAGGTCGACCCTGCTTAAACAGGTAGATGGGGTCTTGTAGCTTCGGAGATCGGCCTCGATCTCTCGGCTGGGTGTAGATCTTCAGTCTCCGTCAGGGGGCTAGGGTTCGATCACGTCCATCTGTCTCCAGGCAATTTTACAGGTCAGGGAAACATAACTAAAAAACTCTTTTTACGACGGCTTTGATACGAGAATGCACTTTTGGTTTCATTATTCGACGGGATGCGGCTGGTATTTTGTTATCAGAATCGCTGAAGGAGTTTTCGGTATAATACTTATAAAGTGTATTGAGCCTTGTTTCGATTCTAAACGCCTCATGTACACTGGCAATAGCAAATTATGAATTATAATAAAAAGAGCCTACTTCAATGCCTATGACGAGAAGGGTGTATCGATGGTTGGCTTTAAGATGTTAAACCTCTTGTTGTTTTCACTTTTCTTATTCAGGAAAAAAAATCTTCATTAGAAAAAAAATAAATACAATATACCCTAATTTAGCAATGGATATTTTTGACGATTGTAATTTTAGTAATGCATGTGCCAAACCTGGTAAACCACCCAATGACGCCTCATCTTACCGTCTAATTAGCCTACTCCCTATCCTCACATAAATATTTGAAAAACTCCTATTAAAACGTCTACTTCCAATTGTTGAATTCAAAAACCTTTTTCCCACACACCAGTTTGGTTTCCGCCAACGACATTCCACTGCTCAACAAGGCATAAGCGTTGTTGATCACATCTCCTCAGTCCTTGAAACCAAAAAGTATTGCACTGCTGCCTTTCTTGATATAGCTCAAGCTTTTGACAGGGTTTGGCACGCAGGTTTGCTCTACAAGCTCAAAAGATATTTACCACAGACCCTTTTCCTAATCCTACAGTCCTACCTTTCAAACCGCTTCTTCCAAGTCCGCTGTGGTTCAGACTATTCTAACTACTATCCCATAAAAGCAGGAGTTCCACAGGACATTCCTGGGCCTCATCCTCTATAACCTATACACCGCTGATGCCCCCTCTACTCCCAATACCTTCTTGGCCACATTTGCAGATGACACTGCAGTCCTGTCAACCCATTCAGACCCTGATATAGCATCCCAAAACCTTCAAGAACACCTTGATGTGATCGAGTATTGGTGCAACCTATGGCGAATCAAGGTCAATGAACCAAAAGGTTCCCACATTACCTTCACTCTCTGTCACAAATCTTGTCCACTAGTTTATTTTAATTCTATTCCTCTCCCTGTATCCGAGACAGTACGGTAGCTAGGCTTCCATCTCGACAAACGGCTGACCTGGAACACACAAACGAGGCTAAAAAGACAAGAACTTAACAGACGCTTTGGACAACTGTACAGACAACTTCGAAAGGCATCCCTTCTCTCAATAGAAAATAAATTACTTCCAATTGTTGTATCCGAAAACCTTTTTCCTACACACCAGTTGTGTTTCCACGACATTCCACTGCTCAAAGTTATATTAAAGCCAATCTGGACATACGGAATAGAGCCATTGGGGACAGCAAAAAAGTCGAACATCAAGCGTATCCAATTATTTCAATCAAAAGTCCTGAGAACAATAGTAAATGCCCCTTATTACGTCTGCAACAAAACCCTTCATATCGACCTTAATATACCCTATATTCTTGAACTCAGCGAGTGAATGATGAATTGTATTTATGGTATGAATGAGAACATTTATCTCAATTACTTATTGCCTAATAAGGCAGATTGTAATTTTAGCACAATAAAGGAGTTATAATTATAAAAAAAAATTATTGCATATTGCCTTCAATATGTATTTAATATGTACTCATATATAGAAATAAATGGCTACTTTTCTCATGAGGCGGAATACCCAGACCCAAATTTTGATTATTAGCTAGCTGTGATATTAGCCTCAAAATATTTACTTTTACTGGCCGGTAAAGCCTGCTCTCTCCCACGATCTACCATTCCAAGGAGGTCAGTCGTAAGAAGAGAGGTCGTCCTTTACGGAATTGCTAATATTCAAGAAGAATACACGATCCCGATCAAATCGACTCCCGTTTTTAAATGCAGGAAAAATAAACCCTTTGGGGGCCGGGCATCCAGGGGTTGAACCCGAGTGCTTACCACAGCAACGGACCTAGTGCTTGAGTTTTGTCGTTTTTAATTTAAGATATTTACATATCGTTTAACGAGAGGCTTTAATGACTCAGAAGGTTAAACCAATAAAATCCAAAATTGATTTTCGGCTAAAAACATCGAGAATATTTTTTTTTTTATGTAACGACACTCAAAGGAATTCTGTCTATATATCTTTACAACTGTCTTTACATGTTTTTTTTAAATTTATAATAATTTGTATTCATGGCAGTGCCCAATACATACTTTACATGCATAACATGAAGACGGTTTTGATAACATTCATCTTTTTATATTATTATTTCATTTTATACGTTCTTTATTTTTATTTTTTGTATACATTTTTTTTTTTTTTTAATAGCACATAATTTATGTCTGATTTGATGAAATATAAACCGAGGCCATTGTTAAAGCATTAACTAGATATTATTAAAAGTAATTTAATATGGCGAGGTCACTTATTAACTACAAGCAGTATCAAAATATTAATTGTAATAACGAGGAAGGTATAAATGATGATTATTAGTATAATATACAAGTTGTAAATTAATTTAATTGGATGATGATAGAATGTGATTAGGGGCGCGCACGACAGCTAGGTCATTGGCGGTCGAACAATCACTTTGTACTTTCGCAATATATGAACTAGAAGTTGAATGAGAAGGGCCATTTCAATCACCAGAGATTAATATCAATGCTGAAATATATGAATTAGTACGTAAATTGATTTAAATATAAGTAAACAATTAAATATCAACATATAGACAAAATAAATGGCGTAGATCTTCTAGAAATTAGATTCAAAGATGATTGTTCATACTGCTGATTATCTTCATTAAAAATGAATAAAAGGACTTTAGGAGTCGACTCAATCGCTTGCTGTATTTTTGCCGACTTAAATTTTTTTTTTGCATTAATTATAAACTAAATGGACTAAATTAGGTAGGAAGTGAAGGAACACTATAGAGAAACGATCTCCGGGCGAGTTTCTGTGAAAAATCTGATTCATGCGGGACATTTCTGATTCGTAGGAACTGTGAAGAAGAACTGTGACAGACTGGTCCACTGTTCTGAGCCTTACTTCCTTGCGGTAGTCAGGAATCGAACTTGACCTTTGCCGACTCCGAACAGTGACTCCTTCACTGCTGGCCCGGGCAGATCCGCAGATGCCCTCAGGAAGGCCACCGCGAGGGGGGGATCCCCCACCAGTGTCTTCTGTCTGCCGGTGTTGTACTCCAGTCAGTGAGACCAAACATCGCGCTGTCGGCCCCACTGGCAACATCAACATCACTGAGTAAGTAGCAAACATATATCTAGTGCTATATCCCTTATATATGATCCAAATATATATGCCCGTACCTATTTCGTAACTGTTTTATTTAAAAGTTAAAAAAAAATTTTTTTTTGAGTGACAGCGCAATATTGCGCCATAAGTAATGTACGTTTACAAGAACAAATAAAATAACAATGAGGGGTTGCACATTCCCTTCTTGTGATTGCCAGTATATTTTGTACTACCCAGGGTAAGATGGGACTGAAAAATACGCTTACGTCCCTTAAAGAGTACAAAAGAAGAATTATCAGTTTAAAAATTAATAATTTAGTACCAAAAAGGTATTAAATCAAAACAATGTATTTGTTATTTCTAAAATTAGTCTAATGACCTTAGGTTTATCAGTGCAGCTAGGTTACCTTGTGATGACCCGTATCTTGCCTCCTCACACGATTATCGTTTGAAACTAAGCAGCGAATGTTCGGAACGCGTTTAGGTCTGCTTCATAATTTCAAAATCATTTTGTGTGATCATCCATACACTTACCATTCCACCATCAAGATCCATCGGCTAGTTCACACCAGCACTGCTTCGGACTGACATATTCGTAAATGGCATTTAGAGGCGACATACTTTATAAAAAAAAAATGTTACTTACCCCATCCAATTTTTTGGACTGATAAAAGAAAGAATTACAATATTATTTACAATTACAAATACTTTTTTTTGGGAGAAACATTTTGTAAAAACAATCGGGCCAAGTGTGACGCAATTACTCAATAATTTGTTATCTAATTGACATGTAAATCCAGCGCACAAAATACAATTGCTATTACATTGTATATTACGTATATTATTTAATTTCGACGCCGAAATATTTAATTAGAACTACTTGCAGGAAAATGCAGGAAAATATATGTTTTGTTTTTTTATGTAAAGTAATTGATGTTTATTATTAGACACTTTTAATGGAGTTGCATTTATTTTAGCATTTTTGGTACATGACTGGCATACAACATATCATACTCCTAAAAAATATCTAACCGTACTTGTGCAAAAGTAAAGCTTGTCGTTCATATATCCTTCAGCGGTTGTCTGGAGGTCGTATTTTGCCTTATTCTGTGGGGTCTTGTTCGTACGCAACGAATTATGTATCATAAGATCCGAATTTGAAATATAAGTTGAAAATAAAATCTAAAACTTATCATTCCCACTTTACTTGAACCTATGAAAAATTGACATTGCATGTTTCTCCCTTGAGAACTCATTAAAGTGCAGATATAATCATTAAGCAATGAAGCACATATATCATTCCAGTATCCGGTTATGTTTTTTATTATGGCCTTTATGTCCAGTTAAACCTTTTATGTCTTATGAAATGCCTTCTGTTCCATAGCATAGGGATATTTCCATAAACCCCTGCAGAACATTACGACAGAGTCCTTGAAGAACACTTAGTCCAAATTCGGTGTCGCAAAGTACCAGCGGCTCTTTATAAGACAAAAATACTCAACTACACTTGGTCGTTTTTCTAACTTGGAACAGGTGTGATCCCGATGCACAAGTCTAGATCGGAATTTTCTCAAGTCACGAAGTAATTCATTAAGGGCGGTGGGAATTTGAAGTGAAACGATACAGTTCATTGTTTATTGAAATTGTCTAATATGGAAGAAAGAAGTCAACGTTTTTTGTAAGAGTCACTTAAGGTTACAAATCGCCTAATTAGTCTTTAAAAGTGTGCGGTATTTCCATTTTAAAAAGAATGTACTCATAAAAAAAAAATCTTGTAAAACTCAAACATGAAGTACATTTTTCTCCGTCTAAAGTATCCCTGAATCTGTCAACATAGTCAAAAAGTATCCCGTGAATCAGTCAAGATAGTCAATAATGACAGTCAATAAGTATCCTGTGAATCTGTCAACGTAGCCATTAAGTATCCCGTGAATCAGTCAACATAGTCATTAAGTATCCCGTGAATCAGTCAAGATAGTCAATAATGATAGTCGATAACTATCCCGTGAATCTGTCAAGATAGTCAATAATGATAGCCATTAAGTATCCTGTGAATCTGTCAACTTAGTCATTAAGTATCCCGTGAATCTGTCAACATAGTCATTAAGTATCCCGTGAATCAGTCAAGATAGTCAATAATGATAGTCAATAACTATCCCGTGAATCAGTCAAGATAGTCAATAATGACAGCCATTAAGTATCCTGTGAATCTGTCAACATAGTCATTAAGTATCCCGTGAATCTGTCAACATAGTCATTAAGTATCCCGTGAATCTGTCAACATAGTCATTAAGTATCCTGTGAATCAGTCAAGATAGTCAATAACTATCCCGTGAATCAGTCAAGATAGTCAATAACTATCCCGTGAATCAGTCAAGATAGTCAATAATGATAGCCATTAAGTATCCTGTGAATCTGTCAACATAGTCATTAAGTATCCCGTGAATCTGTCAACATAGTCATTAAGTATCCCGTGAATCAGTCAACATAGTCATTAAGTATCCTGTGAATCTGTCAACTTAGTCATTAAGTATCCTGTGAATCTGTCAACGTAGTCATTAAGTATCCCGTGAATCAGTCAAGATAGTCAATAATGATAGCCATTAAGTATCCTGTGAATCTGTCAACATAGTCAATAATGACAGTCTGACATAATAATGACACACTGCTCATTTTCCCTCTCGGGGGTGAATGATTCTGCTCATAAAAAATCCCTAAAGAATTAGGGACCCTAATCCTAGCTAGTATGTGTAGTCAGTAGTCAACCTCCAGGCTCCAAGCACAGTAAATAAATACAATATTCCTTGCGGTTGAAATTATTTTTGTTTTGCAGAGACTCTTTTGAAAGATGGCCAAGGCTTAATTAAAAAAAAAAACAGGAGTTAACAAGCGGTTGCAAAACAGTGGTGTAAGGTGCTGCTCACTTAAAGAGACTACGTCTTGACATTTACGTAATTATATGAAGGCATTATGTTGTGTATGAGATGAAATGTCGCAATTTCGTATTTTTACCTATCAGTGCAACATCTGTATCTTTTTAGCAACGGTTCTGCAAGGTACTGCTCTGTTTGACGGCCGGTATACAAAACCATAGATTAGTAATCTTGGATCTAATTGATAGTGAACACCAGATTAGATGGCTGCTGCCACGGTGGAACTGGCTCCAATTTGTCAATTTTATTTGCTGAAAGCTAATAGAGAGAAATAAACGAAAATTCCGCGATTTTATTGTTTATTTTTTTTTTCGTGTTATGGAAAAAACTAAAATTTTCATTTCCTTACCATTTTAAAGCTACTGAAACCATCGATATACCTTCTGTTTCCAAAGGCATACAACTGTTTATGAAATATTTTCACGACTATAACCGTTACGAAGGAGAAATATTCGGGATTTATTCGTTTTTAAAATCGTTTACAAATGAGCAGTGTAGTTTATCCCGAAGAAGAGTTAGAAAAAAGAAAAACAGGGATTCTTTGCCATTTTTGTTTCCCTGTCCTTTGTTCCTATAGGAAGATTAAGCGCTCACAGAATTCCTCCATTATTCCCCGATCCCTCGCCAGTCCTCGTGTCCTCTCCTGGGGTCTCTTCTTCAACAGTATGGGCCTCCTAACATGTCTCTTGTTTCCAGGTTTCACACAAAATAGAAAAACTGTTGTTGTTTTTTTTTTAATCGTATAAACGAGCACACACCGTTACAATGAAAAACATTAGAAAAACAATCCTCATAAAAAAACCAATGAACCTCTCCGGGCACCGCCGATTACTTATAATTTAATTTAATAATTTAACGGTTGTAATTATTATTTTTAACTACATGAGCTAATAGCTACAAATAATCCGAAAAATTAAACGACTAATAAGGCATGGGATCCATTTATTTTATTTGAACAGCCTCTCATATGCGTAGTGAAAATAAAATAATTTGGTGCACAAAAAACTTATTAAAGTTAAATAAAGAAAGCACTTATTGGACCGGGATCCGTAGGTGGGCGACAAATAATACACGTTTATTCTCTCATCCATACCCTATTTGTATTAAATATTCATAGAATATCCGCCAAGCTACTCCTGCAGCCGCTGCGTGTCATTAGAGAGTTTGAGAGCCACAGCCGCTCAGGGGAAAATTAACCAGTGCCAGATCTCCCAGTGACCAAAAGATCACGTGGCCACTTCCGCCTCTAGTTCCGATAAGTTATTGAAAGTCATCACACCAGAGGATTTAGTTGTAGAGATAATTTCTGGCGGAAGTTTAAGAATTTTTGAGGAAATGTGATCTTGGATAGTGTGAATTTTAAGGAGACTGTAGATGGTTCCAATTTGAGACATCAAAAATTGCATTAACTGATGTTCTTTATACTGGAGATCGGAAGGATTCGATTTACTAGATGTTTGAGGGTCTCGCTTACCCCCCCCCCCTTCTCGATATATGAACTCCAGATTGGTTTTAATATGATAATTATCAATTCTGAGATTTAATTTTATAAAATTTATAATCGAATCTAGAGATTTTTATTAAGCTACTCAAATTGTAGAGCCACTCCAAGGAGGCAAAGAAATCCCGCAGGTTTTCCCCCTGTCTGAAGTATTTTGTGCGAATCACCGTTTCGAAAATAACTCGCTAGTGCGAAAACACTCTAATGCCAGCAAGTGCATTATTATGATTTCAACCTTATAAGAAGTCTAGCAAGGTGTTGTTGTTTTTTCGCATTCTGCTGAAGGAAGAGAGAAACCACGATCGTCGTTGTCCTGGGTCTCTCGCCCTCTTCAGGAATCGCGGACCACGAAGAAAGTAGAGGCAGGGGAGAAAACGCTCTTAGAGTGGATCACTCAAAGCACAATAACGTGCTACCCGCACGTGCAGAAAAAGGAACGGGAATCGTTTAGGTTCAACGGCAACAACGAAACCAACTTTCAACGATTGCACGATTTCGAGAAGCGATACAGGTCGATATATGCTACTGCGAAACGTCGAAATTAGAGAGTGTCAGTATTATTCTATCGGATCCGAGAAAGGCTGTTTATAAATGTATTGATAGAAGAGCATTTAATAATAAAAAGGGGCACATACAAGAATGAGTTGTGGTGAATAATTTTAGCTTAATTAATAGTTTATAATAAATGAATGATCTAGCTTCGTTATACCTGCAGTATCTATTTATTGATACAAAGGGAAAAAATCAGGAACAGTTTTGAGACCCGCCAATCGGCTATATGTTTAATATCCTTTTTTCCAATTTTCCTGGTAATTTTTATAATTAACACTTTTTTAAAGAGGTTTTTAGTAGTTGTTTTTTCATAATCGTTTGGTGAATTCTTTAAATTATTTCTTCACATTTTACACCTTATACTTCCATGGGCGAGGCCCGGATTTCGGAAGGGGTGGGAGGGACGTATGGGTATTTTTGCGGGTAAAAAATATAAGTAAATAACGATGTATAAGCATTACTGTCATTTTGATTTGATGTCTTCTTATGTACACAATTTAATAAAACATAATACGTTTCTGATAATTATTACTGAAACATTTTTTTAAATTGTTCCTATTTCACTTACTAGTACAATGATTTATATGTTCCACAACAAATTTTTAAAAAAGAAAAGTTGTATTATTTAATTGGATGCAATACGATGCTGTGCCAATTATTTATATTTTCAAAATCGAACCCTTGTGTCGAATGTCTATTTTTATGATTTCTAATTATGCCTATGATATTCTATGATGATGTCTATTTCTCGGTGTAAGTAAGAAATAATGCTATTTTGAAAATATTTCTTGCTTACTCCAATTGACATGGTGAATCTTGACGTTGACCAAATTTGGGTCTTTCCCGGTAAGATAACAGGTGTAGTGAGGTAGCCCTTAGCCGAACAGATATACTTTCAAACAGCCGTGAAGCTATTGTCTTTGGTACGTATGTTCTACGACACTGGTTGTACTAATAGCTCAATTTGAAATTACATAGCTACAGTCCGATCCTCGAAATGTTACCACATGACCTCTCTTTCTCATATCATAGTGAAATGCTATTTTATATCTGTTTCAAACAGACACATGATTAAATATAACATATACAAGACGGCAATGTATATTTTTAAAGATATCCCCTCAAAAAATAAAACAAAATCAGTTTGTTGATTAATTTTAAGTTGATGAGACGTTTTAACAAATGAAATGAATAATATTCGTGCAAAAATACAAAGCACTTTAAGCAGTTTCTTCTTCTCGATAGCTTTCCTTGATAAATAAAAATATATTTTATATTATTTATTGTTAGGCGATATACTCGAATTATTGTATATAATTGTCTGTAAGTTTAAAGGGGCTATGAAGAAAAAAAAAGAAAAAACTCGAATTAAGTTAAGAATTAGTATGTAAGTTAGTTTTAAGTTTTCTAGAACAGTGTGGCAAAGATCCCGGCATCCTGCTGATCGCCGCTCGTACAATCAGTACTGCCGATTGGTAAAGCGGCGATTGGCATCCTTCCGTTCTGATTCTTTCAATTCCTACCTCTCCTCTCTGTCTTCCAGGGATAACTCCTTGTGGAATGTAACCAAAAAAATCCTAAAGTATCAACCTGTTTCACATCCACTCCGTCGTGATGATGGGTCCTGGGCGGCCTCGGATGGGGATAGGTCGGAGGAATTTGCTCTGCATCTTACCCATACTTTCACACCTCACCTTTCTCATCAAAGCCATACTCACAGCAAAACTGTCGAAGATTTCCTCACTTCACCTATTCCTCTCTCTCTTCCACCAAAAGCCGTTAATCCCTCTGAGGTCAAATACCTTCTGAAAAACTTACCTTACAGAAAATCCCCTGGATATGATCTCCTAACTCCTCAAATTCTCAAACAACTTCCTCCTAAAGCCATAATCTTCCTAACCTATATATATAATTGCATTATCCGAACGAAGCACTTTCCTCTCCTCTGGAAACATTCCATTATTGTCCTATTCGCCAAACCCGGTAAACCACCCAATGACACCTCATCTTACCGTCCAATTAGCCTACTCCCTATCCTCTCAAAAATATTTGAGAAACTCCTACTAAAACGTCTACTTCCAATTGTTGAATCCAAAAACCTTTTTCCCACACACCAGTTTGGTTTCCGCCAACGACATTCCACTGCTCAACAAGGCCTTCGCGTTGTTGATCACGTCTCCTCAGCCCTTGAAACCAAAAAGTATTGCACTGCTGCCTTTCTCGATATAGCTCAAGCCCTTGACAGGGTTTGGCACGCAGGTTTGCTCTACAAGCTCAAAAGACATTTACCACAGACCCTTTTCCTAATCCTACAGTCCTACCTTTCAAACCGCTTCTTCCAAGTCCGCTGTGGCTTAGAATACTCTAACTACTATCCCATAAATGCAGGAGTTCCACAGGGCAGTGTCCTAGGCCCCATCCTCTATAACCTATACACCGCTGATGTCCCCTCTACTTCCAACACCTTCTTGGCCACATTTGCAGATGACACTGCAGTCTTGTCATCCCACCCAGACCCCGACATAGCATCCCATAACCTTCAAAAACACCTTAACGAGATCGAGTATTGGTGCAATCAATGGCGGATCAAAGTTAATGAAGCAAAATGCTCCCACATTACCTTCACCCTTTGTCGCAAGACTTGTCCATTAGTTTATTTTAATTCTATCCCTCTCCCAGTAACCGAGACAGTACGGTACTTAGGCTTCCATCTCGACAAACGACTGACCTGGAACCCACATACGAGATTAAAAAGACAAGAACTAAACAGACGCTTTGGACAACTGTACAGACTACTTCAAAGGACATCCCATCTCTCAATAGAAAATAAACTACTAATCTACAAAGTTATACTTAAACCAATCTGGACATACGGAATAGAGCTATGGGGGACAGCAAAAAAGTCGAACATCAAGCGTATCCAATCCTTTCAATCCAAAGTCCTGAGAACAATAGTAAATGCCCCTTATTATGTCAGCAACAAACCCCTTCATAACGACCTTAATATACCCTACATTCTAGAACTCATCCCTTCCAAGTTTATGAAATTCCACAGTAGCCTTTCCAACCACCCTAATCCTGTAGCACAGTCTTTGCACTGCGCCACTCATCTCTATAATCCTCCTCGGAGACTGAAACGGCAGTGGCCTCGTGACCTGCTATAATCGCGTGACAGTGGGAGTCCTGGCAATGGCCAGTTTCTCCAATCATGTCCTATTGTATGAATGAGTGAGTGAATGATGACTGTAAATATGGTATGAATGAGATCATTTATCTGTATTATTATTGCCTTATAAAAGGCAGATTGTAATTATTGCACAATAAAGTTATAATATATAAAAAAAAAAGTTTTAAGTTTGATCAAAAAGGTTAGCCCCATCACCTTTATTAGTCAGTTTAGTCCAGTCACGTATAATGTATATCACTATACTTGTTTATTCATTATATAATTTTTATAAAATACACCCTCGGTAGACTCTCACTACCTTCCTGATTCCACCCGCCTCCTTTAGGCATTCCACACCCTATATCATTCTCATACATCCTTCAAATGGGGGACTCCCCTCAGTGAAAGGCACTCATTGGCCCAAAGTAATTTTCCCACATCCTATTTTATAAGTTTGAGCTAAGAAAAAAAAAAAAAATAAAAAAAAAAATAACAAAACCGGTATATAATGTAGCGATGCTACAGGTAATACAAAAATAATTTGTAAACATATTCGCCTGAGGATCTATAATTATCTGTAAATTTAAAGGGGCTATGGGAAAGAAAAAAAAAATATATATATTTACACTCGTTGTAGCACCTCACAAACCAAGTGTTTAACACTATGACCCCACCACCCGTTGGGGAAAATTAAATTAAGATTTAGTTTAAGTTTTTATTGTTAGATGTAAGTTAGTTTTGAGTCTATAATAAATAAAGTGAGCCCCGTCACTTTTAATAAATTCAGTCCATTAATGTATTATGTACATCATTATACTTTTGTACAATGCAGATCACCATTTGTAGAAAACATAATTTGTATGAAATGTAGCCAAGCTACTACAGGAAATATAATGAAGCAATTGTAAATAGATTCGTTTGTAGAATCTATATTTTGTGACATATATTAATTTTGTTACAAGGGGATAGATATCAAACAATAAAAAAAATTTTTTTTATTATTATGTTGTCATTTTGAGCTAAAGAATCACAAAATAGTGACAAAATCAAACGCTCCTTCTAGCTGAGGCTTCCGTGCCGAATACCGTACACATTTCATATCCATTAGAGATATATTATAATTATCAGTTATGGTACTTAATCCCAGGTATTGTGCCTGACACCACACAGACGTGGTTGAAGGTCCAACCTTAGACCGTGTGAACGAGACGATCCGAATGTGTGCGAGTTACTCAAACCTGTCCCACTGCCATTTACACCCAATTATATAACACATGAGCTCCTTAGTAGTATTATTATAAATAGAACGAATATATTATCGGCTAGTGACATTTATATATACAGTTAAAGTTATATATATAGAGAGAGAGAGTATTGCTTAAAATAGAAAAAAATTTATTCACGTTCCTGATGAACTTTTGTCGCTGTGTAAATATCTCAGTTGAAATTTATGAGGCCGAGTGAGGCAAACCTGAAAGGTGAGTTTTATTCTTAACTAGGATAATTTATATCCATTCTCATAGAGGATGGAACTGTCTGGACAATATCGCTATCTTCTTCCTCCGGGCTCGGTGGTTCAGACAGGAAGGAGGATTTGGGGGATAAATATGTTATATATTATGTATAGTTTAGGTAAAATATAATGCATTGTACGTATGTACCGACTAACAAGTGTAACTCCGATTGTGGAGCCCCCGACTTCAATGACTTTTTTTGGGGGATTGGTTTCCCCCAATATTAGCTCAAAAAATATTAAGGGTTCGTTTTTCTGGCAATTCCTTATTGGGTTCAATAAGGATCCTATTCATCATTGCGTTTGCCGCCTTGCCTGGAATAAGAAAAAAAATATCCCGGATCGTAGGAAATTAGCTTGGATTACCGAAACGTTGCAAAAATCAGTAAACCGAGTCAAAAAATATTTTAGGTAAAAAATAAATTCGTTCTTTTACAACGAAAATTCGTATTTATTTGTGTTCAGGAGCGCTGGGGACAAATATCAACTTTTGTATTCCTATATTTAAATGTAATAAAAAAATGTATTTTTTTTTTAATTAAATTCTGTTTTTTTTCAAATATTTTTCGATCTAGTATCACCAAAAAAAGTTTCGTTGAAATTGATGAGCCAAGGACCTTAACCTACCTTTGTTATTTTGTTTTCTACAATCTCTTCCCTTGGAAAAACTTATGTCCTGCGAAAATTGAAGTTGAATTTGAATAAAATTTCTAGTTACGCCTCTAGTTTTATATTGAAACCTGCCTCATTTTTTACCATTTCTTTTTCTACTTTATTTGATCAATTTACCTTAACTAATTTGGCAGGTCCGTCATGAGATCTTTAATTCAAATTGTTTTATGTCTTTGACATAGGAATTTATCCCGATTGAATCGCCCGATCTCAAGGCTAATGTTGTAGTTATTAATAAATTGAGAAACTAGGAATTGTGAAATATATTCAAATAAAATGGTTATAACAAATAATTATAATTATATAGAGTGCTGACAAAAAGTATAAAAAAATATTCAATTCCTTTTAAAATAGGATAGTTACTACTAATTACAAAAAACATGAAATTTGAGCTCAATTTCTTTTAATGGATCCATAATAAAAACAATATTAATATCACCCAATCGATGATCTTCCTTTTATCCAATCAACGTTACTTCTGCTGTTGGTTCTTTTCCTCTCTTCCTGTTGGTGACCGCCAATTCGGGAGCTTGCTCTCGTTCGCTCTTCTTGACGGCTGGGCTAAGACTGCCCGTCTATCTCATCCCCACTCCTAAGAGCATAAGGGCAGATGCTTACCAGATGGGAGGGTTGCTGGTCATGATATTCTCAAATATCATGAATGTTACAATATATATATGTTTGTGTTATACACGAGTGAGGTATAACAAACATTGGCCTATCGCATGCAGCAATCGAAATATAGAATACATAAAATATTGCCAATATCTTTTTGTGACTGAGATTTATAAAAGTTTCAGATGTCTAAAAAATCAAACGCAATAGCGTGTACCCTATATCAAAGTGGACCCTGGCCAAACCCATCTTTCTAAGTCAAATGTGATGTATCAGACAATTAAGGGTTTAGTTACAAAGTCGAAAACGATTATAATGACAGTTCAATGTCCTCTTGTAACAGTAGTACCCAATAATTAAATAATTAATTTGATAGTTAAAAAGCTTCCTATCGTAAGGGGTTGTGTAAAATGTAATGACTCAAGCAAGAGGTCAGATATCTGTTGCCAAATGTACAGGATTATAATTAGAAAAATGTTGTTATAACTATCAATAATATTCGTCCGTACCGAATATCCCCCTGTTTTCTAGTTCAATTTGAATGAATTTTTACATTGCAATCTGAAAATTACGTTGCGAAAAAATAATATCAACCATGTAAAACGACCATAATAACCGTTAAATAGTTAATTACTTGGGAATTTCAAAATTCATTGTTACTATAAAAACTCAACTTTGAGATCAATCAAATATGAATGTGTATTTTCATATTTAAGGAATTGGCCACCTCAAAGTGCTAAAATAATGGTTATGTATATATCAATATATATCAGGTTTTCCTTATTTTCTATTCTGTTCGTATTAAATTATTGAATAAAATAATCACAATTTAAAGTTAATATCGATTTTATTAATGCGAATGAAGCAGCAATAACCTACGATTTATAATACGAAAACTTAAAAGGAAAATATTTATTAATATTATTTTTATAACTAGAAACATTGGATCATACATAACCCATTTTTAGTTATTATGAACCCGTTACATTATGGCCCGTATTATAACTCGTTAGTTATTATGAACTTAAGTATAAATGAGGAACAATTTTTCCATCTCTGTTCTAACGTAGGCTTATCAATTATAAAAATTACCTCAATACACTTACGAAAATATTAAAATAGGATAAGGACCTAAGCCTCTCAACCCAAGTCGATATTCTAGACCTCTTTCACTACGTATTTTCTAGTGAATAGCTATTTATTTTCCCTCAATAGGCTGAGTGGACCCTGGCCAAACCCATCTTTCTAAGTCAAATGTGATGTATCAGACAATTAAGGGTTTAGTTACAAAGTCGAAAACGATTATAATGACAGTTCAATGGCCTCTTGTAACAATAGTACCCAATAATTAATACCCATATTTAGTGATGTCATAATTAACTTAATGTGGTAGGAATATATGAATTACTTGAATGGATGCAATATTAATTAATATCTTAATTATTTATTACTTTTTAAGTTGCTTTTATTTTTAGTAGTATCTCTGCAGCATCAAGTAAAACTTTTATAATGAATAAAAGTGTGGTTTTCTTGCGAATTCACATGTTTTATGTCAGTTTTAATTACATTATTTTATCATAGACTTTTTAAGCTCCAACTGGTACAATATATTATTAACCAGAAAAATATGTATTTATTGTTACTAATTACATGACATTTTGTAATTATAGCTTCAAAAACAAAGCACATTGTTAATCATATAACCATTACTTTATATTAATTTTATAACCTTGTTTGTTATTGAGATGTCTATGTTTGACATGTCTTCTTTATAGCAAAATAGTCATCAGAGGTAGCCCGAACAGGGGATTAACAAGGACTAGGACAGACAAACTTTCTGACACATGAGGGGAAAATACAACGAAACTAAAGAAATGCTTTGTAGAACAGGGTCTTATTTGTCAATACTCAGGTACACTTAACTCTACTGTACGTACGTATAGTTGAGCTGTAAAAAAAAAGTCTGCTATTAACGACAAAAATGACTCAGAATTGTGAAATATCACGTGCTCAGGTGCGATCCTCGCCAGTGACCTCACATTCTGTGCTTCCCTTTATCGCAGACCGCTGCCTTTCAAAGTGGCTTTCTGTCGTAACAGTGAGATAGTATGTGCGGGTCCCAGCTAGAGTCCAGATGTCTTGCGAAACCTACACAGCAGTTGTCCTCTAGCATGGCATTCTTGGTTTTCTTTGGGATACTTGGGTATTTGGAAGGCGATACTAAAGAATGAGGCTGGACTTCCATTTCTCTGTTGGCTGTCTGTATGTTATAAAAATTATTCAAACCATTAACGGTCTCGCAGCAGTCTTAAAAAAAAACTTACAAGAATGGCACAATTTACAATAGTTATAAGAAGAGACCGGTGAAGACTGGACAGAGATTGGGTCTGGTGGAGAGGTTAAGAATGAGACCGTTCTATCATTCATAGGCTCCTTGATTTTACCTGGGCATGGAGTGAAGAGTCGAACCGGTCCAAACCCAAGTTTAATGTGCACAGCCAGTTTTCATGAGTTATTGTCTGATATTCACATTGTTAACAGTCAACACCACTTAACTCCGTGACATTCCGAATGAAGAATACAAATGTCGGGTGGTCACGAGGGGGGTGCCTAGTTACCCTAGCCCTGGTGACAAGTGAGGGTTGTATGAGTTTATAACCTGGACAATCGTTTCATGACGGCTTTACTATCTGACTCCATTTTTGATAGGTATGTGCCCCGACAATGCACTATGGTCAGGAGAAGAGGTATAGGGTAGGTAGGTAGTTTGTGTGGTCTTGGAATGACCACGAATTCACACTCGGTATGTGAAGGTAGGCTAAATCCGTCCGGATCTCAAAGGCGAGTGTGAACCGGAGAGAGGCAGACTGAATCGCCGTGGGGAACACTGCTTGGTAAGGCTGCAGGGCCGTGACAACCGTTGTCCACTAGGGAGAGGTCTCTCCCAAGGAGGTGCTAGATTTATTGAGACGAAGGCAGAGATTCCCACTAGGAAGGTGTGGGGTCTGACAACGCCGGACTAAAACATAGCGAGGTTAGGAGAGAAGAGATGCAGAGGTTTTTCATAAAGAAGCAGTCAGGTTTCCGAGTTCAATCGGGGTAGCCACGAGCCGGTAGTTGCCAGGAGAATGATTTACAGGTTTTTTTTTTTTATTTCAAAACCTCAAAACAAAATAATACAATGTACAAAAATAATAAAATAATTGGATTACATATTTCTCCTCTTCCTGCATTTACATGCATTTGGAGGAGTGCATAAATATAATAACAATTTTTATTGCGGTTAAAAGTTCATCGTTCTTATACAACACTAGGTGATGAGGCTCACCTTCGCCTTGTCACCGACTTGATTTACAGGGGCCAAACCACCACCCTAAATACCCAGCTAGTCCTGCCCTTAGCCAATCATCATTAGGATTGTTGTGACCAATAATGTGGCTTTCCTTTGTTGTCTGGCAGAGGCTGGCAGGGTTTTGTCGAGGGTCTGGGCCTCCTACCTTCCTACAGCTGGTGTCCCTGCTCATATAATTTTTTATTGCTTAACACGTTTACAATGATTTATATTTTGTTCATGTTATTTACATTTGTTTACAATATATATAAAATAGAGTATAGGGTGATTTATCTTATGTAGTTAGCGGTCGCTACACAAATATGAGATTTGTTTCTACAACGCTTTGTTTTTGAGGGGGAAAGCGGTCCGTTGGGTTTGGAACCTTTTCCAGTCCACACGGAGCAAGAGAAGCCAAAATTCCAGTTTACGTCCGTTTTCAACGCCCCAAGTAATATGTAATTGATAGTGGGGTTTCAAGAAGACAACTCATAAAACATGAGCGTACAATATGTAACTGTCAAGACAAATCCGAAGAAACGACTTGAATTTTCGGATGCGCCTACTACCACTACTACGAAAACCCACAAATTATTTGTCAGTTCTTTATTTACCCATGAGTTTATTTTCATTTTCCACCCAGTGTTACCATCGTTATGAATTGAGAGGAGAACTCATAAAACATGAGTGTAAACAGTTTCTTAGACCAGATTCCTAACATAAATTCTAAATAAACTACTCATTTACAATTTGTTGGTAAAGTCCATATTAACTCATATAAATAATATTTGACAAACAAAGGTACGCTACAATAGTTTTGTTGCATGAAGCAGATCATATTCATAGATATTTTAAAAGCGATAAGGTCTCATGACATAATATATTATTAAGAAATGTTTTTCTGTAGTTATTTTTTGTTTATTTTTTATAGTTTCTTTTATTTTATTTATATTGTATGCTATATTAAAATTTATGTGTACAGTGAGTACATTATTTCTAATCAGGATTGATGTCAGTCTTTTGTCTTGAGATTGGGTGCATTACATATTATCATAAGATTAATTTTGTGTCATTTATGTAAGTAGTGGAAGTAAATTGATTTTGATTTGAGGCAAGATTGACTGCACATTTATAGGATTTTATATTGAGTGGAACATTTTGACATTATTAAGAGTTTTTAGGCATTTTCCTTTTAGAGAATTCCTAACTGTATATCTTAACAAGGATGCTCAATACAATATTCCGTAAAAAACCAAACCTAACCGGTTTTTTCGCCGTAAGGAAATTCGAAATTGTTTTTAAAAAAACTGCGAAAGCAAGCTGTTCAACGAATGACACCCGATAAAGAGCAAACGGTTGCCTTCCGGGACTGTTGACAACCGTTATTTTCGCCTGGTCTGGGAATCCCAAATCGTTAAACCATTGCTAAAAATATTTTATTTCATAACGCGTATATCATTTTCAAGGAGAACCTGTGTTCAGGCATGTTGTCGACTCATCGGAGTGCTTCAGAACCAAGGAGCTGTAAGGGTGACACCCGATCATCAGGAAATTAAACATCTTCTGCTGTTTCCCGATCAGAGAACCACAATTATGCTCTTAATGGCAGCCATTAGTATCCATACTTGGTTTTACTGCTTTGTATGATAATTATCCTATGGCTGTTTTAAACTTCTGGTCTCCAATTTTCCTTGTAGCATTTGTGTAGGTGGCGTGAGGATAAAACAGTTTTTCAGTTTTAGCTTTATCTCGGCCGTCCTTACTTTCCAGTCCCTGGACTGGAGAGCTCAAATACGGCGTTAGGTTCAAACCCACAAAGTAAACTTTTTTGAAAATTATTTAATTAAATTCTTCTTGTGTAGGTGATTGGTCGTTCTTGTTTTATTTTTTTAGGTTTAAAATGTATTTTTAAAAACCAGAACCCTCTATATTTTTCTCCGAACGTCGGTTGTTGGTTGATCAGTCCTAGTCCTGCTGGACCTTGATACAATCCTGATGGTGTTAAAAATAAAAATTACCTCTTAAAAAATTACAATAATAATAATAATAAAAGGGTCAATAAATAATCAATCAATTTATTCAAAAATAAATAAAATCCATTTATGAAGATAAAAGGCTAGCGTGGTTGTGGCCGTAGTTGGCAGGTGGCGCTGAGGAGCTAGTGGGGTTGGTTCTAGGCTGTTACCTCTCAACCTTAATTACAGGTTTCTAAACCGGATGTAACCCGTCAGTCACGTTAAGGTCAATGGAAGCGTTGTTCCATTTCCTCCATAGTTATTTCCTCAAAATCAAGACAAGTAAAAAGTAGTAAGATATAATAGTTCTTAATGTTGAACTTTACCACTATATATCGATATGTACGTATTGGTACATTTAAAAAGTTAGGCCGTGTTGACTTTTAATTCACCGAACCAATTTGGGAATGAAATTGTTATTAAATTGTTTTTAATTTAAGATTGCAGTAATAAAATGAGGACGACCTTTAACTATTAATATACTAATACATATATTAACACATTCTATATCATACATTCAATTATAAAATGCATGTTAAAGCTAACGCAACACTATTGTTATGCATGTTGCAATAGAGAAGACGTACAGTCACTATAAAAACTGACCCACTGCTTGTGTACTTACTGCGCAGCCACACTCGTGCTGAGTAACCTCTACACTTCTTATGTCAGTTTCTTTGAGCGAGGCCTCGTTGTCGGCGTGCGTGTTGTTGACAGGTCTCTTGGAGATTTCACGGTCCTCGAAGGCGAGTGGTCTTCGGTTGGTTAGTCCAAGGAAAGCCGTTTTCTGACCCCTCCGGGGTAGTTCCTGTATCGCTCATAGAGTCCGCCGAATCTAATGTCATCCATTTCCGGTGCTCTTGAATGCTAATATTTCAGCCACTTGAGCTTAAGAAGGGCTGAGCTGCAAAAGAAGTTTTTTCTTTTGTAATTTTTTCAAATCTCATTTTACCTCCACCTTTTCTACACTGACTGCCATTTTAGAAAAATAAATTAAAGTCGTGGCAATGTTTAGGTCATTGTGGAAAGTTCTTTTTGTGACATTTTAAGTTACATTAATTCACTCATGTTCTTAAGACCTGAGATTGGCAGGATTAGAAGTGTTCCTATGTTTTAGTCCGGCGTTGTCAGACCCCACACCTGCCTAGTGGGATTCTCTCCTTTATTCTCGCTAAATCTAGCACCTCCTTGGAAGAGATCTCTTCCTTGTGGACGACGGTCCCTGGGGCCCTACAAAATTTACCTAGTAGCGTCTCCCCCAATGATCCAGTCTGCCTGTCTCCGGTTCACACTCGCCTTTGGGATCCGGACGACTTTCGCCTACCCTTTGATACCGAGTGTGAATTCGTGGTCATTCCAAGACCACATAAAGCACCTGTAATCCCTACCCTATACCTCTTCATAACATACTGTTGGGGCACACCTTCTAAGATCTTATGGAGTCAGATCAATACGAATAAAGCTGCCCCTCCCCCCGACTAGGCCGCCAGCAAAGGTCAAAGACCACAGGTCCACCCATTTTATCTCTTTCTTGGCGCAGCTATATATTTTTTTTTTATAGGAATGTTTTACTACTATAAAACCTGAACTATAAAACTCAGAAGGGTCGAGGAAAAATGTTTTATAAGAAAATGTACGCTTTTTAGAATACATGACTGGGTATTATATATTAGGTATTATGAGAGACATGCTTCAGCAGGGACAATGCGAATTATTCATAATATTTTATTTTTGTTTGAACCGCGGGTCCAAATAAAAGATATGCTTTATTTATTACCAACAGCAATGAACAACATTGAAAATTTAGTAATAATAAAAAAGTGAAATTCATCTGTGTGAAAATTAAAGTTGTATATTCAAGACAACGGTCTAGAAGAGCTGTACTTACAAATATCCAACGAAGTTTCTTGTAAACTTGAACTGTGTTTCTTTTTGAAAACTCCGAAGAGTTTAACTATTACTTTGGTCGCCATGTGTGTATTCACCTGAGAGTAGTTTAAATGAATGAAATAAGACGGCGAAAGCTACCTTGCTCAATACATGTCATATACATTTCGATGACCACATTACATCAACTCAAAACAACCCGAAACCGTTTCCTCACTTAGCATGTTAAGCAGCCTGCGGCTTGGCCGACGGCCAGGCAGTCAAGACAGGCACGCATGTATAATGTACCCTTCAAGATACAGTTCAATAAGGTAAAAATAAACCGAGAGGAGAGTTCGCGAAGTTATTTAGGATTACGTGATCTTCCCGAACGGAGGAATGGGATACCAAGGTCGGATTCTTTCGGGATCCTTGGCACTTTTGCTTTCGGAATTTCTAATTGAACGGTTCCCCGTTTATCATTAAGTGCCATAAAGCGACTCTGATTGGAATTTGAATAAGATTTGAAAGCAATCATTCGAGTTCCAATTCCTATCTGAAAAAGCAGACTTTATTAAATGGAAAATTCTGACGAGCCTGCAGGTCAACGGAACAACCCGACAAATTTCAGGTTCGACCTTTATTCAGTTGCGTCGAAGTTCATATATACTCAACTTATTTAATGTGAACCATTAAATTCAGGTCGCGGCACAAACGACATAAAATGTCAATGACAGTAGACGGGTAGAATTCTTTGATGAAATTGATTGATTGAGCTTCGAATAGAGAAAATTTCAGATAGCCGTGGCATTCAATTTCTTGCACTGCTCATTATAATAGTATCTATTGTTATCTACATGTAATTTATTCATTAAAGGCTTTTATTATTATTTATATTTGGTCAGCTATATTTTCCTTCTCGAAATTAATATTCCTTGTTAAATATCTTGTTGTTATCCCACTTAGAGCCCGATATAGCATGTCTTAAGCTTCGAAAACAACTTGATGAGATCGAGTATTGGTGAAACCAATGGCGGATAAATGTTAACGAAGCAAAATGTTCCCACATTACCTTCACCCTCTGCCGCAAGTCTTATCAACTAGTTCCTTTTAATTCTATTCCTCTTCCTGTATCCATTCCTGTATAATGGTATGAATGAGAGCATTTATCTTAATTACTTATTGCCTTATAAAAGGCAGATTGTAATTTTAGCACAATAAAGGAATTTAACTAAGAAACTATTTAACTAACTTCCTGTATCCAAGACAGTACGTACTTAGGCGTCCATCTCGACAAACGACTGACTTGGAACCCGCATACGAGACTAAAAAGACAAGAACTAAACAGACTGTACAGACTACTTCAAAGGACATCCTATCTCTCAATAGATAACAAATTACTAATTTACAAAGTTATACTTAATAATATGCCAATCTGGACATACGGAATAGAGCTATGGGGGACAGCAAAAACGTCGAACATCAAGCGCATCCAATCCTTTCAATCAAACGTCCTGAGAACAATAGTAAATGCTTCTTATCACGTCAGCAACAAAACCCTTCATAACGATCTTAATATACCTTACATTCTCGAACTCATCCCTTCCAAGTTCATGAAATTCCATAGTAGCCTATCCAATCACCCTAATCCCCTAGCACAGTCACTGCACCACTCATCCCTATAATCCTCCTCGGAGACTAACGGCTCAACGGCAATGGCCAACTTCTCCAACCATGTCCTGAGCGTATGTGGCTCTCGCGCTCTTGGTCAGCCTCCGCTGGCTCGTATGCGGTAACGCGGCTGACGGAGAAGCGAGGGGGACTTCCCAAGACTCCGCTTCCTCCTTCGCGCGCGAGGGAGGTGACAACCATCTTGACTTGGGAGGTCTCTGTGCTGTTTGTAAATACTGTATGAATGAGCGAGTGAATGCAAATTGTAAATATGGTATGGATGAGATCATTTATCACAATTACTTATTGCCTAATGAGGCAGATTGTAGTTTTATCATAATAAAGTTGTTAATTTTCTTGTTAAATATCTTGTATCTAAGACATCCATGTGACTTACTAAAACCAGTGCGTATTCCTAGAGGCTCTTGTGTGGACATTATCAGGCACCAAAAGCCAGTTGTTTTTTTATCCTATCCTTATCCTAGTGTTCAGTTCGAAATACAAGTATCGCCGCCGTTAGTTTTTCCTGTTTCGTTAGCGCAATATCACTGTTACGGACGTTGATCTCGCTATTAGCACGTTAACTACTTCAATCTGTGCAGGCAGGAAAAGGCGCAAGGCCTCCACTTCCGAAAATAATCCAGACGGGAGAATTAACAAGGCTCTTAGTCTGAGATAAACCTCGTATAAAATTATCCGCACACGCATTAAGATGATATGGAGAGATAATGCAGCTCCCGAAGGAGAGGCAAGGCCTTGGGAGTGTTGGCCAACAGTGGATATTCCAAGCATTTGAGTGCCTCCAGAGTGAGGCTGTTGTAACCCCTGCAAGGAGGGCCACGGACGTACCTCGTATCTTCTTGTGAAGGATTGAGGATATCCCAACGACAAGAAGATTAGTCCAACAACGGTCTAGCAATCAAAGATTAGGATGTTGATTGTGAAACGTCAGATCGGGACCTGTGTTAACAAAATTTTAATTTTCTGCACAAAAATCGCTTTTATTAAAATAGAATACTATAGATTGGGAACCGGGCGGGAGTAATCGTGTTTAACACGGGGTTTGCCATGTGTTTTAGGGAGTCAAAGAATTTGATATGTCTACGCCGAAAGAAATCATCCATCGTAGGCAGCTCAAACCCCTCGTGTAGTTCAGTTTCTCCGTTGCTCGAATGTAGTAATTTTACACATAAAAAAAAATTAAACAGAATACAATTTTTTTTTTTTGTTTTCCCCCTTAACCCCTTTAAATTATACAATGTGAAAATATGACAAAATCAATTAACAAAATAATTTCTCCTCTTTCTGCGATGCGCAGATGCATTTGAAGGAGGTTGGGCTACTCAACAATACAGATTGTGGTTAAAAATGAAATAAATATAATGCTAGGTGATGGAGCTCCCCTTCAGTTTGAAAATGTGGGAGAAAATAGAATACAATTCTTTTTTTTTTTTTAATTTCAGAACCTCTTTTATTGATAAGTAATGAACAAAATAGATAATTTTTGATATGCATATTTATCCTCTTCCTGCATTCACATGCATTTGAAGGAGTGCATAAATATAATACTTTCTTTTTGTGGTTAAAAGTAAGTAGAATACAATTTTTTTTTTTTTTTTCAAAACCTCAAACAAACAATACAATGTACAAAAAAGAAAAATAACAAAATATTTGGAATACAATTTTCTCCTCTTCCTGCATTTACATGCATTTGGAGGAGTGCATAATATAATAGATTTGTGTTGGTGTTAAAAGTACTCAGTCTCATATTCTCACTAGGTGATGAGGCTCACCTTCTATTTGTCACCAACACCAAACACTAAACACTAGGAACAGGAACAAAAACAAAACAAACTAAACAAAACAAAACTAAACATAACAAACTAAATCTGTACCTAGAACCTAGGACTAGAGTGTTCCAGCCGCGACAGCGTCCTGCCATCGATGGGGGAACGGAGCGGGGGTTTAGTGTTAAACACCGGGTTTGTTAAATATTGTAATGAGTCGAAAAATTTGATATGTCTACGCTGGATGAATTTATCCACCGTAGGCAGCTCAAACATCTCATGAAGCTCGCTGTTTCTCCACTGCTGTAATGAAGTATTTCTGACCACTTTCATCAGTATACCGTTTTGGAATTGTTGGAGTTTCTTAGCTGTCGTATACGTCAGATAATGAAATAGCGGTGCACCGTACAGCAGAGTAGGCCTGATTATGCTCTTGTAAATCAGTAGCTTGAGACGCAGTGATAGATTGGGGGAAGTTAATAAGTGCGTAAGCCAGTAGAATACAACTTTTTATGTCTAAAATATCTATAAAAAAAGTGTAATAACCTTTCCAAGAGGTAGAGCTGACCGAAGTTTGTCACATTATTATAATTAATTGGCTCTAAGCGTTACCTCTCAAAAGTATTCCGGTTTTCTCTTATGCTGATTTTTTTTTGGGGGGGGGGGAATATGATTCTTATAAATATTTGCTTTGCTGTGCGCCTTTAAGATTGGGGAAATGTTCCATTTCAAATCCTATAAGTACGAGAAAAAATTACGACTTTTTTCATATTTAAATTGTTTATTATTATCTCTGTATATTTTTTTATGATTTCATAGACAAAACAATTACAGACTGGTCCAGTGTGTTGTTTAATATGCCTTTAAAATATCCTTAAATAATTTCATTAAATATTTATATTACACATAATGGTGTAAATAGCTTGACCAACTTTGAATCCAAAGCATCTTACATGCTGATACTTGAGAAATTTCAATAGTCAGTTTAAGTTTAGTTGACTAACACATGCAGGATTGAATTTGTTTCTCGTATACTTCTGGATATTAGATAAATAAGTAAATAGGAGAAAACTAATTATTCAGTCATTATTTACTCAGTCAATGAAGTCATAGATGAACTGACTTATAAAATACACTTAAAAAAAAAACAGTTTGAAGAAGCCTGTAAAAAATGATAGAACAATCTTATAACATGCTTTGACAATAATATATTTTAACCAGAAGATTAGAAAGATTATCCAGCAGGAAATGGAAGAACGCACTTTCAAAAATAAGGACAATTGCGCCAAAACTTAATGAGGAATTCAAATGCATGATTTTTTTTTCTGAGGATCCTACTACATTGTAGCAGTAAACCATAGTATTAAACACTTAGCAGAGAAATTAAACATGGTCGAAGCTAAGAATTGTGCATGTTATTGTACAGCAAGTATAAACTAATTACAGTTGGGACGAGCAAGGCTGCAGTCCAGGAAGAGAACTTATCTACCCTTCGGAAAACGGCTGGCAGTCAAGCATGATGATAGCCTACCGTCATTGTTGTCGGGGCGTAATCAATTTTCAAAGGATCTTCCTTATTTATGATCAATTAAGTATACAAGAAACATAGCGGGTTGTGTAAGTGTTTTTTTGTTTTTTTCTATAATGACAAAAAAAACTTATAGATTTAAATAAAGTTTGATAAATGCCATCGAATGATATGAGCTATCCGTGTAGATGGACTTCCTTGATGCAGTCGTTGGAATGTTTGTTTCAAGAAAACACAACTGGTCTTTTCCAACATATTATGCTATCTTATAATTGATATGACGACATTTTCATCCTGACTTCACCCACTTACTTCACTACTTTAAAAAAATTAACTAAAATCTAAACCAACTAATTTTAGAGAAAAATAAAAGACTATTTTCATCTATTTATTCGTAATCATACAATTCGTTATCGTCATTTATCAGTAAACATACAATCAACAGTTGCGATTTGCCTTCTAATAAATATTTACGTAAGACAGGATATTATATTTAGAAGAATGATTTTGTTTTTCTTTTGAGAACGTGTCCTTTTAATGTACCGACCTTCATTGTAGTCTCATGTTATATTTATTAGAATGTTTTCTGAGTAAGGATATTTTTGAAAAAAATGAAAATGTTAAATATTTATGTATCTTGTCATTTGTATGCAAAATCCTCATTTCATCAAGTCCACTTTACAGGTTTAGTTTACGAAACCAGAAACTATTATGTTTTCAACCATGTATCTGTCATTTCAGGTCTTTCTCCAGGACCCTCATCAACTTTAGCACATGAAAATCTCGTGTAGTATTGCGAAGACATGGAAAAAATAATACTCCTTATGAAAACAATAGTAATTGTTTGATATGATCTAAAAAAATATATATATTTTCCTATAATTTTGAGCATGGCATTTAATTGAATATCTCGATGCCTTGGTTTACAGTATGCAATTTTGAAGGTTTAGTCTTACTATAATTATCAAAATTCATCAAACTTTTTTTTTTTAATCCCCTTCCTGAGGTAAAAACCTCAAATGGGGTTTCCCCACAAGCACGTGAAGCGAGCTCATGGGGGTACGTCGCCTGTGGTGCGCGTATTCCGATGCAATGGATTGTTGCATTGGTTAGCGCACCTTATGTTATTCTACTTTTTTTTCCCTTTATTTCATAAAAAAAAACTATAATTTCATCGATCCGTAATCAAAATTGTGTTCGCAATTTATACGGAACCCCAGTATAAGGACATGCTTTCTTATTTAACTTGGCTTTTTACTAGTTAGCCCACTTAATCTAAAAATATAAGTATATAAATAATTAAGTGTCAATAGTTAATCAATTACTCAAAATTAAAAAAATCATATTATTTTGGAAGTTATGCTCGAGAGTTTTTGATAATAAGAAGTATACACGCTGAAGAGGAAAGGTATTGCTGCGACACAATTATATTAAATATTTGTTAATGTTTCCGAAAATTTCCGTTACAAAGGGTCACAAATAACAACTACTATTGAGAAAAGCGTGATATTATTTGTGCCCTGTTAGAAAAGCGAAAATGATGAAAACCGGTGCCCCGAATCAAGTTCCAAAATATAGATAGACTTGAGCAACCATTTTCTGGTTTGCTCCGTTTTTCTGTTCAAAACCACCGAGCAGTTTCGCAGAACAGCTGGTTTTCCAAACGGGAAACGAACTAAGGACCACCATGTCCATGAGTGCCATAGCGATTGTCGAGTTTTCGTTATGTAAGTCTACTACTGTAAGCGGGTCGGGGTCGATCCACGTGAGTTGGCTTCACGATTGTTTAAACGATGCATTGCATTTATTATTGTATGTTGTTGCATATAGTAGCGGATATAATTATGGCTGCTTAGAAGCTAAATATATTCTGGGGTCAAACCCACCACAGTCGGGCAGTGAAATGACTCTCGGTCAAACATCTGTTTATTTCGTTTACAGTCTAATAAATACAATATATTTAGAAATATAGTATTGTTAATAATACATAAACTGGACGAGTATGATCAGTGCTCAACTTCATGGATCATTTAAGCCATTAAAATACACATCAACGCTAACGGACATGTAATCAATATCAATGCTCGTATGGTTTCCTGTATAATACAAAATAAAACGTCTTCTGTCTATCCACGGCTTTATTGATTTATACCCGACGGTTTTCGTCGGACTATGGCGTCGTTCCCAAGGGTTAACTGTAGCGCTTGCCGAGTCGGATATCAAAAACGATGTCTCGTTAAGAATGACGGCATTGTTCGTCGAAAACGTTTTGAGTAGACTGTGAAGAGATCAGGTGTTTTATTTTTTGACTCCTGTAACCGGTCATTGTAGCTTACTCGGAGCCGGAATTAAGAGAATATTTTCAAACTAATCGGACGGATCTACAAACATTTAGAGGAAGCGGAGTCTTAAGAAGTCCCCCACGCTCCTTCGTCAGCCGCGTCACCGGATACGAGCCAGTGGAGGCTGACCAAGAGCGCGAGAGCTACATACGCTCAGGACATGGTTGGAGAAACTCGCCATTGCCAGGACTCCCACTGTTACACATTTATAGCATGTTTTACTGCCGTTTTAATCTCCAAGGAGGATTATAGGGATGAGTGGTGCAGTGCAATGACTGTGCTAGGGTATTAGAGTAGTTGGATAGGTTTCTGTGTAATTTCGTGAACTCGGAAGAGATGAGTTCGAGAATTTAAGGTATATTAAGATCATTATGAAGGTTTTTGTTGCTGACGTAATAAGGGGCATATACTATTGTTTTCAGGACTTTTGATTGAAAGGATTGGATGCGCTTGATGTTCAACTTTTTTGCTGTCCCCCATATCACTATTTCGTATGTACTGTGGAACTCCTGCATTTATGGGATAGTAGTTAGAGTATTCTAAACCACAGCGGACTTGGAAGAAGCGGTTTGAAAGGTAGGACTGTAGGACTAGGAAAAGGGTCTGTGGTAAATGTCTTTTCAGCTTGTAGAGCAAACCTGCGTGCCAAACCCTGTCAAAAGCTTGAGCTATGTTGAAACAAATACAATAATCGAAAATAAAATATAAGTTATATTAGTAAATAAGAACATTAAAACCATAATAATGACAAACAATCGAATCTTAATAATTGATAATTTGAGTTGTTTATTAGCTTGCTCGGTTAAACAACGGCAGCCGCTGAACGAGCAGTGAACTTCTACCGTTGTTCTATCGAGACCGTGCAAATGAGGCCATCATCTCACCTCACCTGCGTAACAATAAATGTTATTGTCTCGGTTTGTATTGAAAATCTTTTCTTCTTCGCCAATCTTTAAAAGAGATTTTCGCAATGAACTGACTGACCTTCGGCATTTTTCTGACTCACACAGCACTATTTAATTCAATGGGAAAAATCGAATACTCGTACACAATGGATGGGAGCTCACTGTTGGAGCGAGGAGTCTCCGAAACTGGCTTTGACGATAAACGGTAAGAGACTTCTGTTCTAGGCATCGAAGTAATTGGTGCTGTTGTTTTTTTGTCTTTGTTAATTATAGTTCACAATTGTGAATTGGAATCACACGAACGAATGTAATTGGCAAATAAAACACTTGTGAAAATTGTTGGTCTCGGTGCAATATGCACAAAAGCTTACGTAATATGCTGCCACAGATATTTATCTTGAGTACCGTGCACTGAAATTTACGTCTATATATATATATATATATTGTCAAAATAAGGTTTTTTTGCAATGTATATATACATATACATAGAGAATAATTGAATGAATGACGCTTCACCAATTTGATAAAAAATTTCTAAGATCATGAAATTCTTCTAATACCTACAAAAGTAATCGGCTTTTAATCCTTTTTTTAAAACTCATTGGTTTCAAGTTTTAACGATCTTAGTAAAATCAATGTACAATATTATTCTATAATTACAAAATCCTCCTCGGAGACTAAGTGGCCTCGTGACTTGCTATAAATGCGTGACTGTGGGAGTCCTGGCAATGGCCAGTTTCTCTAATTATGTCCTCAGCGCCTGTGGCTCTCGCGTTCTTGGTCAGCCTCCGCTGGCTCTTATCAAGTAACGTGGCTGACGGAGGAGCGTGGGGGACGCCCAAGACTCCGCTTCCTCCTTCGCACGCGAGGGAGGTGACAACCATGTGGACTCAGGAGGCCTCTGGGCTGTTTGTATATATAGTATGAATGAGCTTTGTGAATGAAAATTGTAAATACGGTATGAACGAGATCATTTATTACAATTACTTATAGCCCAATCAGGCATATTGTAATTTTATCATAATAAAGTTGTATTCAGAATTATAAAATAATTCTAGAATTATTCGGTTCTGCATTTTAGTATTTAGAATAATGTTGCACCCAATCTAGTTTTTATTTTATGAATGTGAAAAATTGTTGTATATTTTTCATTTAGATATGTCGGTTTTTTTTCTTTATTTCATTCATCAAACTGAGCAGAGTAATTGATATTACAAATATTTAATTCTTTAAATTTATCTCTAATTTATCTTCAGATTTTGAATGAACTTTTGATGAAATTATGTACTTTTTGGGCTAATAATTCATATTTTAAATCACACATTTCAGACATGTAGAAAATTGGATGTGGCTTTATTAATGGCTCAAATAATGTCTTTTTTATATATATTTTACTATAATTTAGGAATTTATTAAAGCAATATAATTGATTGTTTTATAATTTGTGAACCCGAGATAAGTTCTTTTGTAATTATAAGGCCTAAACATTTAACGTTTTCACTATATCTTAATGATGCTGATTTGATATTTATTTTAGACATTTTTTTGTTTAGAGATAGAGAAAGCGAAAGAGAGATAAGAGGACTGTATTCACAATTTAATTTCCAATTTAAATAAATTTATATTAGATGTTCCTGTATCCTTCCCATGTTATTGTATTGTCTATAACATTATGATATATATGTAAAAATAGTAGGCAAAATAAAAACCTACATAAAATAAAAATAAAAAACGTATAAATGTAGAACAAATAAGATAATATAACTAAGTAAATAAATAATTTAAAATACAACAAAAACATTTACAAATTAAATTAAGATTTTTGTTTACACCTCAAAACTTTTTTTTTTTTGGTGCCCTGACTATATTTAACCTATCTTTTGAGAGAAGTGCTGTTGTAGTTACCAATTTCCCAAATTAGTGGATTTTCAGAAGCTATTTTTTCAGCTTGAGAACGGACAGTCTTGAATTGTGGGGACCTGTAAGTCGTTTAGCATTGTGGTTATTTGTTAGAACTACAATTATTTTTGTGGAGCGATGGGACGCATACCTAGGTTTGGGAGTTTTTCAAGTTTACTGTAAATAGTTGGCTTTGCGAGTGGTTTTCCATACCATCTTCCATACATATCTGTGCTCCATGTGTGGAAATGGTTTTCAGTAAATAAGTGTTAGCAAGTGAGTGTCGTTTCATTAAATGTTATAGTAGCTTAAGGCGGTGATTAAGTTTTTTTTCCAATTAAGTCCTAGGTATTTGACTGTGTCGATCCGAGTCATAGGTTGATTGATACCGGGGAAGTCCAAGAGAGATTGTGAATGTTATTTGTAGTGACTTTGTTCTGTTGAGTCCTGTGTACCTCCGTTAACTGAGTATCCCAAAAATGGGAGGACGCCCGCCGCGGGCTAAGGTCACTACAACCTCTTAGCCGCTGTCCGGTGAGCGCCAAGAAAGAGATAAGGTGGGCGGACCTGTGGTCTTTCACCCTTGCTGCCGGCCTAGTCGGTGGGCAGCTTTAATTCGCTTTTATCTGACTCCATAAGATCTACGACAAAGCACTATGTTCAGGAGAAGAGGAACAGGGTAGGTTATAGGTAGTTTATGTGGTCTTGGAATGACCACGAATTCACACTCGGTGTCTAAGGGTAGGCGGAAACCGTCCGGATCCCAAAGGCGAGTGTGAACCGGAGAGAAGCAGACTGGATTGCCATGAGAGACGCTACTGGTAAGTATGCAGGGCCACGGAAACCGTCGTCCGCGAGGTAGAGGTCTCTCCCAGAAGGTGCTAGATTTAGCGAGACAAAGGCAGAGATTCCTACTAGGAAGGTGTGGGGTCTGACAACGCCGCACTAAAACACAGCGAGGTTAGGAGAGAGAGATGCAGAGGTAGTTGAATGAGAAGACCATGGTTTTGAGTAGAGCAGCAAGCGCCAGTGCAGAGAGAGAGAAGTGTTCAGGGTGCCGGTTTGTTTCTTTCTGATTTTCACTTTTTTTTTCAAAACCTCTTTATTTTTATATATATACAATGAACCAAATTGATCTGATTTTCCTGTGGGGCGTTTCTTATATAGGTGGTTAGTCGTGGTGGGGAGCTATCCCCACCAGCGGCTGTTCTACCCACTATCTTCTCCCCCACTCCGACTGACGTCATAATCTTTATTAAACATATGGAAACAGTGATAGATATGATCTGATTGAGAAGAAGGTGACTTATAATTATTTGTAATTAAGAGGTTGCCACAACAGTTGTAATTACAATCTCGTTCATGAAAAATCAAAAAAACGGCTAACCAATATCGGGTCCGACACGGGGGTTGGTGGAGCCCACTGGAATATAAATATTCTCACCAACCACATTTCATTAAAAGCCTGTGGGGAACTACATAGGTTGTTGGGGACAATTAACGCCGGGGAAACGACTCGATTGTTTGTGGCGTGCGTTAAAAACCCTGACCTTCCCGGTCGCCACAGATATGGAAAGCACCTGTTGCGGTCAATGTAGGAAATGAATCATCTAATTAGAAGATATCACATTGATGGCACACTGTGGGCAATAACGTAGTGTCGCTAAGTAACTCACCTTAACAAACATCTCAACTCTAGAGAATGAATGCCTGTCTATTGTATTTAGTTCTCATTGTTTGTCCGATCCCGAAGGCTAAGGTATCTACTTTGAAACAGATACGGGTCAAACGTCTTTCGCCTGTTTGTCTGTGATAAGTGTAAAAATGATACAATCCTGCTGAAATTCTTGTGATAAATGATCTCGTTAATACCAATTTACAATTTTCATTCACTCGCTCATTCATACTATATATACAAACTGCCCAGAGGCCCCCCAAGTCCACATGGTTGTCACCTCCCTCGCGTGCGAAGGAGGAAGCGGAGTCTTGGGAAGTCCCCCACGCTCCTCCGTCAGCCGCGTCACTGGATAAGAGCCAGCGCAGGGTGACCAAGAGCGCGAGAGCCACAGACGCTCAGGACATGATTGGAGAAACTGACCCTTGCCAGGACTCCCACTGTCACGCATTTATAGCAGGTCACGAGGCCACTGCCGTTTTAGTCTCCGAGGAGGAGCTGAAATTCTATAGTATATTAAAAACCTCGCCGGATTAGGTATTATTATTATGTTATTAGACATTTGATAACCGCAAGAAGGCGAACGAAAATTTAAAAAAAGTCGGTCTTGTTTATCAAGTTTTAGTTTTGAAGATGTAAACATTTATAACTTTGATTTTTTCTGCAGGATTTGAATACCTTTAGTGAGCGCTTTAGTTTCACAAAAAAAAAATAAAGTATTTTTGTTCGAAAATGTTGGGCATCTTGTACACTATTGCTTCTTCACACTCCATGTCCTTAATATTGTTTTCTGATGTTATACTTAAGCCAATCTGGACATGCGGAATAGAGCTATGCGGGACAGCAAAAAATTCGAATATCAAGCATGTCCAATCTTTTCAATAAAAAGTCCTGAGAACACTAGTAAATGCCCCTTATTACGTCAGCAACAAAACCCTTCATAATGATCTTAATTTACCTTCCATTTTTGAACTCATTCCTTCGAAGTTCATGAAATTCCATAGTAACCTATCCAACCACTCTGATCCGGTAGCACAGCCATTGCACTGCACCACTCATCCCTATAATCCTCCTCGGAGAATAAAACGGGACTGGCCTCGTGACCTGTTATAAATGCGTAACAGTGGGAGTCCTGGCAATGGCCAGTTTCTCCAATCATGTCCTGAGTGTATGCTTTCGCGCTCTTCGTCATCCTCCACTGGCTCGTATCCGGTGACGCGGCTGACGAAGGAGCGTGGGGGACTTCCAAAGATTCCGCTTCCTCTTTCGCATTCAAGGGAGGTGACAACGGCAGATTGTAAATATGGTATGAATGAGAACATTTATCACAATTACTCATTGCCAAATAAAGCAGATTGTAATTTTAGCAAAAGTTGTACTAAAAATCTTTGATTTAACTGACGTTTCGTAACACTGCGCAGACTGTACAGTAGGAAAACTTACCACACATCAGAAAATACAGACCTTTTTTATATAAAAAGCCATACTAAATCAAATCTGGACTTAAGGACTTGCTTGAAAAACCTTAGGACCATCAAAGCACATCAGTAAACGTCTTTTAATGGCCTTGAAATTTCATAAAAAATAATCAGACCACCCAAATCCACAAGGGAGTTTTCACGTTTAACTAAAACTCATTCATCCCTACAATCCGCCTTGGACATTGAAGCGGAAGCGTCCAGACGTAAATATTTAGTCCTTCATAGTTTGTGCCCCTCACGCTCTCTTCACTCCCCGTAGCCGAGGAGGTGACAATTGAGTGTAATGCACATTGTAAGGGTCGAAAAATTGTAAGTTTTAAAAATTTACGTGATATGAAAATATAAATTTTACCACATCCGCCGTATTAACCTGACTTGTCGCTAACTGACTACGATTTTTTAAAGGCGTTTGATACATTTTTAAAAAACAAAATATTCCAAAATGAAAACGAGATAAAAGTTTTTTTGAATAAGGGATAAAAAAACCTTAATGGGCGTTGGGAGAAACTCCTTGGAACTTATTAAATACTCATTTTCTGTTAGCTTTCAAAACGCTATTTATAGCAATGAACTAATGGCAATTTAAAGGTAATACCATTCTTTGATTATATTTGTTGTTTTCCATAATCTTACTATTTATTAAATTAATGTCAATAATTAATGTAATGGCATGGAATATATTTATGTAATAGTCTTATATAATTGTAAATTTATTTTTCTGCAGTCTGAATTGCAGTCCTGCAGATGCCCGAATAAAGGAATCGTCCACAAATAAAAAAACAATATTTTGGGAGATATTTTAATTTTAACTACATAAATATTTTTATTTTATAACTGTAATGAATACTATTGTGAAGAGACAAAGGAGTATTTATCTAGGTTTTTTTTCTAGTTCAAACAAAATTGAAAACGAATATACTTCTCTAGACATTTCGGTGACTACTTAACTCCCTCAGAGAGTTTTCAAGCTATTAACATTGAGCTCGAACTGTGCTTTTCCAGAACTCATTTTTTTCAAATAAAGATTTGTGAAAATAACCTGTGATATAATGGGAAATAATAACGTTAGGGTACTGTTCCACGGAGTTACTAATAAATAGCAGTTATAGTAGTTACTGGCTGGTCCTGTTTACTGGCAGCGGGTTGTGGGAATAACCTGTGATATAATGGGAAATAATAACGTTAGGGTGCTGTTCCACGGAGTTACTAATAAATAGCAGTTATAGTAGTTACTGGCTGGTCCTGTTTACTGGCAGCGGGTTGTGGGAATAACCTGTGATATAATGGGAAATAATAACGTTAGGGTGCTGTTCCACGGAGTTACTAATAAATAGCAGTTATAGTAGTTACTGGTTGGTCCTGTTTACTGGCAGCGGGTTGTGGGAATAACCTGTGATATAATGGGAAATAATAACGTTAGGGTGCTGTTCCACGGAGTTACTAATAAATAGCAGTTATAGTAGTTACGGGCTGGTCCTGTTTACTGGCAGCGGGTTGTGGGAATAACCTGTGATATAATGGGAAATAATATCGTTAGGGTGCTGTTCCACGGCGTTACTAATAAATAGCAGTTATAGTAGTTACTGGCTGGTCCTGTTTACTGACAGCGGGTTGTGGGAATAACCTGTGATATAATGGGAAATAATAACGTTAGGGTGCTGTTCCACGGAGTTACTAATAAATAGCAGTTATAGTAGCTACCGGCTGGTCCTGTTTACTGGCAGTGGGTTGTGGGAAGCAGCCCCTTTTTTAAAATCGTTGCACGTTTTTTTTTGTGCATGTAGTCCTCTGTTTGACCTAGACTAATTCTGCTTGAATTATTCACTTGATGACCTAACATCATTAAATACACTGGTAATAACATTACCTGGAATTTTCCCCGGTTAAATATTCAACATTACCATAAGAGTACTCAGTTGGGTGACACCACACTATTGAATTTTTAATAAATCTATTGCTTGTGAAATTCCGCATTTTCCCTACGTGCCACCATTGAGTCTTCCTCGCTAGACGGAAGTTTTTGTTTTAAAATTATTTGCAGCTTAGTAATTATACGGTTTGGTTTATGATTAAAATAACAAAAAGAAGTTGGTCATCGATAAAATAGAAGGGGGAAATACGTACTTGTTTGGAACTGCTATCAGTTTTCCTTGCTCGGTTATGAATAAATTATGATGAACGATTCCCTAATCTTAGTGTGTAATCAATCGGTAATTCATTTCTAATAATCTATTTAGAAAATATTTCGTAAGACAATAATATCCTATCGGCAAAGATCCGAATGAAGCAATGGAGTTATCAACGAACACTTTCTGTGAAATTCTATCTGGCGGCATTGCCCTCGAAGATATCTCGGAGCCTTCGCGGTCGCCATGTCCTCGTTATTACAACTACACCTTCTGGCGGACGTGAGCTCCGTCGCGAATATTAACAATTGTTAGTGAAGTGACTCTTATATGGAGAAGAGGCTGGCCTCAGATGAGGTCAGTCAGGTCCTGGAGAAGCACTCACACATCTCTACAGCAACAGTGACAGCTCAATGATACTAGCTTGAAAACTCTCTGAGGGAGTTAAGAAGTCGCCGAAATGTCTAGAGAAGTATATTCGTTTTCAATTTTGTTTGAACTAGAAAAAAAACCTAGATAAATACTCCCTGATCTCTCCACAATAGTATTCATTACAGTTATAAAATAAAATTATTTAAGTAGTTACAATTAAAATATCTCCCAAAATATATTTTTTTTATTTGTGGACGATTCGCTTATTCGGACATCTGCAGGACTACAATTCAGACAAAAAATATTTATTTTTTTGTATTTCCTGTAGCATCGCTACATTATATACAGCTTTTGTTATTTTATAAAAATTATATAATAAATAAACAAGTATAATGATATACATTATACGTGACTGGACTAAACTGACTAATGGGGCTCACCTTTTTGATCAACCTTAAAACTAACTTACATACTAATTCTTAACCTAATTTTTCCCCGACAGTCTGTTGCCATCGATGCGGGAGGGGTGGTGGGGTCATAGTGTTAATCACTGGGTTGGTTAGGTGCTGCAACGAGTCAAAAAACGTAATGTGTCTCCGGCGGATGAACTCACCCACCGACGGCACACCAAGCAACGGGTGCAGGTCAGCGTTCTTTAACCTCTCTCGAGAGATATGTCGGACCACTTTTCGCATGATCCCATTCTGGAAATGTTGGAGACATTTGGCTGTATTGTCAGTCAAGTGGGTAAATAGCGGGATACCGTACAGCAGAGCTGGCCGGAGGACACATTTATATATCATCAGTTTGAGACGAAGCGACAGGTTAGCTGAAGTTAGCAAGTACGAAAGCCGGTAAGACCTGTGTCGTTCTTTTTCTATATTATTACTAAAATGAGTAGAGAAATGGAGATGCCTATCCATTTTTACCCAAATAGTAGTGCATTGAGAAAGCTGGCGAGTTCTCTTGCCCTCCAATAGTATACGATTTTGGCAAGGATTTTTCCCCTTTTGGAGGGACAAGATTACGCATGTCTTCCTAGCGTTTACGCTGATGTCTAACTTGCCCAGTCTGTCACTGATAACGTTACAAACTGACTCGGCCTGTGTAAGAGCTCTTTGTGCACTCATGCTGCTGCTGTAAACCGCAATGTCGTCGGCCAAAGCGATACAGCAGTATTTTTTTATTTTTGATTTATCAAAAATAAATTTACATTTATATAAGACTATTAAATAGATATATTTCATGCCATTACATTATTTACATTAATTTAATAAATAGTAAGATTATGGAAAACATTTTTTTTTTTTTTTCATTCAATAACAACTTTATTATGATGAAATTACAATCTGCCTTTACTTAATAGGCAATAAATAATTGAGATAAGTGTTTTCATTCATACCATATTTACAATTCATCATTCGTTCGCACATTCATACAATATTTAGAAACATTTACAAACAGCCCAGGGGCCCCCACACGGTTGTTGCCTCCCTCGCAAGCGAAAGAGGAAGCGGAGTCTCGGGAAGTCCCCCACGCTCCCCACCAGCCACGTCACCGGATACAAGCCAGCGGAGCATGACGAAGAGCGCGAGAGCCACATACGCTCAGGACATGATTGGAGAAACTGGCCATTGCCAGGACTCCCACTGTGCGCATTTATAGTAGGTCACTAATAATAAAAAACCAACCTGCGAATTGTATTATCTTTAAATTGTCGTTACTTCATTGCTATAAATAGCGTTTTGAAATCTAACAGAAATTGAGTATTTAATAAATTCCAAGGCGTTTCTCCCAACGCCTATTAAGGTTTTTTATCCCTTATTGAAAGAAACTATACCTCGTTTTCATTTTGGAATATTTTATTGTTTTTTTTTAAATCGTAGTCAGTTAGCGACAAGTCAGGTTAATATCGCGGATGTAGTAAAACTTATATTTTCAGATCACGTAATTTTTTTTAAGTTAACTGGCAAACATGTGGTCGGCCATTGCCATGAAGAAGTTTAGGTCCTCTCCTATTTTTTTGGAATTTTTCACCCTGTAAAAAACAAAATAAATAAATCTGACATTTCGTCCATTCCAAGCCAATAGTTAAGCACTTTGTAATATATTTATTTATCGAAATGGCAATTTTCTTTAAATTTTGTGTTTTAATAAATAAAATTGTGAAGTGGTTAATAGCACAGAATAGTTTTTCACAAATCATACGACTATGCCGGAGTCTCGTAAGAATATTATTACTTTTTCTCGTTTTTTTTTTCTTTTCTATTTATGTAAATACAATTTCCTTCAGTCGAATTCTTGCTGCTGAGACCCGGGTTCGTTTACCGGCTCACCCGAGGATTTTGCTTTGGCGGATGGGTCTAGTCGGAGTTAAATCAGCCTCATTAGGATAAATGAGTAACTATTTCAATAAAAAAAATATTTCTTTATTTATTTTTTGCTTTGTGCGAACTAGTATCGTATGCATGTCAACCTATCGATTTAGTCGTTTACTAACGTCTAGTATTATTTTGTTCCGCTGTGCGCCGTCGCCGAAACTGGCAGAATCTGATCAAGGGTTTAGGAAATTCATGATTTTTTGTTTGCCCCTGACGTTTTTATCTGAGTGAAAGTATATTTTTCTATCTGTGCGTCCATCCGAGGCCATCTTAGTTGCGTTTACGCCAGACGGGATAACGAACATCTCGCGTATCCAGGTAAAAGTCAAAAGTCGCTTGGCGGCCTCAAAAATGTCTACAAGGTTTCGTCAGCTTCTGCACACAGACGTCTGTGGTGTCTGTGGTTGGGAAACACCTGCCTGTGCGGAGCGTGGTCACGATGAGAGTGCCCATGACGCACGGACCGGCATATGACGTAGCGGAAGAGGTCATTGTCACGAAGGACTAAGCCCAAGTATCTTAATCATAAGACTATTTATATAATATTACTAACCATTAGGTTAATTAACTATTACATTCAAATGGAAAGTAATTTAGAACAATTAATAGGTCCAATGCTACTTTACTCAATCAGTCGCCAATACCATCTTAAGATGCTAACTAATGATCAGGACTTCTTCAAAACGGTTCCTTAAGATAACTAAGAGTAGTATCCTTATTAGTTGTCTATCTTAAGTATGTGTAGGAAACATTCGGAATAAAAAAAAAATACTTAATTTATGTTTTAAATGTCCAAGACTGATGGACCTCGTATTCGTGGCGAACAAGCGTGGACCACAGAAACAAAATTGTATTTATTTTTAATTTGGCAACTAATTCGTGATCGCTATAAAAAAACTTTAAAAAAGCGCACTTATTTTCCATTAAACATTTAATGATGTGATCCGTCTGACGGAGTTATTCTGAGTTACAATTCTGATAAAATTTAGAATGGAAAAAATAATGTATATCCCAAATACATTCAAAAGCTTTTATTTCTTCCAAGTCGCTTCTTTCCACAATCCGGAAAGGTTAATTGTTGTGTTCACTCCCACACTTATTGATATACATTTTCACACACACAGATATGTGTGCGTAATAAATAAAACAATAAAAACGAAAAAAATACTCTGAACTCTTTTGTAATAATAAACGTACAAATAAATCCATCAGTAATTAAATACGAAGAGGTATTGGTAGAGGTTATATGTACGTAGAGCTTCTAATGAAGATGGGGGACATCTGGCGTAATTAACAGATCCACAGACCCTGTCCCAAGAAACTCCAAAACGTAACTCCAACAGAAGATATTGTTTCAGGCCATAAAACGTTGGATAGAAATGTGATGGGAAATGGTATGTATATGTAAGTTTCGAATTCAGAAACTTAAAGGAGGAGGAGGTTCTCAGGTTATAAATCGAACACTTGCAGATGTAGTTTAGAACTGTAATATTAAGCATATGTACACATTAGCTAGCGCTACAAATATTACAATAAACAAATAAAACTTATAACTAACCTGAATCAATACAATTGTCGATAATAAGCGTTTATAATTGTCTTAACAAGAGTACAGCTATTCACGAGGTTACAAATGGGAGCATCATTCGATACTAGCGAGCTCTGTAGGGACATCTAGCATATGTGCCGAAGTTTGGCGGTAACGTTCAAACTTACATTTATATATGAAAAGAATATTTATTCTTGGACCATGTCCCCTATGAATAATAACAACGCTCAAATGAATAAATGCAGCATAAAAAAAAACAACATATCGCATAGGGGATAAAATAAAAAAAATAATAATAAACTAAAAGTTATACCTCAAACTAAATAATATCATACAAGGATTTGCTGAAATGCGATAAAACATGAATAGACTAATTGTATAAACTGTAAGGAAGGGGGTTATGAGACTGGATAGTTTGGAGAAGTTATGAACCAATGAAATATTGTACACGGAGGGTGGGGCTGTCTTAACTCTGTGTAGAGATGTCATACAAGGGAGCACCGCGGAGTCCCCTAGACAAATCTTACAAAACAATTCAGGATTCGCTTCAACCCCCTGTCAAGAATCCTCCTGATACCAGACAGGTATGGTCAAAATGAGAGATTTGACGAGGCTGGGGAAGCAATAGGCAAGAACGATTGAACAGTTCATGGCTATCGCCCATCAGTAAATTTAGGAAATATGAGGTTTTCAGGGGAGAACTAACATTTTACACCCTAAATTGTGAAAGGATTCCTTAAAAGGGACTTCATTCCATTAAATCCTCGCCTTGCTTAAGAGGACGTGGAGAATCCAAGAGAGTAGCATGGGAATGGAGGACAGACGGATAGTCTAGTTATCCACAGGACCATTCAAATCTACACAGGTCTTCGTTTATCTACTGGATAAGTAGATCTGTGAATCGAGAATTACAGCGCTTCATTGGTCTAAGCAGGATTGTTCGGTAAGGTTCCTTCAGTTGCTAACCATAGCTAACACTTAAAACCACATTGGCAAAACGGAAATTAGCCTTGAATGTCCGATAGATTAAGCTATAACTCACAGCTGGTGAGATGCCGGTGTAAATAGCAAACGACTAACGCAATAGTCACCTGCCGGTTTATTGCTTGTTTGCGGTTTGATTTTATGACAGTGCTAAGTATTTATGGCTGGTTTGGCCATCAATTCAAATTCTTAGATGCAGCAATGGGACAATATGGCCTCACTGCTCGGAAGGTGGTTATTGCTATACAGCTTCTCTAATTGACTGTGGGTTATTTATTAATAACTTAATGGTATTAGACCTCATCATACCGTCGTAATTAGTTATTAAGGAGACATTAAGGCGGTGGTGAAGAAATAATTTCAAAGATATGGCAAAGTTTTGAGAGCCAACAATCGAAATCTAATTAGCTATTACAATTTTTTAATTAAATTAATTATATTCGCTAAAGTTTATTTGGCTGTTTACAAGTTTGGCCCTGCGAAGAAAGCGTGCAAAACCACATGAAATTAGACAGTGCTCTGATTTAACGTCCATCATTTAACATATGCTCTCTAACTGTTAGTAGATGTAATTATGTAAAGAATCATAGCAAAAGGGATGGCATGACAAGGTCTTAATATAATAATCTTAGCAATGCACATTAAGATTAAAAGTGTATTGTCTCATATTGGCATCTTTTTAGGTCTGAGGGATATAGATGTATTTATAATTCTGGCGATGCAAAGTTCTTTTCGTGGTCGCAGATAAAGGTTACAATTCAGTTTATCTTGTACGAGGTATGTCTATAAAATGACGAGACTGTGATTCCACCTAGTAAACATTACAGCGGTCATAAACCAGCAATTGCGTACCTAGTGAACTTATCAAAACCTGCAAGGCAAGAACGTCAAATCTATGACGTTCAGTTGATTGTGAGTGGCCATTTGGTTTGGTTGTGTGTTTTTGTAGATTGTCGAAAAAAGTCTAGCTTTAAAAGTTAAATAGCATGTCAATAATGAAACTTTTAGTAATGCCGACGAAATGTTTTCAAATGCTTTGAAAAAGCCTATGGGAATGAGTGATATTCTTGTGCACGTGTAGGAATAACATTAGCGAAGTGCTCAACGTCCTGAACGACCTTGCTCTTCAAAAACCAAAGAAAATGTAGAAAAAATAAGTCAGACTGTTCAAAAATACCCCTCACTCAATGTTCGAATGATAGATGACTCCATGAATATTGACAATGACACTGCATGGAAAATTGAAGCATGAGAACCTCAACATGAGGCATGTGCAAAGCTTGCCCAAACGGTTTCAGACCAGAGCAAAAAGAACGACCCAAAGAATGCTGTGTTGACATTCTGCAGCTACTTAAAGCAGATCCAAACCTGTTTCATAAAGTGATCACTTGTGATAAGAACTGGATCCTCCAGTACAGGATTCTGAAACCAAAAGACAGTCAATGCACTGGAAAAGAAGGTCATTTTCCATGACGAATGATCATTGGTTTTCAAGGGTGCAATTGTAGAGAAATGGGGTTTAGGAGCAAGCCAGAACTGAAACCACAGCAACGGTTTTTTCTGAACCAGGACAGACGCAGTTTTTGACCTGATGTAAAGAAGATAAACAGCCTATATGTTGAAACAAAAACATAAATTGATTCGACTGCAGAGATATTATTGTGCAAATGATCATATTTAAAGAAACACTCGTTAAATTTGTAATAGCAATAACTAAATGTTGAGTTTTTTAATAGGTTGTTCTCGTAATTGGCAACTGTTTTTCTTTCTTGGAATGTGCAGCACAAAAGAATCGCATTATCTGGACCGATACAGCATTTCTTCTGCTTAATCACACCTGCATCATTGGCGCTATCGTAGGGCAAAAGTGAAAGGATAAGGAAAATCATTTTAAAAATATTATTGTTTGCTTTGCATAAAGTTTCTAGGAATTGTCGTTATATTCGGGGAAGTCCATCATCAGCAACGATACTCTCTTATACTTTTTAAGTTCGTGATCTTTGCCTTTTCCCCCAGCAGAAAAGATTGGGACGCAAGCGGCACCTGGGAAACCCCACCGGTGACCTGGGACTGGCCGACAGGTGGCCAAGATGAGCTATTATTTGTCGTCAGCTCTCTTACCCAGCAGGTTAAAAATAGCTTCTTACTTCATTGGGGTTTGAGGGCTACCTTCTTACTTGCTCGTGGTCGCGTAACACCTGAGCCAAGAAGGGACAATTATATTTTGTTATCACTAAGGATTTGTCTTAGAGAGTGCTAATGGTTCGCTCTACTTCGTGAGGGAAAATTAATAGCTATTTCAATAACAAATTATCTAATCTGAGAAACGGAAATATAGCTTACAGAATACAGCTCAGTTACCTACTAAGATGGCTACCTAGGTAGGTAACATATCTTCATAAAAGGGTTCTGGCATGGACATAATTTCTAATTAATGCTTCTGTATTGTGATAAAATTATAATCTACCTCATTGGCAATAAATAATTGTGATATATGTTCTCTTTCATACCATATTTACAATTTTAATTTATACAGTATATACAAACAGCCCAGATGCCTCCCAAATCCAGATGGTTGTCACCTCCCTTGAATGCTAAAGAGAAAGCGGAGTCCTCCGTCAGCCATGTCACCGGATACGAGCGAGTAGATGCTGACGAAGAGCGCGAGAGCCACATACGCTCAGGACATGATTGGAGAAGCTGGCCATTGCCAGGACTCCCACTGTCACGCATTTATAGCAGATCACGAGGCCACTGCCGTTTTAGTCTCCGAGGAGGATTATAGGGATGAGTGGTGCAGTGCAATGACTGTGCTACGGGTTAAGACTGTGGAATTTTATGAACTTGGAAGCCATAGACTTAAGAAGCAAAAAAGCCTCCAGACTGCATTGGGCAGAAAACATCGTATCACAAAAGAATAATTTTTTTTTGTTCGTTGGATCCTTGCATCATTAGTAGCCTTACCATTTTATTTTTTTCAGTGACTAAAATTGTTTTAAATCAATTATCAAATAATTTGAAAAAACGTTATCTGGAAAAATTTACAAATATATTCCTTTTTAGTTGATGAACTATATCGCAGACACTCATTAACTTTTTTTTTGTTACAAAATTATTATAGAATTAAATACAGATTCTAAAAATTAATCTATTTACAATTTATTCATTATATTTCGTGTAGCTTGGCTACATTTCGTACAATTTATGATTTCTACACATTGTGATCTTATCTTGTACAAAAGTATAATGATGTACACTATACATTAATTTACTGAACATTTTTTTTAAAAGTGATAGGGCTCACCTTATTTATCTTAAACCTTAAAACTAACTTACATCTAACAATAAAAAGTAAATCATAACCTAATTTTCCCCTACAGTCTGTTGCCATCGATGTGGGATGGGTAGTGGGGTCATAGTGTTAAACACTGGGTTTGTGACATTAATGCCTATTCAAAAAACATATATATATATGTAAGACAATTATTGAAGGTGGGGTGAATAAACTGAAATCAGTTTCTCTGTAAACAAAGTTTTATTCACTATATGTTACATTATAACAATTATTAATATTGATTTACACAATCTTACCTGTAAACAAATAAACGACAATTACAGTTTATAACTATCACCTCTTTATTTACATGTTCTGTTACCTAACATAACCTTCTCTATATGCTGGCTGCTCCATCTGGTGGCAGCCAGTGGAAGCAGCGCAGCAAATTCAAATTAAAGAGAGAACACTTTCATTACATATATATATATATCTAATGCATTAACATTCCATTAATTAATTAACTAAAAAATATACGAACTTTACATCATTAACAATTTCTGAAGTCGGACTTAAGAAATGCGAAGCAGGCCCAACTATCTTTACGTTTATTTACTATGCAGATTATGCTGACAAAGCATATAACTTTATATTTAAAAATACAACAGATAGTTAATTGAACGAAAGTAAAAGTTTGAAAGTATAAACTCCTTTATCGGGTTCGGCAATAAAGCTTATTTCAGGAAACGGCGTGTTTGTTTTTGTTAGCCAAAATCGATCAAGGTTTTTGTTTAATTTTTAAAACTAATTTATATATAGTCTTAAATATTTTTCTAAGGGACAGTTTAAATTTAAGTGAAACGAGGATTTTCCTCTGAAAAGAACGTGTTTTAAGGAATGCTTGATTCGTTTTTTTGTTTTTTCTTGAAATAAAATAAAAAAATCACAGAAATGAGCGGTCAGTTTCCATCCATTCGGGATTCCCTTGGAATTCAAGATATTCTTTCAATGATTCAAATACACAAAGATTATCCGTTTATCTTTTAAAAAGATATGAAATCATGTTTAATTGTAAACAAATCGTTATATAATTACAAAATTTTGTTTGTCATTCGAGTGAATGTAATTTATTATGAATTAGTTGGTATTCTTCGTGTCTTCAGTTTATTTTTTTTAAGTGGAAGCCAACTCGATCTATGCATGACTCGACTTGCTGAAGTACTCCACGGTGTAAGATGGGACCCCGAACGGTGAGCAATCCTTAGGTCCATCCATTGTGAGTTTTTAAGCGATTGGTGAAGAACAGAAATACGTAGAATAGTTTAATATAATTTTGTATCTGACTACATAACGTGGCCAACAATAGCAACACGATATTATAAAGACAAACATTCCTGAAAGAGACTCTGGGTATTATTGTATTCCGAATTGGTAACTTTTCTATGATAGAAAATATTTTGTGTACATTTCATATGAAAACACCCATTACTGTCATCGTACTATTTCTAAAGATTACTAATTCATTATATAATAATGCAAGAATAGGATAATTACTTTAAAATACACCCACAGACCCACAGAACTAAGGGTGCCTAAATAGTTGGGATGTTGGTGTAATCACATGATAATAAAGATATTTGGAGAGAGTTTGAAGCTTTTTGACAATTAACTTTCACACAATGTAAATAATAACAATATATTCATATTTTGTATTAACATTTGTTGCTATGACCAATTCAAAACAAACCCACTGCATGGTCTCTGAGGTGAGTGTTAGTGCAAAACTACTTTCCTGATCAGGATCCGTGATCCTGATCCGCGTCAGTGCGTGAGTCGCACGTACCGATACTGGACCGAGGTCATGACGCGATACCCCAATATGGCCGATCAGGATCAGAACGTTCATAGGTAAGGAGGAGTGGCTAATCAGGATCCCGACGTTCAAAGCTAGACTGGAGAGAGGATCTGCGTGAGTGACGCTCGACGTAAAACCCACTGGTCCCCTTCTGCTTGGACTCCTGTGGGATTCCCTCCTTCCTCCTTCTTATTCCTCCTCCCTGAATCCTCGGGGGTCAGTCTTCATCAGAGAGTCCAGTCCAGCACAGCATCGTCAGCAACAACTACACCGTCAACCGTACCCACCGGCAGAATATCAGGTAGGGCCTTACAGTAACTTAACAGTGAACTTTCAGAAAGTTTTTCCTTACACTTCTTTTAAATCCTATATGGTCTCTCATTTCATTGCGAGTAGATGTAAGATATTTTGTTTCTTAGCATACTACTAACGTTAAAAAGACCATTTGGGTCCCTTAGTTCCAAAAATAATCAATCATAAGGGCTTATGCCATCATACATTATGAAGAAATGTTTTTCTATTGTTATCTAGTTTTTTATTTATAATTTTTCCTAAATTAAAATTATATATGTACTTCAATGAAGACTTTATTCATAAACAGGAGCGGTGATGTTAGACTTTTGTTTTTAGACTAGATGCCATTGCACATTAGCACAAGATTATTTTCTTTATTTAAATAAATTGATTTTTAAAAAATATTACACACAAAAATTAAGCATTTAATGAAACAACTAAATTTTTAAGCTAGCCCTTTTTAACTTTAAATATGCCTATCAATGATAGTTCAATGCATGAGCAAAAATAAATATGGACGTATAGGCATAGAACAAACAGCGCTTAACTTTTTTTTTATTTGTCGTTAGTATTTTTTTTATTGATATTTTTTTCATAAATTAAAATTTATATGTACTTCAATCAAGACTTTATTCATAATCTTAAACTATATATATTGCATATTACCATAAGTGTATTTTATTTATGTATATATTGAAAAACATTATTTTGAAAAAAAGGTAATGAGATAATGTTGTGAAGTTCAAAACTCTGATGCGAATATCTGTCTTCTTCTTTAGTTTTTCATCCAAAAAAATTAGTTGAAAGTAGTAGATTTGTCAGTTTAACAAATAAATTTACTTCAATGGTCTTGTTAGTAATCGAAGGTACCAAATAAGAGGTGAATTATTGCCAGTTTTAGAGAGATGTCTGGTGGGGCACTTCTACAACTCAACACCTGATCTCGATTATTATTTATGGCTTTTAATTAATTTTTTTTCAAAATCAATAAACCCTTATATTTTTGTTTATCTATATATAAAATCAGGAACAATACTTAATTATTTATTAAGAAATTTATATTTTTAAAAATTAATAGAAATTAGAATAAGGAGGCACTTATTAACTCATTTAATCGGCGAATCGATTGAAGACCCGATGTTGGAAAATTATTAGCGGATAATTTTAAAGCACGTTTTCTACCACACATTACTGTTATTTTCGAAAGCGCCTAATTTATATTGGGAAAAAAATCGCGAATACCATGTAGCGAATATCAAACATCTGGAAATGCAAAAAAGGAAAAAAAAAAAAAAGAAAAAGGAAAATCATGCGATGATCACGACTTTGAAGATCGCTCACGGCGTGACTATTACCTGCGGATAATTTCCCCGCCATCAAGATGATGAAAATTTACGACTTATAGCAGCTGTAAGGGTGCTGTGACTAAGTTTCCGGGTTAAAGACCTCTGTGGTAAAACCCGCCATTTTATACGAAGCACACAAGTCTCCTTAGGCTTAAAATGGAGGTATATGAGTGCTTATTTTGTACATGCTGAGATACAGTTCTACACCACATCAGAGCAAAGTTGCCCACAGTCGCAGAGCTTAGCCTACTGATTTATAAGGGGATTCGTATTGGGATGATCGTGCAGGAGAGCTCACTTGGTTGAACACCCGAGTAGATCCCTGGTTCTAGTCCAGATCCTGTCAGTGTATTTTTCTCCTTCAGCTTAAGGAATTATTAATTATTACTATCAACATTTTTGTGTGTGCAATTTGTAGGCTTATTTATTGATTGTTGTGACAATATTGTTGGTCTGTTAGTTCAACCTCTTTAAAGTTAGTGATATGTTACAACTTTTGCATTTGGTAGATTTTAGTTTTGTAAAGGAATACGAATGTCATATTCTTAGTCTAGTTACATTGTGCAATTTCTTCACCTATGCCACTTTTTAATTTTGAGTTCCATGGTGCTATTGTGTATTTATCATTGGCGACAGCTAAGGTTTATCGTTTGTTTTGTATGGAAAATGTCAGTTGAGACTCTAGCAGGCTGTAATTTAAAAAAATGTAATGTAATGTCAAAAAATTCCAAAGGATGAAATTTAGCATAGGGGTTCTACTTCATATTGCAATCCGGTAAAAACAATGACAGTTCAATATAAAATAATACAATGTAATTTATTAAACATTACTTTGAAATGTTAGCACATTTTAATGTGTTCGTGCAATGGCAAGGTAAAAGTGTATTTATTTATACTTCATTATCAATTAAAGCTTTCCTATAATTTTTTATTTCGTTTAGATAGTTGCAATTTTTCTTTTTCGTTCGTTTTTTTTTTCTCTTTGTGGTGCTGACATTTTTCTTCGGCGAACGTTTCCCAACTCCAAATCGTAAATTTTATAGCATTTGCGGCATCACTAAATATGTCGAGGTCGTAATCCGAAATGATACGGCAGTCGCGGTTTATTATTATCGCATTCTATACGACGCCGTATTATTAAACCATAGTCCGATAATTGACGGTTGGGTTCGAGCCCATATGTGGACAGAAAGTTTTTCATTTCCGACCACCCAACAATTTATCAGTCTTTAAGCAGTTCTTGGCTCATAAGCTTCATTCTTATGGTTTAAGAAAAAAAAAAAATAGGTCGGATTTTCTAGAAATTATATTATTTTATTATTACGAAAGTATGAGGTTTTCCTATGAAGCAGGTACAGGGTAAACTTTTTTTTTTTTTCAACAGTCTGTCTCCAACCGCTATATATAATAAAGAACAACATAGAGAGATGGTATTTCTATATAAAACTACTTTTATTTATTTGTTTAAAGCAGTGACACAAAATCGTAATTCGGTGATTTACTACACGCGCACATTCCCTTACGCTACCATGCTCAAGTACCAAATGACACCGAAGTCGATAAATCACTGCGCGAGGACAAGTATTGAAAAATAAAATTGTACATCATACATCTATAATACTTATAACAGCATTCAAATACATATAATAAATGATAAATGGCGAGTTACTCGTAAAAATTACTAGCTACATGAATTGTATCGGGGTTTCATCGCCCCCATTCCTGTAAAAAAATCAAAAGTGTTCAAAACAAGGAGTAATGTTTACATTTAATACCATAAAAAAAAGAAAATACTCACAATTGACTGTTAAGACAACAAATGACATTTATAACATTTAAGTGGTGCTCTTCATAGTAATAACAATTATAAACGAATTCATTCATCAGCATTTATAAAAACGCTTTTTTTTTTTTTTTTATCAATATTTTACGTATTTAAAATTTGTTTTGTTTGGGTGATCCTATGTCAAAAAAATAAGTAAGTAAATACCTTTTAGTTGGTAAAATTATAGAAAATGTATGTATATGTATAATATTGGATAGAATGAAAATAAACAAATAGCAAAGCAATTAAACCATGGATTAACTAGTATAATTAATTCTAATCATTCATTATTAATTATTAGCACTTATGCGTATTTTAGTTGTTTTTTTTTTGCTTCCTTGACTCATTATAATTAATACGCTTCAACATGTATCCTAATTGAATTGAAACACTATATCGGTTGTGGATGGATGGGAAGATGTGTTAATGAACATAAAAAAATATCAATTATCTTCATTGAAAATAAAGACGATGAAACGTACTATGTCCGTAAGGCGTGTTAATACGATACCACGATCTAGATAACTCATGAAGGTTCACGTAGTTCAGCCTTGATTGAGACGTCCTTACATGATTGACTGCTCTTTACAATGTTCAACGAAGGTTTTTTTCAAAACCCCTCTTTGAGATAACAATTCGACGACTAATTGCCCAAAAGCCGACTTGAGGGGCTCTACATGTTCCCAATACAAACACCACATGCCGTCTTGTCTATCATTATTGAGGCTCGAGCGATCGCTATCCTAAAACCGATTCGATCGGCCTGATATTTTAGGAGTATATTCTACAAGAGCTGGTTAAGTTTTAGTCAAGAAAAACATTACACTCAAAATAATTTCGCTAGCTTAAAAGACTAACCCAAAAGCTATGTAACATATTATGTTCTGATTATTATGCCACGGTCAAGAGCATATTAAATATGTATTGTACATTAATGCCTGAATGAAATTCAAAGATATTACAATGAAACAACGGCTTTTTTTTGTGACCGAGATAGTTACTATAATAAATTAGGTAATTTTGGTTAAAAATAAAAAGTAGTTTCATTTTAATTTAATAATTATTTAATGAGAATTAAAGGGTAGCTCAGTGGTTGAGCTCCCGAGTAAATATTGAGTACTCTCGGGTTCGATCCCGATCTTGCTAGTAATTTGTACCGTTTATAAATACTAGAGAAAAACAATGCTAAATATAACTAAACAAAAAACTTAAATATTATTACAAAAAAATTAATTTTTGATATTATATTTAAAAAAAACAAACAGAGCTCAATGATCTTTGGATCGACTATCATTATAGTGTGGGGTGTGAGGAACCGATTCCTGTTTAAACTGTTATGTTTTTTTTAATCTGGAACTTAAATTGTATCGTTAAGTTCACCACACTTCCTCCGATAAACTCGAATGCGTAAATACTCGAAGTAAAACCTGCAGATACTCAAAGTAAATATTATCAATAAAGACTGCTGAAAACATTATAATACTGTGTTTATGCAGCATTGGGATATATCACGTTTCAATCGAGACTTCTCAGTAGCTTATTCAGTATCATGTAGTGTTTGTGTTTTCATTGATGTTTCTTTAAAAGAGCACCACTTAAAAGTTATAAATGTCATTTGTTGTCTTAATGGTCCAAGCAATTGTGAGTATTTTCTTTTTTTATGGTACAGTGAAATCCCGATATTTCGTATCCCGATTATTCGTATTTCCGGCTAATTAGTACAAATTTGCCGGTCCCTAGAGAAAATCCCGGTAAGTGGTATAAAAACAATGTATTTCAGTCCCCTCGGTAATTCGTATTATTTTTATGCTCGAGGTCGCTTAAAACGTCTTATAATACGTATTTCCAGCTTAAAAACGTCGTTAATTCGTACTGTTTCAAGAAAATGAAAGAGGACAGTGAGAGACCAGAGAGCAGAATGAGTGCGAGATAAATGTTTTCTATGAAATCCCATATGTAATTCGTACTCTTTTTACTAAAAGGAAATAAGGAGAGGAGAGAGGGAAAGTTTTGGGAATTGTCCTAAGCTTTTCTTTCGTTTCTACAGTTCAGCCTCGTTTTCGTTATCGTTGTGACACGTTACCATGCCTCCGAAAAAAGTTAGCCTCTCTATTAAAGAGAAACAACAAATCATAAAGGCCGTGGCCAGTGGCTTTGACCAAATTGACGTATCCAAGCGTTTTAACGTCCCTCGTTCCACGATCACATCAATCCTGAAGAACAAGGACAAAATCACTTCCAATCAAGCATTAAAGTAAAACGCTTCAAGACTGGTGATTACCCACAGCTTGAAGAGAACTTTAAAAAGTGGTTCGCGCAAGCAAGGAATTAAATGTACCAGTTGGAGGAAATATACAAAGGAATTGACAATACCCGTCTGCAAGGATTGCGTAAAAAAAAAAATACGGATTTTTTTCGTACAAATTATTGGTGTATATTTAATCTAATAGTGTAATAAGTATGTACATATTTTTTATTGGATGTATTGGTTATTGTTAAGTTTAGTACTAAGCAGTGTTTATTGCATAGTTTTTATCCTTATTACATTGTAAATACTTCTTAATACGTACATGTTTGCATTAGTACGTTTTTTAATTTATTTTTTTTTTCTGTACTCCCGATAATTCGTACCAAACTGTCAATCCCTTGACAATACGAATTATCGGGATTCTACTGTATAAGAAGTGAACATTACTCCTTGTGGCGAACACTTTTGTTTTTTTTATCAACAATTTTTTTTTGTTCCTGAGTAACTCGCCATTTATCATTTATTATATATATTATGAATTTGAATGCTGTTCTTCGTATTTTTAAAAGGTATGATTTTCTTGTTCAATACTTGTCCTCGCGCAGTGATTTATCGACTTCGGTGTCGTTTGGTACTTGAGAATGGTAGCATAAGGGGATGTGCGCTTGGAGTAGACCCTCCGAATTATGATTTTCTGTCACTGCTTTAAACAAATAAATGACATCCAGAAGTATTTACATCAGAAAAATGATGTATTTTGTTTATATAAATACCATCTCTCTATTTAGTTCTTTATTATATTATATTATTCTTTATTCTTTATTAATATATCTTATTATATATGTGGGCGGCAGATACCTCAATACTTCCAACTGTACTGTACAAGTGAGAGCCTTCCACAGTGCCAGGGTGATCCGCTAGAGGCCGCTCTAGACGTAGCCTGCACCTGCTTGTTGTATCTGCCACCCACCCGTATATATTTATCTTATCATATTTAGTATGCCATGTTTAATCCCTACTTTATTTGCTTGTTCTGTTATGACCTGACGTAGGCAAACTCAGTATGTCGAAACGTTGTCCTTTAATATATTTGATGAAAATTTAACAGTACTTTTTCATCAGCCGTTCTTCAAACGAACTCTTATGTACACTTTTAATATATATCCTCACCCCTTCCAAGTTCATGAAATTCCATAGTAACCTATCCAACCACCCTAATCCCCTACCAATGTGGACAACCATGTGGATTTGGGAGGTCTCTGGGCTGTTTGCAAATGCTGTATGAATGAAAATTGTAATATGGTATGAATGAAAACATGTGTCACAATTACTTGCCAATGAGGTAGATTGTAATTTAAAAAATATATCTATATATATTTCAAAAATTAATCTTCGATTTCTGATTCACACATGTGTGACGAAATTTAATGTGAAAAATTAATAAATCGTGAATAGTCGTGCATAAATGAAAAATGAAAAAAAAAAAACTGCAAGGCCGCCCACTTCTCATCCTTGGATTGACTTATTGAATCACATTCATACGTCGAGAAGACACAGAAATCTTAAAAGATGTTTTTTTCACCCCAGGGCAATGAAATGCCCTATTTATAGATTGGCAGATTGATAATCTCCACTCTCAATGCTACGTTATAGATTTTCGTAGGCGTCAAGATTAAGACTGATCTTGGACAAGGTCGGAACGAAAGATTTCTGCCTATCTCACTGGCCTAGTTGTCTGTCGAACGTCCTTGAAAAGTATGGTCATATCTAGCTCATCTGCGATAACGATACAAATTTGGTAATTGGCCCTTTACGTTACTCTGAAACAGCTACGGCATGGGGCTGTCTTCTTTTGTCGGTCTGTCTTTCAATATTCTACGGAAGCGGTAGTAAATATGACCTAATCCATCTCGTCATTATTGGCATTAAAATTGATAATTACGAACCCGAGACTTACTCGAACTTCGTCTGGCTTTAGCTTTCTTCTCTCTCTCTCTCTCTCTCTCTCTCTCTCTCTCTCTCTCTCTCTCTCTCTCTCTCCCTCTCTCTCCCCCCTCAAACAATCATATTTATTTATATTGTATAAAAATTATTTTTTCTAAAAAAAAAAGCTCAGTCTCTTCGAAATATTATCAGGTCAGCAGTCGAGTTGATGAGTGATTATAATTTAAAGATGCTATCATTCGCAGTATCGTTTTATTCTTTGGATTGTAGTCGATCTTATTATTTATTTTTTCTAAAGTGTTTTGTATGAGAATTGTTTTCGGTGTACGTAAATTTTATTGCTTTTTTGTCTGAATTTTACGACTGTTAATGTAATATCAATATACGGGCGTCTTTTTTTTTAATGTTACTCTTAAGGATAGTATAAAATCTTTTTTTTTAGAAAATAATTATCAGATATAGTCTACACCACAACTAATAATTCATAATAATTAAGTCAAATTATAAAAGAGGAAAAATGAGGTCACGGATCCTTGAATCTACTACTTAATTAATAAGTTATTTATGTTTTCTGTTGCAGAATATTGGACAACAAGAATGAAGTGCATAGTAGCAGCTTGGCTATTGGTGGCTGCAGTTCACCTCAGCCAAGGTAAGTGTCATTAGCGCCAAACGGCAAATCGTATACGTTGGGAATGATTTTCAAAAATTTGTCAAAAAAAAATCAAAAAACCGTAAAAAAAAAATATTTATTTTTTATAAACATACAAATGAACTCGACTGAAAAAGTTAAAAACTAGTTAACCACTCCTGACAGATTCCGTACTGTCGTGTATTTATGAGTATCCGTAACTGTATTGTGAGACCACCTAACAATTATTCAACAGTCGTCTGTACTGGACAAAAACTATAATGCGTGCAAAGACAGCGGGGTTTAAACCTAGAACCACACTCCTTAGCGATGACGAGAACTTCTAAAAATAGTATGTGTTTATAATTGATCAAGTTATATCCTTATTTTGAATATCATTCTCAACTTGTATCATGTTATATGTGTTCGGGGGAAAATGTATTGTATTGAGAAACAAAGAAGCAAGTCGTGAAAAACCACCTGAAAGGTATTTCACAAAAGGTCTGCGCTTTGCCACAAACCCTACATTGCGAATCGTTTTATCCTTTACATATAACCCATGTAGGTGGCCCCGACCCGGCCCGTTCTCCTCTAAGTGGGTTTGTATAACCACAACTAGCTTTATCTCGCTGACCTAACCCTGTGCGGCACCCAAGCCCTATCTTTCGGGAGGCTGGTTGATAAAGCCTCTTAGTGACGTCGTCACCACATCGTGACTGATCGGATCATCATGTAGTCTACAAATAATACATACATCAGCACAGCCCAGTGATGTTGACATAGTCGTTCTGTGTGTTCACGGATAAGCCCAAATCCTTAAAAGTCCTCCGTGCAAAATGTTCTCAGGGAGACCTGAATTGCCACACCAAGTTGTCCTTCATTTTGTAACCCAAAGGTGAGCTCTGTCGCTTGGTCCTGTTTTCATTGTATTGTCTCTCTTAAATGTAATCCGATATTTGTTAGCTTGTCTGAAATCCTTGAAATGCAGCTCTGCATTAACGCAGTCAAATTTCAATAAATAAATTAGCAAGAGAAAAAAACTGGAATCATTTCGGCATGATCCACTTCTCTCTTTCTTAGAAAAATATAATATATTTTGTGAGATACAGACTAAAAAAAAATAATATTAAAATACTAAAAAGGGTGACGAGAACCTAGTGTGGTCAAATTTTTGGGTTTTTCCGAAACCCTTTTGTTTTCACGCCTGTATTTGCATCTCTGTTTCTGGTCATAGTGAGTCTCATATTCCAGCTAGATGATCGAAATTTTACATAAAGGACCCATTTGATCTGGACCTAATAATTAACGCTGACTAATTTTAGTGTTGTTTTTTCAACTAATATTATTAATTAAAACATAAACTTAAACAGTGTTTTTTTACACCGAATGGTGTGTGGATTTTTACCCGTTAATTACATGGTGATACTAAAAATAAAACCATCCCTACGAAAAATAATGAAGGATCTTTAATAAATTAATTAGTAATAATAAATTAAGTAAATATTTTTACTTTGCACTGATTAGGCTATCAAATTAAAGATCGGGACGTTTTGTTAATAATATCTAATATGTTTATATATATATTTTCTCAACCCCTGTGTGTAATTATTTTTAAAAAATGAACATACTAAACTAAAATTTTGTGTGAGGCTTTCTCCTTGCATTTTAAGGAGTGCATGTCTTAAAAACTAACATTATCGGATTGTGGTTAAAAGTTATTCAATTTTAAAGGGACACGGTGATGGGACTTACCTTCGGGTTAAGTATATAATATATTGTATTTTTGTTGCCCTGTAATTAGACCGAATTTTGTTAAGTTTTCGTGACCTAATTTATTTTTACATTTATTCTCAGAGCAATCCCTTCCGATAAGTGGTCTAACCTTGGTCTGCGCTAACCAACAATGAGACACCTTTACGTGTGGTTAATACCACACCTGTCGCTCCCGGCCTTGGTCCTTGGCACTCCTGACCCAGGAGCAGGATAATCCGCCATCCTGAGAGTCATCGGCTCTAATGACCGCCCTCTCCAAGAAGGGACCTTTGTGCTTCTTCCAGCAACAAGAAAGAGAACTAACTCTAACACAGACATAAGTAGCTCTGCTGGCGGGTACCCTGAGGCCAAGCGAGGTCGGTGAGATCATACTCTCTTTGGAACCGGCCTCTCGAGGATCGCGGCACTCGTAATGGCACTGCGAAGGTTTCCTTCTTTTGTCATTTTATTGCGCTTCATTCAGCCTGGAGTAGAGAAATAAACACGCCACTAGTAATAAAGGAAGTCATCGTCAGCAGATAATTAAAGTCACTTACGACGTCCATGCTCAATCATCACTAATGCCAATAGTACCTTCCGAATATCTTTATTCTTTTCCAAGGGAGTACACTAATTCTTGAGCTTAAATGGAAAGGCTTTACTATCAAACAGGTATCCGTCTTTTGTATGTTTATGCTAACAATTCTGCTGGTTTTCATGATCTGAATCACAAAAGACTTACCTGACGTGACATCAACATAATACTTCATACGAGGAGGCATCACTGGTTGTTCTTCAACATCGATGTCATTCATTGTCTATTTCTTACTAGTCATTTATTGATTGCATTATTTATTTTAGGCATGTAGTTGTGAATAAATCGATATTACAACAAAAAAATTAGCTTCGATTTTGTATTTGTTTACTGAAAAGACAATTTTCATTGACCGAGATAAAAAATACTAAATACCTGAAGTATTTTTTGCAATAGTTTAATAAATATTTAATTATGTCGCCATCAGAATATGCGGAATCCGTTACATCCCGATTAACATAAAAAAAAATCTGTCCCAGCTCTACAGATCATAAGGTATTTGAGATTAAAAGTGCCTATTTTTACCAAATAGTTGAAGACGCATAAAATATGTTAACGTAAAAGAACTAAAAATCAGATAATACTCCAAAAAATAAATTTTTATGATCCGATAATATAAATCACATGTTTGTTATCGTGTTTTTTCACTTGGACTATCTCGTTATCACTTGCTACATTCTATATTTCGTTTGTATTTATTTTGTACTGTGCATAACTTATGTAAACAAATTTTAGACCTTAAAATATAAAAATAATTCAATGGTGAAGACTATGTTCATTGTATCGAATCGTTGTTTATCGCAATCTATGTTCGAGGAGCGATATGCCTGCCTAAAACAAATAATCGTAGTGACATCGCGAGATAATATCGATTGAGGCTGCTGATCCATGGATACGATCGGTCCATGTGTGCTGGCAAACGGACGAGTCCATTCGCACTAACTGACCCACGACGTGATACAGAAGTGGAATTACATATCACGGGTAATAATAATTAATTAATATAATTAAAATATTGATATCAGTTTCAATAGTTATCGTCTGGCTCTAAGGGAAACATGCATGAGTTCTGGGCTCAAAATAAACAAATTATTTGAAATTCTTTTTCAATTTTCTTTTGGCTTTTGACAAAAAGGATTTTGTAATAACGGCAATATTATCTTTTTTTTTGTCATGGAAAGGCCTTAAAGGCCACGCGAATATCGTTACTTTCGGTTCTTTTCATGTTTTTGTTTTTCCTTTCCTTCCATTTTCCCTTATTATCTCTACTTGCTTTTGTTTTCTTTCTTCTGTCCACGCGACTGCCTTTTTCGATTTTTTCTTTCCCACAAGAACGTTGATTTCCCTCAGTCTTTTCCTATATCTTTCTCCGCCTTGACAATCTTGGTCCGTTATTCCTAGTCTTTCAGTTTCTTCCTTCATCTGCTTGGTGGAATTTCAGTCTCCTGATCCTTATGTCCATTTCAAAGTCTTTTGTGTCTGTAGATTTCTTGGTTGGATCTCAGTCTGTACCCTTCTTGTGTCTTTTTGGGGCCGTAGATCCTTCTTAGGATTCTTCGTTCTATTCTCAGTAGTTTCTCTAGACTGGGGAGGCATGAGGTTCCCATCCCATATAATATTACCGGTTTAACAACGCTATATTATCTTTATTGTTAATTAGTGTAAAGGTGAAAGATTTATTCGCTCGCCTCCTTTAGGCATTCCACGCCCTATATCCTTCTCATACGTCCTTCAAATGGGGGACTCCCCTTAGTGAAAGGCACTCATTAGCCCAAAATAATTTTCCTTTATTTTTCCCACATCCTATTTTTATAAGTTCGCGAGCTAAGGGGAAAAAAAAAAGTGTAAAAAATTTAATTAAAGAATAGCACGCTATACAAAAAAGAAATGAGGATTAAAATCAGCATTCTCCACATTTTTTATGAAAAGGAATTTTGCTGGTTATTAATATGAGCTTTATAAATAGAGGCTAGAGTCGTTAAAGAATAAAGTATTCAGGCTTTTAGCTTCTCCTACAAAGTATGATAAGTGGAGATTATCGCTATTCAATTTTAAACCATCATAACAATATTACATCTGGCTTTTGCAATTTGCTCACTACTGATCTATCCTATAGGCGCTTCGGTGGACACGACCACCCTGACCTCTGATAGCACGACTCTGTGGGAGGCCACCGTCGCCCCCGAAGAAGAGGAGAAAACGACCATCCTCTTCTCCAACTTCTACTCGCCTTCTACAGCGCCACCACGTACCACGGACTTTCCTGAGGATACTTCTGCCCCGACAGTTCCCTACCATTTGGAGGAGGAGAGGATGTCCTCCGACGATCACCCCTGCAAAAGGGACTGCAGACAGTCGACCAGACCGATGGACTGCAAATATGTCTTCGATGTCTCCCTCTACCAGAGTATGAGCAAGGCCTGCTTCGACTGCCGCGACAACATGACCGACTGTTACCGCGAGGACTGTGTCACCGCAGACGGAGTCGAGAGGCCGCTGATAGTGGTCAACAAGAGGCTGCCAGGACCTACTGTGGAGGTAAGTTATCTACCTCATGTAAAGATGAGTTTTTCCTTGAATTGTCTAGCAAGTGTTGAAAGAGAAAAAAAAAAATTTACAAAATCAGGATTCGAAGCCAAGGTGATCTTCCCGTTGAGACGCTCTTACTCACTTTATAATACCCTTGTCAGATTGTTACCGAGAACACTCAGAGAAGGATAAGCCAGTCACTGGGGATTATAAATTGAAATCTCAAGTTCTCTGGTTCAAATCAATATTCAGTTTCTGTTTATAGTTTTTTTTTTTTCTGTTTCAACAATAATAATTATACCTTACTTCAAGCACCTCCTTTTGTTTCCTTACACTAATCTTCTCCATTCAGTGGAACACTTCTCCATCTTGGTGCTCCACCTAATGAACCCCCTATTCCAGATAATCCATACATCACAGTCTCCTTCTCTATCCTCTAGCTATATATCCTGTATCTAGCAATCTCATATCCTCCCTACGATCGTCTAGGCAATCGTAATCTGACTAATTAAATTTCTTAAATTATAATAAAACTATCAATATCTTTTCCTGTGTCCAGGTGTGTCTGGGAGATAGGGTAGATATCGAACTTGTCAATCAGTTGGTCTCCGATACCACTTCGATCCACTGGCACGGCCTTCACCAGAAAGAGTCTCCGTACATGGACGGGGTACCCTACATCAGTCAGTGTCCCGTCTTGCCCGGGGCGACCTTCGTCTACAGGTCAGTACTGCGTGATACATTTATATATATATACACACAGATTACAGTTCAATTTAGTGAGGTTGTCAGGATTAAAGCCAGCAAAACTGAGTTCCGCACGCTATTTGGCTGTTAAGAACAAGCTCAGAGAAGCGGTTGAAGCTGGTTAACGAGAAAAGAAGAAACAAAATAATATTTTTCTAATTAAAAAACTCTTAAAATTTGAAGCAGGTTAGCATAGATCATTTACAACCTCCCTTTAAAGAAAATCTCCTTTAAGAAAAAAAGGTAATTGAAATCCGGTTGCTATTTCAGGTCATCTACCTCGGAATATCTTTGATGTGCGTATCTGTGTCCTTCAACAAAGAGAATTAGCATTAAATCTTAAATAGCTTCTCGGAACAAGGTTCAAAATTTCCCTTGTCCCAGAAACTATTTTTTCTTTTTTTTATTTCAAAACCTCAAACAAAATACAATGTACAAAAGAAAAATAACAAAATAATAATTGACTTACAAATTTCTCCTCTTCCTGCATTTAAATGCATTTGGAGGAGTGCATAATACAATAAATGTTTTTTGATGTTGTTAATAGTACTCAGTCTTATATTCACACTAGGTGATGAGGCTGGAAACTATTAACACGCAAACTTCTGGTGAAACCAATTTGGTCATATGGAGCACAAATTCACGGTTGCGCTAAGAACACTAAAAACAAAAACCGCATAGATTTTTCATTTAAAAGCTTTGGGACATCACAGTTGTTCAGTCATTTTACGTACGGAATCATACCCATCACAGTGGCTTAAAAATGCCGGGTCTTTTTGGGAATAGGGACCCCACTGATATCAAAGCATTGTTTTGGTCATTTTGCCACCTTCGACCTTTCCTGTAACGTTTTTATCTATATTTATACTCTGACCAGTCTTAGCGTACCTTGGTACCTGATAATATTTCAGTTCAGTTTTGTGATCCTGAAGGAAAACATCATGCCATTATTTGATTTAGCTGGTGAAATAGATACGAAGGAAAAAGCGGTTTTGTTCTTCAATCTAGGGGGGTATTGCATAGTGAAAAAATGTGTTCTAATGCCCATCAAATGAAACTTTATCTAGGCGAAAAGGATAGATGGAGATGCAACGTGAGAGGCTGCAAAGAAACCTTTGGATTGAGATAAGGAACATTTTTGGAAAACAGTAATTGCTGGACAAAAGAATATACATCTACTAAATTTTGTCAAGAGGAACTAGGATTAGCAACCGATACTATTACAGATTGTAAAAATATGTTTGGAGATGTTTGCGCAGATCATTTATTAAAAAAATTCAGAAAGATCGGTGGGCCAAGGAAACAGTTGAGATAGACGAATCGAGTTTGTCTCGGCGCACGTTGGTAGAATTTATCCTAATCAATGGGTCTTCGAAGGTGTTTGTCCGGGAAGATGAGCAATTCTTCGTGTATTGCGTACATCGGAAACACTACTGAAAACAATATCAGAATGTATTCACCCTGGTACAGCCATTATATCTGACATGTGGTCATCCTACACCCGCATTATTAACATACAAGGAATGAATTACCAACATACTGTGAATCTTTTACAAAATTTCGTAGACCCCACCACAGGTAGTCATACACAACGAATTGAATCGTTACGGACATAGGCAGAAAAGAACATGGTACAAGAAGTTTGATATAGACTCATATTTGTGTGAATTTTTCAATCAATTAATAAATGACATTGTAAATTTTTGGCCACCAGAATAAATATGTTCAAACACTAAAACAACTTTTACTAAACACTTTCCCCGAACCTTCACTATTCCCTGCCTTGCGTTCAGTCAGCGATGACTTCTTCTGGGTGGGAGTAATTTGCCTTCATGCCATATTATCATATTTACAACACACTCGCTGTTTGTGACGTTAGTCACAGCTGTGAGTCGATAAATAAATATTTAAAAAAAAAAATTAAATAGCTTCTCGTCAGAGCCTCTCCCTTCGAGCTTGGCAATCGATCGACTTCTTGGAAATCACTGACACCTAAGATCGTTTAAATAATCGTGATTACGTAGCTACTATGTGATACAATACACATGAATGTTTTTTGTTTGTTTTGTTTTCTTACATATCTCTAAATTAGAAACCTCTAAAGCGCATAAATCTCTGGCGCTTGTTCTCCACACTTAACATCCGCTTCACATCGTGTTGTCGAGGTTGAGTTGTAGCCTAGTGAGGAGGCGCACGACCTTGATCTTGCTTCTTAAGTTACCACCTCCTTTATTGTCAATGTCCCCTTTGCATGCAGATCACCAAGTCACGCTTCCACACTTACCTGGGAGCCTTCATTGGGTAACACCCCACAGGGCTGTCATCCGCGAGAATACTTCTAATTTAACATTTACGGTGTAATAGCTCGCTCAAGAACGAATCGTCAACAATACTGTTGGGTTTTCGATAAAGTACTTAACACACATTACTGAGTACACCTTTTATTGAACACCACAATGCTTCATCTTTAACGGTCTCTAACTACATAACAACAACAACCAGGGGTGGTTTCCCTAGCCGGTTACAACAAATACCTTTGGCCTATATTATCATCTATATCCCATCACGATATAGCTTAATAGATCTTTCATGAATGGTGTTTCCATTCGCAATATCAAGAACTACAATTATTGGCCTCTTGAATGTAACAACGATCTATGGTTTTTTTCAATTTTATTGAAAATACAATTGAATAATAAAAACGAATTGTACGTCTATAACTGGAATAGCTCTATTGCTTCTCTCTAGAGGTTCCTCGTGGCAAAATTAAATATTATTAGACTTTTTACAAATATTGAAAACATTGTTCTAAAAATATATTATTTAGGTAGTTATTATAGTTTAAGACCGATGGGATATTGTATGCATAAAGTTATACATTCTTTAAGCTCAAGTAGCATGGATAGTTTCGAACTTAAGGCTAAGTGGTGCTCTCTCATACAGACAGCAATAACTAATAGGGGGGCTGGAAAGTAATGTGGTTTTTTTTTTACATTAAAGTCAAAAAATAAATTTTTAACAAGTTTTTTTTTTTAATCATTGATGTAATCATCCTCGTTATCAGCAACCTATTGCCATCTAGTGTGCAAGTTTTCAATGTCGAATCGATAAAAATCAATTCGTTTTTCTGCAAAATATCTGGAGATGGCATTTTGGACATCGTCCGAATTATCAATTTTTTAGCGATCGGAATTAATGGAAATCCGATAGCGCAATATCGGGTGAGTATGGTGGGTGAGGCTGGAGATGAAAAATGGGTCCTCTATGACAATCCAAAAATCTCTATCGGCACGAAGTGCAGCTACCCAGGTTTACACTCCAAAAAGGCGCTTTTGTGTGTTTGGTGGAGTATTCGCGGGGTCGTTCATCGCTGATAGCTGGAAAAACTGTGAATGCAGTGTGTCTCACGGGACACTGTGTCAAATGTTCTGCGACCGGGAATGCCCGGAGCAACTCTATTCAATTCTGGCTAGCTTCCTGAAAAACAGATCGCTGCGGGTGCGGGTGGGCGATAGCTTCTCAGAAGCTGTGCCACTGACCAGTGGAGTACCCCAAGGAGCCGTCTTATCCCCTGTACTATTCAACGTATACACGTCTGAGATTGTCGGAGCCCGGTACAAAAATACCACAGTTACTGCTTTCGCAGATGACATAGCGGTGTACAGTAGCAGCATGAGCGCCAAGGTAGCTCTAAGACAGGCTGAAGTAGCCTGCAACCAGATCAGTGAGAGATTGGGGAGACTCAATATCTCTGTAAACGTGGGTAAGACTGACTGTGTAATTTTCTCTTTCCAAAAGGGAAAAAGCCCGCTCCCTACTGGTTACATAGCCAACGACCTAGTATATCTGGGAATTAAAATGGACAGACATCTCCATTTTAGTAACCATTTTGCGAAGAAGTTGAAGCTAACACGCACGAAGTCTTACCGGCTTGCGCATTTATTAACTTCCCCCAATCTATCACTGCGTCTCAAGCTATTGATATACAAGAGTATACTCAGGCCTACTCTGCTGTATGGTGCACCGCTATTTCGTTATCTGACGTATACGACAGCTAAGAAACTCCAACAATTCCAAAACGGTATACTGATGAAAGTGGTCAGAGGTACTTCATTCGAGCAGCGAAGAAACAGCGAGCTTCATGAGATGTTTGAGCTGCCTACGGTGAATGAATTCATCCAGCGTAGACATATAAAATTTTTCGACTAATTACAATATTTAACAAACCCGGTGTTTAACACTATAACCCCCGCTCCGTTCCCCCATCGATGGCAGGACGCTGTCGCTGCTGGAACACTGCAGTGTCCTAGGTTCTAGGTACAGATTTTGTTTGTTTGTTTTGTTTTGTTTTGTTTTAGTGTCTTAGTGTTTAGTGTTTGGTGTCGGTGACAAGGCGAAGGTGAGCCTCATCACCTAGTGTTCTATAAGAACGATGAACTTATAACCACAATAAAATTTTTATTTTATAAATGCACTCCTCCAAATGCATGTAAATGCAGAAAGAGAAGAAATCTGTAATCCAATTATTTTATTTTATTATTTTTGTACATTGTATTATTTTGTTTTAAGGTTTTGAAAAAAAAAATAAATAAAAAAAAAATAAATCTATAGTAAGATGTGATTTATATTTACAGATATTTTGCTGCTAACACTGGTACTCACTTCTGGCACTCGCATTCAGGTAAGAATCTGCTCTTTAGTCTTATTCATTGTACTTAGTAGAAGGATAGCCCTGTTGGATGGAGCATTAAATGCAGATATGATAGGATTATATAAAGGTTCTTGTCGTTGGACAACATTAATCGAACCGTGTCTTGAATGACACTCAAAGGCAAACCGAAGGACACTGTGCAGATATTTCGACGAAATTTCGGATTTTTCGTTCGCGATCGTGGACGTCACATCCCCCAATGCGTTCGCGCACTCGCTCATATTGGATGTGGACATCCTTTACTACTCGTAGCTTCTAATTTTGAAATCACAAGGCGAAATACTGTTAGAATATTTGTAACGGTAGTGCATATCTTCCAGTGCTTATTTCGCAACGAACGATAAAAAGTGTTTTGAACGCTTATTTTAGCTCATCTTGGCCTCCCTCTTGAATCATCGAAAATATGAAATGACACTGTTCACTTCTATAATTATTCTCACTTAACAACACCTTGAAAAGAGAGATATAACATTGGAATAAGTAATAATTTCAGCTAGGCGGCTGGATATGTGGGACAGGAAGCAGGCGTAGGAGTCGGTTCGCTGACCACCAGGGTCGTGTCCTCTTCGTCGGGAGGGCGGCTTTTTAGATCTGATGGAGGTCGAATCTGTCTTAGGCGGTTCTCTTCGAATTGAAGGCCGCTATATACTGTAGATTCTGCGTCAACAAAATCATGCAGTTAAAGTTGACCTAATACATGGTTTCGGGCGCATGACTTATTCCCAGTGTCTTTGAACCAATATCAAAAGGCATTCAAAGATAGATTGAAAATTATTTGATAATAACGCTCATGCAATAGTGAGTTTAGAATAATAACATAAAATCTTAAACACCTCCGTTGTCCTTTATCATCAAGAAGCATAATGGAACAAACAAATGGTCGCAGTTTGACGCCTGTGTGAAAGGCTTCATGGAACTCAGTATTTGAGTCAATGCTAAAAGGAGTACATATGACTTTTCTCAGTTCCGAATTGAAAGGATCTACTTTCAAACAGGTCAGGAGCAACTGTCTTTCGTATTCCTACGCCTTCTGCAATAGCGATCATAAAAATTAATTTTAAAGTTATATTCCACAACAGCACTGTTTACATGTTCTTTGACTACATCAATACGATTTCAAGTATAATCTTTTTATCATTAATATGTAATTGTTTTTATGATATTCACCAAGTTATCGTGCCCTGTAACAAATTTGACTTTAGGTGTTTGATATGGTTTAAACTTTTCGACCAAATTTTGAGTTAAAAACTAAAATTATTTTAATGTTTGACAAAATTTTTTACCGATTTTCAAATTCAAAATGATAATATAAAATATCATTACAGTATGGTTTTATTCACTGGACCCTGAAGTGAACAAGATAGTGCTGAATAAAGGAATATTATGTTATTTATTGTTAAGCAAGGGATATCCTTGCTCTTTCTTGTTTTGTACACGCCTCAATGGTCTGTTAATTCCTTTGCATTAGTTCTTATTGCACACCCTCAAGGTGATCGGATGCTCGTTCCTTTCACATCATGACTAAGGTGTATAATTATTCTAGACACGGTTGATTAATAGCTGAAGTGATAATATTACTTCTATTATGTAATTTCAAATCAGTTGATCCATATCCCAGCGTAACTACAAAATTAATAACAAATCAATTGTTTTAAAATTCAAAGTATACCTCCTTTAATAATTAAAAACAAACTATCCAGAAGTAGCCTAATCAATGATGATGTCTTGTGTAGGTAGCCAAAGAGGAGATGGTATGTTTGGAGCACTCATCGTGAGATCACGCACTGATGAGCACTCCTCACTGTATGATGAAGACCTCTCGGAGCACCTGATCCTGGCCACCGACTGGTCACACTCACTCATGACCGCTGTATTCAGTGGTCATCATCACGCAAGCCTAGACAACAAGCCTCCCACCCTGATGATCAATGGCAGGGGTCTCAACGGGGCTCCTCCGGCATCTTTCACCGTCAAGAAGGTAATTATTATTTTTTGACAATTATCCTTAAAATTAAATTTTCTTTAGGGCACTATTTTAAGGATATTTAATTTTTTTTTATTGTTCTTTAAATATTTACTTTCATACTATATTATTAGATCCAAAAAAAATATTTGCTGAAATGGTCGTTCTACTAGATCAAGTCAGTCTGAATCACTTTAAAACTTTTAATAGGTCTACATAAAAATGTAGGTACATTATGTGTTAAATGACTTGTTCCAACAAAACCATGGGTAAAATGAAAATAAAGAACCAATGAAAAGATTATTATGTGTATTAGTTATGGGGCAGGCAGGCTTTTTATCTATGTAAATTTAAAATTAATAAAATATAACTAAAATTTATTATCCTGTGAAAATATTAAAAAACTTACGTGAAGCCTATGAAAGCTTCTTAAAAATTTCAAAGGAATCTCTGTAAGTTTACCAAGTCATCTAATCGACCTTCTCAATCTACCATCAGATATTTTGGAAAAAAATGGATCCACTATTTTGTGGAAATGGTTCTATTTTTTTTGAACTGTTTACAAATTTTTCAATATTACAGATATGTTTATAAGAGTAGCATTTGATAATTGTTCATGGGTGTAATTTATCACTCAAATGTCACAACTTCTGTAAGTCAAAAAGTCATCTAGTCATCAACTTCAGATTTATTTACTATACCAAATTAGAGATTTACTTTGTTCTTATTTTATAATAACTATCACTAAAACCATAATATTACTGATTTGTGGTTTATTGCGCTTACAGGGACTGAGGTATAGGTTCAGAATGATCAATGCAGGTGTCCTCAACTGCCCAATAGAGCTGTCCATCGACAACCACAACATGACAGTCATCAGCAGTGACGGTTTTGATGTTAAGCCAGTTACAGGTTTGTCATTGCTCAGAATTTCATTTAGAAAAAATGTAAAAATCACATTAACTATTCCGCACTTACTGTCTTTAAAGTATTGTGTATTTTTCAGTCTTTTAATTGCTTGTTGCTGCCTATTTATTTGTGGTAAAACTAAATTTTATGCAGTAGATATATTTGCCAGAGAGTTCCGTGTGTTTGCAGTATAAAATCTCAAATGAAACATTTAAATAATGAATATACTAAAATCAGTGTAAATCACATTAATAGGAAATCAGAAGTTGCGCTTGAATATAAAATAAAACAACTCTTAAGACAAAATGAGACTACTATTGTTGTCATTATCAAGTGCTTAGCTTAGTATAATCGCTTTTAGGTTGGTCTCTGACTTGTTCATCCTGTAACTGACACCAAAGATACAGAGTTTACATTAAGCAGTTAAACTTCCTGTAATACACTGCCTTCTACAGTCAATAAACCATGTGGGCTTCTTAATGAACATTTTAGTCTTAAACTTAGTTTTAGGATGTGCCCATTCTAGCCCACATGCCCCTTTCTACAAGCAAGGAAAGAGTCCTTTGAAAAGGCAACCTTAAAGCTTCCTAATGAATAATTTGACTTTAAAATGTGTAATAATGATATTCTGGTATGAATAAATAATCATATAATTAATAAAAGTGTCTCTAATGTGCAGTGGATTCCTTGGTGACATATGCCGGCGAGAGATGGGACTTTATACTTCAAGCGGACCGTGATGCAGATAACTATTGGATGAGGTTCCGCGGGCTGATGGACTGTGACGAGAGGTTTACTGCTGCCTACACCGCTGCGGTGCTCCACTACAGCACCAGCGATGACCAGCTGCCATCAGGGGTTGTCGATTACTTCTCAGGCAACTTCTCTGGAATGGTACTTGATATTTTCACATTATCAAAATGTCGAACCTCATTGAATGCACAGCTTGTGGAGAGGGATTCTTTTATTTCAAATAGCAAAAAAAGGGATTGTCTTTTATCTGGAAATAATTCGATAGGGATCATAAAAATTATCCAATCAATTTAAAATTTTAAAATTGATATTTTGTTTTTGAAAATTTTGAAATTTTTTTTTGAACTTTCTCTGACTCTCCTTTGAATGAAATGGCTTATCAAATATAATCAAGTACTCTTGGTTAGAAATACCTTGTAGGTTTTTCACTACCATATGATTAACGTTGAGAAAAATACGTGAACAGCTGTCGCGTCACCAGCTTAGCCCAGACCATCACTGGATATTTTTTCTTCATGACCTAAAAATTTTAGTTTTTTCCCCAGCTTAATTATATTTACTTATTTATTTATATTTCAAAAAACACAATTTAGATGAATTTGAAATACCTATCCCAACAATCCTTCAATTATAATTTATTTATCTACAATACATTTCAAATATATTGTCATCATCAATCAACTTATATTGTTGTATGATAATTAAACAAAATAACCATAATAGTTGATGATTTTTTTCTAAATGTCAGATTTTAGAGAAATAAATTAACATTGTAAAATTGTTGGCAATTTCAAAATGAATATTAGTGCATCTTTTGTCATAAATATTACAATTTAGTTTTAATTGGCCAAGCAAAATTTTATCAAGTGAAAAAATTGTTAGGCCACTTAGTCCTTCCATCTGCTATAAATCACCTTTTCCGTCCAAAATTTATAATAATGTATTTTAATTTTTGTCCAGAAATTAAACCCTTTGAATGAGAGAGCTGATGACCAGTCATCAGTGAGCCTTCATCAGCTGCAGGCCCTTATCCCTGCAGACAGGACACTCCAACCTATTGCGGACAAGACCGTGCACCTTTCATTCGACTTCCATCCCATCGACAATCCCCACATTCACAAGCCTGGCACATATGGCTTTTATGAAGGTAACTATTAAGCGATGTTCTTGTTTTTTTTTTACTCCATTAGGCTTAGTGACTAATTAATCTTTAAAAACTTACTACATAACTATCTGTTTCTAAGTAACAATCCAATGTGAATTTTATAAGTTTCATAGATGGTTTTTAAAATGGAACAGTATTAACTACTACGCAATAACAAAGTTTTACACAATATAAAGAAACTGATTCTGATGATGAAAGAGTCGCATTCCAGAAAAAAATGAAGGAAATCAAATGTACATAGATGGAGATGTCGAGGGGAGATAGAAAAGCCTGGAAGGAGATTAAAGTGCGCGGAAAATGAGTTATTATGTGCGAAAGAAAGACACTGCTTCCATGAAGAATATGAAACAACATCGCAAGAGCAATATCAAGCCAGACTTAAAATTCGAAAGAATTCTCGAGTGAAAGAGCAAAAGTCTAAAAATTCTGCAAGCCGAAGAAAAGAAAGAGTAAAAGCAAAAAGTTGCAGGAACTGCACGAAACTAAGGAAAGCATAAAATTCTATCAAAGGGTAAAATAAATAAAGATGTGATTCCAACTGAGAATAAAGAGCAGAAAGGATTCTGTTTGACCAAGAGGAGATTATGGAAACGGGCCTGTTATTTTTGCGAGACCCTTGATAGCCAGAAAGGGAGTGTTGGGAAGAAATGTAGGAGAGAACGAGGGATGAAGTGGATGTTAAATAAGTACCGCTGAACAAAGAGGAAATTATCATCCCCCTCCCAAACATAATTGTCCCGAAGAATTCTCGTTGTACTTACATTGTTCGGAGAACATGCTATTTGAGAACACATATACAGCCTTGTTAAGAAAGTGTGGATTCCTAAGGATTGGAGCTCATCTATGATATGTGCAATACATAAAAAAGGAAACAAGATGGAAACTAAAAAGAAATCGCACTACTCCTCACAATCTATAAAATCTTCTCTACCCTCTTGAACAATAGGTATTATAGACTGGCACTGTACACAGAGAAAGAGATTGAGAAGTATTAAGCTAATATCTAACTGCTAAGTCCGAATGCATGAAGTTAACTAGAAACTCAGGGAGAAAGGAAGAGCAAGAAAATATTGGAATACACGGCTTTCCAACTTAAGATGCATAAGAACGAAAATAATGAGCACCTTGGAAGTTAAAGGAAGGTATTGTTCATGTTATATTTGCATTGTCAAATCTACCATGTCTCAGGTCAATGACTTGGAGATCAAAGACAATTATTCAAAAAGCTATCATCGGACCGATATCAATCTGTGGCTGAGATTCATGTGCACTTACTGTGGAAATATGACAATAACTGGTGAGATATGTTCACACGTTGACACATTTTCACTCTCATAGTAGCTCATAACTGGCCTTAGGAAGTATTAAAAAAAATTTCAAATCTTATTGAGTATATATTTGGTTACTTCACTATAGAGCGAAACAGTAGTTGTTTTTTTACAAAAAATCATGCAACTTTTTACCATCAACAATATTATTATTGCCTTATCTGTATTGCATGTATACTACAGAAACAAATAAAATGACATGGTATGGCAAAGTGTACTTTCATTAAAAATTAATCAAAGTTGACTAAACTGTTGAAAGTAAATTTTGATTGTTTCCATCTGTTTCTAGTGGCACACAAAGCAGAAAGAGTGATGACTCCACAGATCAACCATGTCTCGTTGAAGCTGCCTCCGTTCCCACTCATGTCTCAGTACGAGGACCTTGAGCCTGAGAAATTGTGCAGTCGACAGAACTTGACTGGCTGCTCTGAAAAATACTGCCAATGCCTCAATGTTATAGACCTTGAGTTGGGCGAAGTTGTTGAGCTTATCCTAGTCGACATAGGTGAGTCAAATATTGCATCTGTGGGAGTTTTAGCTCTTCGATGCTCAATGTAATTTTCTATTTGTGAATACTCTAAACTATTTCAGGTGTGCCTTATGATGCCAACCATCCATTTCACCTTCACGGCCATGCCTTCCGAGTGGTGGCAATGGACAGGATCGGCAGCACCACAACCATTGAGGAAGTAGTTGCCCTCGACAACAACGGAGGCATCAAACGGAACTTGGTGGATCCTCCTCTCAAGGACACTGTCACTATCCCTGATGGCGGCTACACCATAATCAGGTTCATCGCTGATAATCCAGGTGAATAATCTGACACATTTCTCAGCTGTTCCATTCACTTGTTTGTAATTAAACTTTTTATAATTTATTTTCTTTCTTCAAAATCACTCCAAAAAAAATAACATTACAATGTTTATGGAATTTTATTTTAAAATGTGCATAGAAATAATGTTCTGTCCCTTGGTTATAAATAAAATCAGATCAAGGGGAAAACAAAGTATTGTGGGGCTTACTTAGTTGTTACTTAGGCTTTATGGAGTACAGACCGTTGAGATGAGGCCAGTATATATATAACAGTATGTACTACCAAAAGGATCACTCTAATTAAAGGAATTTATGTAATGTGAATTCCCTGGCAACAGGAACTACTGTACTAACAATACTCTGGTAACAAACTACTAGTGTACTAACAGTACTCTGGCAACAAACTACTACTGTACTAACAAATACTCCTTGGATTGGGAGCCATAGAATTAGAAATTCCCCCAATATATCAATGCATGGAAGAGCTTACGAAGAGATACTATGACCGTCAACAATTATCTTCAGGTGCAGTCTCCTTTCATCTAGGCCAACCTAACCAGTAGAGACTCAAGCCAAAAATGCATCAAGAACTTTAAATAATTATTTTTTTACTTATTTTTTTCAAATTATTATAATTTTGAATTTTAGTACAATGCTTCCTTATGCACTGGTCGAAATAAATAAATTATATTGAAAAAAAAAGTACTAACAATTGAGGGAACATGTACTCAAAATTAAAATAATATATTTTACAAATTGTGTTTATAATAACATCAAAACTTTGGATTACGGTCTCACTTACCTATTAATATATTTTTCAGGATATTGGATGTTCCACTGCCATCTAGAATTCCACGTCGAGCTGGGAATGGCTGTCATATTCAAAGTTGGGTCGCACTCAGACTTTCCTCCGGCCCCGGCCAACTTTCCAAGATGCGGCAATTACGTGTCCCCTCCTCTCCCAGAAATGATAGATATGGATGACAACAGCAGAGAATACGTGTGGACATACAACTCAACCGATACAAGAGGGAGTTTCAACATAAACAGTTGGTGGAACTTAAAGGAGACCGGGACTGCTGGTGCAAGCAACGTAATCTCCAGCTGTATGGTGTGGCTATGTTTGCTACATCTGGTCTGCTGCTATTTATAAATACGATAAAACAGTTAATGAAAAACGATGACATCCAAGATTTGAAGAATGACAATTTAAGACATAAATTTTTTTTTTTTTAATTTTGAAATGCCTATACCAAGAAGCTGCTTTTATCAAAAGTATTCAGTTTGGTCTAGCACCTGTTCATTGAAGTTGAATTGCAGTCAATGAAGTGGAGCTGAATTAAATGTCATATGTAAATAAATAATAATGAGAACATTGTTTCAATGGCTAAACCAAATATGATTTCTGCTTATAAAGCTTTTATCTAAATAATAAAATATCCGTCAGTTCTAAATAATTTGGGGAGGTGCCATTGAAATGACTTAGAATGTTCTTACTGTATAAAGCAAATTTTTATCATTCAGACTGATTTTATATGTAAATAACAATTTAAAATGGTACAACTGCGAGATAAATTTAAACATTTATTGTATATCGTACATTTTTTAACAAATTGACCTCAGGAATGTCTTGTTTGACCAAAGATGATGCACAAGTCGTTCAAAAAGTCAAATTTGAATTAAAATTGATTTTTATTTTGTGTTGAAGTTTTCAATTCGAAATCTCTGTCCAATTAGTATGTAATTTTTTTTAATATATAAATGGAATATGTAACATAATTTGTTAATTACTTTACTTGTAATTATAAAAATTTGACCTCCTGGATATAACAGACAAATTACGAGTTAGCATTAATTATGAAGGATGGAAATACTTACGCTGTGATTGTTTTATTTACCAAATATTTATTTATATTTAGTAACTTTCAGAAGTAGAGATTATTATTAGATAATATTTAAATACTAATTTTCTATAGATTATTTTTTATAAATGAGTAACGTTTTTAGAATAATTTCAATATATGTAGTAAAAATATTAAAGAATATAAATTTTAAGCAATATTTCATAAAAGTTATTGTGATTTAAGTGAATGATTTTTATTAAAAACAAAATATTTATTTTGTCCTTTTTAAAAGTTATAGTAGTAGTTTAAATATAGCTGTATCATATGTATTTATGTAAATTATATTGTAAGAGCTGTGATATTTTTGTTGAGTTTGATTTCCTCCTAAGAGAGATTGATTTAGTTTCTTTGATTGGTCGCCTTACGGAATAAACTCAGCATTTCCTTTCTGTGTTGTAAAGGGTGGTGACCTATAGATAACCCCAACAAACAACAACTATGTAATGTAAAATATTTTACAAATAAATAAAATTAGAAAATAATTCTTCTCTGTTAATTCTCCTAAGTTATTGTTATGGTTTACCCAAGCATGTGATGGGGTTTTTTTCTTAAAATTAAAAGCAACATTCATATGATAAATACAGCCTCAGACAATTTCAAAAGCTCAGATTTCCTACTTGGGGGGGGGGGGCATTGTAGTGATGGCAATTATGTACAAGAAAAATGGCTTTGGCTCAGTATTACTTTAGATTGCATCGTTTGTAGGTGGAAAAAGTAACGATATTAGAAATCAACAATTGATACATGAATAACAATCATCATTAATGATGAGGACTTTGTATAAAGCAAGTTTAAAGTTGGAGAAATTTTCATCAAAATATCCAGTGTGATTTTGGATTGTGTCGAGTAAGGACTGCAAGAGTACTGTCATTCGTTACCAAATAAACTGCAATACTATCAACAACAGCGAACGAAAAAATCAGTAAAAAATTAGTGTTGATGAAAAATCCAGTGTTAAATTGTACTGGAAAAATAATTTCAGAAATTTAGATACCCAAGGTTGACGATCAGCAACTAGCCTGGAACCAGTAATCAAGATAGAAAGAGGAATAGGAGAGGAAAGGAAAACTGCTGACCATAGCAATCAAGACTCGAGAAATCCAGTCAAGTATAAAAAAAATATTTTTTGGGGCAATTTGCAGAGACTGTAGTGGAATCATAACAAAAATCTGAAACTTGTTTCATAGATATGGACTATTGGAGCCGAAAGAAGATAAATGAAGAAAATGGAAAATAAATATGAAAGTGGTAATAGTAATAATAAACTGCAACGAAAAATGCAAAAGATCACATGAAGAAAGGAACAAAACGAATGATGGAATTGAGGTAAAGGTAGTAAATTAGCCTCTTAAAATGGAAAAACCTTAAATTAAAAAAAAAAATATATTTATGTAATGAAGGAAGACATATATTACACTGTATAAAATATCTTCTCGATTATTTACATAACAAATATGGTTCATAGACAAAGTTCAATTAGTCAAATATAAATAAATTACATATTAACACCACTACGCATATAATTTTTAATTTACTAATAATACAAGGTATAAAGTACATTAATACTGAAACTAATTAATTTTTTAGTTGTCTACATTGTTCAAATTTACAGCACACATTTAAAATTAATGATTGTTTCTAATCTCCAATTCTGACCTAGTAAAATATGTACATATAAATATAATTGTGTACAATTCTTGTTCTTATATATTTTTTGCATATAATTACAATATAATATAATCCAGATAAGAAGCACCAAGATGAAGGTCATCTAATCATGATGCGGAATCTAAAACAAAACAATATCCGCCCAAAACACCTTATTTTTTTGTCAAAACTTGACAACCCGAATGTTTGAAAACAATCTATAACCCGATAGTTGTATTAGGAATTAAAACAAAATATATACACAATACTAATTGTTATAAAAAATGTTTTTCATAAAAGACAGCAATCGTTTTTCATTCCATTTATAGAAATCTCGATGTCGAGGAACAAAAAAATTAAATAGTATCTGTTGCGATAGCAATTTGAAAATTGCCCCAGATACATAATAAATAACTCCTCAATTTTCCGAAAAGTAATAGATAATAGCACTTATGTACATTTTCATTTTTTTTTTTCAAAAATAGAAAATATTGAATAACTTTTATATCTACAATGGATTCTCAGAATTTTGAAGCGTATCTATCACAATATATTATGTTATTCCAACACCATATAAATGAAGAAAGAGCTTGCAAAAACTTCTAAATGATCATATAAAAACAAATACAAATAATAGCAGTTATTTTTTAACACTTTGGCTGATAAGGGGGCAAGGCGAACCGGTCATTGCTGTGATTTTTACTGTATATTTAATTGGAGAGGCAACGATCGATCTAAAAGATTTAGCAAGTATTTGTTAGAATCAAGAAAGAGGGAGTCAAGGTTTACTCTGAGACCAGAATAAAAATTGACGATGATATAAAGTGTACAGCAAGGTAGATTAATTGTGTTGATAGTTATATCCAATTTTATTTCATAAAAGAAAAATATAACTAGAGAATCCGTATTTACTCTAATTTTTTTGCTAGTAACTTTATTATTAACTTATGAGTTGATCAACGTCTTATTTATCATTTGAATTATCTATTAATCCCACCCTTTTTTGAATATAAATAATAAGAAAGCATTATTTCCATGAATATAAAGAAATAATCATAATATACTATTTACACCTCAACATAAATCAATCAATCGCTATGTTGAAAAGTATTTTGATTTTAGCTACATAATGTTTATGGTATTTGATCAGTGGAATCACAGCCCTGAAGTCAAGTCCCCAGACCTTACCAGCTAAAGGGTCAAACCTAAACTATTTCTAAAATTGATTAATAATAAACTCAACTTGATTAAGAAAATTAGCGTCTATCGTTCACTCATCAAGGGCTTTTCGATGCAATGCTATAAATTCTTTCATCACTCGTGATTAGCTAATAAACTAAATAACAGAAAAACAGGGCTGTTATAAATGCACTTGAGTGTCATACTAAAGCTGAGAGAGTTTTTGCAGCCTAGTAGTTGAAATGCTGATATCACTGAGGCCCCATCATCGGGTGCGGTCCGCTCATCACCTGAGGTGGGTACTGGGCTGCAATGGGCGAGTGCATCATTGCTGCCGGAGACTGCATCTGTCCTTGGCTCATCATCACGCCGACTGGGGAGGATGCCACAACCTGAGAAACAGTCAACAGCTATTATTATTAATAACATTAATAGTATACAGTAAGTAAAATTATTATACAATAAGTCGTCATCATTGGAGGGGGGGGGGTGGTAAGGTTTCAGGAAAACTTTGCTAACAGAAAAACCTTAATAAAATCAGAAGAGGGAGGAGTTTTAAGTAATACAGTCAAACTCAATTATTCGAAATCATGGATAATTCGAACTTTTCTGGTGGTCCCTTCCTCTATTCAACACAAAATCGTTTGTAATTTCATTTTTCATTTGGATAAATAAAAGTGAAATCCGATAATACAGGAAAACTACAAATATATCCTGCATAATTGTATTCCAGTTCATTTAATAAGGAGAAGAAAAGATTTGTAAACATTAACAGGCTTAACTGTTAGAGGAGTTACTATTGCGTTGAGACAAATGTTGAGATTTCGTAAGAAAATTTGGTCGAACATTTCCTTACAAACTCGTGTCAAGTCTTCAAAAACAAACCAGCCTTAAGTGACTCATTTTCATCATAGAATTGACTTCAACTACTCTCTCCAAACTCACTTGTCATTTGTCTCTTCAGCTTACATTTGTTGACGTACAGAGCAAGTTACATTCGAGTGTTTCAATTGAATGATTTTGATTTAAGTTACAGTGGGTTATTAAGTTATTTAATTAGTAAGTTATTAAAATCCTTTTTCTCCTAAAAACCTATGCAAGAGATATCAGTGGACTTAATGATTACAATAGACCTTTTATAGGGACTGATAAACATTTCTCTAGGGTAGGAGTCGAAAAAGAATCAAAACTTGGATAATTCAAAATTTTACAGAGGTCTTTCCATCAGCTTTTAATTAAACAAGTTCAACTGTATGATAGAAGATGAATCAAAACTTAAAAAATGAGTTAATTAACACTTTGTTCTAAGTTGTGTAAGGGGTCTAAAATTTTAGGTCAGGATAGATCGCCAACAAGATCATAAATTTTGACAATTTTGTTCATATTGTTGTAATATTTAGATGCTTTGCCTTTGATTTAAATTTGAAATAGCGGGCATAAAAGGGCGGCCATGGAAAAAGAGGGGTACTTAAAAAACAAGATGGCAAGGAGGTTGTTCTGCTGGTTATCCCGGGAGAGGAAGTGTTGGATGAGGATTTGGAGTTTTGGAAGTTTTAAGATTCTTTTGTTTGTTTGGTGAATGACGAGAGTGAAATTTGTGAAGCTTAAAGAAATCTTGTTGAGTGGTGATTGGATAAACAGGAGAAAGATTGAAGGAAGAAGGGTTTTATTAAGAGAAGAAGTTTGAGGTGATAGCAGTGGATTTTACTGACCGCGTGGCAGTCACAGTGAATGAAACAAGAACAATATTTGTTAATATTAAGAAAAGGACTTAAAAGTTAATCAATCTGTAAATAATAGTAAGATAAATGAAAATTGTTAATAACATTATAATTTGTCACAGACTGGTTATTAAAGAATTGAAGAAAGTTTTGTTATATCTAATCTAACCTCAGATAAAAAACATAACAATTGGCGCCCAAAAAAACTAAAGTCAAGTATTTGTGATTCTGTTAGATACGCTCATCTTAGTAAGGTTATTTTGTTTTGGTGGTTTACCTATTGGAACCCAACTCCCTATTGAAGTTTAAAAGAACCTTACAGTTGTGGCTAAATTTGTCTTACATGTTACAATTTGTGTTTAATATTGGTTCTGGGACATTTTAGTTTGGGAACAGAGTAGATAAAATATCATGTAATAGATCAACTAAATTACAAAGTTAATTGACAGAGTTATACAAATGGAAATTCTTCTATTAGATGTTAGCATAAAATAAAAAATAGGAAGAACTAACACTAAAAAATGTAAAGAATGAACGTAACCCGGATTTCAAAGTCCCTCCAAATTGAACCATGAATGTGATGGATGCTCCATTATTCAGGGCAGAAATCAAAATACAATTCTCCTGACATTGGTCATCCCCAAATACGTGAGGCTGTTTTCTGTTTTATGCAATCCACAAAGCAGGTTACACATTTTCAATAAGGAATAAGTTAAATCTCAATTGGGTAAGTCATGAACTTGTGTAAACAGTACTTTTATCACATTTGCATTTCCAATTCAAAATTTTTGTGTTGAATATTGTCATATTTAATGCTAATTTAATCTTATAACCAAGTAAAAAAAATCATCTTGAATTTTTTAAGTGCTAAGTTTTATATGTCACGAAGAGAGGAAACAAATTGATAAGTTCATAACAAACACTTGTCATTGTCACCACTTTTTCAGGAGAGATAAAATACATTTTGGCATTTGCAAAAAAATTGATTAGATTCTCAGTCTAACTCTCACCACGCCCAATTTTCAAGGATATACGGAGCAGCCCAACCAATGTGACAAACCTGCGTAAAAGCCGTTTCCCAATACTTTCCTACACTTCAGTTAGGTTTAGGAATACTTAGAATAGCCGAATAAAAATAAATGACCAGTTTAACTTGATAAAATACTGTATTAACCCTTGAAATTGAAAAGTATGCCAAATTTTGTAAATTTAACATTGAGTTAAGTAAAGTAAAAACTGGAAGGGATGATTATTGGTGATTAGTAATAGCTAATATTAGCATTTTTAGTAATTAAACAACAGCTGTATTTCCTCTATTGTGGGTTATCTCTATTATCACTCAAGTGCTGATGGGCAGCGTTGATGATTAAATAAAAGAAGATTTTTTATTTGTAAGTTTTGTTACATTATTTTTTATTCATATTCATCTTTACAAACATGTGACAAATGAAAGTTTGAATGCAAAAGCATTTTTTTTTTTTAGAATAAGCAGTACATTCCCCTAATAGAGCAAACCGGAGAAATTCTTATGTTATTTAAAAATACATAGAATAAAAGAGCCAGAAGAATTCTTCCCTATTTACAAATATGTCAACACTAAAATACTTAATAATATATCTAAGATAATAAATAGTAACCTGAGCTTCAGAAGGAAGGGTGAGATTGGCAAGGAGATCCCTAACAGCCGGGAACAATGTACACTCAGCGTGGAGGTTGGTGCAGTCGAGGAACCTTTTGAGCAGCATCGAAGCTGCAGTGATCGCAGATCCTGATCCCGGATCCCTCTTCTCAGCGAGCTGGGTCACATTGGTAGAGATGTCGTAGACCAAAGGCAGAACCAACGACATCGGCTCGAGATAACCCACCCTTGTCAATTGAAGCTGAAATAAAAGTTGCGTAGTTTTTTAAATCTACTTAATACAAAAATTAATTATTATAATGATAAATAATTAGATGGCACTTACAAAGAAAAGTATTTTTTGCCTACAGACAAGAACTGCTGCTTGACCTGTCGGGACAATTGGTGCAGCCGCTGGTGGGATTCTCAGGCACCATTGGACAGACCACTTCAATTGCTGTTGTTGTACCAGCATAGGATACTGAAAATTAAAAATCACTTGTATGTTATTCTCGAATGTAATAAATAGAAAATAAAGGAGAGACTCCACCAAACAAGTTGTCTTCAACAGCAGAATTTAGGATTTATAGAGAGAATAATTGACAAATCTGGATAAAATAGCATAGGAATAAACTTCGTTCAAACATCATCACGATGAACAACAAGCAAAATGTTCTGTTTCACCACTTCTTCTCTCATCAACAGTAAACTTGATACACATAATGCTCAATATGAACATGGTTCATAAACAATTAGGCAAAACGTTTCAACGGTCAAAAAACACTTCTAAATGAACTTGGTTCATCACAACAGGCGATAAAATACATAATGTTTTGTAGTCGTGCATTACCGATGTGAACCTGGTTCACACACTCCACAAATGAAGTTGACTCATCATAAAAAAGGTGCAGACAAAATGTACTGACAAGTGCATATATCCTAGATGGCATTCAATCTCGTACTATTAGGCCAGGCTAGATAAGTCAATTAAGCTGTAAGTGAACCAAGCACTCCTGGCTGATACTCAAGCAAAACAAACAACATTTAAAACTTCTACAGGAGAATTTGAGGCAGTCGATTTCGTGTCGCTCACAAGAACTTGGTCTTTCGCAGACCACAACTTGGTGAATTTTGCTTCGTGATTTGGGCCTGCACCCGTACAAAATTCAACTGACCCAGGAGCTGAAGGTAAACGACCATAGACAACAATGTGTGTTCGCTAAATGGGCCCTGGAGCAGCAGTTGGAAACTGACCCTAATTTTCATCGAAAAATCATCTTTAACGATGAGGCCCATTTCTTGATGAATGGGTACGTAAACAAACAAAATGTCGAATTTGGGACGATACTAATCCACATGAGATCCAAGAGCGTCCAATGCATCCCGAAAAAGTCACTGTTTGGTGTGGATTTTGGGCTGGTGGCGTCATCAGTCCATATTTCTTTGAAACGAGGTTGGCCAGGCCATCACCGTCAATGGCGAGCACTATAGATAGATGATTACCAACTTTTTTTGGCCTGAATTGGATGATATGGACACCAACGACATGTGGTTTCAACAGGACGGCGCTACATGCCAAACAGCTTGTCACATTGGACATTCTGCACGAGCAATTTGAAGGCATGGTCATCTCATGTGGAGGTGATGTGAACTCCGAGATCGTGCGATTTGACCCCGTTTTTTTGTGGGGACTTCTTAAGTCGCAAGTCTATGGGAATAAGTCAAAAATCACAGCGGTCCTCAAAGCCAACATAACCCATGCCATCAGTCAAAGTCAGCCTGATTTATGCGCCAGTCATGGAAAATTGGACATTTTGGATTTGCGCCACCCAGCAAAGCCGCGGGGGACATTTCCACGATGTTATATTCCATACATAATGACATTGATAGGCCTTTCAAATGAATAAAAAATTTCGATGATATCTCACACACACTTTGTTATATTTAAATTTAAAGCGCTTAATGAAAGACTCTATATATATTTTCCCACAACAATAAACTTGACACAATATTTTGATGATACCTAAAAAAAGGTGAGTAATAACCTCAAATAGGTTGTTTTTTTTTAAAAGAGGTTTTATTCTTATCTATTCACAGAAGGAAAAGGAGGCTATCATATCGAGAGCCATTCACTTATATTTCTGGAAAATTTACCATCCATCAAGATTTGTACCTAGAACCGTTAGATCCCCAGGATGTGTCTTGTCCAACTACAGGAGGTAACCCACCAAGGTAGCATGAACCACTTATCTAATGGGTGGAAAAATTGCAAATGAGTAAAGCTCCTACAACTCAGAAAGGAAGACAGTGTAGAAGCCAAAAGAGTGAGCGTGTAAATAAAACTTTTAAAAAAATGAGCAACCACATTTAATGATTCGTAGTTTGTGAAGCTGAACAACACAACTCGCCCTCTCCTTGCTCCATACCAAACATAGTTTATTAATATTAATTAAAACAAAATGAATTCTTGAATCAATATCATTTTCTCTTTTTTTTCCTAACTTGATTTTACTTACCAATTCTAGTTTCATTATCTGAATGAAATCTTTCAAGACATTTTGTGGTACGTTCAACATCTTGCCAAACCCAGACAGAGCTGTATGTTTATATGGAGGAGCAGCTGCTTTTGTCTCGAAGAAAGTTTCCAGAACCTAAATAAATAAATTAAAATTTAATTTCTAAATTGTGACAACGGATTGCATATATATGTTCAACCACTAATATCAGTAAAATAGCTTTTTACAATTGTAAAAACAATAATATTAATTACCTGAAGCTCTTCTGCTGACCAGGTATCTTTGTGCTCCGGGAGAGGAGTGATGTTGATATGAAGGCTCTCGAGGTGCTGGATGTTAAGCCCTACCCGGCATTGAAGTGTTTCTACTTTGAAGTGGACAACACCTGGTTCGTTGGTGGGAACACTCGTTAACTGTACAGACCCGGTTAGGTTATTACATTATGATTATATAATTATATAAAAAAAATAACTGATATATCTAGGATCTACTCACGCAGTCATCGTTCTGAATAAACCTCTGTAGCTGTCGCCTCATGTAAACACATCCGAGGAACCGTTCAAGGGGGGCGAGCTCTGGCCCTGGGAGCCCTTGAGGGTGTGCTGATGGAGTACACAGGATGTCTAGGGCCTCATGAGAGATCAATGTGGGCACCGCACCTGCCCAAGAACGCTGCGGTAGGACACGTTGCACTCCACCTTAGTAAATCATTAAGTCACCATTATTTATTCAAAAGCACCAGGAATGCAAGAAATTATTTGCTTCATGAAAAAAAGGTTAACCATGTAAGCATAGTAATTGTTAATTTAAAAAAAAAATAATGTAATTCATGAAACTGTAATTAAAGTGAACGAATTTTTGTAGCCCTAGATTCAACAGTTTAACAAAAACTTATTTTTTATGATACAACATAACAGTAAAATTTAATAATAACTTTTTTGTATAAATATGTTGAGCGATTACAGACAACTTGAGGTTAACTAATTTATAACCTAATCCCCTATATAGGTCACCTGAATGAGATGGCTATGGTTCAGAGCGGTCGAAGTAGAATTGAAAAACAGATTGTTTTTATATTCTATGAATTTGTAATCCTTTAACAATTATAATCTTTTAAAAGGCTTTGAAGAGTAAAATCTCAAATAATCTATTTGATATAATATTCTTAAATACCTGTTTTAGGATCTGTAGGGCTGTGGATGCCAGGATGTGCACCCTGCCTGGGGGATGGTCGTGGAAGCCCTGGAGAATTGGGCCAGTTGGAGGCCCCTGGGGAAGCCATTCCCTGGCTCGATGGGAAAGGACTGCCATCTATATGACCACCTGTGGCAGGCACAAATATTACAAGTGGTCAAGCATTTAACATCTAAATCAGTAAGCGCTGGATAATTACCTGTATGAGACATCAAAGTGGCTGCAGCAGGAGAGTGCCCGAGAGGCCCAGGGCTGGAGATAGGCATCGGAGATGGAGTGGGCATCGTCGAAGGAGAGTTGGCGAGGAAGCCAGAGCTGGGTGAAGGGTGAGGCAACATTGACGGCGACGGGTTGATGTTTGGAGGCAGCGAAGGAGGAGAAGCCAGGTTAAAGGAAGTCGCAGGGGATGAACCGAAACTCTGATGCTGAGGCCCCTATTGCAAACAATAAAATAATTATAAATCAATTCGACATAAACATTACTCATTATTTAACGAATTGGATACAGAGCTATATAAAATAATATGCTAAAGATTATATTCCAAAGTGAATTTTTGCTAAAAATAGATTTAATTTGTAAATAATTAAATTTAATATATGAAATAAAGCCAATATCCCAACAAATAAATCTACTCAAATCTCAATAGATTTGAAATGCATGGTTAAAATCAGTTTTTGTGTTTGTATTTAAAATGAGAGTAAATTTTGAAGAATGTTCTAACCTTATTCTTCCTGTTTAATAACAAATAATTAATTTCATGATATTTATTTATTCATTCTGTGCAATAAGAAATTTTAATATGTAATTAGATAGAGATGATTGTAATACTTCTGATAGCAGGTATTCCATATTCACCCAAAAAATTATTTAACCTTGGATCCAAATTAGTATTTATAGTTTATAATTTTATGTTAAAAATAAATCAATGTCTTATGGTATAAATGGGCACGTTGAAGTATTGAGGGACACACTTACCTGTGATATATTAGCTGTGTGGGGGCTGGCAGGAGTGTGGGGATTGCTCGGAGGTGTAAGCGGAGGATGAAACCTCAGGCCCGAGCTTTCTCTCGCTGGGGACTGAGGACCTCGAACGACTCCAAGGAACCCACCACCCTCACCAGACTCCAATGCGACTGGTGAAGGAGGGTTATCGTCCTCCGACTGTGACCTACGGCGGTACACCACTGTCTCGTCCACGTACTTACTAAGGAACGCCTGTGAAAACAGATACAAATTTAGTAAGAACTGATCGTGAAGAAAGTATGAAGATTTTTTTATATCTGCAATAGACTTTTATGATAGTTTAGGTGTAACCACACAGATCTTGCTATTTTGTACAAAATCAATCATTACCTACTGGAAAACTGTTGGATTAAAACTTAATTAGATTCACTTTTAAGTGGGAAAAATTTTAGTCTGTAAAAAAAATCGTTTGAAATATATCAACATAAATAAATTGGAGCTGACCTTGAGGCCAGGTGTGGGGGTGAACTCATTGAGGACTGACGCCCTATCAAACCTCGAGTAGGCAGCGTCTCTGATAGCAACCAATCCACCGCCTCGTAGCCTAATCTCGAGGCAGTAGAGGCTCAGGTAGGCCACTCTCATCACAGCCGTCGATTCTGAGATCACAGTGAATGTCTGGACAGGGATCTGCGGTCTCTGAAACAAAGGTAAAATTTCATTATTCTAAACACTTTAATGAACGAGGATAAGTCAGCAGAGGTGGGTATAATAAACCTAAATCACATAAGTCAGTGTTTGGTCTACATTTAAAGTTGTTAGATTCAGACAATATCTTAAATAAATAAAATTATGAACTTACTGCGTTGTGGACTCCGAGCTGAGGTATTGTTGGGAGCTTGCTGATAGAAACAAGAGGAGCATAGGTGTCGTTAAGCAGCTGTATCAGCTGGACAAGGTTCCTCTCTCTGTTGAGCTCCCCCTCAAGCTGTTCCCGCATGATACTGTGTGCGGTCATGCAATTGCCTCCACCTCCTAAAGTACAATTTTTATTCATATAATTATTTTTTTAATGCCGATGTTAATGCTTGAAGTTCTTTCAACAAGTGAACAACAGCGTGGAAGAGATAAGTGAGTAGTTAAGTTACCAAAAACAAGAGTGAAGGCTTTGTTGGTTGGGTTCCATTGGACCGTGACTGTAGCTGCTCTGTCTGGGCCGTAGCCTAACACCAGCTTACTGTAGCTATACGACTTAACTGTCACCAGGGATGAGACGTTGTACTTTGCTAAAGGAAAACAAATAATAATTTATATGTATATTGATGATATCCAACCAACAACTGGAGAATTCTATGTTAAGAGGAAGGTGGCTTCCTTGCTTTACCACAATTGGCATATATTTTTTACTGGTACATTAGATATATGTGATTTTGGCAACACACACTGTTATTATACTTCCTACTCAAGCAGAGTTGAACCTGTCACTCACTATTACTACTTACTTATACGCCATGACCATGACTTACTTTCAAATTGGAAATAGTCAGCACTTATAAACGGCAGTGCTCGTATCTAATCAAAAAAATATGAATGAGAGGAAGAATTCGTTGGGATATTGGTATAAGTTCTCTTTCATCAAGCTAAAAAGCCATACCCCAAAAAACTCTTCCGCCCATTAATACAATCATTGTCAACAAGGAACTCCCGGTAAAATAAAATATACAATTGCGGTAAGACAAGGAAGTTGCAGTTGCCTTTAATTACATTATTTTTGACCCACAATAAAAAAAAAAAAACCTTTTCTATGATCATGTCTGGTTATACTATTAGTGATGTCATCATTGAATAATCATTTTTAAAAGTCAATTCTGCAACAAGTCTATTACTATAGAATTCACCAGAACAAAAAACATTATCACATTATTATTACTCACGCATTCTGAAGTATTCGGCTAGGTCTTCGACTAGAGTATACAGGTGTACAATCTGTGCCCAGTCACTAAGGAGAGCGTCCACAGTCTTGCCTACCTGTTCTGCAGGGAGCATGTCATACTGGAAGTAGACAGGTCTTCTCATACCTGAGGAAGTAAATGGAAATTAATTTAACTATAGTTGATTCAAGAATAGGCTAATGAAATTACATTTGAAAAATGGTAAACAGCTGAAATATTTTTAAAAAAGTTGGATCAAGAATACATGTCTACTTTATGTTTAAACTTTTTGTAAAAATATATTTTAATACGGCTTGGCAGGACTTCAAAAATCTTAAAAGCAAGAGAAAGGAGATCGACTATTTTCTGATTCTTGCAGTTATTAGATCAATCACACACAACATACAAAGAATGATCTGGGATGATGTCAAAAATTTCAGAACAATTGGGTAATTTTTATGGCCATTTTTCTTTTGAAAAACACTGACTGAGAGACAAAAGACAATTCCTCTCAAATTTATCAGTGGACTAATGAAAATATAACATTTTTTTTTATCAACCAAAACTGATATTCCAATAAATAATTCAACATGCCTTAAAGCAAAAAAAAAATAATAATAATAATAAATTATCTACTCATATCTGAATTAACGACTATCATCTCTCAGATGGTAAATTTTATTTTTATGTGTATCCAGGCTCGAAAACATTTTGGTTTTCTTAAAGCACAGAGAAAGAACACATAAGACCCAGGGTCTATTCATAGTAACCGAGGAATAACTCCAGTCAGGTAACAAAAGAAACCTGGAAGGTTGCGACATTTTGAAGAAGAACACGCTGGAACCAGCTGTCATATATATACGAACGAAGATTGCAAATTACATAAGTTTACAACATAAATTACATAACTGCTATCGACTCAGCCTCATGAGGATAACAATAAGCAGCTACGTGAACAAAGCAGTAGCGGATCTTGATAAGAAAACTCAAATTTAAGGTTGAAAGTTAACAGATCTAGGGCTAATTGCACTCCGTAACTATGGTGACATAACAACCTTTGATTGGCCCTGCCTCATCACGAGGTTTTTCACCATGGATTCATTCATTCAACAAACTGCTTTTAATGGATTCAAATTAATTAGTATTGAAGTTAGTAACTTGTTATCACTATTTATTAGTGAGTAAATAATTATAGAGACATTTTCAAAGTTAAGTAACTAAGTTTGTAGTTAATTCTTCATAAAAATAGAACCATTTTCTTTTAAGTATAACAATTAAATATTACATAAATAAAACTTGTCAATAGATGAAAACATTACCCTGCTCCTTAGGGTGCTGCGTAGGCAAAGGACTTCCGAATAAGACAAACTCAACAACCCAACTCTTCGAGGTCCCCTTCGGGCAGTGAGCTCGGACAGTGACAGACAGCACCAGCCTTGAGAGGCGAGCAGCAGCAAGCCTGTCGACACCTGCTGGAGGAGGTAATTGCACCAGCTTCAAGCCAAGGGCTGTAGCGTTAGCTTCGACTTGCAGTCCTTGATGGGCAATCTCACGTCTTGACAACTTCAAACAAAAAAATGTTTGTTCATTAGAGGGAATAACAGAGTGACAATATGTTAAACTAGGTGTTTCATGGATGAGTTGCCTCATTATTATTTTTTTTTACACATTAAAATTGGTCTCATCAATTATAAACTAAATTCTTCTTCTTAAATATATGTAAAATAAATTAAGTAAAAAAACAATATCAACAGATGTCCACACTTGATGTTTTATTTTAATTAGTTTTATTGAAATTAATTGAATGATTGCCGATTGCGAAAAAAAAGCAACTTTTTTGACCAAAAATACTTTAATTATTTGTTAAACCATCCCAGTTTTATAAAATCACCTTTTAAATTAAAAATAAAAAAATATTTTAGATAGCTAAAATATTTACATAAAACACTAGTCAAGACCGGTTTGAAAAGAAGTAATAAATATGTGATCTAAATTGTTTGTTCTCAAAACTGTATATTTTGTTTCTTTAATTTGTTCTGAGCTATTGATAAAATCTATGACTACCCCCATAGTATAGCGATTAGCATGTTGTCTTCTAAGCCAGGTTCGATGCCCAACTTGCACAAAGATTTTTTCTGATGACAAAAGGGATGGGTCTATAGGGGGGGGGGGTATCAATTTGTGATGATAAATCAAAAAAATAAGCAACCTTTCCATTAAAGAAAAAAAAATACACAATTGAGACGAAATGCCTAGTCCAGTACCTCATCAGCACAACCTTCGGCCAGTCCTACCTCTTTTCACGAGATGGCATGTTTTTATTTATTTTTTTAACATATCGAAAACATTAGAACTTTAAATATTAAACAGCTTCTGAGCTAGAAGTTGAAAAATCTTGACCAGACTTTTTTCACATTCTATTTTTAATACCGTACTATGCTTTCATTTTAATCGGCATATTTCGAGTTGTTGAGCAAAATCATTTTAAAATTTCTAACATAATGGATCACTTTTATGACCACTTTAATAAACGTAGCATAAATTAAACATTCCCCTTCTGGCTTGCCATTAATTGAAACCATATCTCCGAAATCAGAACTTTTCAGGAAAGGTGTTTAATATTTATACTTATGTTTAAATTTAGATTTTTGAAGGTCATTGGTAACAGTTTGATTAATTTCCTATAATATCCACTATTATTAATTTAATAGCAGCTTTGGTATATGAATGCTAAATTGAAGTCTAGGTTTTGTCTTGTATCTTTATAAAAAATTGTGTTATTGGTAAACATAGTATCCGAAATCTGCAATATAAGTATTATACTTATGTTTTAAATTGAAACAATAAGCTTATCATGAAAAAAAAAAATTGATAACATACTTCCTGGGCTAAAGTGACAAAAGGTATTCTTTCGTCGCAGAGGGCTACGACATGCGCTAATTCAGGAATGAAGTATGCAGGCTTTAAAGACTTGTTCGCTACATCAACCTTCCAACCTAACTTTCTTTTACCTCCTTTCTCCTGATCTAGGGACAAAAAAATAAAGTTGGATATTTTAATTCTATAACTTCGTAATAAATTTTACATTAATAACAAATAGGTTCTAATAAGTATAAATAATAAATTGGGCATATTTATAGTTACCATCAACTGGGGTGAAGGGTCCATGTGTGGTCACAAATGAGTCAAACTCGATAAGGGTTAAAACTTTTAAATACATCTTTGGTATTTCAGTCTCAATGGAATCGTCGTGGGGATCGTCTTCGATGGATGATTGCTTTACAACGGCCAGATAAAAGGTGTAATCCATTTCGGAAGAATTGTTCTCTTTCTCTTTCATTTCCACTATCTAAACATATGATAATCATGATTATACAAAAGAATAAAATCAAAATTGAAAGTATGTTCAATTATATATAACATATACAAAAATGTATAATTTTTCTTAAAATTTACTAACAAGTACAGTGTTCCTGTGCCTATGAAGACGTATGAACATTCGATGCCTCCCGATCTTGGAGAGAGGATGATCCGGATAATGGAGCAACGGAAGACGCTCATGAGGTGTGGCTGGCAAATGCTGAAGAGTTTTCTCACATCGCCTCTGCGTGATCCAATATCTAGAAGAATATTTTATTTCATAAATCTTTTCTGTCAAGAAATTTAATGCAACAAAGTAAAAGATAAACTAATATTTCATAGTTCAAAGCCCTGAAATTAGATAGAGTGGATATATTAAGGGGACCGGAAAGTAATGTTGTTGTTTTTTACATTAAATTTAAACAGATAAATTTTTAACAAGTTTTTGTTTTTGATCAATGATGTAATCACCCTCGTTATCAGCAACCTTTAAAATTTGAAAATTCGAATGATGTCCAAAATGTCATCTCCAGATATTTTGCACAAAAACCAATTGATTTTTATCGATTCGGCATTGGCAATTTGCACACATGGCAAAAGGTTGCTGATAACAAGGGTGATTACATCATTGATTAAAAACAAAAACTTGTAACAAATTTATTTTTTGACTTTAATGTCCGGTCCCCCTATTATTTATTGAAAATCTGCTTAGGATGATAAAGAAAAGATTTCAACATATCATGTAAGTCTCCATATCAGGTCTACCATCATCAAGTCTACATGTACATCATGCTTCTGTCCTCACACCATCTCACCATTCTACTTAGTATAATGAAACATCGCCTATGTATAAATTTGATGAAAATCTAACATATTTTTTTCAACTTGCCAATTTCCATCAAATCATCCTCAAAAGATAATCTCTCATAAGCATTATGAAAAAATTTGAGATGCATTACCTAAGATCAGATATCAGTGGAGTGAGACGAGACCTGTCCGAGTTGAGAGCAGCCTCCAGTTCCGACAGAAGAGGTGGGTCATATTTCGGCACATGGGCTTGGAGCATCCCAGTGTGTGTGTCCACGGTGATCAGCAGGGACTCCGCACGCAATGACGGCTGCACCACAGTCACCGACAGCACTGCTGGAGAACCAGCAACAATGCCTAAAGCAATAAAATATAGAAATAAATATTTAAATATGATTAATAATATTTGTTGAGTTCACCAGTCCATACTATTGAGTACTTAAATCAACAGCTTCCCATTGATCAATCCAATCGATAAGCTGATGTCGCCCAGATATGTCTCTGAGCTCTTACTTAATCTACTTCTTTACTTATTCAAGGTGATCTTTCGAAGAAACTTGTACCTCACTTCATAATCTCTGATTAAATGCAAAAAACCAAAAGATCTCCTAATCTCCCGTGAGTCCTTCTTAAAAACCTACCGGATCTTCCTACACCCATCACCGATTTCAGGGACCAAAGAGAATTAATATTCCCTCCAACTCCAGTAATTATAAGAAAGCTATCCACCACATTAACCAAATTGCTCAAACAGATATCAAACGTATATTACAACAAAACTATACAGTAAAATATTCATATCTCATCAACTGGGCACTGTTTTAAAGGCCGATAATAAAAATAGAATAGATAGATGGTGCAGTTGCTGTCAGAGTTGGCTAAAAAATTGGAAAAATGTTGGCCTGGACAGGCGTCAGATATACAAGAGCAAACCTTGGAGGCATTTGCGGCAATATTAAAGATTCCACAGATATCTCACACCAGTCTGGGGTTTATGGTTTTAAATTCAAAGCCCTCCTTTAATTAATTTATAAATTCATTTTATCAATTTAATGTTTTATAATATGGTTTTTTTGTTTAATTTAATTTAACACTGATATTTATTTTTATATGCTTCATATTTTTATGAAATTCAGTGTACCATATATACTTAAAAACCTCTATACAAGTGTTTGATAGCACTTTTTTTTCAGAATTTATAGACGAAATACTCAAGTCGTAATTATTGATTTCATTTCTTTTATTTTAATACATAACTACAGGGCTCCCTGAGTTTCTCCTATTATTTATATAAGAACAATCTTGTTGATTTCTAAAATGGGATCTGAAAATATTGTCTAAAAAATGACAGCATGTGCTTATTGAGAAGAATAATGTTTTTGACCTAAGCTTTTGTTGATGGTACATTCAAAATATTCACATTCTATATCCTTGAGCATAGTCTGCAGCTCTGCCTTGAGATCATTGAGACGTTGCTTGGTCCTAAGATGGATGGTGTGCACTAGCAGTCTCTCGATGGACAGTAGCTCAGACCTGACAGCGCGGTCAGCCAGCTTGCTCTCTGCCACTCCAAGTGTCGGGATGTGTGTAATAGATAGTGGTCTCGCAGGGTTCCTGTCGTCCACCCTCATCATGAGTCGGTAGCCGAGCTCTGACCGTGGATCCTTACTGGTTAGTTCTCTAATAACAATATTTCATAATTTTTAGAAATGCTTATATAACATCACATGTTAACCCCACTAAGGGGCAGTACAAATTATAAGACAATATATATTACCTCCAATAAGAAACGGTTAATGATTTTCCAGGTATATATTCATCTACATGAATATAGCCATCCAATCTGTCCACACAAAGCCTCATAGTTTGAGAATAGAGGACCTGTAAATTATGTTAGTTAAATAACTTCAGACAATATGTATATGTAAGGTATATTTCTATAAACCATGTTGTCAGCTTGCAAGAAAAGTACTAACTATTGTTTCCTGGACAACTGCATGGTTAAGAGCCAAAGAACATTTTGTTAATAATATAAACTAGAAAAAAAAAGATCAGCCAGATATTGACTAATAGTAGCATAATACGAGGTATATTCCACAGAGAAGCCGTAATAGGGAATCCACTTTTCAAAGATCCATATCAAAGAAGTATGATAAATCTGTTTTTAATAATATCTGGACAATTATATTAAGACCATGTTGCATTTATTTACTGAACATATAAATCTCATAACACAAATAAATCATTAAGTTATAAAAAAAAAATACCTCAAGTTGTAGGGACTGACAGAAGTAGTGCAGGAAGGAGTAGACTTCATGAAGTGGGTTTGGATGATCTTGAAGCCTCGCTTGCAGCACTTGGTGCATGTAGTGAACCTGCAGCGAATGGACGAGGGCTTTCCCATCTGCGTGATCATAATTGTTAAATAAATAATACGTTGAGATATTAGCAAAACTCCATGAAACCTCAAATAGATTTTTATTATCAATTATAATTGTAAATCTAGGGGCTTTTTGAAATGTTAAGAATTTCTTTTAAATATGAAAATATCAAATAATGCAAACCTCCAGTTTCTTTATCTTCGACTAGAATATCAATATCAAGGAGCCTCCAAGGAATGTTCGGGCAATCCCCCATCACAGTCAAGCTTACTTCAAACTCGTGGTCGACATGAAACGTAACACGACCAGCTTCAATCTATAGCAAAACGAACAACAAATTAACCCTAAACCCAATATTTATATCATAAGTTATACATTCAATCTCATTCGTCGAACAATGTGAAATTTTATTACTGATAAATTAATAACTAATGTATGCAGAGCCACTAACAAGGTATTGTAAATACAAATTGACTCTAAAACTAAAATTGTTAACAGACAGAAAAATGTAATTTCAAATAGGGTAAGTGTTACAGACCTTCAAATTCCTCATTTGTGGTAATAGGTTGCCAGTAACCAGGCGATGCTGGATCACTTGATTGAGGCGTTGAAGAGTAGACTTTTTCTCTACAGGAGTGATAGGGTCCGGTGGCACTATCTTATCCTGAAGATCATTGTACATATTTAAAAATTTTAATATATATATATATATATAATTAATTAAATAAATGTCTATTTGTTGTAAGACATACCCTGATACATGATGGCAGTCTGGAATAAGTCCCAGTCGTGAGAACTTCGACAGCAGCGGGTATGTGAAAGTTTGGAAGCCTTGCATGGACCAAAGTTTCACGGGACATACGAGCCAACATATCTGCAGTTTCAACGAATAACATTGACTGTTTGTCCAAAAAAGCCATGATATGCTGAGAAAAAAAATTACGCGTGTAAACAACAGAAAACTACATTCATAATGTTATCTTATAGTTAGTTAAATACTATAGAGCGATGTCAATTTATGATATAAATAAATACAGATGTAAGTATAAGTCTCCTGGGCAATATTTCCATCCCTTTCATTAGAGGAGAAGGGGTTTAATGCTAAAATAACTTTGCGTTATTCTACTCAATCAGTTCACTGTACTGATGGCATCCAACCACCAACAGAACAATTAACAAATACCTGGAGATGATTTGGTATAGCTTTGTCAGCTCCTTAAATACGTAGAAAACATTAAAAAATACTTTGCTCTCATACCAACTTCTATCGCTTAGCTACCATAAAAGACATTAACTACATTTTCATTTACATAAGTTCATTTAAAGAGTGTAAGAGCAGCACAAGAACCGTTTGAGAATGCGATACAAAATAAATAAATATGCTTACAGCTGATTTGTCCACTTTAGATGCAGAGTTGGCCCATTTGACCAAAGCAAGCAATCTGACAAACAACTGCCTCGTTCTAACAGAAAAGTTAAAAATTTCAATTTTCCTTTCCATGTCTGTTTTTCTTGGGAGCCTAGAAATAAAAATAAGTTTATATATTTATATCATAAACAATATTTATGCCTTCTGATTTGAAAAATAATAAAACTTACAGTTCTGCTAGAACACTCAGCTCATGGTAAGTCCTCTGAACGATGAAATCGATCAGGACTCCCAACGAAATGTTTCCGCCTCTGGACCCTTCTTGGACAACATTGTTGCTTATGGGGGTCTGATGACCCTCCAATGGTACCGGAGGCATTCTCTGCCCTGATCTACAATGTCAAAATGAACTTTCAATTATTCCATATTTGTGAATACGTTGAAGAAATATATAATTATAAACATTTATAGAAGTATCAATGACAAATGAATTACTTGGTAAGGCTGGTAAAGTGTAATGAGGATATAGCAAGCGACAAAGGCGCTAGACAGCTAGAATGTCCTTATTGCCATTTTAAGACATATAGGCAGATACAGAAATGTTATTGATTGAAAAACACTGGCACTGATACAGTGGACAAGACACTAGAACAACCCCGCAGATATAACAGCTACGTAACCTACTTCTAAATAATAAACACTTAACACGGTTTCGCCATTATATTAGTATAAAGAAAATAAGTATAATCTAAACTGAACTGTTTATTTATTTAAAAAAAATTACGATATATAAGTTATTTTCGTAGATATTTCAGTTGTATATATAAATGGAATAATCGGTTTCCACACTATGCGAGAGACGTTTAAACGTGTAATTATAATTATTAGACTGTACAATAATTAATTTCAAGTCTAATAATGGTGAGTGTATATATAAATAAATTGAACGGATGAGACAGATATATGTGGAATGGATAATATTTTTGATTTATCGCCAGTCAATTAATTGCTGATCCCTAGGCGGTTGGGCGGATGAGTCCTCCTATAGATTTTGCCGTCAATTACACTATTGTGAGTATTGTGTCCTACTTGCGACCATTTCCGATAGCGGTATATATTTTTTACAATAAGCGATAAACAGAAATTTTTATTATCGCAAGTTGGTTTTGTTTCATTTGACTACGCTGATATCAACAGCATAACCTCTCTACTTTCTTCATTCAACAGTTAATTCTGCTGCAATAATTATATTTTTTAATTTGTATTTTTTTTTTTTTACGAATTCAACGGACCATATGAGATAATCGTCGGTATGTTTTTGAACAATTGCCTGTTTAAATTATTGCTTTTTCATTTGTTTCTGTTTGTAGTACTGTTTAATGAGATTTGTTGTTATTGTTTTTCTTTTAATTAGCCTATTAATAACATTTCAAATAATCACAAATAATGAATAAATTATGTATCTCGTTGGTAAGTATTTGTAACTAATCCTAATTCCCTGTATATAATTTAATGCTGTAACCATTAAGTTGCTGAGCTTGCTTTCGTCCTGCCCTGTCAAAATCTGTTATGGCACAATTCAGACGTGCTATTTAACTCGACGAATCTAAGAACAGTCCAAATAGACTCCTAGCTTCTTACTTCTGTATCAATCAAAGCCCTTAATTATGAATTATTTGATAGTTTTTGGTTGTAATGCTGGATCTGGACTGTTCTATATTATATTATTATTATTTATTATACCATTACATTGGTATGTTTACATGCAATCAATATAGAACTAAATTATTTTTAAATAGATCATTTTAAAATTTAATGGAGCTGGAAAATCCACTACAGATGGAATTGTTTGCTAATCACAATCTTGGTATTCTACTTCAAGAGACTTGGTGGCCCTGCGGATGAGCTCTTGATTTCCTTCCCTCTTGCGTTACCCTCCATTTTCGAGGATGATCCTATTCAGGATCCCACTCGCTCTTAACTTAAGTCTACTATATCACCGACTCTGAGGAAATTCCTCAGCCTGAACTATTTACTGAGTTTGATACTAAGTATCCAACGATATTATGGAAATAGTGAATTAATGATGACCTCAAAAGTTCTTTTATGTTTTTTCTCCCTTTTTGAATCCAAGGGATTGGATGACAACACAAGTTCTTCCTTCATCTCTTTTCTGTTATATAGCATTGAATTTTAGAGCAGCTTCCTTGTAAATAATATAACAATATAATTGTTATTCTGTTCAATCAAGGGTGTGTGTAATGCTACACGCCATATGCTGCCTAATTGTCACTAAAGGTACACTCCCCCCCCCCCAAAAAATGTGAGGGTGTGTTCCTCCAATGTATTATACAATATTAACCTACTTTAGAGGAAAATGATACATTATTTTATCATTAATAAAAGCATTATTATTGATATTAATTGACTTGATAATAGTTTATATAGAAACTTACCTTTTAATTATGTGTTTGGGAATTTTGAATTCATTTATGTTTATCTGCATTTTAAAAGAGGTGAGAATATAAACAAATGAAACTAAGAACTCATTTAGATATATTGTGAAATGTTATGTAAACAGAAAGAACTGTGACGCCTTTAACAGGCGATAAGTCTGTTATGACTCAGACAACCTGTCCTCTCATCGAAATTACAATTGGCTACTTCTTATCTGTCCACTGACGTTGCACAGTAGTCATTCCTTTTCTCAATCTTTGTTAGATCTTTATTGAACTTCGTTAGAATCCATCACATACAAAAAAAGTTCTGCTGAGCGTTTATGATACCGTGTTCATTAACAAAGGTGCGTACTATAATTAAGTAAAAATAAAGATAAAATGTACAGCTTTTATGAATTTTATTGAAAATTGGGAGCTCAGTATTAGCCATGAATTTATTTTAATGGAATGAGTCATAAAAAATGATTTTCTTGCTAATTGTAAAATAATTTTATTTCTACTCAATTTTTTTTTAATATTTCAAGTATATATACCTTCTTGTGTTATGGTTTGTTGCCATCTCTAGGCTACCTGTTGGATTCCTTCACAATACCACCATTTATAGTGGATTGGAAAATTCCAAGCTCTCTTATCAATTTCTGAGTATTTTTTGTTGGGTCTGCTTCTGAAAGTCTTGAAGAGCTTCCTCGTCAAATGATGATTTTTGTCTAGAACCCTCTTTCTCATCGATGCTGCTGTCACCAGTTTGAAATTTTTGGAACCATCTACTCACAGTCACAACATAAAGAGTATCCTCTTTGAATTGCCACACCAAACGGGTTGTTTCTGTGTCGGAAAACTTACATTCCCAATGATAGTGTAATATTACCAATATTTCAAATTTTAGTGTCTTGTTGTTTAGCCGAATGTTAAGGCAAGGTCATTTTGTTTACAAATTCATTTAGTATATTCTAGGGATTAAAGTGATATAATCCTTAACTGGATTTGAAAAACAAATAAAGCCGAGATCAGTGGATTGCATTTTCCAAGAAAACAAAATATCCATAATTTTTTATGATGCTCCAATTATATACGAGAGGAGGGATGTACATATTTGTTTGGAAAATGATGAAGAGGTGTTGGGTTTTCATCAAATTTATTAATGAACAAAGTTCCAACACATATGTATGTATGGATCCTAGTATGAGATGGTTTGAGAATGAAAGTAAGATGTAGAGAAATTTTGTTTTCTTGCTTCCTATCCCATGGGTTGCCATTTTTTTCTGCGCATAGTTCATCCTCAGTACCAGGGTGATTCTTTAGGCTCCCTGGAGAAGTCTGGAAAGAAAAGTAACTAGTTGATGTTACAGTACACTGAGGAAAGATACCCTAGCATACTCTGTAAGTTTCTCTAATTCTTATTAAATGATCATGAAAAAAATACTCTGTACTTTTTAATCAAAAATATTGACTATAAAAGCTTATTGAAATAGGCCCAAATGATATTAAATACATGATTATATATGATAATTATATTGTTGGCTCCCAAAACATTAATTTTTATTGCGTTAGAATGTGACCTTAAGTATGTGGGGGGGTCAGATCTTGAAACTTAATTAGATTTTGAGCTGTTACTTGGGAAAGTTTAAAAATGAAATTGAGCTGACATTTTTAATACTTCATTGTATTTTAACCCCAACACGTAAAATGAGTTGGTTAATGACACCAAATTATCTTCTTTGATAAAGTTCATCTTGGAGGACGATTGCCTACATCAATATGTTGTACCAAATTGGATATCGGAGAGCTAAATCGCGTAACAAAGGGAACTCTTGCAAGTTTTTAGAAAAACAAAAATTTGTTCAACAACAACATTGTTTTTGTAGGTCAATTGATTTACTTTGAATTTTGGGAGAGTATTGCTGCAGTTTTTTGTCTTTTATTGCAAAGGGATTGATAAAAATAGCATTTTTATTCCTAAAAGTTAGCAAATCTGGTTTAGAAGGATTGGAGTAGAATATATAACTTTGGTTTCATATTTTTCATAGTCAGGATTCACTTCAGTTAGGCCAGAATGTTTTTGCCTGCGAGCAAAATGAGACAGTAGGTTTTCAGAAAAATCCTATAGATGGTAAGCTCCGCCTCGAATGATGCAACAAGACATCACTATTGCTAAATGATTAGATTTATCATGCAATTGAGTTTTCAACAAGTTTAGATTTGAAGTCATGTCACAGAGGAAAGTGAGATCCCAACGCCATTCATTGCATTCAAGAAAGGGAGAGATTTGAAGAAATTCTTCATTTTTTTTTATATAAGTTGAGACATCACTTCCAGAACCTTTCTTCTTGAGAGCCTATGAATAACTAGCTCTCTATGATCCACAATTCTTTTTTTGAAAATTTTGTGCGGTTGAAGACAAGAGCCTGTCATTAGTTGCTGCAGACAACCACCGCTTTTTGGATAGAAGTTAATTTAAATTTCTTGGTATAAAGCGCTTCCTGGTGAATGGTAGAGTGTTATTTTAGGAAAAAATTATTTCCGATAGTGGAACGAATCCCTTTTTTTTATTGATCATGGCAGGAGCCCCATCAGAGCACACTCTGTTTAATTTTGGCTAGTCCTTCAGTTTCTTCCTTTAACAACGATTTTTTAGCTTTTCAAACACATCTTATCCTGTAATAGTTGACAAAGTTCGAGGAGCTCTTTAGATGTTTCAAAATGCTCGATTCGAACCTAAACACAGCTCAGCAAATTATTTGCTGAACTTTCATCCAAAGCCAAACAAAAAATATTTGCAACTCAAAAGGATAGAAATTATCTGCACTCTCACATCTTCTGTCATATTGTCAATCCGGCATATTTATAGGCAGGGCTATTTTGTCCAATAGTTCTTTCTTTTGTCTGTTTTGCAAATATTTTTAAGCTGGGTTTGATAACTTTTTCTTTATCTCTAAATGGTCATGTGTCATCTCTCATTATATCATGTGCTAGTAGCAAAGATATTTCATAAGGAGCTATTAACATTGAAGAAAGCTCATTACTTGCATGGATACTTGGAATCAAAATCAGAATGATGCTTCGTGAGTTGTCTCTCCTAATTGAATTTTTCAGCCATTAAAATATTTCCACCACAGATATGTAATACCTGTTCTGATATGTTTGCATGCATCCTTAAACAGAGACCACTCTTCGCTATCAGTATTGAACAATTCTTTTTTTAATGTCCTTTGTATTTCCGCTTGCTCATTTCACTAGTAAAAGGGCAACAAACGGGTTGAACAGTTCTTAAAGGAGCCTATGAAATCACTTTTACACTTAAATTCTGCTCTTATTTTGCACTGTAATTCTACTCAAAAACTATTGTTAATCGTACATAGGTACATACTGTTGTAACAGAGAAAGAAAAGGATTGACTAATAAATTTAGAAGACTTGAAGAAATTGATTAAAAAAGAAGGAGCTATCAGGGAAGCAGGTATTGTAGGTGAAAAGTGGGGTCCCTTTGTTATCAAACCACCCCTACATCTTTATATCTTGCAAATTTAAAATCTGTAATTTTACAGAATCGCACAATTGTGGCTCTATTAAGTGTTGATTAAATGAACTTGAAGAAAAAAAAAAAAAATCCTGGGTAATTTGGTCTAGGGTTGGCAATCTCCTGTTCTGGTACGTGATGATAAATTTATTTAGCCATTCGAATGATAAATAAAAAGTAATATTCCTTAAATCTTACAATTTTTAAAAAGGGGGGGTTATACTTTCTCAAATTCTTTACCACACACAATAACTTCTTTACTTACACACAACATAACATTCTTATTTTGATTTATTATTCAGGGTCGCTTACCCAATCTTTAGGAAATTCCTTTTATTTTAAATCTAATGGATATATTAGTTTTTTTGTAATAATTAGTCTGAATCCTTAAAAGCACTTTAAATTACTATGTTCTAGGGGTGGTTTCTGGTTATTATGTATGAACTAAATAGGACCAGTTCCTGGGTGCTCTTCTTCCAAGAGTTGCAGGTGCAACATTTTGAATGCCAACAAGCCCACCTTTTCTTTAAAGGTGTTTTTGTACTTGTTACCTAACTGGGTTTTTTCCTTGGTTGTTACTAACAGACCCTGAGGTTACGTGTTATTTCTCTAAACTTTAAAAATAACAAAAATATGCTTGTGGCTTTGAATTCCAATTGAAACATAATTTATTCCATTTTTAATTAAAAGTTACTATGTAAAATATTGTTGCGATAAATAAATTAACTATTTTTATTTTTTTTAGAAGCATATGGAAGGGGAAGGACGGATTGGGCTTTCGCCAACAGATGAGGACTCTGCGTATGATTCGCCTAAATCTACGGAGAACTCCCTCTCACCCACAACCCCTCCGAAGATATCCAACAATCGGTTGATCAGCCTGGCCTGTGGTCAGTGTGGCAGGACACTGCGAGACCCACGATGTCTGCCGTGCCTCCACTCCTTCTGTCTACACTGCCTTCAGGTCAAAAACAAGAAAATAATCTGCCCAGAATGCCGTCTCGAGTCTCCATTGCCTCTTAATGGCCTCTCAGGGCTTCTTCCCGACTATGGTATCATCAACTTCATTAGGTCGTTGAAAATGGGAGCTTTTTGTACCAGCTGCAAAAGTGAGACTTTGCACGCGGTTGCTAAATGTATCAACTGTGACTCACTCCTTTGCTCTAATTGCCTAATGGCGCACAGTTTCATGCATTGCTTTTCGGGACACCGGGTGATAGAGTTCCCGAAATCCTCTGATCCTAATGAAAACCAAAAAGAAGATGGTACCATGCATTGTTTGATCCATCCTGCTGAAGTTTTTAAGTATTTCTGTTACCCGTGCAGTGAGCTAATGTGCCAGCTTTGTGCTGATGAGAGTCACTACGAGTCGAACCACATAATGGAGGAGCTGCATCTCATTGGGAGTGGGGTGATCAGTCTCATGACAGATAAGGTGGCCGAGGGTAAGTGCCAAGCCGAGGACTTTGCTGTCTGCATCAGGTACAATCAACAGACCTCGTTTCTCCTTCAAAATCAGTACCATGACATTTACAACAAAATCAACCAAATATATGAACAGCATGTGGCATTGCTCAACAAATACAAGGAGCAACAGCTCAGTTTACTTGACGGTGTTTATGAACGTATGATCTCAGCATTGCGAATGAGTACTAAAATATCTGAAGAATCTTTTGATCGCCTAAATCGTCTGACAGACTTCTTCTCACGTTTAATCAAATATGGAAACACCCCTCAGTGTCTAATGTATAAAAAGATTCTTGAGACTGAACTGGCTAATGTGTCAGCAATCAAATCTAAACCTGTTACATGTAGTTTGCGATTCGATTCAGAGGGGGCAGATTACGCATCCAACATCGTTAAAACATTTGGTCGTGTCATATATGAGTTAAATGGTATTAATAATGAAAATTATTTTGTCAACGATTGTTGGTCTAAACTCGAACAGCCAGCTTTCCCATTCAAATATGAAAAGTGGTCAAATTCTTGCTTTGATGAACTAAAATCTATTTCAGACCTGAATATTTGTGATAACAACCAATCGTTAAGATCATATCATCTGAAGTCAAATATCACTCGAATGACCATAACTTACAGTTGGAAATTTGGATCTTATGGATCTATGCAAGGGCAGTTCACTGAGCCTAATGGAGTATGCATCAATTCTGAAGGAGATATCATTGTTGCAGACACCAACAACAACAGAGTACAAGTTTTCGATCGTTCAGGAAAATTCAAGTTCAGTTTTGGAGATGGGAACAACTGCAGTGATGGTGGAGCGCTTTTGTTTCCGAACAGAGTTGCAGTGATGGAGAAAAGTGGGGATATTATTGTAACGGAGCGTGCACCAACCCACCAGGTACAGGTGTACAATCAGTACGGCCAGTTCATACGTAAATTTGGCGCTAATGTGCTCCAGCATCCCAGAGCTGTTGCCGTCGATAAAGATGGCCATATTATTGTTGTTGAATGCAAAGTAATGAGAGTAATTATATTCGATATTATGGGAAACATAAAGCACAAATTTACATGTAATGACACTCTTCATTTCCCCAATGGTGTCGCTGTCAATGAAAAACAAGAAATATTCATATCAGACAATCGTACTCATTGCGTTGTTGTTTATAATTACGTGGGTAAACAGCTGAGGACAATAGGACACGAAGGTTTGACGAACTACCCTATCGGAGTGATGTTGAACAAAGTCGGGAATGTGATTGTTGCAGACAACCACAACAACTTCAACTTGACGGTGTTTACACAAGATGGGCAGTTTGTGACTGCGGTGGAGAGCAAGGTGAAACATGCTCAATGCTACGACGCAGCAATATCGTCCGATGGTACAGTTGCCCTTACCTCAAAGGACTATCGGGTCTATGTTTATCTCACTTCGTTTTAACGAATTATCTCTACTGACTGATTCTCGCTTTAATCCTTTTACACTTGTAACAATTCTTTCTTGACAATTTTTTTTTAACTCATTTTTTAATCAATTCAAAAAATAAAACAAATCTAAAACTTGGGAGTGTGTATCTTCATGCTCCAGTATTCTTGGTCCAACTAGTTGATTATATTTTCTTAGGTGGAGAGTTAACACACAAAGTAGTAGTACCAATTAAGATATATATTTTTTTAAAAGACTTTGTTTTGTTTTAAAAAGGAAGACTGAAGGTAAACTTATTGACTGCAATGATCTAGTTTTCGATAATTTTGTGAAGGTTCCTTTTTTTTATGTTATTAAATTAATTTTTATAAAATCAATAAAAAAAGTATTGGTTAAGCTATTTTTTTTTATTTGCCAGTTATTACCAAGTTGTTGTATGAAAATGTTTATCTTTTTTGTTTGTTTTTTTTTCTTTTGACGTGCCATGCTCCTAGTCAGGCGAGTTGTATATGTATATACATACATCTTCTCAGTAATGTTAGTCCTTCTTTGCCATAGCTGTTAGTATTTTTTTTATTATATATTTTGTATTTAGAGTTAGTAAGACATAAATTATTTGTCCTGTAATTCTATACTTCGAAACCTGTAGTTTCGTCTATGGAACGTGGTGATACATGTTGGAAAGATAAGAGTCTATTGTTTTGTTTTCTGTTGTGAAATGCTTATCAATGTTAACTACCTATTATTGATTATATTAAATGTTTATTTACTTTTTGTTTTTATTGTGATATATTGAAAGTATTATTTTTTTGCAGTTGCGTCATTGTTTATCTCGACCAATTTTCAAATTGTTATTATAACTAGTAGAGATTTATTCTTGTAGTTTTGTAGTTGCAAGATGAAATCAATTATTTAAAAGAAAATAAAAAAAAAAGTAAAAACTATTTAAAAAAAATAAAACTTCGTAATAAATTAATAGAGCTTATGAAAAGTGGATAATTTTTAATATTTGAAATTGTAATTTTACGTTGTTGTTTTGAACTAAAAAGAAACTTTTTCTGTTTCTACAATTTATTTCCACTCTTTTAGTTTTGTTTGCATTTTCCACTTTTCATTGGCCAGTTTCTTGTTGTGGACCCCTAGAATTTAAGCAATTGCCAATTACTACTCTTAATATAGATTTCCTGTTATTTGTTAAATCAAGTTTTTCTACTGTATTGTTAAATTTAAAAAAAAATGACTTGTTATTATTAAAATAAGATTGTATTTTGTTTCTACATTTTATATGATGTTAATAAAATCTCTTACCCCTAAAATTTGTTATACAAATCCTGTAAATATCCCATTTTTGTTTTTCAAATAACATTCTATCCTCGAAAAATTTAGAAGGGATACAAATTCAAAGGGAAGAGGAAGATATATCTTGTTTCAAAATTCATTGTATCACTAAGGATTTCAGATTCATGTTCAAGGGCAAAATAATAAACTAGTTCAGCCTAAGATCAGTCAGAGACGACTCTCCCAAATCCTAAAGAAGAGGAAAAACCTGAGAGAATTTAACAGACTAATGTTTTATAAGCTAGGCTGCGACAAAACACTCCTGCCTTATTAGTTAAGAAGTCTACGAGATCCTTCCTGTTAATAGGCTTTTAAAAACAGCTATTAACATAATCCAGGGTGCTGTTAAATGTTCCTTGAAAATTTCAAATCAATTTTAACATTTTCAGTGTATTGTTTTTAATTTTTTCAAAACAAAAACCTTTAACCACGAGTTCCCGCTAGTTATGAAATTTCACATGGAGGTCCCATTTGATACAGGTAAAAAATATAATTGTCATTAATTAAAACAAAATTGTCTAGAATTTTCATATGGGAGATTAATTTCTCATCATTAATTCTGCAACAGTGTTAGTTTTTAAATATACTGACAAATGTAAACTTGTTCAAACCAGTTAACTGTCAATTCAAATTAATCATACCTATATGGTTTATCCCAATAATATTCAATGAATAATGTATTCTTAGATTTTAACCAAAATTATAATAAATACAAGCTAGTTATACATACAAGTAATTAATTTGGTTAACTTTTAATATGTTAATATAGATAAAACTTACGCTTTTAAAAAATATTTGCTCACCATAAGGCATTCAATTAGATAAAAATAGTTATTCCTTGCATAGGAATTTCATGTTGATCGATCAAAGGTTATCTTAATATTGAATAATAACAATAAGCCATAAATGTGATATTATATAGAACTTTATTATTCTAAAAAAATAATTTCTCTTTGAAAATGTTTAATAATGAAAGTGTGAGATGAAAATAATGCCAGAAGTTGACTTAAAATAAATAATGGGATTGTTATATTTTAATACCATGATCATCAGGTGTACAGAAAAGGCAAAATGGATTAAAAAGTATTAATCGGAGTTTCTACACATATAGTCTCTAATAATTTTTAAAAAATTCTGTATATCTTTCTGTAGAATTTTTTTATTTATTCCTCATTTTTGTTGCTACGTTTCAGATTCTATTAGTCCATCAGGCAACACCCCTGACAATCTCAGATCTACCCAATCAGAAAAAAAAACAATCGCTATAAGTAAAAACTTTTCTTTAAAAAACAATATTTCACTAAATATAAATCATATGCGAATACTCACTTGTGTCATTTCAGATTAAAAAAGATAAATAGATACACATTGGCACTTAATATATTTCTTGGTCAGGAAATCATCAAAGTATTTTTAATGGCGCATGTCTGTCGGTATTACCTGGGAATTAATTAGTTATAGCTAGAAGTTATTAGGTGTTATCAGCTCAAAGTTTTGTTTATGTGTGTAATCTGATGTGTACAACTGTTGACAAATATTGCTATAGAAATAAATTAAAAAACTTAACCTATTTATCGACCCCTTACGTCTATTTAAAAGTTTGCCGTATTTCTTATATTTTTGCTTATATGAATGAACGTATACGTGATCTATTATTCTCTTCTTTCCCAATTATTCTTGGTGAGTCGGAGTCAAAAGAATGTTGTTGAATAGTTCTATGGTTAGCTAAAACTGTGACATTTAAATTCACAACATGGACTATTACTCTGTGTTGAAATAATCTATTTTTTAAAGTTTGTGAGGTTTCATCAATATAGTATTTGTCTTTAAAATGCTTGGCATTTTATTTTGTATATTACATTCTGCATGTCTTTGATTTTATCTTTAAAATTTGACAAGTTATTGCTGAGTTTATTCTTATTATTATATTTGACAAATTTCAAACTATAGTGATCATACATTTTAAAAACTATGGTTATCCTGTTTGTCAGGCTAGGAAATATATTTTTCTGGTTGCTGATGGTAGATGTTGCCTGATAATGGACTAATGGAGTTCAAAATGTCTCAACAAAAATGATGAAGAAATGAAAACATTCTACAGAAAGATATACAATTTTTTTTAATTATTAGAGACTTAAGGTGTACATGAGAAATTCAGATTAACACTTTCAATCATATACAACATAATCATCATATACAACATTATTTAATTCATATTTTGATGACAGTTACAAGTGAGATCAACTTCCAAGTATTATGGGATAAGCACATTAAAGATTAATAAACACAAAAGTGCATACTTCATCCAACACATGATTTCATAAATTACATATAATATCAAAAACAATCTTAATTAACAAATAACTTATTTGTTGATTGAGTGATACTTTTTTTTTCCTTTATATCCCTTTGTCATAAAAAAATTATCGAAATCTGTATAGACCCTATATAAATGAATCTATTTACAGTAGGTCATTATATGCTATAGTGTTAAACACTGGGTTTGTTAGGTCCTGCAATGAGTCAAAAAACTTGATGTGTCTCTGGTGGATAAACTCACCCACCGACAGCACACCAAGCAACAGGTGCAGGCCGGCGTTATTTAACCTTTCGACAGAGGTATGTCTAACCACTTTTCTCATGATCGCATTCTGAAATTCCTGGAGACTATTAGCTGTATTGTCAGTCAAGTGTGTATATAGCGGGATACAGCAGAGCTGGCTGGAGGACACATTTATATATCATCAGTTTGAGGCGAAGTGACAAGTTGAGTGAAGTTAGCAAGTGCGAAATCCGGTAAGACCTGGGTCGTAATTTTTCTATTTTGTTACTAAAATGGGTAGTGAAATGCAGATGCCTATCATTTTTATACCCAGATAGTACATTGATGAAGCCCCTTCGATTTGTTGCAATACATGCAATTCCCCTGTCGATGGCAGAAGGCAGGAACGCTCTAGTTTTTAAATTTAGTTTTTGTAACCCAAAGGTGAGCCCCATCACCTAGTCCTGTTTTTAGTATATATAATTTTAACCATAAAAAGAATGTTAGTTTTTTAAGTCACAAACTCCTTAACATTCATAAGTTATGGAGTAGAAGGAGCCACCCACAGCTAATTTATATTGATGTTTATAAGTTTATTACTTCAAAACATATTAAATAGTGGTTAAGGAAAACACACAAAAAAAAAAATGATAAAGCCGGTGAGTTTTCTTGCCCTCTTATAGTATAGGAATGAATCAAAACATCATTTCACTCTTTCTTTCTTTTTTTTTCTTTTTTTCAAAGCTCTCAAACACAGGATTAGAAAGAGAGAGAGATTGTTTAAATGAATAACTGCAATGCAGCACGAACTGTTGGTTACATTCGGAACTAACTTACAAAAAATAGCGAATTAATTGCAGTGCCATCTGTTGAGGAAATAGAAAACTAGTTTTATTACAGGCCGGCAAGAGAGAGAGAGAGTGACAGATATATTTAGAGGGAGAGGGGAGTATTTTCTAAAATAAATTGACATGCAGCGCTTTCTGTTGTCAACAGTTGAAACTAAACAGCAATATTTGGCGTTTTTTCTACACCGTGGCGCTATCTGTTGAGTGGTGGAAGAACTAGCTAGTCCAGCTGGACGGGTATTACGTCAAAAAATTTTTATTTAGTATCAGGTCTTCAGAATCCTACAGGAGCTCACATCTCCAGTCAGTACCAGGCTTAGTTCTCCCTCCACTTTTGGAGTAGTTAGCTCCTGCGGGATCCTGAAGACCTGATGCTAAATAAAATTTTCTGATGAGGAACACCAACCCTGCCATGACCAGTTAGTTCTTTTAGTGCTCAACAGAATGCGCCACGGTGTAGCAAAAACGCCAAATATTGCTGTTTAGTTTTAACTATCTGCCAACAGAAAGCGCTGCATGTCAATTTATTTTAGAAAATACTTCCCTCTCCCTCTAAATATCTCTGTCTCTCTCTTGCCGGTCTGTTCTAGAACTAGTTTTCTTTTCTCTCAACAGATAGCGCCACGGTGTAGCAAAAACGCCAAATATTGCTGTTTAGTTTCAACTATTGACAACAGATAGCGCTGCATGTCAATTTTATTTAAGAAAATACTCCCTCTCTTTCTAAATATTTCTTTCTCTTTCTCTCTCTCTCTCCGGCCTGTAATAAAACTAGTTCTCTTTTTCATCAATAGATAGCGCCACGGTGCAACAAATCTATTATCTCCAATCTATTATTAGACGGGATTGTAAAGAAAGGAGATGAATATTTTTCTTTATTTAATTATGATTCTGAAGCAAATAATAATTATAAATGCTATTGGAACAGGTTCGTTTCAGAACAACACTTAAAAAAACTTTTGCTATTACAACACAAACTATATTGGAAGCCTCAAGATGTGGAATTCCTCCTTGGCGCTAACTTGTGCTTTGATGTCGGTGCAGAGATGAGTCTCCAAGAAGACTTTCCAAAACACGTTCCTACAAATCGGGAAACATTGTCGCAGGTAGGCCCAACGCCTCTAGAGATGAAATACATCCAATTTCACTCTTTGTGAAATATAAACCTGATCTCGTGTACTAACCTTGGGAAGTTGATAAATTACCTGGGGCCATCTGTCAAAGGAAGAATTGGATTGTGATGAAAATTTCAATATTACTAAATGTATGCTCCCTTCAGCTTGTTACTTCGGGGTTCTACCTTTTGGATTCCCAGTCATGAGGTGGATAATTCAATGAAACTGTTGCACAGTCCATTTCCCAATCTGGAATATTATTATTGGCCAAGTGTCAACCAGGAACCTGAACACAATGATATCCAGCCGCCACATAAGGGATTCCAAACCCCATGAGGAAGTTTCGCAACCAGAGTTCGGGGAACTCTCCACGGGGGACAGGGGCCCTCCCCCCCCAACACAAGTTTACAGCATAGAAGTAATGCAGCAGCAACCTCCAGCTCAGTTGGTTGAGTCTGTCTCTGTCAAGCAGCTGGGCTAACTAAATGAGAACACAACACCAGAACCATCAGCACAGCAGTTATACTAACCAATACACCTCATGAGAGCTCTTAATAAAAGTTTTAAGGATGAAATGAAAAACATTATTAATAATTAATTAGACTATATTTTCTTATCATTAAATTGATCACATTAGAATTTTTACAAAAAAAAAATAAAATAAAATAAAATGATAATAATAATGACAAAAGAAAAAAAAATATGGTATATATTTATGTTATATAAATCCAAATTTTATTTATATAAACAATATAAATTGCACATTTGTTTTTCAACGACTATACACAAACGGCTCAATATTTACAGCTAGAAAAATTCCATCACAGTTATTTTAGGTGGAACGTCCTACACATAGAATACAACGGATACATACTTGCTATACGTATAAGACAAATAAAACTATATTACAAATTTAAATAAACACATAACAACAATAATGCAAACATTACGTTCCGTCTATTTTATTATCAAACAAAATACATTACCCAGTCGTTTGCCTTTTAATTTAAAGACATTTAATTTCTCTCTACAGTTAAATTAAAAAGAACACCAAGACGATCCTATTCAAAGATTCTTTCATCAGCTTTTTTATTACTTAAAATTTAAAGACAATAATTTCATTATATTTATAAACAAACAAAAAAAAGTCTCTTTATTTCCACTACTCATTTCATTTTATATTTTATAATATAAAATTGAACTACTCTAACAAACATTTACAAGAATGTTTCAAAACAAATTTACACATCTATACACAAGTTTTTGGAAAGACATTAAAAAATAGAATTTAATATAAAAAATTCTTATTTTAATAATAATCACATTGCCAAAGATGTTAATTTCATTTATTCTATAATAACTCCTATCTTTAACATTTTTTTTCTCACGTTTTATCAGCTCGCATTCAGAGAAATAAGAGATTTGTCATTAGAAACATCTCAAAAGCGAAAAGAAGTTCTAACATCTTTCTATTATTAATTGCACCAATTAAAATCATATTGATTAGATATTGAGGTATACATTAACTTAAATTTTTAAACCAAGAGCATACTTAAATTAATAAATCACCTATCATCACATTTATCAGTTTCGCACTTAAGTCAATTTAATGATGAAATTAATTATTTTTTTCACAGTAAAATTTCACTGTATAAATTTTCTGCACACAGAAGCACCGCTAGTTTACAATCAATACATGTATGTAAAATACATAAAAACACACTGTACACATAATTATATTTTCTATAAATAATGTACATAAATATATACACATTGAAGAAATATTCTATTCAACACTTAAAACACAACCGTTAACAATGAACTATTTACAAACAGTAAAAAATAAAATATTCCTGTGGTAAAAATTAAAAAAATGAGACAGTATCGATTGAAGAAACCATATTTTTCAATAATTGCCAATGAAATCAGAACTGACACTTCTGATTAAATATATGCAAAAATTTTCTCTTATATTTCACTAAAATATTTAAAAGCACTTAGAGAGTAGTTTTAAAACTTCAAGTACAATGTACAAAATACAAAATTATTCTTTGGAAATATGGCAAAAATATTGGTGTAAAACCATTATTATCTATCTTTAAATAACTTCATCTATATAAAAATTAACAAAAATTTCAAATTTAACTTAATATATAAAAATTTGTGTAACAATATATATATATAATAATTTGATAATTTATAAGATTTTCATCACCGGAACAAAATTTTACTCAATAATAATTAACATAAATTTCTTTAGTATTCTTTGATTGGCAAGGTGGAAAATCAAGTTGGTAATACAAAAACAATTTTATTTAGACATATCATTTAGAGGATAAATAACACCTCGTGTATTTAAAATAGAAAAAACACATCGTTTTATCAAATACATTCTGACAGTCAGCGGTAATTAAGTTCAACAATTATAATAAAACACTGTCTTATTGGCTGGATATTGGATGGCAGGTTATAGACTGTAAGTCTGATAGAAATATTCAAGACGTATGTAGTCATTCAATAGCAAAATATACATCTTGTCAGATTGGAATGAAGTTTGAGATTCGACTTTCATCCCGCCATTCCAGTACAAGACATACATTTTGCATTCTATGAACACCTGCCATCCATCCTCATATCGATCAGTCATACCAACCAAAGTGGGCTTAATGCATACAAAATAGCACATTTGTGACACCTACAATTAAAGTGTTATTACTTGCGAATAAATGACCATTCAGTTGTGCTATTTTACCAACACTGACTTCCACATTGCCAGCAGAGCCAACTAACCAAGCAGCATTATAGTCCATGCTATAACATCTCTATTGAATAAACCAGAGAAACTAAAAGAAGGGAAGACAAAATATTTCTGACAACATGAAAAAAACACAAAAAAATATATTGTCTGGTAATAGATATCACTAACTCCTTATGGTCACCTCGGTACAACTGTAGTCTCAACACCGAGGAGGAACTTGACCGTGTCTGTGTACCTTACCAAAGTGACCTTGGGGGTCTTGGGGCCAGCAGAGCCGGTGATCGACCGGCAGTGGGCCTTCTCATAGAACTCTGACGTCTTCATGTCCCTGAGGACCGCCTTGGCATCCTGGCCAAGCTGTTTAAGGAGGGCCTCCTTCGTCTTTACCCTGAGGAGGGGAGACAGCTCATGGAACAGCACCCATGAGTCTGTGCGAGGTTCATTGGCCAATCGGTAGAGGTTGGGCAGAGGTACTGCGGACTCCTCTACCTCAAAGCCTTCCAAGTCCGATGGAACCATGTTGCTGTCCTCTTCCATGCCCTGCCTTGACTGGCTGCTGCATGGAGGGTCTTCTGAAATAATATTGTCTTTAGGTTAATGGTAAGCAGGTAATACAACAAAATGATGCACATAAGTTATATTATAGGTAAACAGCACATGGGTCTGTGTCGTAATGGCTATCTATACAACTCAAAAATCCTCACAGGATTTTTATATAAAGTGGGTGGGCTTGGTCATGGTTCACTCAGCATCACGAGGGAAAATGAATAGCTAGATATAACTCCGAAATAGAAGTTGGAAGGGAAATAAACGAGGCGTTGACCTCTGAAGTTACCTCAGAGCACTAGGGCAGCAACTTCAGTCAGCCTTTTCTCATTATGAGATGTGCAACAGATTCAGGTTACCACTTTTATAAAAATATGAATGGTTTAATTTATTTTCAACTAATATTAGAATCATTATCACGGTGATTTTTAAGTTTGTTGTTTTTAATTTTTTTTTCTACATTGGTTTTAAATTTAGAATCATTGTATTACTTAGAAATTTTTGACTACAAAGCAACATAAAATTTTACCTGAAAATAAAGCCTGGAGAAAAATTTTTAAGGGAATTGTTTGTGCATATCATATTTGATGCTCTAATGATCTAACTATTAATTCGTAATGTTATTCATAGCGGAGACGGTCCCGGGATAATTTTTTTTCTTTTTTATACCTGTCTACACATACAAAGTGACTTTTTATATTGTAATAATAATTCAGAAAGTAATTTTTAATTAAAAATAAAGTAAATTTTCTTTTAATTGGAATCTAGGGTCAGAAGCATATTGTTGTGATTTTTTGATGTGGTGATTTTGACAGTGTTTTTGGTATAAACTCAAAATTAGCGGGCATAAATGAACGGTATACGACCCGTGGATCACGATTCATGAATGTTTGAACACTATTCGTTACGTTGTATCCACTATTAATATTTATATTTTAAATAATATCAATAATTAAATATAAATATTTTAATATTGGATTTATTAACTTCAAAACAAGAAAAGTAATAATATCCTAAACAACTGGCATTGGACAACCAGTTAAAAGATCAAGAAGGCAGCGGAAAGGTATGAGGGAGAGAACACCGCTAAGATCTCTCATTCAATTTCATCTGACACGGCAACCAGACCAGACCACACTCAGCACCAGGTATACACCCATGCTCGAGACAAAGCGACGATGAAGACAAAGAAGCACCACAAAGAAAAACTGGCCAGTTGCGTTAGTAATAAGGTACAATTTAGTTACTTTAGTTTTAACAGTGTTATTTTATACGTACGTACTTAGATGTATATTCAATCTTTAAATCAATTTGTAAATAAACAATTTTTCTTTTTGCCAGAAGTTTCTTTTTTATATTAACAGAACCTCAGATTCAGATAAAAGATAAATATAAATTATAAAAAGAAAGATAAAAACATAATAATATATTTCCTCATAAGGACCAGGTTCTATTCATACCATTTACGGAAAATCCTCTCTGAAGGTAACTCACAAAGGATAACTAGAACGGAGGGAGAGCCTTGTTAACATTCAAGATGAAGCCCCGAAGGAACACAGAAGACCACGGTCCAAGAGGAACTGAGAAGCCCATATAACTCATTTATAAGAATCAGGATCTACAGCTAGAAACACTTTATATAACAAAAGTTAAGCTGTTTTTAATGGATTCTAATTAATTATTGGAGTAGTGAATTAATTAGTTTTAAATAAAAGATATTTCCAAAATACATAGAATGAATTAAAAAAAAACCCTGAATAAAATACATTTAATCTATTTAAATGAAGCTAATTAAATCTGTCTGTATATACATATAAATATAAATGGATATATGTACATTATGGTGTAACTCTGGAATGTCTGAAGCAATTTACACGAAACTTTGTGCATATATGATTTACAACCTAGAAAAAAATACTGTGGGGGTAAGACTCCCCTAGGAGTGGGGGAAAGAGAAATTTAAAAATCATCATCAACGGACATTAGTGTATAAACCGTAATTTTTGGGGTCACTGAGATGAATAGTGACATTACAGATGCTTTGAAGTCAAAATTCAAGCCCAACAGCAGGGGGATTAGAAGGGTGAAAACTAAAACTTCCACAAGTGACCTATTGGTGTCAAGTCCATGATTTTTGGGTCACCGACCTGATTAGTGACAATAGCAATGACATTTAAGCACATGCTAAGTAGTATACAACAAATAGAATTGCGTTGATGCTTTTGTAATTTGTTTATTGAATTGAATACAACCATTCAGAACCATCAAGAAGGTTGTGGGATTGACTAGAATTAGATAGAATACTTGTCATATTATAACCAGGTGTCTATAGATATCATAGTATATACCAATGTGTCAATTCCTTATCAGAGTTCCTAAACTCACTTGATCCAGCTTTTATTTAAAGCGGGATCTCCAATTATTTTCTAAGAAACCTCAACCAACCAAAACTTTGTAATGGCACAAGGGTGTGTGAAACAAAGATGCTGGGTAATATAATCGAAGTGACTATTTTAACTTATAAGAAAAATTGTAAGAAACCCCTAGGGAGTGAAACAGTTTTTATCTCGTGGATACCAATCATCCCTCATGGATACCAATCATCCCTCATGGATCCCTTTTAACAAGAAATTTCCAGTGATACTTGCATTGTTGAATAATCACTGGTGGTGGTCTATAAGTACTGCAGAGTGGATTTGAGATTGGCATGTTTCTCATATGTACAACTTTATGTTGTTTTCCCATGAGTGGGTTTAACCAAGAATTTAATTAATCTTACTCCTGGAGTTGAAAATAGAAATGTTATTGATAATAAAGTTTTGAGTTAACTAATACTATAGATAATTTGTACACTGTAAAGCTACTTTAAATTATAATGTACTAAAATATAGTTTGGCGAACAATGTGTGAGACTTACCTTGAACCATTTCGATGGGCACTCGACTTGACAGATGTAGCTCCATGAGGAGGCGGGCCTCATCATCAGTGGCAAGGCTCACCGCTGTCGAGCCAGAGTAAGTGGCCAACAGCGGATCGGCGCCGTGCTCCAGCAACAGTTTTACTATCTTAGTAAATCCATTCTCGGCCGCTTCATGGAGGGGCCTGTAACAAGTCATTCACAGTTTAAGACATCATTGCTGGGAGAGGCTTTACTTTCAAACAAGAGCAGAGCAATCGCCTATCGCCTGACTGTATGTTTTATTGCAGCAATTGTAAATATGATAAAATTGATTTGAAATGTTGAAGGTATTGTAACAATAATTTATGTGATCAGTTTAAACTTAAATTGGCAAAATTTTTATAATAAATTACTAATTTAAGTCCAAGGTTCTATCATTGCTGAACTAAAAAAGAGATGCTCAAAACATGCTAAATAGTTTTTGGTTAAAATAAAATATCAGGAAAAATAATTAGACATGAAAACCCCCAGTTCGCTAAATTTTAAGATTTCTTAAGCTCCGGCTCAGAAACTATTTAAGATTTACAGTTATGAGTTTTCTTAATGGTGAGGACGCATTGAAGTTAGTGTAATGCAATAAGTTTTGATAGCCAACAATATACATTGAGTATTTAATAATGTTCCAGCCAATTTCAAAATGTTTTTTTATACTGAAATTTTAGTTATCAACAATGTTTCATATAAGTTCAAAAGTAACCAAGCATTGGTTCATTAACCAAGATGATTTAACAAATAAAATGAAATATTTATGTTCAAAAATGCTAATTAGTTTTTTGACAATTATTTATCGACAATTATTAATATGAAACTGACACTGAATTTCAGGGATATTTCTTGATCCTGTTCCTTCCCTTTTATGTAAGCATTTATACTATATATTTGTGGGGGTTGCGAAAAATTGGATTTCGAGGGGGGGGCTGCCTGGGAAGGTCTTGTAGACCCAGGCCACTGCCCGGCAGGTGTCAAGAAAGAGATAAATGAATAAACCTGTAGTCTTTGACCTTTACTGGCGGCCTAGTTAGGCGGGCAGCTTGATTTGTATATTTTTGTTTATTGATCTGACTCCATAAGATCTTAAAAGGTGTGCCCCGACAGTGTTCATGAGCACAGGGTAGGTATTATAGATAGTTTACGGGCTCTTGGAATGACCATGAATTCACACTCGGTATCTAAGGGTAGGTGAAAACCGTCCAAATCTCAAAGGAGAGTGTGAACTGGAGAGAGGCAGACCCACTCTATCTCTTTCTGGGCACTTGCCGGACAGCAGCTAAGAGGTTGTAGTGACCCTAGCCCGTGGCAGGCGTCTCCTCCCCACTTTGGGGATACTCAGTTATCTGAGCTCGACATCGAGTTATCTGAAAAATAAGTTAACCATACCTACAGGTGTCTTTCGTTGCGGTTTATGCCTTATAAAATCGGTAAAGTCTAGTTCCATTGCATGAGGCAGAATTTTCCAATGTGAAGTTTAAGGTGGCTACATTTTTTTTGCTTAGTTTCAGTAACTTCATTTGTCCAGTTCTTAAGTTAATGATTTCGACTTATCTGTTTTTTCACAGCTGCCACAGATATGTAATATATTGTTGTGATATTAGATATTGTGGAGTTTGTATATAATATTTAATCCAACTTATCAAGAAGGCAAAATAAAAACAAGTGAGAGTGTATGAAAAAAAACAAAGGACAGTATAGTTGTGATTGTATCAGGATAGACACACAAAATTACTCTCAAGTTTTTTAGCCAGTTATAATGAGTTGTTGTTGTGGTTCTGAGAAAACACTGAGAGCATTATATTCACTCTAGTTTTTGGAATCAGCCTGATATATGTATCTGAATTCAGTGATGAAATAAAAAGCCCGTAATACATATAGCTTGAGATTGTGAGTAAGAAAAACTTATAAACTTTGTTGGTTAGTGGTTATTGACCTGAAGCGGAACGGAAGAGAAATAGCACGAAGAGAAGAATTATAAATTTGATTAAAAAGAAGACCATTGAAGAAGAAAAGGAATCAAATTAATAGACAAGTATTTATAAAATTAATATAAGTTTATTTTTTATGTTTGTAAAATTAAATTCATCTTTTTGCCAGAATTATTTTTGTTAATAGAACCTAATAATAAATAGTTAATAAAATAAATTTAAAGTAAAAGAATAAAAAATAAAATTATCATATCTATTCAAAGAACGTAATTGTAAAGAACATAATAATATATTTATTTCACTACTTTAAAAAATAAATTTAGTTTATGATAGATGTAAAAATGTTTTAGTCAATGAAAATAATGTTTGGTAAAAGTATAAAATAAATAAAAAACAGTACCTGACGCCACCGAGAGCGCTGTCGCTGACGCTGGCTCCATATTTCAAAAGTAGGTTTGATACTTGGAGATGCCCACGAGAGCAGGCAACATGCAGTGGGGTGTAGCCTGCGTTGTCTCGAGGAGCGGGATTGTGGTGTAGCTTCTCCAAGCAGTAGTGAACAACATCCTGATACATTTAGAACATAAAATGATACTTTTCTAATGGCAAACAACATTTTCTCATCAGGTGACTTCACCTAGACATAACAATTCATTAACGTTATATTGCTTATAACTGTTGGTAGTAAATGGTCCAACTTTTCTTTCCACCAATCAGTGTTTTTTTTTTGTAGTTCGATGAACAAATGAAAAAAGTGTATTCACTAAGCTGTTTCCCAATAATGGTACATGTAATAAATGCAAGTATACACCCTGCGGATACCACCTCACTTGACGATTATTTTGGCATGATTAAGTTGTTGCAGCTAAGTAACTGCATGTGAAGGATGTAAACAAAGTGTAAGATCAGATGTTAGGAACCCATGAGATAGAAAGATAGTCAATTTTTCATACATTTCAGGTTAGGGGTTAGGGTTAGGGCACAAGGTGCTCTCAGACTTATGCATAGAGTTAATATTATTGTAAATTTTATCATTTAAAAAGTGTATTCATATTATTATTGTATTTTATAATTTAGTTTTCAGTATTTAAAAGCTCTGAGTAGTAATTAAATTCATTCATTAGAACAAAATACTAACAGTTAATAGAGTCTCAACACTATCTCTTCAATTAGAAGGGAAATGAATTAAATGTTTAGAGACTGAAACGTACATTTTTTGTCTATCGAGTTTACTGCAGACAGAAAATTTTCTTTGAAACAGTAAACAATTTTGGAGCCTTAAGAACTTTTATGCTGTGAAAATAATATTGGACTTTGACAAATCAAAACACTTACGACATTGCCAATTCGAGCTGCGCGATGAAGCGAAGTCTCTCCAAGTCCTTTATTCAGTACCCAACCTTTTATTTCGACCTGGATCTCTTGTTCAGTCATTATGATTGTTTTCTGCGGCACAGTAAATAAATAAAGATTTTATCGATTGAAACAAAACCAACTAATTAATTTTCCAGAGTTAACCTTCCAACTTACCTTATTCTTACGTTCGCGTTGTGGTTCTGCTCCTTCCTTCTTAACTACTTGTTTTTTCTTCTTCCGAATGTAATCAAAACCAGATGATTTTAATTTCCTTCTGAAAGTTCTAAATCTTTTCTCTGGGTTCAGCCCTGCTCCTTTCTTCAATAGCAGGCCTTTCTTCTTCTTCACCACGGCAGGGCTCCTGAGTATGATTTTCTTTCTCACGGTTACCCTGGTCGATCCAGGTGGGGGTGCAGAAGCAGGTCTTTCATTCAGGTCTTTGTGTCGCCAAGTCGTTTCTTTGATCTTTGGTTTGAGGTCCGGAGGGAGATCACCCTCGGCAGGAAGGTCATCCCTATAGCCAGCGATGGTCTCAGTCTTCAGAGTTGCTTCTTCCGCTTTAGGAGTGGAGCTCAGTTCAGAGGAAGATGATCCTAGATCTTTATTTTCATACTTTTTGGCCTTTTTCCTCCTGTCTGAGTAACGCTGCATGAGACGGTCTAGGAAAGACTTCTCCTCTCCGAGGTTCTTAGCTACTGCCTTCTTGTCCTGCTCTGCCTTTAGGATCGGCTCTGGCAGAGGGTCATGGAGGCGGTCCAGGTCAGGAAGAGACGAGGGCCGTCTAGGCCAGTTGAATGGTTTGTTACCCATATTTGTCAGGTGCACTGGCCTCTTGTACTGCCACACTTCCTCTTGCCAACTACACACCACTTTTTTAATCTTTTTCTTGCGAGGTCCAGGCTTCCGTGCTTGACGGATCTTTGGTTTGGGCTGCCTCTCTCGCAATTGCATTGCTTCTTCTCCTATTGTGTATTCCCCTATACTCCCTCTGCTGTCTTCGGAAATCACCTCTTTCTTAATCTTCAGCCCTGGATATTGATCCTCTTCAGCTTCCTCTTTCTTGATGAAAAAACTTTCTTCTAACCTTCGTTTAAATTTCTTTCTAATACTTTTCCCACCTTGCTGCAATTGAATAACTAATTCATCACACAGAGCTATCCATTTCTTGAAATCCTCTTCTTCTTCAGGCTAAAAAAAAAGGAAGAGAAAATTTATTAATATACATAAATTATCAAATTTAAAACATTTTTTTTTAAACAAAACAAATTTTAAATGATATTTTAGAGTTCTATCATTAAAAAAACCAACAAGTACTGTTATAAAGACTCACCGATATGACGGGTGGTGGTGGAGGAGGCCCGTGAGGAAGAGATGACGAGATGCAGCTACGCCTGAGGTCATTAAGGGCTATCTCACTGCCCTCAGAATCTGAGTCCCTGAAATCAAAGACTGAGGTTTCAGAAGAACTGCGGTGCTCGGCTGTGGCGGCGACAAGGCAAGGCCTACAACACAGACAGAACGCAACAAGTCCCAGCTGCCCATCACCCAATCTATTGTTAGTTAAGCAAGCACAACACATACACCATATAAGAAACAAAATGTTATTTTAATATTAAAGTTTTTTTTTTATAGTTAATAGGAAGAGTTTATTGTATAGTGCATTAAAAATAAACAAGTTTAATATACATTGAGAATAAGTGAATACCAATAATAAACAAGACAGTACAAAAATGTTATTTCATTCATCAGCACATTACAGAATGCAATTACTAATTCTGAACTTACAATAAAGTTAGTTGAACACATTGAGAAGAATATATGAAGGAAGAACTAGGATAGAATTTGAAACCAGTCAAAAGAATGTTAGTACAACAGAGGGCGTTAGCCATAAACTTCCTTACTCTCCAGGTCTCCTTACTAAAATATTTGTGAGTTATTAGCGATAGACTCTTGATAGGTAGAGACATCTAAAGAATAATTGATACAAGGTCAGGAGGGGCAGACAGTCTTTTTGGAGTTGACACTATAATAATCACTATTCCTGCAGTAATACTCCAAAAGAACAGACAACCAAGAGTATTGAAGATTAAAAAAAAAAAAAACTATTATGCATCTATTAATTATCTCTTAAAACAATTGTCTATGATATTTTAATGAAATGAGAAGTTGGTTTTCAGTTTTAGGTGAATGGGTCTTTGAATTGGCAGGGCAATACCACAAGAGTAGAAAAAACATTTATTTACTTTCCTCAGGCTATTGTTACACATTTAAAAAACAACATGATCACTTTTAATAGTTAGATGAATACATTTAGTGTTAAAAGGAAGTATTAAGCAAATATTCAGGGAAGAGTAATATTTAATATTTCATGATCTGTTAAATACTCATTATATATATAAATCTTTATTATTCTAACAGTTCTAGGGAGCACCTATTCATAATATAAACCATTGTTCTGGACAGTACTTCCTGGGGTAAGATGACACCCATCAACCAACAGGAGGCAATATATCAGGGTAGTGTGACCCACTCAACTATTTGCCCAGTAACACTTCCGCCCCTCCGATGACCCTAATTCATAGAAAGAGTGGGTATTGGAAAAATATGAGCTTAACAGACGGAAATTTCTTTTTCCCTATGAAATATACGAAAACATGAATGGATAAAACATTTCTATATTTATACTATATAGAAATACAAAAAAAAAATCTAACGTGAATTGGTACTTAGTGTACAAGGCTAGAGTTAAATATATGAGCCAAGGATCCTAATATATGAAACTAAAACCAAATTATTTCACTTGAAGACATGGCATTCTTACATTTATGTGCATTATAATTTAGAATGTCTAGGTTATAGATAAGAATGGTTGTAGAAATTATGTAGTACATGCATAAGGACTGGATTTACAACTTTAATAGAAGCATTCATCAAATTCCTCCAAAACACCATTAGTTTTTTTTTTTCCAGAAATTTGTTATTTTAAATAAGTTGTTCAGCTACATAAATGATTATTAAGTTAGTTGCTCAGATTAGAAAAAGATTGTGGCAAGTCAAAAAAAAAAAGTGCATTGCTTCCGTCCATAATTGCGTGTTTGACTAATACAAGTAAACTAAAACTCCAACAGCTATTTTTTTATTTAAAATAGATTCATTTCTCAATCGAAGAGTGGAGATGGTAAAATGACAAAGGCTATCGGAGCTGTTTGCAAAGAAAGATATATATTATAACTGAACATGTCCGGATAAAGAAATTTAAATAACGACAAACCACATTTAGTTCCTCATCCAATGTCTTCATCTGACTGTGTATGTATCTGCGTATGCAAAAGCATGAGAGATCTTTCTTCAGAATCCAAGCATAAATTATTTATTACAGATAAAAATACACAGAGGTTTGACTTACCACCTTAAATATCAATAAATAATAGTTGATAATTGATTAAAAACAAAAAAGATAAACAAACAGAAAACAGATTTAAGTTAGTAGTAAGCAAGCAGTGTGTTAGATTGAAAAGAAAAAAAAAAAACATGGAATCAGGATCTTCGTTCGCCGCCACTAGTCTTCTTGGTACATTTAATCTATATTTATTCAATAAAATCTAAATAAACTTATCTGTTTTATTTAAACATATTTGATGATAAGTGTACTGGAAATAATTATACCTCCTCCGCGGTATCGAAGAGTGGAGACTATTTTCTTTGGTCATCCTGTGTGAATTCACGCTCCATATAAGGCCTCTGTTTGCGCTCCCGCTGCCTGCACCAGCCCCATCACCACTCGAATAGTTTTTGACTAGATCTAAACAGAAATTCAAATACATTATCTAATAGCAGTTTAAATATTTGCTGTCAAATTGTAATTTATGATTTTTTTTTTTCAGCACTTTAAAATAGAAGCGTGAGCTGCCGAAAGACCACCTGTTAAACAAACGCATGAGTGAAGACTAGACAAATTTATTTACTTTCAATTCATACATGTTTTAAAAATACAAATACACAATGGTAAAATCGGTCAATAAAAATGGGGTTAAAATTCGTAAATAATCGATAATTAGTCAGTAATAAATGGGTTTTAATTATTTTCAATGTGTTTAGTTCATTTTTTTTTTTTTTTTTTTTTTAAATCAGAAATACTTTGCAACTGTGTTTGTCGGTCTGTCCTGTGAATTGTGAGTCATCCTGTTATACTTATAAATATCAAGGTTTGTCTGGGGATTCCGTTTTCACTACCCAAAAACACGAAAAATATTTTCAACTCCATTAAACATAATGAGCTAATAATTAATTAGTAATAAAAAAAAAATATTTTTATGTTTTATTGAGAAGGGTATCGATTTGAAGCTCGCGTCGCCCTGATTAAAAATATGTAAGTTTTTGTTATTTTTATATTTTTATTTTAATATTTATATTTCTGAAAAAATATTAATAACGGAGAACAATGAGAAATTTAACTCTCAAATACTTTCTGAGCAGGAATTTGAATTACCTTCGAAGTTAGAGAAACTGACATTTTTCATGGTAAATGTTTTATGGTGATTATTGATCACGTGTGTTGTTGAATATATTATTAAGTTTTCAGATCGATAGGATAATTATTCACGAGTGTTATCGTAGTAGTTACTGACACGACAAAATATGATTGCCTGTGTACCTGTATCAAAGTAAAACCGCTGCCTTTGTGTACGTCGTGTGACAAAAGATCGATACCAATATCGATATGTGTCGTAAGGTGATCAAATATCTGAATCTCGGACTTAACACCACGATCAGTGTTAATGTCACTACAAGGGATGGGATTAAAAAAAGCCAAAATATGTACCTAAAAATATTTAATTTTAAATAATTCAAAAATTGGGAAATTCAACTTGAAAATAAACAAATTTCCACTGTTTCCGCAACTGAATGAAAAGCTCTCAGCGGGTACGTCCGGAGTTTCGCCTACTTCACTGGACTCCAGTTATTGGCCATTGCCAATTTTTGAGTCTATTTTATTCAAAATTTCACTTTAAATATCCTGAAGATAATTTTTCCAAAATATCATGGAAATATCCACTTTTACCTAAGCCTGGCATAAATCGATACATAAAATAGACTTAAATTTGCTACAGAAGATGTCAAAAAGGATTCCCCCCCCCCCCCAGACGATTTTCCTTAGTCTCTTGTGAGTTTATTTGTTGTAAAATTAAAGAACGTTGAGCTGTTGAAGTTATTTTTTCACAAACAATATAAAACTCCGGAATCACATTTAGAACGGTTCATCCCCGACGTATTTAGCAGCTTAAGTTTTCGCACTAGACTTCATTTTAGAAATTTTGAATAAAATTTAATTAACAACTGAGGCAATATTATAATTTTTAAACAAAAAAATATAGGAATGAAGGGGACGAAATGTTCTTGGAACCTCAATATAATTGTAAGTTAAAAAGAAACCATTGGAAATCATGGTAGAGTTAATGAATTTCTGAGCTTCTCGTAAAATAAGCGAGTTCTAATTTTTGTTTATTTTTTTTCTTCTTCCGATTTAAAAGAATTCTATTTCCATCAAAAGAAAAAAAATATGCTTTGATCAGTATGTGATACGTAAAAACCATGAAATATGTAAAGTAAAAATGGTTTAAAATATCTTGAAATGTACCTAGGTGTCATCAACAAATATATATTAGTTTTAATAAAGAATATGTTAAAATATGAAAATCCTATCCATAGTCGTTTCCTTACTCGATCATTTGGAATGACATTACTTTCCATTAGTAGGTTGAAAAGTAATGAAGGAGCAATGATAAAAGACTTCTGAAGGTAATGATATTATAAATGATGTCATTAACGCTGATCGTGTAAGGTTCACTTTATATTAGGGCATTAAGTGAGTCATTATCCAGCTTTAAGTCGACAAGCCTCGTATCTTAAAAATTCTCCATTCGCATTTAGCATGACAAAATTAACCAGAGTGGCTTCGGTCGTAGTGGCAGTAATACTACCACCAGAAGTATCGATAAAGAACTCATTGATCGATGTTTTATGGGATATGTGAAATTATCATTTTCTAAAAAAAATAAAAACTGATAATAAATTGCCACTGTTAAATAATCCTGTATCATACTTAGAAATAATTGTACAATTTATAACAATTAATGTTAGTCAGTGCTATTAACAAATGGACATTTCGTGAAATGAGTAAGTGTTTAAATCATTTGTTGTCCGAAGAAATTATACAAGAGAAATATATCTTTGGAAAGTGGATATGCAATGGTATGGCATTGAAACTCATCTAGAATAAATTAGAAAAATAATAAGGGTTATTAGCCACTTAATTATTGTGTAAGAAAAAAAAATTTTTTTTTCTTGTATTTTGATTTGGGTGTGAAATTAAATGTTGTTGGTAAATATAAAACCAGATAACAAATCCTCGTGTACAGACTTAATGAATGGTTTGGAGTAAGAGCGATTTAAGTGAAACTATTGTACTTTTGAATATGTATGGTAGTAAAAATAATTGTATAATACTTAAGAAATCGACCAGGAATGACTAATCACATAAAAAGATCGTCGAAACCCTAAATTGTGTCATACTCCGCATAGTTAAGTAACTTTTGAAGATCATTTGAGAAACTTTACCATCTTGTATTTCCCTTCACTTTTAACAATCGTTATTTTTTTTTGTATCTGTGCCAATCGTGAATTACCAAGCTGGTTGGGTTAATACAAAAATTGGATATCTAGCTAATTTAGCACCGCTATATGTCATGAAAAATATTATAAAATCATTTACATTTTCATTTTAAAAAAATATGTATAATAAACTGGAATTAACATTTAAAATGAGCTCCTGTCGGAAATTTAGAGTTACTTGTGTTTTTTCTCAATTGGTACGGATATGTTGTCAGGCCTCTTTGTAAGATAGAACAAGGGCAGACAGGGCGGGTAAGGTATGGTTATACCTATGGATGTGTTACCTTTATTCTCCATGTGATGGAAGACCGGAGAAGTCCTGGGAGAGGACTGCTCACTGCTGCAACTCGCAGCCGATGAATTGGGCCCTTTGCTGCTCACCTCCTTTGAGCTGGGTGTCACCTGCTGTAAAATATAATACTTATAGTACGATAAACATTTTTAACATTAACTTTAAAACAACTCAACTGTATGCTTTATCGACCTAATCCCACACAGGCTACAGCGATAAAGAAAGCTCGGGTAAACATACCAGTGACGTTTTTAATAATATAAGTTAGCTACTGAGTCTTTGAATTTTGGGTTGAGATTATGATTATCAAACAATATGATATGAAATTTGGATTTTTTTTTTGGAGTTATAATATGGTATTTCCAAGCTTCACCTTTGTCCACGGTTTTACTTTTGCCATCCGATGACATCATTAAGTAAGTGCTATGCGGACCACGCAACCAAAGGGTTGGTTATTTAAAAGTTGTCACTATGACAGTGGAATATAACTGCAAATGGTGGAATCGGGATATGATTGGTGAAATGAAAATCTCTCTAGGACGGGACTCGAACTACTTACGCAAGGAGCTTTGACCTCAGAAAAAAAATAAACAATTTCGAAAAATATACTCAAAGGAACAGTGCCTGTCGGCACGGCATTAATTCTCTTTCGACAGGGAGGTCCCGGGTTTGAGTCTATCATATACATTTTCCACATATACATTATCACGCTGGAACCGACATTGTGTATTTCCTTTGGGTATTGGGTATTAATAATAGTGGGATATATGTATGTACAACAAAAACAAAAGTTGACAAAATGAACCACTTTGTCATAAGTTATATACTGTAGACTCCGAAAACTCCCTCAACAATAGGTAAACAATAGGAGAATAAGTAAAATCTAGTTGTGATGCCTTCCCAATCTAATCATTTCCATTAAGTGTTGTGTTCAATTAGGTGCAAATATCTGTACTTGTTCAAAAGCCTTCGTAAAACATACTTCAACCAAACTATATAACTACTTTCTATATTACATCTTATGTGGTAATTGCTTATATTTGAAAACTTTATTCTGTAATGATTTGTTTCAGTGAGTAAATGGCATTTTCTACATTTGGTTTGAGCGGAAACACTGAGGTTAAGTAAGAAATTTCATAATGGCGCTGAAGCGAGAACTCTTGAAATTGTAATTTTATTTAGTATGACAACAAAAATTAAGAAAAAATGTGGTTAATTTTCACCATTTCTTGTAAAGCATATTTTTTTTTTTTTTATTTCCTGTTTTTATAATGTTATTTATTTTTTACTTGATATTGTATTTCATTTTTGTAACAAATCAGTGATTATAAATTGAAAGAATTCTACTTTATGTTGGTTATTCCTACTTATTAAAAGTTTACTGATCGATTTTGTTCAAAAAGTTTTTGATAGGATCACAAGACACAATGAAAAATGACATATTCCACTATCATATGGAAATAAAAAAAAATCAACTTGTTTACTTGCTGACCTGGTTGGGAGAGGTTTTACTTTACCTGGTACTAGACAATAGTCTAGTAACTATACACTACTATACACAGTCAAACGAAGTGCTTAGAGGCTCACCTAAAAACAAACGGATTACAACTCCCACTTATAACGGCAATGTCTTGAGTACTTGGCGGAAGTATATATTGTAAGTGAGTATATTGTAAATACAGTATAGTATATTTCCTTTGAAGTTCTAATGATAGGGAAATTATCAACAAGGAATTAAAATTTTACTGAAAGTCTGGCAAGACTACAGATAATAAAGTGAAAATGATCACTTATTTGATATCATGACGAACAGATCATGTTGTAATTGTGAAATAGTTTAAGAGTTTAAATATATACCAATAAGTTCGATGAAGCTCCCAACCCCTTCCAACTTTATCACCTACTTCATTTTACTTCTTACTAACATGCATACAACTGTTAATATGCATGTAACTACTAACTAGAGGATAATGATGCATCTTAAAAATAATGGACAACCGGCGGGCGAGTTTATTCGATGAAGTGGAAACGTAATGCTTGTGACAAGTAGGGATTCGGTATTGAAATGAGCAAATATAAATGGTGCGAAATGTCAAATAAAATGAACTTCCGAAATAATAAAATGATGCAAATACACATTCAAATTGTAAGAACGTCAATAATGAATATAAATGCTAACTGCCTGGAAAATAATCCAGTCGGCATTGCGGCATTGAAAGCAATTTATGATCGTGCGCAGAAGTGAAAACCAATCTGTAACATGTGTACGATAAGATATCAGTGAAGCTGAAACAATAGTACAGGCACTAACCTGTTTGAGCTCCGCTTTGGTGCGAATCCTGGCAGCCAAGAAAGCGGCAAGCCCATCGAGCTCACTCTTACTCGGCACCTGTTGAGGAGGTTCGTCGTCATCCGTGATGTCCACAACGTCCTGGCTCCCCACCGACCTCTGGATCGAATCCACCGCCCGCGGGACCTGGAGTCTGTTTCGATCACTGCCACTCAGCGACCCGAACGAAGGTAGGTTCTGTCGCATCTACAACCGAGAAGGGGTAAAGAAAGGTGTTATAAGTTATTTATAAATTAGAAGTTGTTTGTATTGACATAAGATTAGTCGGTAATACTGACCACAGTGCTAGGCGGCAGTCTGGTCTCCAAGAACCTAGGAAGAATCACGGGCGCTGGAGGCGGCTTAGAAGCCTGTGCGAGTTGGTGGTTCATTTGCTGGTTCCTGGCCTCCCTCGTCTCAAGGCTATTCCTGAGAATGCTGAGGACTCGTTTGTCGGCGCCGTTCTGCCTCTGGTCCTGGTAGGGAGGCGGCGCAAAGGAGGGTTTCTTCTCACCGTTGACGGCGTTGATCGACGATAAGTAGGAGTTGAACCTCTTCTCGATCTGCTGGTCGAAGGTCTGCTTCCATGTATCCACCCTGGGCACTTTGGCAGAACCCTGAGGCTTGTCGGGCTCCGAAGGTGGTCGCTTAAGAGGGTTCTGGGGGTACCTGGCTTCCGCTTTGAGACCACCCGACCGCTGTTGCTGTTGCTGCTGCTGCTGGTACAACTTGTCGTAGGATCTGCTGAAGCTGTTCACCGACGGTAGGGTATAGAACGCGTCCTTCCTCTTCTTGCTCTCACTTGCGTGAGGACCAAACGGCTGGAAGTCAACCTTGGTAGCACTGAGCGGTGTCGACTGCTGCTGACTATGACCTCCCGATCCGGACGCCTTCCCTCGCAGGAACTCGTTATGGAAGGTGTAGATAACGTGCTCCGAATCGGCGGTCGAGTCCGCAGACTGCCGTATCGTCTTCACAGAGAGGTCGAGAGGTGACTCGCGCTTGACTATCGTCGGCACTGGCGCAGCACTTCCTGTCGGAGTCGTCCTACTGCCACTCACAGGCGTCGTCGGTGTTGGGAAGAAACCCTGTCAACAATTATAAAAATCTTAAAGAATGAAATTGCAAATGCATGTAAAATTTGGTTGGAAAAAACGAAAATTTATTGTATTTTTTTAACTGTAGGGCAGGACCATAATGCGATCCTTGTGAAGTTTTACAACCTGGAAGGCACTAACATGCTATGATTCGCTACACGGGGAAAATAAGAGCGTCTTTACTTTTTCCAGGTGAACAAGTCGTTTAAAAAGGTTACAATAGACACTAATATAATTACAATAGAAAAAAAACGTACCTGCTGATGGTTACTGGACGACTGGTTGGCAGATGACTGAGAGGTGAAATTGATGGTACCTTGAGCACTAGACATGCCAGGCGAGGGACTTGGCAGTGACGATTGGCTGTTGGTGGTGGCCAAAGGCGACTGCCGCGTGATAGGCTGCTGGTGATGGAGCGAAGGGCTGCCCATTCCCGGCTGCAGGTGAGGGGAGTGTCTGGTGATGGGCTGTTGGGAGTTGGATAAGTGAGGTGACTGCCTGGCGATTGCTTGGTGCTGCTGCTGTTGGTGATGTAGGGATGGACTGGCCAGGCCCTGGTGGTGGTGTGGCGACTGCCTCGTCAGGTGCTGCTGACTGTGAGGGGACTGTCTCGTGATGACCTGCTGCTGTTGGTGATGGTGGCTCATCTGCTGCTGCTGCTGTTGGCTAGGCTGCAGCTGCGGATGGTGACTCTGCAGTTGGTATTTGGATAGTGCCATTTGGTGAGCGTGGTGGCTTTGCATGCTCTGGTACTGATGCTGTTGCATAGTGGCGTGCTGCCCTTGCGAGTGATTCTGCTGCAGCGCCATCACCTGCTGGTTCTGCAACATTTGCTGCTGCATCTTGGTCTGTAAAGCCTGCTTATGCCCTTGAAGTTGCAACAATTGGACGTGAGACTGCATATTCGGTTGTTGGCTGTCGTGATAATTCTGCGGATGTGGCTGATGATTAGCCTGGATTTGATGTTGCCCTGCCGGTGATTGCTGCTGCTGCGCACTACTTATATGCTTAGCTACAACCTGTTGCTGACTATGCATAGGCTGACTGACTTGGTGCTGCGAACTCTTTTGGTGACTTGGGTGGCCCTGGCTTGCTTGCTGTTGTTGGCTGTGTAGCGTCGAATGGTGGTTTTGCAAACTTTGTTGGTGTTGTTGCAGAGCTTGGTGTTGCTTCTGAGTAATTTGAGACTGATGGCTCTGAGAACTTTGCTGCGGGCCGTGTTGGGAGGGTTGCTGTTGGTGAGATTGTTGGTGTTCTTTACTGGATGATTGCTGCTGCTGCTGTTGCTGCTGGTGATGGTGTTGTAGTTGCGCTTGCGAGTGTTGCTGGTGGATCTGCTGTTGTGATTGATGCAGCTGCTGATTGGACTGATGGTTTTGCTGCAGTTGTGCCTGATGGTGGTGCTGCTGCTGATGGTGGTGGTGTTGCTGCTGCTGTAAATGGTGGTGGTGTTGCTGCTGCTGCTGTGCTTGCTGCTGCTGCTGTTGTTGTTGTTGTTGCTGCTGTTGTTGTTGCTGGTGAGGGTAGTAGTATCCGCTGGGATACCGAGTGGCGGAAGCCGCTACTTCGTATGAACCTTGTTGACCACTGACCGACTTGACGGAGCTTAGGCTGGGCAAGTTCCCTCCACCTCCTCGATAATTGAGGCTAGAGAAGGGAGCTAGCGTCGGCAGCCTGCGAACAGAAAACAAAGCACTCGCTACAACAACTGGCACAATCTCTATTCTAATGTCTTTATCAATGGAGAGGAGATAAGATATAACCTAGACCTCTTAATATCTAGTGACGACGTTAGTCACGTAAATTCAACTTAGCAGTCGAATCGCTTAAGACGATTCTATAATTTATCGATGTTACCAATATACTTAAACAAAAACTGATATTTAATAATATGTAAATGATGTAAAATGATTAAAAAGAAGTTCAGGTTCAAGACTACAAAGATTTCAACAAACAAGACATATTTGTTGTCGTTGTTCACTGAGATATAGTCTCACTAAAGATAATACGTTAATAACCTATCTGGGCCATGAAAAAAGATGAAATATTCGTTCTAAATCACTAGCGAACATATGCAAAAGGTAAGACCTTACCTGCTGTTGGCGGGCGGCTGCTGGTGTTGTTCCGAAGAAGGGGCTTCCCTACTCGAGTACTGGGGCTTTTGCTGGTAGACCGGGGGCCAGAAGGGCGCAGTCGAGTAGCCACCCTGAGCCCCCTGGGCAGTGCCCCCAGGTGTCGGCACGCCCTGGAAGTACTGCCTAGTGCTCTCCACCACGTTGTTAAAGCTCACATCCATCTCTGAAAAAATGATTAGATTAAAATAAATCATAACAGTTTTCTTACCTTTCCCTTAATATACTAACATAGGCTTGATAAAAAATGAAATTATGACGGTCAATATTACACAGGTATTTATAGGCACAAGATTGTAATAGATAGTCTATCCAAGCAACTACAAGGGAGGAAACTTGGTTACGTAAAGTATAAACAAAATAATAACTAACTTAATGCAAAGAAAAGAAATTTAAGACTAGTTGTGTGTTAAACTCAAACACAATCTTAATGATTGGAAGATTCTGGGACAATCCCTAGAGAGAAAGTGGATTTCGGGAGGAAGTGAGTGACCGAGCCGAGGTTTTGGATATACCGCGACCTACAAAGGGCCATAAATAAACAAATAAAAGAAAAGAAAAATTGGGTAAGAGATCGTTCACAAATGCTTAAGTCAGTGATGGAATTCAATCCAATCATTACTTTTATGCGCAATAGAAGTAGTATATAATTAGCTGTTCAATCATAATAACTATATCTCCATTGTCTTATTGCTGTTTCACAATGTAGTGCAATGTATGCTTTACAGTAGGCTGTCAAACTGTGAGCGATCATTGGAGGATCCAATCAGGAAAATTGGGCGACTACCGCTAAAACATTTAGCCGGAGGGAACAAGAAGAAGTGAAAAAAACTACTAAATACAGAAGTTCCATTACTCCTTTCCTCCACCATATTCCTCAAAAAGGTCAAGATGCTAAGAAATGGTTATTAGCAGTGGTGGAGCGTAGAGTAATGTCCGGTTGGACTGGACGAGATAACAGCCGTAAATACTAAGCTCCAACGCTGGTTATAAAATGGAATTAATCTGTACATAACCTATCCCTGCGTTTGTTCTAGATAGGGGTTAGAACCCTCATAAATAAATTGTATGTTCTTTTGAAAGTTACCAGGAAAAAAAAAAAAAATCAAATGAAGCGATGCATCACACACATGCCTTGACAGTTTCAATAGCACTTAAACAAATACAAATTCTTAATACTCCATTTCAACTCCAATAGATTAACCCCATATTAATAATCAGGGCATTGTTCAGTCAAAAAAACTTCAAATGATTCTAAATAAGAACAATATTTGACAGACCAAGTTACACTACAATAGTTAATAAGCACGAAATATACAAACCTGATTATATAACAGATATTTAAACAGCGATAACCATAAAATTGATAGATAAATGTGATATCGATAAATATGATAAAACAACAAAGAGACATTTAAATACTTCAAAATAATGCTAATAATGAAGAAATATTTGTTTATTACCATTTAGTTTTTCATTTATTTATCTTTGTTAGGTTTTTTTTATTTATATATTGCCCTCAATTAAAATTTGTACCTATTTAAATGAATACTTTATCCCATAACCAAGAGCGATGATGTTAGTATTTTGTTTTAGACACATTGGCATAAGATAAATTTGGAAATAAATTGATACGAAAACATGTCTGATAAAAAAAATTAGAGACTTTTTAGTGGGTCTTTCTGGGTTTTTTTTTTTCTCATCTACTCAATGAATACAATATTATTTAACATAAAGTACGAAAAAATGGATGCAGAACCTCGTTCCGTTCTCATGATTGATAACAAACTTCATTTTGTTATAGCAATTTAAAGTGGAAATTATCAGACGTAGTTAAGCAAACCTAAGTGTACAAGTATAACCCAAGTTTTCACAATTTTCGAAGTCGTTAGTCCGTTTTGTAACCATGCCAGGATTATTTTTATCCTAACGTTAAATATTCATTACGTTTTAACGTGTGGATGTAACCTCGAAGAAACCAATTATTCAATAACCATAAGGTAACTTTTATAGTAATATTACAGTCATTGCACTTCACCACTCATCCCTATAATCCTCCTCGGAGACTGAAACGGCAGTGGCCTAGTGACCTGCGATAAATGCGGGACAGTGGGAGTCCTGTAAATGGCCAGTTTCTCCAATCATGTCCTGTGGGTCTGTGGCTCTCGCGCTCTTGGTCAGCCTCCACTGGCTAGTATCCGGTGACGCGGGACGGAGGAGCGCTGGGGACTTCCCAAGACTCCGCTTCCTCTTTCGCATGCGAGGGAGGTGACAACCATGTGGATTTGGGAGGTCTCTGGGCTGTTTGTAAATATTTTATGAATGAGCGAGTGAATGATGAATGAATGAGAGTATTTATATCAATTACTTATTGCCCAATAAGGCAGATTGTAATTTTAGCACAATAAAGAAGTTATAGATTTAAATTATAGTGAAGTTATTATTATTTGAGTCTTTGGGAGATCAAGTGGAGCTTCCAATCAGGGTTTTATATGTCCATACTTACCTAGCCTAAACTCTAAACGTAATATTACTGACAGATTAAATGACCGCCATACGTGCGGAATACTGCCACAAAACTATATGTCTCTCGATGGTGATAAAATGGTGACAACGCGTAGATAAACGGACACATTTACTGCTCGGGTAATATTTCCCACCGCCATGAAACAACAGGTACATTTCGGCTAGTCGAGAATGATTCGTTCAATGTGCATGTCTGAACACCCCTAAAGGATTGCACCTGCGATAAAATACACGTTTCACTTCGATAAGAACTGCGCTTTATAAAATAATTAATAAACAAACGATTAACCTTAGATTAGAGAAGCATTGAAGAGAAAACATATTTACGAATGTAATCTACAAGTTACGTAACCTCAGAATGCTTGTTGTCTCCAACGAGGTATGACGGAATGTTTGGAGATAGTAAATACTAAATTAAAAAAAAACGTTAAATAAAAACTACAGCATTACAGGATATGAGTGTATATACCCGCCGCTTACTGGCAATCAGCATTATGCAATTCGATTATAATTGCGAAGAGATCTCTGAATGAATTGAGTTAACGAGTTAAGAATTTTAATTGCCAAGAAGCTCTACTTTCAAAACGGTAAAGGACAATGTTCTCCTTTTGTTAGTCTGTCTGCCTTTATGTCACTCAGATTGTCTACAATTCAACTGAAATTTCATATGGGTATTCATTACACCTAGATGTGTCCATAAAAATTGAAACTTCAATTAGGTCTGTAAATTATTTGATATGGGGGACAGCAAAAACGTCGAACATCAAGCAAGCGTATTTAATTCTTTCAATCAAAAGTCCTGAGAACAATAGTAAATGCCCCTTATTACGTCAGCAACAAAACCCTTCATAACGATCTTAATATACCTTACATTCTTGAACTCATCCCTTCAAAGTTCATGAACTTCCATTGTAAACCATTCAACCACCCTAATTCCGTAGCACAGTCATTGCACTGCACCACTCATCCCTATAATCCTCCTCGGAGACTAAAGCGGTAGGACCTCGTGACCTGCTATAAATACGTGACAGTAGGAGTCCTGGCATTGGCAAGTTTCTTCAATCATGCCGTGAACGTCTGTGGCTCACGCGGTCTTGGTCGGCCTCAAAGTCGAACATCAAGCGCGTCCAGTCCTTTCAATCAAAAGTCCTGAGAACAATAGTAAATGCCCCGTTTTACGTACCACGTAAACACACCACTCATTCCTATAATCCTCCTCCAAGCCTAAAACGGCAGTGGCCTCGTGACCTACTACAAATGCGTGACAAAGGGAGTCCTGGCAATGGCCAGTTTCTCCGATCATGACGTGGCTGACGGAGGGCGTGGGGGACTTCCCAAGACTCCACTTCCTCTTTCGCATGCCATGTGGATTTGGGAGGCCTCTGGGCTGTTTGTATGAATGAGCGAGTGAATGCAGGTTGCAAATATGGTATGAATGAGAACATTTATCACAATTACTTATTTGCCAATAAGGCAGATTGTAATTTTAGCACAATAAAGAAATTAAAAAAAAAAGAAATATTTGAAACAACTTTTGTCATCCCAAAGTTTTTTTGTTTTTATTTATTTCTAATATAGCTAGAGCTTTCGATGGCTTAAAGCAACATCCTCAGGTACCTAGAAGAGCCGCTAACCCTTGACCTCTTGAAAGGGACGAAAGGGAGATGCCGAACGAGGCTCCAATGACTCCCACCACTGACAAGCTTACGTAAGAAACCATTGTGCTATTTTCACAAGAGCGTACCTCCCATCTCGAAGACAACAGCGGCAAAAATAATTCAGTGAGTGAACTTATTCAAACCGGTTTGTAAATACCCGAGTCACTCGAGCCATGGCTCCCGTCCCGATACGAGGGTTCTAATTGTGACTAATTTCAGAGCGAAGACGCCTTCTGTCGTGTCGTATATGGGCGCAAATTATAGAAAGGATATCTCGTCTTGCCCCTGGTGTAGTTCGACTTACATGTAAATCGCCGAGCCCGAAGTGAAGGGAGAGGTATTCCGTTTGTTTGCCTGCATGTCTAAGTTCTTTATGTATTTTGTTTCAAAAAAACAAAACATTAAGTACAAAAGTATTGTCCGCAACACCATGAAATACACTGCCTTTGTTACGGCAACTATAAACTCTAATATATATAATTATATAAGCGAAAATTCTGGCTTTAAGGTGGATAGCTTAAACATTGGCGTGTTAGTTAGTAGTTACAGGCCCAACGTTTTGTAATTATATTTTATACCAGCATTTGGGCTTTCAAATGTCATAAGTTGTAAAAAATTATATAATGTGTTAACAAATGAAAATAGATGGAAAGTTATAACCCCAGTGGATTACTATATTTTTCTTGTACTATGTATATTTACATAATTTATAATTATATTATGTTTGACGTCTAAAGGGGAGATGATAACAGCGCACCGGCGGGTAAATAACTAGCGGGAATAGGGACCCCTGATTGTTTTTAATCATTTCTCTAGTCTATTATTTGTAAATAAAATGTTCGGGGAAAGTGTTTTGTAAAAGATGTTTTAGTGTTTGAACATATGTATTTATTTTGGTGGCCAAAAATTTACAATGTCATTTTTATTAATTGATTGAACAAATTATTACCGCTATTTCTGTTGCGCCATAAAAATGCACACAAATATGAGTCTATCAAACTTCTTTTTGTACCATGTTATTTTTTGCAACCATTTGCATAAAATTTCATAGTAACCTATCCAACCACCCTAATCCCTTAGCACAGTCATTACACTGCACCACGCATCCCTATAATCCTCCTCGGAGACTAAAACGGCAGTGGCCTCGTGACCTGCTATAAATACGTGAAAGCGGGAGTCCTGGTAATGGCCAGTTTCTCCGATCATGTCCTGAGCGTATGTGGCTCTCACGCTCTTGGTCAGCCTCCGCTGCTCGTTTTCGGTGACCCGGCTGATGGAGGAGCGTGGGGGACTTCCCAAGACTCCGCTTCCTGTTTGTAACAGACTCCTGACTGGGCTGTTTGTAATTACTGTATGAATGAGCGAGTGAATGTTGAATGAATGAGAGCATTTATATCAATTACTTATTGCCTAATAAGGCAGATTGTAATTTTATCATAATAAAGGTGTTTTAGAATTAATTTTAGTAAACGAGTACTTTTATGCAAGAGAAGCTCTGTAAGAACCTAGAAGAACAACACCGCCATTACATTAAATCGAAGGCTGTGCCCTCAGCAGGCCACTGACGAAACCTCGTTCGACAATAGGCTGTGAAGGTTGTGTCTCAGCTGAGAGTTCTGGATGGGGGGGAGGGGCGGTAATCGATCTTACCCGCCGATTGGCCATAGACGGATAAATCGATATTTCTCTCATATCGAGATACCCGAGTCCTCTCTGCTTTGGGGATTGACGTTGATTTCATCAGAACGTTTTCCCGCGTATCTTTTCCTCTGTTATTGTAAGCGTAATATAGGAAATGTTACACTGAGATTCTACCTGATGAGCCGAACGACACAAATCACAAACTTATGATTATGATAGTTTAGCGTATGGTGGGATTTGAGCGAATAAAATACAATCAAATCCCAGTGTAATGAATTAACTCACATTTTAATGCGCCCGCTGTTGGCCTCATAGATACAGAACACAATATGCATGATATGTTTAAATGGTGAACATATTTAATAATTATCAACCAAAGAAAATGGTGTTTCAAAATCAGATTATGAATTTTAGTATATTATTTAAAATATAATAGAGTATACAATAATTCATAAAATCTTTTAATAAAATAAAATATTGTTCTAATTGTATTTACTGCAGCGCAGCTACATTTTATACATTTCTAGTAGATATTCAGTCATTGTTCTGTTAAAAATCTGACGCTTTTTTAGGAATTTAAAAGATGATGGGGCTCAACTTAAGGTTGATTGTAACTAATACTAACTTAACCTTAGTCCCCCGACAGTATGTTACCATCGATGTGGAGAGGGTGGTGGATTCATGGTTTAAAACACTGGGTTTGTTAGGTGCTGCAATGAGTCAAAATCTTGATGTGTCTCCGGTGGATGAACTCACCCACCGAACAAGCAACGGGTCCGCGTTCTTTAACCTCTCGAAAGAGGTATGTCTGACCACTTTTCTCATGATCCCATTGTGAAATCGCAGGAAGCTTTTGGCAAGGCGTAACTGACTTTAGCTGTGTCAGTTAAGTGAGTATATAACGGGGCACCGTACAGCTGAGAGCTGGCCATAATACATTCATGTATTATCAGTTTGAAACGTAGTGAGAAGTTAATAAGTGCGAAAGCCAGTACCCAGTCACAATTAAAAAAAATATTAAAACTATGGGAATACAGATAGAGTAATTATATTTATAATATTATATGGAAGACATAGCAACAGTATATTAGGTGAAGCTATCTACAGGGAAACAGTGGGATCTCAACACGTGCCAGCCATTTGTAACGGTCCTCTCAGAATCCCGGTTCTACAACGTTTCCGTGGTCTTCCACCTTCAGGACAATCTCCCTTAAATGTAAGTAAAAACATAATAACAATATTGCCTCGGTGATAGCACTCACTTCTGTTGGGATTGGTCGGTGTATTAGGTGAGCTTTTCCCTGATTGGTGGGATGGTCATTGCGTGGGTGGCGGCTGACCAATCGGCTCCATCCTCCTGAAAAGAAAACAAGACAGTTAATAAACTAGTTACGGTTAATATAACATATTCATAACTTTTTTATTGCATATTAGAAGTTGAACTTCTAATTAGTCACCAGGTAGCGCCATGAGTTCCGAATAAATGACACTCAATTTTTATTTGGAGTATTTGAAGTCACTTACATAAATAATGGGTAAAAATATGAACTCACATGTTTATAGAACTTTATAGAACACCATACAAACATACTTCAGGTTTAAAAAAAAATATACCTAGAATTATTTTTATTTCATTAATTTTTTTTTTTTGAAAGAGAATTTCTTTATTCCATGTTATGTTGCATGGGGTCATTAAATATAGTTGGCATAGAATCCTGAACGCCTCTAAACAAAAACTGAAATACAATTAATACATAAAACTAAAATATCAGAAAACAGAAAGAAAATAAAACTTACAATTTAATTTTTATTAAATAGTTACCGTACATATAGCTAAGTATACATTCGTCTAACAGATAAATTTAATTATCGCTCGTGTAATGAAGGTCCATTTTCCATCGGCTAAAAGTTTCGATTCATTAATAGGATGAAAGAACATGTTTATTTTTTGAGTTTACATCATTTCGAAAATTCTTTCTGCTTCTGATTTCGAATCCTTGATTTGGGCTTGTACAATTAATTAGCCCCACTCACACGTATTTTAAGTAAAATTGAAAACACTCAAAAATAATGATAATAAAATGTGAAGACATATTCACGCTCAGTTGATCAGTACGAATTTACATTTACAATTTCATAGGGAAATTTTCCATTATTCAAAATGGCCAGGAATACAAAAGAGTGTAAAAAAAAACGATTTTTTTTGTATCTGATATTGCTGAAGGAAGGTCTCTCAAGTGGTAGAGTCACATTAAATGCGCGTCTCTACATTTCTTCTCTCGCCGAATTGCAATGTTACTTTCACTCGACAGAACTGTCAATGCCGATCCTGACTAAAATGAATAATATATTTCGAGGATATTCTAGCAAGGACGAATAAATGGACGAATACAAAACTGGTTAACGATGACTACAAAGGGAAAGGTCATTGACAAAGCCTGCGTGCCACTTGCTACAGCCTGGGAGCTTGGCCTCAATTGTGTCTTTATTTTATTTATTATTATTTATTTATTTTATACTATTGTTTTGTGAGTGGATTTTATCCATATATTAAAGACAGAAAATGTATTATAATAACAACAAGTAATAAAGATTCAGGTGTAGTAGGAGAACAAAATTGTTATAATAAAAAAAATAAGAAAAATGTACAAAATTTCATAATCTTCACGTCTAATTTAGCTTGTTATTTTTATATTATTTTGATTTTATAATATTTTAACTTGCCATTGAGTTTTAAAATTTCCTAAACTCTACTGTTTACAACTACAACTAAACAAGACAGCAATACCCGAAGCCCATAACTGCACTATTGAAACATGACGAAGGGGCCACTGAGCTTGCAGATGAACTGTACTACCTGTTGACGTGGGCGTGCGTGTTGCTGCGGTCAGCTGATCCTTAAGCAAACACTTGAGCGAACCCCGGGGTCGACCCGAAATACCGCGCGGGAGATGATAACAGCGCGCCGGCGGGTAAATAACTAGCGGGAAAAGAAGGATGAAAAAAAAAAAAAAAAAAAACTGCCGACGCAATAAATAAACACTTCTTATTTCACAACGGTCTAAATATAGTGCTGCGAGTGGGGCGGACTCGAGAAACTAAGCACTTATATCTCGAAAGGAGTCTTTAATCGATGTTTTGAACCTATCGATACCACCTACGGCATTAATTGACGTCAATGGTTCGAAGCAAGTGAGGGATAGTTTTAAAAAGCTGTGCTATTGGAGTAGGTCTTAGTGAACAACAAAACGATGCATAGAACACGTCAGTTTGGTTTTTATTATATCAATGTAACATCAATTATGACCATTTTTTTTGTACAATTAGAAGACGACTTACTGACCTAAATAAATTAAATTTTGATGAGTATCTTCTACATATTCATCTCCTGGGCCGAAAAGGCTTTTAAAACAAATAAAAAATAATCGTCAATAGACGAATTGTGAAATAAAAATAATACCCAAAGCAACTATTTGAATTTTTGGCTCTCAAACTGTTTTGTCATATATTCGAAATTCGGTTATAGCAACCATCTTTAAATGTGTCAAAACAATTTTTTTTTTTTTAATTTAAATACCTTTCATTTATAACTTGAGAAATTTTATGTGTTAGCGGGACCGATTTTATGTATTAGATTCGCCTGAGGATCTATAATTGTATATAATTATCTGTAAGTTTAAAGGGGCTATGGAAAAAAAAAAGATTATGTATTGTGTAGGTATCGATGAAAGTAATTACGTATGTAATTACGTATGTAATACATTTTTTTTTAAAGTAATTAAATACGGAATTAGTATGTAAGTTAGTTTTAAGGTTGATCAAAAAGGTGAGCCCCATCACCTTTATTAGTCAGTTTAGTCAAGTCACGTATAATGTATATCATTATGCTTGTTTATTCGATTATATAATTTCTATAAAATAACAAAACCTGTATATAATGTAGCGATGCTACAGGAAATACAGAATAATTTGTAAATGGATTCAATTGAGGATCTATAATTGTATATAATTGTCTGTAAGTTTAAAGGGGCTATGAAGGAAAAAAAAAAAAAATGACATACGATTTATCTGAAAAACATGAAAGGTTTACTATAAATAATGGCCATAGTATAAAAGTTTTATACAGTCATATAGTTCTTAAGAACTTTAAAAAAAAATTTCAATCCCTATCTTAAATTACATTCGATGTTAATTGTGTCGAAACAAAAAATGGACCACATTTCGGGCCGTTAAAAAGTCTAAAGGACCTAATCTCCATGAAGGTGTCAGCAATAAGTTACCTCAATTAAAAACTTAATCAAAAATATTCCAAGATTTTTGTACGCAGTGTTGGTTAAGGTATGAATGTTGTGGGTTCAAATCATTGGGCGAAGTGACCTTTTCTTTCAGTTGATGGATGAATATGTTAGAAGAGGCTGACTTACGATCGGGTAAACTTTCGGATCTTCGAACTAATTATCACGGAGAGGAGTAGAAAACAACACGCCTGCAATTGATGTGCTTGCATAGCAGCGAGCCATTCACAACGCCATTAACATAACGGCTCGCCAGCCTCAAGCGTTGCAAGTCCATCATGATCCTAGCCATCAAGATCTGATCATCAATCTACCCTTAAGACACGGTTTGATTACGCTAATACGTGATCATGAACGTACTAGAGTATAACAGATCATCGAAGGCGATAAAAGTGTAGCATTGATTCATGTCTTCATTACGTATTCCCATTAAGGGCAGGTTCTCATATCGGTAATTGTGAACTTTACTGGGAGTAAATATACTTTTTATGACAACGTTTCGTGTTATAATTTCAAAAACTATAATTTCTCGAACGCAATTTTACGATACTGAATCGTGCCAAATGGACTTAGGACCAGTGTAGCTTCCGACTTCGTTGAGTGGGCACTGGCCAAAGAGGTATTCAAAAGCTGGCGAGCTACTGTACAATCAATGTTCCACGACATTGTTCGCGAACGGCGAAAACTGCGTGAACATTTTATTCCTTTGAGAACATTTTCTTTCAATTATTAAGTTCAATTATACGAAATAAGCGTGCCTGTATCAAAGTGCAGCCTTCAAGCTCGGCAACAATGAGAGAAGTAGCAACTATTTGAAGAATAAAAGATTACTTATTACACAAGTGCGTGAGAACGAGACGACCTTTCCCCGCTCGATTCTCAGCCTCCTGGATCCGTTTATTCAGGTAATGGCAGACAGAATAATGAGATAAAACCGCAGAATATTATTATTCCTTATTTATTGACAATCACAAGGTCGATTTAGTAATAATCATGCGAATCTGTAACTAATGACATTGCTTGAGCCAAGTTAAAGATCTGACTGAACACAACTGGGAACTGGGTCTGTCGGTCGGCACTGGAACTTGTGTCACTGATCAGTAACAGTCGCAGTAAATAACTGTAAAGTGTTATTTATTACAGTGTAACTTGCGTATTGTTATCGCTGTTATTTATACTATATAAAACCGCCTCTTAGCAGGGCGCATGCTTAAGCTAACTAGTCAACCGCTGAGACACTAAACGCCCTGGGTCACGCAAGGCTCCCCCAACACTTAATAAGCCCCTTTATTTCGAACATTTCTTCCGCCCTGCCGACACAGAGAGAGAGCGTAGGGGAGGTCTAATAGAACCCCCCACCCCCTAACCGTCTTCTTCTCGCTTCTCACTTTCAGAACTTTCGATTGACCGGTTCCTTCTTGAATAACGAGAGTTCTTCCTTCCATCTTGAGAACTTCTAGCTTGCAGGTCTTCTAGTCGAGTTTTCTCTTCGCATGGCCTGAATTATCTCACCATACTTCTGTATTGAACATACTATGGCTTCTTTCTTTTTGGGAGGGGGGGTATTTTGATTTAGTAACGAAATCTATGAATTCCGCTTTGCTCATTGTTGGCAAATCATGAATAAAATGAAATCAAGTCTCTGCCCCAAATATATGTATATATATATATAACTGTTTGTCAATCCTATTGACCTATGCATCGCAATCCTTATAATACACCCTTAAACTGCCTCGTAGAATAAATTTCTAAGAATACTAAAAAAATTACTTTGGCGTACTTCATGATATACCACTGACATTGACTTTATTTATAGCATTCTAAAAGAAAGCACTCGAAGATTTCTTGAAAATTGTAAGACTTGCAAAAATAATTTACTAAAATTTATTGCGCTGAATATATTAACTAGGAAGAAGATACATAATAGAATAACCATAGGAAATGACCATTGTTCAATAAATTGTTTATTTTTTGTTTCATATCCCCTTGTTACAAAATATAATTCTACAAACGAATCTATTTACAATTGCTTCATTGTATTTCCTGTAGCTTGGCTAAATTTTATACATATTCTGTTTTCTACTAGCAGTGATCTGCATTGTACGAAAGTATAACGATGTATATTATACATTAATGGACTGAATTTACCTATTTTTCTAGCACCGAAAATCCTTATATACATGTGCACAATTAACGCATCACCCTTAGATTTTCAACTTGTGCAAATTTTAGACAATAAAAAATATTTTTAGATGTTAAAATGGTTTGGAGTCCTGGCAATGGCCAGTTTCTCCAATCATGTCCTGAGCGTATGTGGCTCTCGCGCTTTTCGTCAGCCTCCACTGGCTCGTATCCGGTGACGTGGCTGGAGGGGGAGCGTGGGGGACTTCCCAGGACTCCGCTTCCTCTTTCGCTTGCGAGGGAGGCAACAACCGTGTGGACTTGGGGGGCCCCTGGGCTGTTTGTAAATATTGTATGAATGTGCGAGCGAATAATGAATTGTAAATATGGTATGAATGAAAACACTTATCTCAATTATTTATTGCCTATTAATTAAAGGCAGATTGTAATTTCATCATAATAAAGTTGTTGTTTAGATGTTAAAATAAGCCATTTGAAAAACGAAATTATATTTTACAGGGTTAAACGAAGTTATATAATGAGTAAAATAAAAAATACTGAAAAAAAAGATAAACTTAGAATAAGTATCCGGCGACGCGGCTGACGAAGGAGCGTGGAGGACTTCCCAAGACTCCACATCCTCTTTCACATGCGAGGGAGGTGACAACCATGTGGACTTGGGAGGCCTCTGGGCTGTTTGTAAATACTGTATGAATGAGCGAGTGAATGCAGATTGTAAATATGGTACGAATGAGAACACTTGTCACAATTACTTATTGCCTAATAAGGCAGATTGTAATTTTAGCACAATAAAGATGTTTCAATTCACAACTCAAAAAATAAATTTTATAGAAGAACGTACCTTATAACCACAGGATTGACGCCATTTGCTATCTCTTTATCTAACAATAACAATAAGAGGGATAATGTTTTGATAAATATCGTTTTTATTGAACGCGGACGTTGGCACAGGCTGTGATATTTACGATGTCATTAAAGGTGTTAACTTTGCATAGCGTGATAAATAGAATATATTACAGACATATCCCTGAGTGAATGATATTACGCAAGCGTTTTCACAAGTCTCTGCTAATGCCGAGACATGAATCGCAGAGGTTAGCTGGAATTTCTTCACAGTTTTGCATTCTGACACGCGCCTCACCTAATTTATATGGACGGTACAATTTTTGTACTTGAAAATAAATTCATTAATAGACGTTCTTGAAACGGGGATTTTATCGGCTTTACTTTTAAACAGTTACGGGGGTAATCATAATCATAATATTTATCTTATTCAAGAAATCTTTATACGAAATGGTTAATTATGATAAACGATCGCACTCATACTGTATATAATTCACTCTATTACTTAGAGATACTATATTTATAACATACGTGCATAGAGTGTAGCCATGTAAGCAAAGGAGAAGACAACAGGGATTTGGGTGGTCCCCTGCGGTGCTCCTGCAGTCATTTTACACGATAAGGCTGAGAGCGAGCGCGAGAGCCGCAGACGCTCCTCAATATTCTTGGTCTATTCTCAAGGTTTTGGGGGCCAACAGTAGACATAGGCTATATCCGAAGAGTGCTTATGTCTTCCTGTAACATTCTAAAATTTTGAAAGAAAATTCGCCTCTTCTGGGCCCCTTGGGATTAAGGAGACATCTAAGAAAGAATTCCACGTTGATATTAATAGATTTTTTTTTGTTTTTTTGTAATATTTCAGCTATATAATGTTTTTTATTAATTTTAGACCCAATATAAATGAATAGTGTGATATTTAAACCAGACGACCATCCTGAGCTGAGAGCTCCGATATTGCAAGCCGGCTAGAGAAGCGACCATTACACAGGGGACAGTGGTCGATTAATTACAGGTGATAAATGATCCCATTGCAGTATCACTTCTGACGCGAGTGGCGCCGCTTTCTTTGTTCCCGTTCAGGAGAATACATTGTTCTAGCTCCAGAGTAAATACATTTAACACGTGCGGGCAATAATGTATTCATTCCTATACATTTGTTTAAAGAATGTTTGACTCATACATTGATGATGTTTGTTACTAGTCAATAAAATAACCAGATACTTCTAATTCTTCAAGTTCACAAAGGAGTAATGTAACTTGGCTAAGTCAAGTTAAAGATCTGACTGAATACAACTGGGAACTGGGTCTATCGGAACTAGGACTTGTCACTGATCTGTAACAGTCGCAGGAACCTGTTATTTATTGTGGAGTAACTTGCATATTTATACTGTATAAAACGGCCTCTTAGAAGGCCGCATGCTTAAGTCAGCAGTCATTCTTATCCTGACTGCTCTAGAACATAAGACATCATTTTTCAATTTTAATCTATCATTTTAATTATAAGGTACTTCAGTGCGTTGATATAGCTGTTTGAAGGTCTTGTAACAGTACACCATGTGGGGGTAGACCAGAGGGAGGTCTTGATTTATTAATATGCATTAGGCAACAAAACAGCTTTCCAACAAAGTACTTCGATAAAATAATTTATTTTCGCAGTTAAAACACACACACTGCTAAAGGAAAATCATAACCTTTTGAGCAAACATTATTTTTTTTTAAATCTAAAATATTAGCCACTAAAAATGAATTGAATTGGGCTACATTAAAAACCTTGTATTGACCATTTATGTAAAGCGTGTTTATTACGTGTTTTTATTTGCTCCTAACGGAACGAATCAGGACTTAATATTTAAAGCTGTGGCTAAAAAAAGCTTGAAAGACAGCTAAGCCGTGTTTACCCCCCCCCCCCGGTACATATAGCTAGTCATGACAATCACAGGTTCATTTTTTTTGTTATCGTCGAAATTCTTTTATATAAACTGCCCTTAAACGTGCCTTTGACCATAGGAAAAAAATCGGAAGCTTAAAAAAGTAATCGGCTTTTATTAATTACTTGAGAAAGTTCATTTGTTAGCGGGCTCGACTTAGTATAATCTCCAAATTATATTCCTTTACGGTATATTACTGAAGGTAGGAATATTAAACATACATTTATGACTAGAAAAAGTTTATAAGTTACGGTAATCGGTAAACAGCCATTGTAATTCACGTTTAATTTTTTTTTTAATTAACCTCTCAATATTGTATTTTACCCAACGCGTAATAATTACTGTCGGGGGAGGTCTCTTCGACCCAACCACTGCCCGGCGGGATTCGGAAAAAGATAAAACCTGGTGGTATTTGACCTTTGCTGGGCCTAGTCGGCGAGTAGCTTTATTCGAATTTATTGATCTGACTCCATATGAATTTGCGCCCCGATAGTGCACTCTATATCTGCAGTCTAGACAGACCGCTGGGGAGGCACTACTAGGTACATTACTAGGTTGTAAGGTCCCAGAAGCCGTCGACTCCATGGAAGGGCTCCCTTCGAAGGATATTCTAGTTTAGCGATTAGAAACCAGGAAACTCCACTGGGAAGGCTGACAACGCCAAGACTAAATCTATTGGGTTGGGTAGAGAGGTGCAATGGTAAGTAAATAAAAAAGTCAAGGTTCGAGCCAATCAGCAAGCGCCAGAACAGAGAGGCTTCAAGTGTCTGATTACGCCAGAATAAAAAAAAATCCAAGAATCGATAGCTAGGGTCTGCACGCATCCAATGAGAGGCCTGCTTATTCCAACCAATCAGAAAGGACCCTATTCAGGGTCGACTAGTGACCGCTCATTGTGTCGGTATTGTGATTAGTCCAATCTCTTGACTAACGCCATAAGTTTATTGATATATTAAAATATTAAAAAGTAGAGGAGTGTTATCTGGTCCGTGAAGAGGGTCACTACCATTTGTCGTTGGTCCAGTTGGCGATACAATTGCAATCAATGATGTGGCAGAATATCTAGAATGGGGTCAGTCAGACAGACGAAACACTTATCTGAAAGAAAAGCCTCTCACACCAAGGAAACGCTGTAGGTTACAAAGTATACACTGAATGATCAGCTGTTACAGCCAACACTCCCCACTAAAGACCAGTGAGACCTGAATTAGTAACAAGAACCGGAAATAGCCGGAGTGATGAATGCAGCAGCGCGGGCCCCGCGCCCAGCTCCGACAACTTCCTGTACACACAGATGGCTTCAGTTAGTGAGTTTGTGACAGCCATTTGTGCACAAGTAGCAAGTTGCTTCTTCGTGGCAGCACGGCCATTCGAAAATGAAGGGAGACCCCTTACTACACTCCAACTCCTGTCTGTTCGGTATCCCCACAGGAAAATGAAATGACGGCCAAACAAAATTTCGAATAGATTGTGTAATGAAATTGTGACTGTCTAACAACAGAAAACGCGCATTTCAAATCTATCGCGTGAACCGATTTTCATCGCTTTAAATGCTTTTCAGAATTTCATTACCTGTTTACTTAATAATTGTTTATGTGTTGGCAGAATTTTTCACCCCATTGCTTCGCCCATTGTCTCCAATTAAAATAGAGGAACTACACTTACAAGAAACGACAGACAGACACTTTGGGAAAACACAAGGACAGTGTTTTCCTTCAAGGGAAAAATCAAAATTAAACCGCTTACGAATAGATGAATAAATGATTAAGTTGAGTTAGTAATGGACATTCACTCTCGAATTTTTAAAAACACAAATATTACAGATTCTCGTAATTCGTGTCATAATTTCTTTAAATTTTTCGCCAGTCTGCCTGATGTGTTTGTACGCTTTTATGACGCTATCAGTATGAAATTTTCCATGGGTGCTCTGATAAACAATATATAATTTATTAACTTTAACTCTAAAACTGATTTTTTAAGATGTATTATAAGTAATTAAATAGCTACATTTTAAGTTTGAAATGTAATTTTTTTTTTATTTCATATCCCCTTGTTACCAAATTGATATATGCCACAAAATATAGATTCTACAAACGAATCTATTTACAATTGCTTCATTATATTTCCTGTAGCTTGGCTACATGTTATACAAAGTCTGTTTCCTACTAATAGTGATCTGATTTGTACAAAAGTATAATAATGTACATTATACATTAATGGACTAAATTTATTAAACGTGATGGGGCTCAAATTATTGATTAATTACGTCGAATTAAAAATATGTATGATTCTATACAACATGTGTATTTGATAAGGTATTTTAAATTACTTATTTCAATGTCTAGATTATTAATATGTAACATAATTGAGGGTTTTAGAGGACTACAATTATAATAAACAGTTAAAACTGTCATTAACCTCATTTCCACATTCGTAACGAAATCCTGAATTGTGTAATGCGTCATTCTGGGCTAAATTGTATTTCTTCTCCCTTAGAAGCTACAAGATATCAAATGAAAGAAAAATAGGTTGTTATCGGTAACGTTTTTTTTTTTTTCGGATCGACTTGATTGATTACAAATTCTTGATATATTTTCTAGATTTTCCTAATCAATTATAGAAAATAACTCACAGCGACAAGAATTAATTCTAATAAGATAAAACAAGATACCTTTTCCCCTTATCTGGGAGTGCAGTTTAATTTATGGAATAGAATCAAGGGGGTGGGTAGGGGGGTGGGGCCCCCGCGAGGGTGAGGTCTCGCCCATTGTAATTGTAATGAAGCTTTTTTTTTTTTTATCTCACAGTGTTTTATACTTCAAGTCAGGCATTGAAACGTTTCTTACAGAAGGCGACCTTGTACGGTTTATGAAACTTTAAAAAGTGGTACCTCAGCCTTCACTTGAGACAAAAACAACACTAGCTAATATTTCCCTAGCTAGATATATAACCTCTAGTGTTGTGATGGAGTATTGCAATTTTATGATTGTGCCGGGATCGGAACCCAAGACCATCGTGTGACGGCCTTCCAGCTAACCTGTCCCCATGCCATCACTAGTCAACGTTCTCTTAGTGAGTCTCGTTAATTATTAGATAATAACGATAAACAAAACTAGCCGGCAAAAAAGCAACGGTTTCGATTTTTTTTTTGTTTCAAAGCCTTTATTCAACTTACACAGAGTGTTAAAGATTCCACAATATGGAAGGTTTAAAGAATTTTTCAATGGTAGCCTCATGTACAGAATTACAAGGGGCGTGAACAGAGAAAGTGATAGGGATCATTTTAAGAATGAGTTGTGCTAATACTAACCTTAATCTAACTAACTATAAACTAACTTAACCTAGTTTTCCCAGACAGTCTGTTGCCATCGATACGGGAACCCCCCCCCCCCGGTCATAGTGTTAAACATTGGGTATGTCAGATGCTGCAACGACTCAAATAACGGGTCCTCTTAACTAATAATTTCTCATAATCTATACCAGTTGGGTTAGGTATCTCAGCCTAACATATTATTTTCCATAGACAATTAAGAACAATACGGACCAAATAGAATTAAGCGATTTAGAAGGTTAAGTAGCAGTGTCAATCAGAGGATAGATAGTACTGTAGGTATTCGTAACTCCTCCAAGAATTGTTAAATGGTTTTTCTCTTGTTTCTTTCCCATTATTTAGGATTACCTGTTAGATGTGTAGGGGAAATGTTCACTTCCACCGATATTTGAAAATGCTTAATGAAATGGATGAAATGCAAAAATAATAATGAAAATGGTTTTTTGACTCGTTGCGGCACCTAACCAACCCAGTGTTTAACACTATGACCCCACTACCCTTCCCGCATCGATGACAACAGACTGTCGAGGGAAAATTAGATTATGAATTAGTGTGTAAGTTAATTTTGAATTTGATCAAAAAGGTGAGCCCCGTCACCTTTATTAGTCAGTTCAGTTCAGTCATGTTGTGTATCATTATACTTGTTTATTCCAGTATACAATTTTATAAAATATCAAAACCTGGATATAATGTAGTGATGCTACAGGAAATGCAAAAATAATTTGTAAATAGATTCGCCTGAGGATCTATAATTATACATAATTATCTGCAAATTTTAAGGGGCTATGAAGAAAAAAAAAATTAGGGAAGGATAGTCCAGACTAGTTTAGAGATAACGGACAATTATGGATTTTTTCATCATATTTGGTTAATTGCGAACCATTTCCATACATATGTATTAAGCACATTTTCCACTGCTTTAAGAGCGGATTATATAAACCACACTTAATTCATGCGGGTCCATGAAGCGAACTTCGTTAGAGTTCGTTTGCTAATTCCATCATTTGCATATCTCGTAAGAACGGCTGTTGAAGGGCTTTCAGGTCGTACGGTCTTGCTGTAAATCAAATCGGCTTTAGTAGGAGGGTTCACTTCCCTGTGAAAATTAACACTACGAATGCTAAATGGGCTGTGAAAAAAAATGCGCTTAAAGGGAATATCTTGGCGAGTAGTGTCAAGGTAAACAGCTTCCGGGGGTTCGATTGCCGAGAAGGTTGGTAATTTTTTCCACTTGAAGATCTCTAAATCACACTTTCCTTCTCTTCGTCTGCGAAGTGAATTTTCATAAGTATTATTCGCCAGCTTCAGCCTCACATGTGCGATTAATTTTTTCAATGCATCAAAGATCTTGATTAATGAGCTAATGTATTTGTTGGAATATCTTTTTTAGCTCATGAAAGAGAGATGTATGGCTTCCTGGACCCAGTATGGTATAGAGAATGAAAGTGAAATGATGGCTCCTTATATATATAGATCACTCGTAGTTAAGTAATGAACAAATCACTAACTTTCATCTTACAATTGGATATATAGCTATGGGGGGCAGCAAAAAAGTCGAACATCAAGCGCGTCCAGTCCTATCAATCAAAAGTCCTGAGAACAATAGTAAATGCCCTTTATTACGTACCACTCATCCCTATAATCCTCCTCGGAGCCTAAAACGGCAGTGGCCTCGTGACCTGCTATAAATGCGTGACAGTGGGAGTCCTTGCAATGGCCAGTTTCTCCGATCATGACGCGGCTGACGGAAGAGCGTGGGTGACTTCCCAAGACTCCGCTTCCTCTTTCGCATGCGAGGAAGGTAACAACCATGTGGTTTTGAGAGGTCTCTGGGCTGTTTGTAAATACTGTATGAATGAGCGAGTGAATGAAAATTGTAAATATCAATCACAATTACTTATTGCCCATTGAGGCAGAATGTAATTTTATCATAATAAAGTTGTTATTCAGAAAAAAAAAATCATCTTACAATCATACATCTTACAATGCCAGAAGCATCAGTGAAATTTTCTCGATCCACCCTTCCATTACCTTTTTCAATCTTAAGCCTTAAATCTTTTAAGATGAGATATGAGAAATCGAAACGAGAGCGACTTTTTTTGCTGCATACTTTTTGTATATTTCCTGTTAATGTTTAATTATTACAGCCACCATAATTCCAGTTGTTGCCTAAAAACCCTTCTAAGTAAATTAAATTGCTTTATATACGCAGAGGAGTGTTTTGGATTAAAGCCTTCGATGAGAAAATTCCAACAGATGCACAAAAATTGAGTGAAACAAACAGCGATTGAGTGAACTCTCAATCGTGTTATTTCCCATAATTTTGCACTACATGAGGACCTAGGCTGTCAGTGTGGTTTTAGGTGGTCCGTGATAACGGGAAAGTACAGAACATACGAGACGAAACGGGAAGAAGCAGCTAGCTCGAGTTAAATAGGCCGAGAAAGAGGAGCCGGTTGAACGAACCCTTGCCTTCCTGAATCGATAGGTTATACAAATAGGGGCCGGACCGCAGTGTCTGTCTGCCAATCGATTATCATCCGGTCTTTGCGCTAGTATCGATATTTAGAGTCGATAGCTCGCTATGGACGCCTCTCGTCTGAGAACGATTCCGAGCTACTGTTAAGATTTATTAGGGCGTTTTACTTTCAACTACTACTTACAACGATAAGCCAGACATTATCAATTTGAAACAATTTGTTTCTAAAGATTTTCAACCGAACGAATACAATGAAATAATTTTGATCGTAAAAATTCGATTTTTGATAGTGTTCCTTCAATTTGTACCTCCTTTAGCTGACTTTTATATATATTTTTAAGTGGATGTAAATTTTAGTTTTAAAGCGATGTAACAAAAATTTGTTCGAGCAGTGTAAATTTCATGTTTTTAATAAATAAAAATATTTCAATCAAAACTGTTTCGGGTTATTACTGGTTACACCTCAAGAAGTCAGAAATACGACCCTCCACACAGACTTATTGGTTCTACACCTGCATACCTACATCAAGAATCTGTATGTACAACATCGAAAACTATACCGACACACGAATTCTCACATACTTGGACAAGCAACAACAAGACTGACAGGCCACAACTCCGGAGGAACTGGAGTAGAGATTTAGTAATTTCAATAAACTGTCATTAACATAATCCTTCATATACCTTTATTGCATGTCATTCGTGGGTGACTATTTGTTACTAGTCATAATCTCAATACGAATAAATACAAAAAAGAATTTGATTAAGAAACCTTGGACATTATGAGATTTCCAGTTCTGATTTAAAGTATTCAATGTCTTGTTTGAATAAAATCTTAGTAAAGGAAGTTGTGGTGCAATAATAAGTTAACAACTGTGCCGGAAGGGGATTTAACAGCTTAAGCATATGTAATGTATAGCGGGGGGGGGGGGGGGAGTAAGAGGATTAGAGCGTTGTATCGATGTATACAGATGGCAGTGTCGGTGCATGATCGATCTATCCTGACTGGAAGCGGCAATATCGACCCTGACCTCGATCCTTCCTCTTCCTGGCCAGCCGTCCCAATGGCCCTTCGCGTATTTTAGAAGGTTACCGCTTTGAAGAGAATAATCCGCTTTCGTAATGCTCACGGTTCCACATAATTTTCATAAGTTTTAATTTCACTAGTTTCGTGTTTCAGTTCAACATGAACGTGTTAAATGCTCTAGTGTGTACAATAATTTACTAATTTGAAGACAATAGCATATTATATGAGAAGCCTTGGTCACGGCTTCCAACCCTGAAACCTCATGAGGGAAAATGAGTAGTTACTTGAAAGAAGTAGTTACTTAAACACTAAACTAACTTCGTCTGGTGGAGAACGAATTACCTCTTCAGGGCTTCTTAAAGTTTCATCTAACAAAAATAGAAAGTGCTATTTCTATGAAAAGTATACGCTAAATACCACCTGGATGGAAATTCGACACTGCCAAATGACTTTTTTACACGAGACAATTTAGACTCGTTTCCAGTACAAGAATTGAAAAGCCAACATTTCTACTTCTTCCTTGGTGTAATTACAAAAGGTGATGGGAATTGAGAAAAATACAAATGCAGTGGCAGCTCATGTTCCCTCATGACGCTAACAGAACCCCGTCCAGACCCATCCTGGGATATCCTGGCAGACCTGATAAGGTTATTAGGGGAGTCGATTACACAGGGTGGGGGTCTTCATAGCCGATAATTTGATCCACTAACCACTCTCTCTGTTAAAATTCATCAATATAACAACAAATACTATAGCCTCAAAGATACTTTTTTTTCCGATCTTGGTCATAATCTGCCTGTAGAATTTCATATCAATAACCAATAATTGCACCTCAGTAGAACTTCATCGGTTACAATAATGCCACTGCGCAAGGTTCCAAGTTTATGAAATTCCACAGTAGCCTTTCCAACCACCCTAATCCTGTAGCACAGTCATTGCACTGCGCCACTCATCCCTATAATCCTCCTCGGAGACTGAAACGGCAGTGGCCTCGTGACCTGCTATAAACGCGTGACAGTGGGAGTCCTGGCAATGGCCAGTCTCTCCAATCATGTCCTGAGCGTCAGTGGCTCTCGCGCTCTTAGTCAGCCTCCACTGGCTAGTATCCGGTGACGCGGCTGACGGAGGAGCGTGGGGGACTTCCCAAGACTCCGCTTTCTCTTCGCATGTGGATTTGGGAGGTCTCTGGGCTGTCTGTAAATATTGTATGAATGAGCGAGTGAATGATGAACTGTAAATATGGTATAAATGAGAGCATTTATCTTATTACTTATTGCCTTATAAAAGGCAGATTGTAATTTTAGCACAATAAAGGAGAATTTCATATATGACAATACATTGTCTCCAATGAAAATTTCATTACTTCCGAAAGTGAACTGCAATAGCTCATAAAAAATGGCAACTAATTTTTACCCCTCTCACTTTTTTAAACAAAAATAAATATATAATAACAAACCCCGAAGAATGAATGAATGCAGACATGGCGGAAATAGGCCAGGCCATTTGCGAAATTAGCACATCACTGCCTCGTCATGACTTCATCAGTCATCAAACGTCTGGCCTATTTTTGGAAAAATCAGCTTGTTTAAGTGGAGACATTTTTTAGTTCGCTAATGAGAAATTCATATGAGGAGAGACTGTTACACAATAGGAACGGTTTAAGAAACAGTTTAACTATATTACACAGCTGAATGACTAAGCCACATTATAGTTAAATATCAAGACCCGATAGAGAACCGATCTGGACGAACTGAATGAAATAAAGTTGAAATGAAAATAAAATCGTTATTGTGGGACTTCAAACACTAATAATAAATAGACTATGGTCTAATCGTTCTGAAATTTGGCCAACATGTTCCGGATTACGCAAATAACTTCCTGTACGAGATATAACAAGTAACGTATTTAAAAGAAAATTAAGGTGTACTATTTCGGTTTCGTTTCTGTAACTTGAGATTTCTCTAGTCACATCGGCTATTACAGATTTATTCCATTATATTATATATCTCTATGATAATTAAAGACATATTAGCTTAACATATACACCACACGTAAGCTTCAGAACGGTTTTTAACCACAGGAAGATAGATGCTCTTATTTTATTATTATGATAAAACAACTTTATTATGATAAAATTAATGGGCAATAAGTAATTAAGATAAATATTTACAATTTTCATTCTAACAGTATTTACAAACACCCCAGGGACCTCCCAAATCCACATGGTTGACACCTCCATCGCATGAGAAAGAGAAACCGGAGTTTTGGGAAGACCCCCAGGCTCCTCCGTCAGCCGCGTCACTTTGTTGAAGTTTATCTTTGTTTTTTCATATTTTTTTATTTTACCCATTATATAACTTCGTTTAACCCTGTAAAATAAAATTTCGTTTTTCAAATGACTTATTTTAACATCTAAAAATATTTTTTATTGTCTAAAATTTGCACAAGTTGAAAATCTTTCAAAAATTAAGGGTGATGCGTTAATTGTGCACATGTATATAAGGATTTCCGGTGCTAGAAAAATAGTTAAATTCAGTCCATTAATGTATAATGTACATCGTCCTTACAAGGTACAATCCTTATAATGTACAAGTCCCCCACGCTCCTCCGTCAGCCGCGTCACCGAATACGAGCTAGTGGAGGCTGACGAAGAGCGCGAGAGCCACAGACACTCAGGACATGATTGGAGAAACTGGCCAGAACTCCCACTGTTACGCATTTATAGCAGGTCACGAAGCCACTACCGTTTTAGTCACCGAGGAGGATTATAGGGATGAGTGGTGCAGTGCAATGACTGTGCTACAGGATTAGTGTGGTTGGATAGGTTACTATGGAATTTTATGAACTTGGAAGGGATGAGTTCAAGAATGTAGGGTATATCAAGATCATTATGAAGGGTTTGTTGCTGACGTATTAAGGGACATTTACTATTGTTCTCAGCACTTTTGATTGAAAGGATGGGATGCGTTTGATGTTGGCCTTTTGTGTGGTCCCCCATAGCTCTATTCCGTATGTCCAGATTGTATAACCCTGTAAATAAGTAGTTTGTTTTCTATTGAGTGGTGGGATGTCCTTCGAAGTAGTCTGTACAGTTGTCCAAAGCGTCTGTTTAGTTCTTGTCTTTTTAGCCTCGTGTGTGGGTTCCATGTCAGTCTTTTGTCGAGATGGAAGCCTAAATACCGTACTGTCTTAGACACAGGGAGAGGAATTGAATTTAAAAAGACTGGCGGACAGGACTTGCGGCAGAGGGTAAAGGTTATGTGGGAACATTTGCCTTCATTGACTTTGATTCACCATTGGTTGCACCAATACTCGATCTCGTCAAGGTGTTTTTGAAGGTTTTGGGATGCTATATCAGGGTCTGGATGGGTTGACAGGACTGCAGTGTCGTCAGCGAATGTTGCCAAGAAGGTATTGGGAGTAGAGGGGACATCAGCGGTGTATAGAGGATATGACTTTTCTGAAAATGAAGATATACTGGTTGGAAATGATAAGGAGTTCTTCATAATATATTATGATCTAAGCTGTTATTATCGGAAAATTTATTATGTTATCAATATTTTGAAGTAATATGTGCACTCTCTCTTTGGAAATATTTATCTAAAATGTTTGTGGTTATCGTTTTTAAAGTAACTATAATATAATCAGCTTTGGGTACTTCTTGAAACTATTATAATGTACTTAGGTTTGTCAAATATTCTTAGGAACTTATTTTGGGTCATTTGAAATTTCCTGATATTTGCATGACTGACTAAGCTCCAACCTACGGTTAGACAAGTAGCCTCGTTGAACTGAACATAGGAGAGTCCCTCAGAAATGGTTTATTTCGGTTTAAAGGCCTTGGGGTAATATATGGGCTGAAGGGTGGGTTGTTGAGATTATTTTCATGTATTTTCTAGTTAGAGCAGTACTTGTAACTAAGCACTTGCTTTAGAGGGAAATGCTTGGTAGGCTACACTCGCAGACCGGTATTAAAGGAGGCATTGTTAAAGCCGTAAATACCTGAGAGAGCCCGGTTCAAGGACGCTTGAGTATTTATAACCAGCATCAACCGCATTCCGTCCGGTCTAGGAGAGAATAAATTATTGTAATTTCAACGGTGCCGTGATTCTGTAAACTCTGCGCTTTATAGGCCCGTAGAGAGGAGTTTTGTTATTTTTTTCTATAATTTTACAACGAAACATAAAATGGCCTGTGCCGTCGTCAGCGGCTTAGGGAACATTAAGGCATTATTATTAGACAACTCCTGTTGAGTAAAACCGCCGATGGGTGGTCATGCGAGGAGGGTGCTAGTCAAGGTCAGAGGTTTCCGGTTACGTCAACTCTCGCGATTAATATATGTTTGCCGTGTAACTTCCTTAAACAGCAGAGAGCGTATTTATAAAAACAATTATTATTAAAACAGCTTTATTATGATAAAATTAAAATCAGCCATATTGGGCAATAATAAATTGTGATGAATGATCTCTTATTCATACAGTATTTACAAACAGCCGAGAGACCTCCCAAACCACATGGTTGCGGGAGTCTTGGGAAGTCCCCCACACTCCTCCGTCAGCCACGTCACCGGATACTAGTCAGCGGAGGTTGACCAAGAGCGCGAGAGCCGCAGACGCTCAGGACATGATCGGAGAAACTGGCCATTGCCAGGACTCCTGCTTTCCCATATTTATAGCGGGACACGAGGCCACTGCCGTTTTAGTCTCGGAGGAGGATTATAGGGATGAGTGGTGCTAGGAGATTAGGGTGGTTGGATAGGTTACTATGGAATTTCATGAACTTGGAAGGAATGAGTTTAAGAATATAGGATATAGATAAGATCGTTATGAAGGGTTCTGTTGCTGACGTAATAAGGGGCATTCACTATTGTTTTCAGGACTTTTGATTGAAAGTATTGGATACGCTTGGTGTTCGACTGTTTTGCAGTCCCCTATAGGTCTATTCCGTATGACCAGATTGGCTTAGGTATAAATTTTTTAAATTAGTAATTTGTTTTATATTGAGAGATGGGATGTCCTTCGAAGTTGTCTGTACTGTTTTCCAAAGCGCATGTTTAGTTCTTGTCTTTTTAGCCTCGTATGTGGGTTCCAGGTCAGTCGCTTGTCGAGATGGAAGCCTACGTAGCTTACTAACTCTATGGGACCCAGGACACTTCCCCGTGGAACTCCTGGTTTTATGAGATAGTAATTAGAATCTTCTAAGCCACAGCGGACTTGGAAGAAGCGGTTTGAAAGGTAGGATTTTAAACAATAACAACAAATTCACCTATGCTTTCCACCCTCTACCATCTCCTGACGACTGATCGATACCAGTGATTACATTGACTTTATTTATAAATACTTTGTAATAATTTAGTACAAAATTTATGGTGGGGATTCCACTTCTTGACCTCCATCGTAAGTTAAATAATCTTTGTAGAGGAGAGTCTTTTTAAAGAAAAAGAAAGAAAAGCTTTATTATGAAGTCAAAACACTGGTATATACAAATATTAAGAGTTACATTACTACATACCGGGTGGAATGACTAGGCACAAGTGCGGTCTGGGGATAATGCTGAGACATATATGTATAAGAAAAGGATAAGATTCTGGGAAGTAGGGAGGTCTTGAAAGGACGCGGTTGCTTACTTAAAAATAACTGAGAACCATCAGTGACTTCCATGAAGTCCCCTTCTAATTGTTCTTAGCATTGTAAAACAGACGAAGAAAGAACACTCTTCCAGTATGATCGCACCTAGAAATTCAACAGTGTTGTAAGTTAAGACTTTTCCCCCAAGACGAAGACGAATTAGGTAAAGTTATAGGAGCCATCAAATGAAATCAATTATTGATGTCGAGCAATCATAATTTGTAAATACTGGACAACATTGCGACATCGGCTCTTCGTTTTCCACGGCGTTAATATCAATTACATATATAAAAACACGTATAATTAAGTTCATAATTTATTCAGTAAAATTTGAATAATAATTAATCAACCATGGATCTAAAGAGATAAAAATCCTTTGATCGACTAATTTACAGTTCTTTTTATTCCTTCGTTACGCAATTGAACATTCCATTTCCTCTTTTTATGCGGTTGATAAGGTTCACACACTCTCATATTGCAAACTCATCTGCGTTGTAACTCGCTAATAGGCTATGCAGTACTTTAAGACAATTTGCGCTTTAACAGAATATTAACCAAGTTATTTGTTAGTTCCCTTACATAAGTTTTCCCTTGCTTCGATTAAGGGTTAAGAAGGGCAAGCTTTGGACTGGAGATGGGTGGGTTATATATAGCGTGCCACACTTTTAGAGTCGTGATCGGATAATTTGATCACCCGCAACGTTTACTTAATCATTCATTACTAGCAAATTTGACATTTTCCCTACATAGTTAATTAATTAATAATAAAACATAAATAACAATATCTATGTTACTCCTCAATATGTGAAACTCCTAAGCCAATAAGTTTACTTTAAAAAAATTTTAGTAAATTAAATTTAGGAAATATCTTCCACTTAGATTTGTCCGACTATTTTATCTTAAAATGGGACAGAAAAAAAATAATTTTTGAATAAGTGAATTCTGACGACGTTTTCCTAACAATTGCGTCAATATATATTGTAACATTCATGATATTTGAGAATAAAGATCATGACCCTCACATATGGTAAGGGTCATTTTCCCTAATACTCCTAGGAGTGGGGATGAGCTGAAAACCAGTCTTAGTCAAGCCTTCGAGAAGAACGCAGTGGCAAGCTCCCGAATTGGCGGTTACCATACTATTGAAGAACCAAGGTAGAAAGTAACGTTGGTTGGATTACAGGAAGAGAAGAGAAGAAAAGCAGTTGAACGTTATTGAATACCATGGTGCGTTGAGACAGATGGGTGGATAAGTTGTAGGTTGGTGTTATGAATATTGTTTCTTATTATGGATCCATTAAAAAAAAATTGAGCTCAAATTCATGTTTTGTAATTAGTAGTAGCTATCATAATTTAAAAGGATTTGAATATTTTTTTTATACATTTTGTCAATACTCTATGTTAATTATAATTATTTGTCATAACCATTTTATTTTAATATATTTCACAATTCCTAGTTTCTCAATTTATTAATAACCACAACATTAGCCTTGAGATCGGGCGATTCAATCGGAATAAATTCCTATGTCAAAGACATAAAACAATTTGAATTAAAGGTCTCATGACGGACCTGCCAAGTTAGTTAAGGTTAATTGATCAAGTAAAAAGAGAGATGGTAAAAAATGAGGTAGGTTTCAATATATGATTGGAGAAACTGGTCATTGCCAGGACCGTTTTAGTTCTCCAAGGAGGATTATAGGGATGAGTGGTGGAGTGCAATGACTGTGCTAGGGGATTAGGGTGGTTGGATAGGTTTTGATGGAATTTCATGAACTTGGAAGGAATGAGTTTAAGAATATAGGATATATCAAGATCGTCATGAAGGGTTTTGTTGCTGACGTAATAAGGGGCATTCACTATTGTTTTCAGGACTTTTGATTGAAAGTATTGGATACGCTTGGTGTTCGACTGTTTTGCAGTCCCCTATAGGTCTATTCCGTATGACCAGATTGGCTTAGGTATAAATTTTTTAAATTAGTAATTTGTTTTATATTGAGAGATGGGATGTCCTTTGAAATAGTCTGTACACTTGTCCAAAGCGTCTGTTTAGTTATTGTCTCTTTAGGCCCGTGTGTGGGTTCCACGGCAGCTTTTGTCGAGATGGAAGCCTAAATACCGTACTGTCAGGATAAAGTATTGTACAGAGCGGCAGAGGGTAATGTGGGAACATTTTGTTTCATTAACTTTGATTCGTCATTGGTTACACCAATACTTGTTCTCATCAGGATGGTTTTGAAGGCTATGGGATTCTATTTCGGGGCCTGGGAAGGATGACAGAACTGCAGTGTCATCTGCTAAAGTTGCCAAAAAGGATATTTAGTTTTCTTAATCAGATTCGCTACTTTTTTATTCAAGTAGCTATTTAAATAAAAAAAATACTCTCTTACTTACCCTGGAGAGGCTGAGTTAACCCCGATCAGACCATACCCTAAAGAGATCGATGCCCGGGTCTTCGCAGTTAGAAGGCAGCTTGCTAACCACTAGACTAAGGGTCGTAGATACCATTAGAAAAATAATAAATCATTAAGAGACAAACATCGTAGGCCATAATTAAGTTCTAAAGCTAAAGTAATTCGTAATTGATGAATACCTTTGATGAAAAATATCAGCAATGAAGAACAAAGTGCGATTTTCAGCCTTGACTGGCCTTAATTGGGCCGACAGTGCACAGATAGGCACTTCAAGGCTGTGCTACTTCCTTTGAAACAGGAATCTCAACGCGTCCGACCCTAACCTCTTAACGAGACGTATGCTCTACTGTATGTTCGATAACGTATATGTCTGCATACAGCGTCGTGGTATGATATAATGTATGCGAATACATATCCCACGTATCCCAGTAATGAACACAAGATAAGTTATTAAGGAGGCCGACGGTTTGACATTTGCCTCCAAGCAGTTAATTTATTATCTGCAACATTTTCCGACGGCGGTTGCCAGTTCGATAGCCTTATTTAATGAAGGTTTAGAAGGGTGTGTTGATTCTAAGTATAGTTGGCGGTTTCTCTTCAGCTTAGGGTCAGCACGAATTAGCTTCCAACATGAAATAAATATCCCCTTATATATAGAAAAAACATAAATTACTACTTAATGTCTTTATGTAACTTCTTCCTAGTTAAACCTTTTTACTAAAATAGTTTTGCTACTCTTACCATTTCCAAGAAACCGTTGAGTGATTTATTTTACTACGTTATAGATAAAGTCAATTTCATGTAGTCTGGAGATGGTAGTACGCCTAGGTGAATTTGTGAATTATTCTTAGAAATATATTTTGTATTCTCTCCAGTTTAAGGAGGTTACTAGTACAGGTCACACTCCAGGATGACGATGCGCGGTGTAACGTCCGCTAACTACACAAGATAAATCACCCTATACTCTATCGTATATATTGTATATAGGTTATAATACATTGTAAATTAATTTAAACAAGTGTAAATAATATTATCAAACCACAAGTCATATCAGTGTAAATATTGTAAACAATAAAAGACGCAGCTACAGAACCAGTTTAGAGGCAGGGGTCAGGTAAAAAGAGGCCTGGACCCTTCAGAGGGGCTGGGTCTTGTTCTAGAACATTCGAGCTTCATCCATGGGGTTGGCCAGAATACAACCTCCCCTCATTGGCTCAACGCTATTGGCCACAACAATACCCCAGCCCATTGGCTACTTGGGGCTGTATATACCCCCTAGTTTTAGCCGATTAACTACGGCTCACCTCTCACCTGTTACTTGCAGCTTCACTGATGTTTCAAGATTTGGCCTTCTCATTTATGAAAACCTCTCCATCACTCTTTCCTAGCCTGGCTATGTTTTAGTCCGACCTTGTCAGACCCCACACATTCTTAGTGGGATTCTCTGCCTTCGTCTCGCTTACATGGAAGAGATCTCTTCCTCGCAGACGGCGGTCGCCTGGGGCCCGATAAACTTTACCTAGTAGCGTACCCCCCAGTGATCCAGTCTGCCTCTCTCCGGTTCACACTTGCCTTTGGGATCAGGACGGGTTTCGCCTACCCTTAGATACCGAGTGTGAATTCGTGGTCATTCCAAGACAATATAAACTACCCATAATACCTACCCTATACCTCTTTTCCTGAACATGCACTGTCGGGGCACATAGCTATCAAATATGGAGTCAGAGAGTACAGTAGTAATACAGTAAGATATACAGCAATACAGTAGTAAGACCCGTCATGAAGCGATTGTCCAGTTCATAGCCTATTCAACCTTCACTTCGTTACTAGGGCTAAAGTCGCCCCCTCGTGACGACCCGACACACAGATTCAATAGAGGTCTGAAAAACATTTTACCAATAGCTTTGGGTTAAAATAAGACGATAAGGACAAAAAAAACATTAAAACTGAAAAAGTCGTTTATTTTAAACTATCTAGATCACAACAGCGAAGATATTAATATTTTTAATATCTTTTTCTAAAGGATCGATGGCACAGATTTTTTTTTTTCTTTCATAGCCTTTTAAATTTACAGATAATTATATATCCTCAGGCGAATCTAAATGGCACAGAAAAGACACACCAAGAATTTTAAACCCACGACACAAACCCATATGTAATGTTATCCCATCCGATTTAAATAATTTATCCTTATCAGTCTAGTTGTGGTCTATAATAAATAAGGTGAGCTCCGTTACTTTTAATAAATTCAGTCCATTAATGTATCACATCATTATACATTTGTACAATGCAGATCCCTATTAGTAGAAAACAGAATTTGTATAAAATGTAGCCGAGCTACAGTAAATATAATGAAGCAATTATAAATAGATTCGTAAGTAGAATCTATATTTTGTAAAATATATTAATTTTGTAACAAGGGAATATGAAACAAAAAAAAAAAATTAAATAATTTATTCTGTTCAGTCTAGTTGTGAGCTATTCGGATTAATAAATAAATTTCTCTCTCTCGTCACAAATATACTTTATTATGATACAAGCACTTTTGGAATGAAACAATGAAATATTTTTTTAAACAATCTCTGTTATAAGTCAATTTATCATTGTTCGTTCCTTATTGAATAAAACCATAAGATACTTAAGAACGGTAGTGCAGCTGCCGAATGGGCTATCGTACTAAAGTAACTTTAAGTCAACTGGGGCAACTTTATTTATTTGGGATAACTGTTTAAAAAGCGATTTTCAGAGACCTGGATGGTTTACAAAATAAAGTATATTCCATCAATAATAGCGTCTTGCGCTGTCGCAATAATTTAAATAATTTTTGAGCAAGTCAGCCCGAATCCCTCTCAATATATTTTTTTTTTTTTATTTCTTTTTTCAATCTCTTTAATTCAATGTGATATGTATTTAATGAGTACAATTAGGTCATAACCGTTGTCAAAATATTTGCTAATAATTATTAACTATAGCGGGAAAAAAATTCCAGGCTAATTATCTAGTTATATTCCGATTTCTCTAGTGTTTGACGGACAAGTCCCAAGTGTCTAGGCACTCATGTCGATCTCTCTCATTCCGCTGGTGTGACATTGTCACGTCTGACTGTCTGTCGTTTGCTATTATATGCGTTTCCTTCCGACTTTCTTAGCAGCAATATAAGTTTACCTACAGTAGCGGAAACTTATGCTACCGGATATGATATTGTTCCCTCCACTAAAAAAAAAATCTTTTTGAGCGATTAGCTATAGAACATGTGCCGACCTTACATGGGAAGCGGGTCTGTTTCACAAGCATCTGTGATGAGGTAGCAAAGGAAGTTTTAGACCCTTAAAGGCTCCACCCAGGCTATCATTATAACTGCCTAGGTCTTAGGTAGAGTCATACTTTCAAGAAAGTACATCGTCTGCTATGTACTGTCTATGCTTTCTACAGTCAAATAATTTTTGTAGCGGAGAGTCTTTGAAAAGAAAAGCTTTATTATGAGGTACAAGCAAAACTGGTATATACAAATATTAAGAGTTACGTTACTACATACTAGGTGGAAGGTCTAGGGTCAGGTGTGATCTGGGCGTTTTCTTCTTCTTATCTCTCAAAATAATAAAAAGGATGTAGGAAAAATTAAAAAGGAAAATTTTTTTGGAATGATGGGTGCCTTTCACTAGGGGGGAGTCCCATTTGAAGGATGTATGTAGAGGTTGAGGAGTGTGGAAGGCCTCGGGTGAGGTGGTGTCGGGACAGTGATGAAAGTCCACCGATGATGGAGGTGATCTGGGGCTAAAGCTGAGACATATATATAAGAAAAGGATAAGATTCTGGGAAGTAGGGAGGTCTTGCAGAGATGCGGTTGCTTACTTAAAAATAACTGAGAACCATTAGTGACTTCCATGAAGTCACGAGGCAGGTATACAGTTCTGCTCAGGCCCCTTATACTTGTTCTTAGCATAATGAAACTTACGAGAAATGGGCTGTAAAAATTATCTGCATCAGATCCTTGCAAGGAAGCGAATCCGAAATGTCTTAAGACATTTGGCGAACTGTGATCTAGAAAGACACTTAAAAGGAATCCTCTGTATAGCTGAGAAGGGATTTAAAATTTAATGGCCGTTTGATTTAGCACTACAGGTTAACGACAGATTAATCACGGTAAGGCGAAAAAATTCAAAGCTATTCCAGACAAATAACTTTTTATGTCCTAGCAATTGAAAGAGCTTTATTTAATGCCATCAGAGTCAATTTAACAAGGTTTTTTTTTTGGTTTTTTTCAACATTTCGGTCATTAGCAACTCTTTTAATGTGACGAAAAGATAATTTTCAATGACGAAGATGGACTTTCTCAAGACACCGGTGTCACAAATCAGAAAGCAACCGGACTAACTCTTTTACTTACGTTCTTATATTTCATAAATATAAATTACTACGCAGTTGATGTATCATTTTCTACATTTATACATATTTCCTAGCATGTATGGGTATTAGGGGGCATCAAAAGTACCCATCATTGATGGAATGATAAAAAAATGATAAAAACGGTCTTGACTTTTTATCATAAGGGGGTTGTAGGTTATTTTTTTTTTCTTTTACTAACAGCTCCACAAGGCAAAAGCAGGTGTTATATCGACAAAGGTCCCTAGGCAGCATTGAGCACGCGTGGGAGAATCTGTGTGGGATGGGTTCGAGAATTGTAAAGCGAGTTTTGACTATGTACGACCGAGTGGGTAGAAGTTTACTACGTACTTGCATTAAGCATTAGTCGTAACCATGCTATCAAACCGTTTCTTATGGTTGGTTGAAAAAGTTGCAAATCAGAAAGTTTTCATTTTCAATAGCTTTCAATTAATTAGCTTCGATTCTGTCAATTCCATGGTTTGAACATGCGAGTCTGAAGTTAAATTGTCGTTATAAATAAGATCAATCGATAAAATAATGAGTAATAAAATAAATTACCTTCAACACTAAAATATGTAGAGATCCTAGTTCTAGCGTTTATTGCTCTAGAACTCTTAGCTGGCCTAAGAATCAATTTGCAACCGACATAGAGATGATACTTAATTATAGATTTTTTCAACAAGTGAAATTGTATTGTAGTGTGTCTCTTAACGTGTGAATATAAATGAAAAACAAATTCATTATCAAGAGATACTTATCGTTAAGTGATCCCAAAAAACTACTTAGTATGTATTTTTTAACAAAACTTTTTTAAACCATCTCGTTTACAGAAAAAAAACTCCTATTTAAATAGTTTCAAACGACTCTCAATTCTCAGTGTCAGTTGCTAACTAACAAAACTTCTCTTTCCCCTCTTATCAAGCCATGTGTCCTCAAAACGAGAATACATGTCCTGTGTCCTGCTAGACAGGTAGGACTTGGGTGCCGCAGGCGCATTTGTTATAATTTATTTTCAATCACTATAAAATAATAGTTATCGTATATATGGAGGCGATAATGACCCTTGTGGCTGATATGCCCTGAAGTTAACTAACAAAAATAAATAAAATTGTTTTTTTTTTTGGAATATCTTTGATATCGAAATGTGTTACGTGCCCTTAAAAGTAACGGGCTTGAGGAGAGACAATCAATACTACATCATAAAGAGCTTCAGAGCTTGGACTAAAAAAATCTGAAATGTTACCGAGACAGCTTTTAGAGTTCACAATCGTAGCCGTAGCTAGTAGCTAACATCACGACAATACGATTGCTCCGTACCTTTTTGAATGTAGGGCCTCTCTCATTTCGGAATCGACAATAAAGACACGATTCTCTCCAGTGATACCGAGAGGGAAAATACCTGTAACGTTACCGGGAGCTGGTGACCGGTTGGAAATTCCTGGAGCCTAGCGGAAACCCGTTAGTCTTCCAGTCGCCGCACGGAATGTAGAGAACTGTAATTCCTACCTCGCAATATCGTCTTGTATCCCTGTATACTAACAACATCAACGAAAATATGACCAGCAACAAGAGACTGGAGGCTTGGGTGAAGCGCTCTAGTTGTATGTAAGGTCAATGGCAGTGAGCCTGGTCTAGCGGTACCTTTGGGCTGTGGGTGGGCCATCTGGTATCTGTTTGTTGTCTGTTCCATGGATCTGCTGCCGGTCCGAAGCTTTTAGAATTCTTTTACGAATGATAAATATTTCTCATGTCATTCACGCATAGAAGCATCTTCTTGATATGAAAGCTACATGTAGGAACCCTGAGCTATAAACTTGTATTTGAATCTACTCAAGCAGTAGAAAGCCATTGTTGTAACAACCCTGGAGGTAGTATGCACGTTAAGAACGGAAACGCACAACAAAATACTAAGGTATTGTAATAAAAACTTTATGAGCCAACAATGACGATCAAATAGATCTGTCAAAATCGAGAGAGTGAACAGTTCTACTTATTTCTTTACTAAGGAAGGCGTTTCGATGACATGAGAAACATTTTGTGGTTCAAACAGATCCATCTATGAGCTAAGGTTCCTTGACAGATTTAAAGTATTTTTGTGTTCCACAGACGCGAGGCGTGACAAGCTTACAAGAAATACATTAGATAGACTACAAGTTTTTATAAATAAATCATCAAGAGACATCCTAGGAGCCCGATGGCCGTAAAAGAAGGCGACGGGAAAGTACAGCTGACTCAATGAAAATAAGGACATATTCGCCGAGTCATCAGCCAATCGCTTTTTTTCTTTTGTTTTTTTTCAAAATTATTGGATTACAATTATCTCCTCGTACTGCATACGCAGATGCATTCGAAGGAATGCATAAATATGATACATTTCTATTTGTATTAAAAAAGTCAGAAAACCTACAACACTAGGTGATGAGGCTCACCTTCTGCCTACAACCGTGAAAACACTAAAAAAACAAAACTAAAACTTAAACCTAGAACCTAAGACTAAAGCGTTCCAGCCACGACAGCGTCCTGCCATCGATGGGGGAACGGAGCGGGGGTTATCGTGTTAAACACCGGGTTTGTCAAGTATTGCAGGGAGTCGAAAAATTTGATATGTCTACGTTAGATGAATTCATCCACCGTAGGCAGCTCAAAGATCTCGTGAAGCTCGAGTTGCTCCGCAGCTCGAATGAAGTACCTCTGATCACTTTCATTAGTATACCGTTTTGGAATTGTTGGAGTCGCCGAGCTGTCGTATACCTCAGATAACGGAAAACAATGCCTTTCAATGCCTCAGCCAATCGAATTGAACCCGCGTTGCAAGAGACGCCTTGGAGGTCCAGCCTGCCTGGGAGAAGAACTGTGGACGACAAGGATGGAGGAGGATAAGGGGCTAGTAGAGGATCGGGAATGTTCCTCTCGGATTCGAAGTACATACTCATTAACAACATAATATAATATATTACATACTATTGCAATTGTTATATAATCTAATTATATATACTTTTTATATTTAAAACAGGTAATAACAAAATGTTTCACCCACTTCACCGATTATCTCAACATCATGTCTCTGTATAAATTACAAATATTATTTTGTTTGATTCAATTGTTTTTTATTATAGCGTGTAATATTAATCGCCGATTAATCCGATATTTTAACCGTACCGACCACCCACTGTTCCCGTCGAGATCGGATTAGCGAGGTTCTACTGTGCATAATTAAAAATAACTAATACTTTTCTTTGGACAACACTTTGGTTATTCACCTTATTAATTATTTGCAGAAAATACGATTTTCATGGGCATGGAGATGATTTAATAAAAAAAATATTACTTATCAATAATACCGATATCGGGTCGTCACGCGGGGGGGGGGGGTAGTTACCCTAGCCCTGGTGACGGAGTGAGAGTTGAATAGTCTATGACCTGGACAATTGCGTCATGATGGGCCTTACTACTGTACTATCTGACTCCATATTTGATAGCTATGTGCCCCGACAGTGAATGTTCAGGAGAAGAGGTATAGGGTAGGTATTATGGGTAGTTTATATGGACTTGGAATGTCCACGAATTCACACTCGGTATCTGAGGGTATGCGAAAACCGTCCTAATCCCAAAGGCGAGTGTGAACCGGAGAGAGGCAGACTGGATCACTGGGGGGTACGCTACTAGGTAAAGTTTGTCGGGCCCCCGGCGACCGCCGTCTGCGAGGAAGAGATCTCTTCCAAGAAGGTGCTATGTAAGCGAGACGAAGGCAGAGAATCCCACTAAGAATGCGTGGGGTCTGACAAGGCCGGACTAAAACATAGCCAGGCTAGGAAAGAGTGATGGAGAGGTTTTCATAAATGAGAAGGCCAAATCTTGAAACATCAGTGAAGCTGCAAGTAACAGGTGAGAGGTGAGTCGTAGTTAATCGGCTAAAACTAGGGGGTATATACAGCCCCAAGTAGCCAATGGGCTGGTGTATTGTTGTGGCCAATAGCGTTGAGCCTATGAGGGGAGGTTGTATTCTGGCCAACCCCATTGCAGGCCTGCATGGATGAAGCTCGAATGTTTTAGACCAAGACCCAGCCCCTATAAAGGGTCCAGGCCTCTTTTTACCTGACCCCTGCCTCTGAGCTGGTTCTGTAGCTGCGTCTTTTATTGTTTACAATATTTACACTGATATGACTTGTGGTTTGATAATATTATTTACACTTGTTGTAAATAATATACGTATAGTACATTACTTATTATTATTTACATTTGTTTAAATTAATTTACAACTTATTATTTACCTAATAAATAATACATATTATTTACAACATATAAGCAAATTACAATATGTACGATAGAATATAGGGTGATTTATCTTATGTAGTTAGCGTTCGCTACAACCGAGTTTATTATAATTAACTTAATTAAAATGTTTAAGAAAAACGTATTAAAAATCCCGTCATATGGTGTAGATATAGATATTGTCTACTCGCTTGCACCGAACTTAACTTTAATTATTTGCATTTAAATAAAATATAATATAGAAAATAACTGTTGTATATTAATTATACTCGGTATAATAATTTGAAAAAACAAAATATTTATTCGATAGAAATAGCCTTGAAGGCATTTCGTTCCGAATGAATCTCAAGCACCTTTGAAAAAAAACCTTTTCTAGGTAACAGCAATCTTTTCCGTTTACGAGACCTTCAGACTTCCTGTGTTCTAGTGGCGGTGGATAGACTTGTGATCGGCTGTGATTACCAGTAATAGCCACAAATACCGAACAAGAGCGGCAAGAGGAAGTAGAGGATTGCGGACACCGGGCAGGCACGGATCGATCGTCGCCACGTATTCGTAGACACCGCTGCTCTATATCTATTTATATGCAGTCACTTCTTTTCTATCATTATCACAGTGAGTGACAATGACATTATCACTGTTAGCTTTAGCTATCAGCAATAGTGAGGCTAATTAATTAAGGGCGTTAAGGGAATAACATTGAGAAGTTCACCGAAGTGAAGTTCTTTTGCGAAACATCTTAACTGCCGATAAAATACAAAGAAATAGTTTATAAAATGATTGTCTCTATTCAAACAATCATCATCCTGTACTAACAACTTTCATAAACTGCTAACAATACAATATAAATTTATTGAAAACACATTCACCTTATTGACTTTATTTGTAACACAGTAAAAGTAAGTACTCGCAGTATTCTTTAAAAGTAAGACTAGCAAAAGTAATTTAGTAAATAGACTCGTGCATAATGCGTCAACTAGGAAGAAGATGAAGACATTATATTTGAACGTGACTAGAAATTAGTTATTTAGCAGTATGTATTAACTGTTCCAGTTTTAGTCCAGAGCCACTGTGGGATCTGGCAACTATAGCCATGTAACATAAGGATAAATTCTCTCTCTTTGTCACTATATATTAAAAGATGGTCATGTCTATTGTTTACATAAATTATTAATAAATGTCAGAAAACATTACTCCGATTTCGACTTACGAGATACATAATTCAATTTGTTGTGCCATCTGAGTCACTCAAATATCGCATGTATCGTTTTGCATGTAGCGTCATAATAATGAATAAATATTTGAGATAAGAGACAAAGTGGGCGGTGTAATTTATAAATGATTGGCCCGCGACTTTCTAAGAACTTTCTGCGAAATAGTAAATGGTGCGGAGAGTCCGAATTTCTCTGCGGAGAAAACGAGAAATAGCTGCGTATCAAGCGACATTCCTGCCACGGCAAATTTTTGGGTTTCCTTGATGATATTTCTCTATATCTAGATCCCATTTGAACACCAGACGACATGAAAAATATTTCCACACGATAAAACATTATTAAGTGATGCTATTTTGAGTTTCTCGTGACCTGTTATAAATGCGTAGCAGTGGGAGTCCTGGCAATGGCCAGTTTCTCCAATTGTGTCCTGAGCGTCTGTGGCTCTCGCGCTCTTCGTCGTCCTTCATTGGCTCGTATCCGGTAACACGGCTGACGTAGGAGCGTGGGGGACTTCACCGCTTCCTCTTTCGCATGCGAGGGAGGTGACCACCATGTGGGTTTGGGAGGCCTCTAGACTGTTTGTAAATACTGTATGAATAAGCGAGTGAATGAAGAATTGAATATATGGTATGAATGAAAACATTTATCACAATGCTTATTGCCCAAAGAGGCAGATTGTAATTTTATCATAATCAAGCTGTAATAATGAGGTAGGTAATGTGTAATGCAAAATAACCTAAGTGGCCTATTTTGCATGGTATTTCCAAATTAAAGTACTCGACGCGTATATTTGTAATATGTTAGTGGCTTATGGCACTATACGAACATAGAATCATATTAATGAAAATTTTCTTTTTAATATTTATACTAAATAGGCCCGGCCTTCTATAAACCAATCAATGTGGCTTGTCCAAATAGAACCTTTTCCTTGCAACTCCGAAATTATCTGATACTCGAAAGACCATCGAATGAAAAAATATCGATTCACCTTAAGAGAACTGGAGTTATCTCTAGCTGTAGCCAAGAGCATACAACAAAGAGCACCTTGAGCGTGGCCGGCCTTGATTCGGAGCTGCTGCGTCCTCGCTCCACGTACGTGAGCACGGCGCGGTCAAAGATCGATAAAAAATCGCACAGACGCGTCTTCTGCTGCAATAATCGATATACAAAAGTGAGTATAAGTCGATCTATCGATCATGGATAATTGTTATCTCAGGTAATATACAATACGAATTTTGTTTAAAGAAATATTCTTACTGTAGAGAAATGCTCTTATTACCACTGACAAGATATCAAGATCGAAAGGGTTTCAGAAAGATCTATTCCCTAACAACTCTTCCAAAACTTGAGGATATTGCATTATGAAACGATTACACTAACTTTCTGCGAGTTTGAAAACTGTTCCAGAACTCTGAAAATAAGCAAGATACCAAAGGCATATCGTCAAGTAGCAAAGTGCTTCGTGTAAGAAAACAATTCCGTTTTTTTAATGCTCAAATGAATTTCGTTTGAATGATTCTATTTACCGAATGATTCTAAATACAAATATTTGAAGTGCATGACAGTTAGGGCCTCCAAAATAACGGACGGGATTTGAACCCGGGAGCATCCCTTAATAGGGAACCCTTGCCAACTATGGCATGTCGCTCCCTTTCACCACATAATGATGCCGCCTCTAAAATGGTTTCATTGACTCTCTCCGAGCATCGCTGTGTATTCATCGTTTACTTTCGTCAATATTTTGAGTATTAAATATACAATAAGTTGACGATAATAACAAAATTCTTCAAACTAAATAAAATTCATTTATAATAATAATAAAAATACGAAAATATGCAATGCATCTAGTCTAAAAACAAAAGGTTAACATCATCGCTCTTGATTATGAATTAAGTCTTCATTGAAGTACATATGAGTTTTAATTTAGCCAATAGAATATAATAATATATATAATAATGCCAATAGAAAATGATTTCTTCAAGATTTATTATCTGCTAAGCCTTTATGTTTGGGTAATTTATTTGTGTTAGCAATATTTTGAGGTAATGGATTCTCGCTATCCATAAAATTGTCATTAAATTTTATGGTTATCGCTTTTAAAATATCTATAATGTAATCAACTTCGGACACATCAAGCACTCTAACTTATGCACTATAATTGGGGTTTTAACTATTATCTAAATTATCTTTGATTTTTTGAAGTTTCTAAAATTGGTATAACTGTCTAAGCCACAACAAGGTCCTGCGTATGCTAACAAATTGAATATATTAGCGCAATTTAGTCTGGGTATTTAACTTCAATCTGTCATGTCTAACTGGCTTTGAATGATGTGGCGTTACGTTTTCTCACGAAGTGACTACGCAATAGTCTGCTCTTAAAAAACAACAACATTAGAACAAAAGGCAGGGGAAAAGCTTATATTAAGTCAACTTCCACTGAACTTGTCAGTGAGTGTCGACCATGACTAATTGCTGACAATGTTCTTTAAGATTTTAGACGGCAAAGGTAACGAATAGTTAAAGTGTTAGAAGTCGAACTATCATTGTATTAAACATACATGTAAACATGTACAAATAGTAGTCGAACATTTATCAAGCTTTGAGAGTTCCTTTTATTTTTAAGAAGGTATGATGTGTTTAACAATTCATCAAAACGAGGCTAGATCAATGATGCTGGTCTGAGAGAAGATAAAAGAAGAACACTATCGAACAAGGCAGGCGAGAAGCGGACCAAGCGAGTTATATTTAGAAACGGCCGAGGTGGGGCACCCCCAATGTCAGCAAGCTGCGACGTCTGCAAAGCGAGAGGCGTCTCATACATGCAGCCACTACAGCCATGCAGCACGTTCTTACGGTAAGGTACAATAGCGTTAGGCCCAACTGAACTCTGCGAGAAGAAAAATGACGTGATTGTGCGGAAAGTGTCGGTTTATCCCAGGTATCAGGTCTTAAAAGCGGAGATAAAGATTTAGGCTTCAAGTAAGGAATTTAACTCTGACACCATTACTACAGGTAGAATCAAGAAACCTATTCTAATTCTGTAGAACACTGATCTGGAGCTCATTCCACAACTCCCTTGATTAATAATGATATACATTATACGTGACTGGACTGAACTGACTAATAAAGGTGATGGGGCTCACCTTTTTGATTAACCTTAAAACTAACTTACATACTAATTCTTAACCTAGTTTTTCCCCGACAGTCTGTTGCCATCGACGCGGGACGGGTGGTGGGGCCATAGCGTTAAACACTGGGTTGGTTAGGTGCAACAACGAATCAAAAAACGGATGAACTCGCCCACCGACGGCACACTAAGCAACGGGTACAGGTCAACCTCTCTTGAGAGCTATGTCGGACCACTTTTCGCATGATCCCATTCTGGAAATGTTGGAGACATTTGGCTGTATTGTCAGTCAAGTGGGTAAATAGCGGGGCACCGTACAGAGGAGCTGCCCGGTGGACCCATTTATCGATCATCAGTTTTGAGACGAAGCGACAGGTTGGGTGAAGTTAGCAAGTACGATAGCCTGTAAGACCTGCGTCGTACTTTTTCTATTTTATTATTAAAATGGGTAGAGAAATGGAGATGCATATCCATTTTTATTCCCAGATAGTGCATTGAGAAAGCTTATATATTCACCATCACCACGGCAGGTGCTATAATTTGCAAATATGAATGTTCTGCTTGAGTCTGACCTTAAAACTATCAACAAGATGCCGACCGGAAAAAAAATGTACTTAAGCGAAGAGCCTGTAGAAATGTGTCGTTACGGTTTAAATTCTAGTTTATCGCTCATGCGTACATGCAACCATGGAATATAACAGAAAGTTAGACTAATCAACTATTTTTTTTTATGGCAAAAGAGAAATTTAATCGTTTATAACCTCTAATAAATTAAGGCACCATTCTATGCAAAAGGATTACATTGCTCGCCAGTAAACGTACTGAGATTTAACGATCAGTTATTTTTAAGTAAGCGCAAGCTGGAAGACCTAAAATGGATAGAGAATGTGTCAGCAGGTTTTTTTTTATCAATAATTTAGTAACTTTTTTTTTATGAGCTTTTAGCAACCATTCATAGGCTTACAAATAGAATTTGATAATATTCTTATGAGTAACACTCAAAAAGAGGCACCAGTATAATAATATTTAAAACGCATGATAGTAAATTTTTTTCAAAAAAAGTTTTAAGTTTCTCCAAATATCATTTATTTATATTTCATCCACATTTCGTCTATTCAGCCATTCTCAAGTCTAAAAATCCAAACAAAGTACATACAAAACAAATTAAAATATTAAATACTTAAAAATAATAAAATTAGTAACAACCCAAAGAATAAAACAATACACCTGTGAAATATCTTTGAATTAATTTATTAATGTATACGGAATTGTTGTTTGCCAGAGTTAATACGGTAAATCGATATGACATTAAAAGGTAACTCGTAACGTAAATTATAAAGACCAGTAACAAACCTGTAACTGTAACGATAAATAAACCTACTTTTTTGTCCACCTCACAGGAAAGTAATAATCATTACAGATTTGAAGGAGGTTGTATAGACTTAGGAAACAATATTAAACACTTGTTTCTAGATATTGAATTATACTGGATATTTTATAAATCTGGAAGACTAACATATTTTTGAAAAATTAATATTCACAAAGTGTAACTGTAAATACAATTTTGTCAGAAGTGGCAGATTTAGTCGCTTTAAACAATTAAAGAAAAATTAGGGAGTCATTTGATTATCCAAGGGATTATTTTGCTCAACTAGTAGCATTTAAAGGAGAGCGAGCGATGGCTATCAACAGGTTCCGAAGTTGTATTGTCGACGCCCCCTAAAAGAAAACAGCAGAAGCGGACACCTGGTGCTCGAGGAGCCGTCCCACGGGGAGTCCATTGTGTCTGCCGATGTCAGGGCCTGTCAGGGTGTGACCGGAGTAGGCACTTGAGCAGGGAGAGGGTGTCTTGATAACTTCTGAAGGGGTGTTAGAGGCACGTTTTATATCTCGATGCTAGAGGAAACAGATCCAGGGGTAGCTGCGTTCCTGACATAGATCTATAAGAGACTAAAGTGCAAGCAGGGAAATAATTAGTGACCGGGGTTTTATAAATTACAAGTATGGTTGAACAGTCAAGGGTGAGGTGATTAAATTCAAGGAAGGGAGGATCCAATTTGAGTGGAGAATTGATACAGCCGGAGAAACACTGTTCAGATGCTGAGCGGAATGCGACCATTGACGAGACGCTGTACTATTTATAGAAGAAATGCTCTTATGGTGCATTGGAATCAATGGTGCAATGGAGCACATTATACTTGACCGCCAAAAGTAATCAATAACACCGTATAAAACTCAGGCACTTACCCACATCATTAACTAGTCTCATAGGCCAAGAAACAGCGTATTTTTCAAGGTTATGAAGTCTACATCTATTGAAATTGTATACTTATTTTCCTTTATCTTAAGAAATGTGATTATTTTTTTTTTCTTCTTCATAGCTCCTTTAAAAATTACAGATAATTATATACAATTATACATCCTCAGGCGAATCTATTTACAAATTATTTTTGTATTTCCATTAGCGTCGCTACATTATATACAGGTTTTTATATTTTATAAAATTTATATAATGGAATAAACAAGTATAATGATATACATTATACGTGACTGGACTGAACTGACTAATAAAGGTGATGGGGCTCACCTTTTCGATTAAACTTAAAACTAACTAACATACTAATTCTTAACCTAATTTTTCCCCAACAGTTTGTTGCCATCGATGCGGGATGGGTGGTAGGGTCATAGTGTTAAACACTGGGCTTGTCAGGTGCTGCAACGAGTCAAAAAACTTAATGTGTCTCCGGCGGATGAACTAACACACCGAGCAATGGGTGCAGGTCAGCGTTCTTTAAACTCTTGAGAGAGGTATGTTTGACCACTTTTTGCATGATTCCATTCTGGAAATGTTGTAGATATTTGGCTGTATTGTCAGTCAAGTGGGTAAATTAAAGATTAAAATAGATTCTTGCTGGGATCCTTTTCGAGAATGGAATACATAACGAAATTTTCTCTGCGCTCCTTGAGCTAGGCGAAGCGCCCTGGTCTTCACTTTTCCAAATTACAAGACTTACCTTTAGAATTGGATCCATATGGGTTAAAGAGCTTAATTCGGGCAATTCCTTGTACCTGAAGGTGAAGAACAACAAACAAGCAGGAACCAGAAAGTTGGCATGTTATGACAACGGGCCAAAACAGGTTTCTGGCTTGTAGGTGTGAGTGTGGAAATGCCGGATAGATCGCGCCCCCTTTGTATATTGACCTTACCGTATATATCCGCTTAATGCAGACATTATTTATTTTTTATAATTTAGATGTATCAATAAGGGGAAATTAAAAATAATCTTACCAGAAATACCGTATAAAACTAAAATATTTTATTTAAAACGATTCTGTTCTAGTGACGTCATTTGTAAAACAATGTGAGATTTGTGAGTAGCCCACTTAGATGTCACGCAACGTTTACGTTTGAACACAGATACAAAGACAATGCTGCAATCTAATTTAAATCCGACACATGTCATCTGTTGAATATATATAAAGCACAAGCGGGTAGTTGGAACAAATAATTATATTCTTGTTCTATACCTAGTTCACAAGTTATTTATTCCAGTGCCGATTGAATCCAGAGTTTTATTTTTATCATATATTTTATCCACCGCAGCATTGCCTTGATAAGATTCAAACGATAAATAATATATAATTAAAGTTAGGCGAAAGCAACAATGTTAGAAGGCCATTAGTTCGACACGGGCCCACTCGAGCAAAAACCAATTATTCCAGGAGCCCCTAGCTGGCCTAGCATCATTAACCTATTTTTAATTAAAGCCATTCAATGCTGTCGTTACTAAATGGAGTCGGAAATTACAATGTAAGCACAGAATACACCTCTTGATTGCCAATAAACACGCAGTAAAAAATTTAAAAGCTTTTTATTTAATGTCAAGGTTCATACAAGGTCGAACAATGGTCAGTGCCATTGCGATATTAGTAGGGTTTTTTTTTAGGTTAACACCATTTTTTTGTCTGACAATCCGAAACCACAGTCTCTGTGATCCTCAAGGTAATTTTTTACTGATGTGTGGAATAAGCAGGTTATCGAGTTTCAATATAATTTATACCCAAGTCTTGACTCTTCTGGGCTAGCACTCTTATTCTTAATAACGTCTTTGTATTGAGTACTTCTCGGATTTGAGTACTTTCTAGGTTTGATTTGGGCCTAGATAAATATCCCTATAAGCCTTCAAACATAATTTCCACAAGCTAAAAATTCAGATAGAAAATAACACTTGTTAAAAGTTATTAAAAAGATTAAACGAAATTCATACTAATAGCTACGGTATATGAACATTGAGAAAAATATAACATAATTTAGGTAGGTTCCAGACAAGAATAAACAGGTTATTACCTAATCTCTACTGAAAGAAGAGAAATTATTCTAAATGAGGTATCCAGCTTGTCTGAGTACCTGAAAGTGGGTATGAGGTCAAAAAAGGTCGAGAACCACTGCGGCAGCCGGCCATTTCTACTTGGACCTGAGTTGTTAGATCTAGCAGAGCACAGCACTGACTACAGTGTCGTGTGAAACAATGCCTGCTGGATATTGCAGCTCTGGGACAGGGACTCCCAATAAATATTTCACGCAATTATTTGCGAATTCCATCCTCTCGCTCCGAGCTCTATTCTCTCTCTCTCTCTCTCTCTCTCTCTCTCTCTCTCTCTCTCTCTCTCTCTCTCTCTCTCTCTCTCTCTCTCTCTCTCTCTCTCTCTCTCTCTCTCTCTCTCTCTCTCTCTCTCTCTCTCTCTCTCTCTCTCTCTCTCTCTCTCTCTCTCTCTCTCTCTCTCTCTCTCTCTCTCTCTCTCTCTCTCTCTCTCTCTCTCTCTCTCTCTCTCTCTCTCTCTCTCCCCCTCCCTCTCTTCTCTCTGAGCACCGGAATCGTTTGTCGGTCCATCACTCTTCTCTTTCGGCATTCGATGATTTTAAATACTAAATACCAATAAACCCTCCATTTTCATTGACCCTTAGTATTACCACTATACTTAGACGCATTCCCTAGAAAATTAGATGATTGAAGCGATAAGCCTCAAGATCTCCTATGATCACTGCTGAGATTTATGACATTCTCCCCTCATATCTGCAAAGTCTGTGGCTCTCCTGTGTGTAGTGCGGTGCTGCTATAAAATTAACTTAAGTACATTAAGTTAACAACAGCCAGTGCTCGGAATAATTGATTGGGACATCACCCGACCGGAAATCCGGAAGACTTGGTAAACACTGGCATAGCATCACTTAACACAGCTAATTATAATTAATCGGTAATAATGTAGATTTTTATTTTGTTGCAAACTGTGCAACGATGTAGGTACCGATATATAATTAAAATGGTTTCGGGCGAATATGACAGCTGGTACAAATTAACACTGAAGCATAAAATATCGATATCGTACTGACAGCATTTATTACTGCGAGGTGAGTAATTAAAGCCCACAGACTGCAAAGCTATAACCAACACCCCATCTGTTAGTATAATTACTACGGCCTGAGTGGTCGAGAAGCAGCTGACCGGAGCTAGTCAGTGTAATTACTTCAGTCCGGTGATCATGCATTCATATTGTCAATGTGTTAGCTCATTATTATTGACAATTCACCACTAAAGGCCCCCCTTTATTTTATTTTATTTTTTTCATCTAAGCCTGTCAATATTCATTGATCGTGATGGAACCATCGTTTAACACTTTGTTTGGTTTGTTTTACCAAAAGGAAATGTGCATCTTAAGCTAGCTGTCTATATATGAAAGAATGGCTGCAGAAACGTGATCTGTATAACCTTTTAACTTTATTAAACGACAAATTACTCCCGGTTGCAAATGACTACCGCAATTACTTCCGGATGAGTGCATCACCATTTCAGTTGTTAGTCACAATGACATCTAGCTCTCTACAATACTTTACTTTTTAAGATGTTGTTATTGTGATAAAATTACAATCTGCCTCATTGGGTAATAAGTAATTGTGATAAATGATCATACCATATTTACAATTTTCATTCACTCGCTCATTCATGCTATATATACAAACATCCCAGAGGCCCCCATGGTTGTCACCTCCCTCGCGTGCGAAAGAGGAAGCGGAGTCTTGGGAAGTCCCCCACGCTCCTCCGTCAGCCGCGTCACCGGATAAGAGCCAGCGGAGGCTGAGTCTCTACTATAAGAAGTCCTAAAATTTCTTGCAAATCAGAAATGAATGAACGTCGTCATGGAGACATGACAAGGTCTCACAACGTATATTATATTAGGCTCAATATTATTTACAATCCAGATGATGAGTTAATGAATTAATGATAATTCGTAATGATCGGTAATAGCGGCCCGCTGTTGTCTGTCAGCGCCGGGTTGAACGAACTCGATGTCAAAAAGGAAGATACGAGGGCCCTGTTTCACATTTTAAACGGTTGTCGAGTGGCTATGACGAAACAGCACCTATATTACAAGTAATAATTTATTTGTAATTTTAAGATTTTCGCATGTAACAAAGTTCGTTTTGGAACTTGAACTCATAGTCATCAAATTACGATGAACTAGTAGCATATATAACTTACAACTGACAAATATGTTAAAAAATATTGACGTCCCATACGCACTTCAGTAATAATGTCAAAACCCCCCCCCCCGCCACCCGGAATTAAAGATTACCCGACAGAATTTGTTCAATACCACTATTCAAACCGTTAGTCCTACTTGAGTAATTTTCTGAAAATATTTTTCAATATGCCTGATTCTATTAGGCTAAGAGAGGACTATTCACTTGAAGGTTGAAGTAAATCGTATTCGTTCTGGTATTTCTCCTTTCTAATTAGCATTATTATAGACTGGGAATTGAATAAAATTTCTGCATAAATTCTTCGTTAACATGAAAATGCATTTGACCCTTGCCAATTAATTCATACTGTTACTTTGCGGTGTCACTCTTTGATTGATTATCAGAATCATAGGAGACACGACTATTTTCTCTGCACGAGGTCAAGGACCCCTCCCCCCACAATACTGATCACAGATAATCTAATACCTAAAATGTCAAGGATATTATATTCATGAGTTAATGAATTAATGAATATTCGTAATTGTGACCGCTGTTGTCTATCAGCGCCGAGTTGAACGAACTCGATGTCAAAAACGATGATACGAGAGCCCTGTTTCACATTTATATCTTTTAATTAATAAAGCTGTATGAATGCACGAGTGAATGAAAATTGTAAATATGGTATGAATGAAAAACATTATCACAATTACTTATTGACCGATGAGGCAGATTGTAATTTTATCATAATATAGTGATTTGTACAGACTACTTCGAAGGACAAGGACATCCCATCTCTCAATAAAAAATAAACTACTTATTTACAAGGTTATACTTAAGCCAATCTGGACATACGGAATAGAGCTATGGGGGAAAGCAAAAAAATCAAACATCAAGCGCATCCAATCCCCTTTCAATCAAAAGTCCTGAGAACAATAGTAAATGTCCCTTATTACGTCAGCAACAAAACCCTTCATAACGATCTTAATATACCCAACAGTCTTGAACTCATCCCTTTCAAGTTCATGATAATCCATAGTAACCTATCCAACCACCCTAATTCCCACAGCCATTGCACTGCACCACTCATCCCTATAATCCTCCTAGGAGACTAAAACGGCAGTGGCCTCATGACCTGCTATAAATAAGTGACTGTGGGAGTCCTGGCAATGTCCAGTTTCTCCAATCATGTCCTGAGCGTATGTGGCTCTCACGCTCTTGCTCTTAACCAGTGACGCGGCTGACTTAGGAGCGTGGGGGACGACAACCATGGGGGCCTCTGGGCTGTTTGTATATATAGCATGAATGAGCGAGTGAATGAAAATTGTAAATATGGTATGATCATTTATCACAATTACTTATAGCCCAATCAGGCAGGTTGTAATTTTATCATAATAAAAAAATAAAAAAATATTAATAAAAACTAATTATTACTGGTAACAATTTATTTGCAATTTTAGGGAGTTTCACACGTAACATACTTAAGTTCGTCTTAGGAGTTGAACCCGCCATCATCAAATTACGATGTCTTAGTATAGGAAAATGTTGAAAGCGAATACATTTTATTAGCCCCATTGCCCTATTTAATCTCAGTAGGACAGGAAAGTGGATTGGTTTATGTTATTCATAAATAACAGCCGTGCTAGAAAACCAAATTGAGGTGTCTTCATATTGGCCAAGGATAAATTATAGTGACACTGGGACTTTTCACGAATTAACACTAACAATTATTGATAAGATATATATAAAAGTAATTTATGTCAAATATGTATTGGGATGGCAAGAAAGTGATTTCGGTTTGCACCAGTAGATAGCGTTATTTTAGCGTCGTTATTCTTTTGTCAATATTAGAATTTTTCGAAGGTAGTCTATACCTTAAGGTCGCTATAGAAAGAAATTCCAAGTAGTTTTGTTTACAACTGTCAGTTTTGCAAAAATAAGCATATTCGACCAAGTTTACTTTTTTATTTTCATAAAGGCAAGAAAGCGGCTGAGGCTCACAAAGAGATATGTGAAGTTTATGGTGTTCATTGTTTAACAGAACGCACGTGTCAGTATTGGTTTAAAAAATTTCGATCTGGAGATTTTTCACTGAAAGATGACCAATGTTCTCGTCGACCTTTTGAAGTTGACAAAATGAAAGCCATAATTGAATCGAATCGTCATCTAACTGTGCGAGAGATTGCAAAACAGTTAAATGTATCACACACAACAATTGAAAATCCTATAAGATGTCTTGGACTTGTTAAGAAGCTCGATATTTGGGTTCTGCCACGACAATGCGAGGCCTCACACATCTTTAGTAACACGTACGAAACTATTGGAGCTTGGTTGGGAAGTTATGTCGCATCCCCCATACAGCCCCGACCTTGCATCATCGGATTATCATTTATTTCGAAGTTTACTAAACTTCTTAAATGGTAAAACTTTCAGTAATAACGATGACCTCAAATCGGTCTTGGTTGAGTTTTTTGCTGTTAAGGACCAGAAGTTCTATGAGCGCGGGATTCACACTAAAAAAACTGAAATTACTTTCTTGCCAACCTCAATATTTTGAGATATGTTTTCTGTTAACATAGCTTTTTACACAGCAGCAAATATTTAGACAGAAATATAAGTAAGGGACAGCTCGGTTGTAAGAATTGTGAGGCCCCCGGGTTCAAATCATTTGGTCTGGAAAGTGTTTTGTTTTGTTGCCATAAAATAAATTGGGCTTAGTGAGCGTTGAAACTTGTCGACTATGCTCGAAATATTCTTATGACTAAGAACTTTTCTTGTTTGCTTACTGTTTCATGTCCCCGCATGTTTTGTTGTCGAAGTTTCGATGAGACATTCACAATATATTTTTCTTATTTGTGTTTTATAATGATTTTTTTTCCTCTCATCGAGGTCGACTTTGCAGTAAACAAACAGAGAGAGAGAGATCTTCGAGATGACGTTGGACAGAAATGGCGGGTACGGAAGAGCTGAGATGGCTATCTGCTTCGTCCTTCGTCGATCGTGTCCTCAGCATCTCCTGCATGTCCACAAGTCTATGCTAATATTACAGCATTGTCATGGATCACATGTCGAGTTAATAATTCCATAAACGTGGTAGAAATGTCTAGGCTTAGTACGATGGGAGGATGGTTATGCTAATTAACCATTTATCTGACTCTTCACAATATAGTTTATTCAACGAAAAACCTTCTATTCCTCCTAAATAAGATAAGGTCGTAGAGTGAAGTCAGTACAATTAACCAACATCCATGTTTTATATCACCAATTGGTTGAGTAGCTAACGCAGTATAGATTCAACAACAACTTTATTATGATAAAATTACAATCTGCCTTATTAGGCAATTAGTAATTGTGATAAATGATCTTATTCATACCATATTTACAATTCTTCATTCTCTCGCTCATTCGGAAAAAAAATATCTTCGCTCATACGGTATTTACAAACAGCCCAGAGATCTCCAAAGTCCACATGGTAACGCAGTATAAGATATGTATAATGTATAACTGTGTTTTATGTATTTATGTAAAGAATTTTTTAGAATATATTACATAAAATTGATGGACTGTTTCTGTCTATTAGTGCAATTCAGCATTTTTAATTAAGCTTTATTTATCGATTTGTATTGTTATTTTAAAAATTGTTTTTTTTTTTTTCGTAACAGGAATTTTGTCTATTTTGTTTTCTACATTGTGGTGGAAGTGAAGAGTTAACTCGAAGTCGTAAATTCGATTATTCTTTTATAAATATACTAAAAATCGATTTAAAGTCGACCTACCACTTCGGATTATTAACCCGGACAGTTAAACTGTTTTCAGCGAGTAAGTTCCTATATTATATTGTTTTGTTTTATTTTTGTAAATAATTGTAGTTCTAAGGAAAAGACAGACTTAAAAAAGCTAAGCATAAAAGCCAATTGTTTTTTTTAAATAATAATCACGTTATTTCAATCATTTCATTGTTTACACGTTAAAAAAAAAAACTTCATAAAATTAGATTATAACCAATGAATATAGCTTTTTTTCTTTTTATTGAAAATGTTCGGGTTTGTTAATTAGAGCGAGGTTTTGGACTTTAGATGTCGGTATGACATTTTAGGAACTGAAGATGACAGCTATCGAACTGTCGTAAACATTTTTGGGCAATAAAATATATTGTGGTATTTAATTAAATCCATCGACAACTGGCACTAACCATGTAATAAGGCTATGTTGTTGTGATAGAATTAAGACAATTTTTTCTTTGCAATGACCTTTAATCAAACCTCATTTCGACATTCAATTGGTTCCCAGCAAAAAAATGTGACTTGGGGATTAATTACTATCATTTTTATTTTTCAAAATAAATAAAATACGACTTACACCACATTCATGCCTCCCAACTTTTATTAGACCCTTGTTCTTTCACACATGCACTTTCATTCATTCATTCATTCATTCTGTTTCATTATATGCTCTGATAATGATAAAAAACAATCAAGGGCCGTTGATAATCAATTATTTAGTAATTAAATTATAATATAATTTCCTTTCTTATTGAGCAGGGTATCAAATTAAAGAACTGATTAATAAAATGTGCCGTGCGTTGATGTAATTACTCTAACAAACGTCATTCAAAACCTTTTCCCACCATTAAATGTGTCATGCATTACAATTGATTTTTAAGCTGTAGGATCACAGGACGCCATTTTAGTCGGCGCGAGGTACCGCGCACCTATTAGTGGGTATGCGCCATTCACACGGGCAATAGTGTCATAGTGTTGAGCCTTAGGATTGTTATCCCGTGTTTTAATTTTAAGTAGTGAATTAAATGGTTTAACAACATGACAAACGTTGTTGATACAGGGTTCCCAAACAAAGGAATATACTATTTAATGTCTGAGACAATAGTCTATGCCCTTTATTACGACAGCAACAAAACCCTTCATAACGACCCTATATTATTGAATTCATCCCTTCCAAGTTCAAGAAATTCCATTGAAACCTATCCAACCACCCTAAACCCCTAGCACATTACATTGCGCATTACATCCCTACAATCCTCCTCGGAGACTAAAGCGGCAGTGGCCTCGTGACCTGCTATAAATACGTGAAAGTGGGAGTCCTGGCAATGGCCAGTTTCTCCGATCATGTCCTGAGCGTCTGTGGCTATCGCGCTTTTGTTCAGCCTCAAGTGGCTCGAAACCGGTGACGCGGCTGACGGAGGAGCGCTGGGGACTTCCCAAGACTACGCTTCGTCTTTCGCATGCGAGGGAGGTCATAACCATGTGGATTTCGGAGGCCTCTGGGCTGTATGTAAATACTGTATGAATGAGTGAGTGAATGAAGAATTGTAAATATGAATGAATGAGAACATTTATCACAATTACTTATTTTCCAATAAAGCAGATTGTTATTTTATCACAATAATGATTTCATATAAATAGTTTACTATTTAATGGATCGCAAAATTTCTGATTTTTCTTTCATTTTAGGGTGTAATTAATTGGAAATAATGAGTTATCCAATATTGAGAAAAAAAAACAAAAAAAAACTCATTTTAAAAATGCTATTGGAAGTGAGAAAACGTTGCAAAAATACAAATATCCCAGGGAGCTTCAGGCAGATCAACTGACTTACAATTAATCGTATAACCGGAAGATCAACTAGCTTCACCAGTCAAGAAACAGTACTGGAAGATTATCCGAAAAATATGTAAAGCAAACAAGCGCACCTTACATTTTGAGACGTTTTAAATGGAAAAATTACATTCCAACAATGGCACAAGATCAACCAATAAATATGATTGGAGGACCGAGGAAAACAATTTTGCGAACGAATCTCGGAACTCTGTGCAATGTTGTCTTTGTGCTTCGGCAACATTTTCTTAGAGCATTTTAAATTTGTTTTCAAATATTATTGATTCACTCATTATTTCCGATTGATTACACCGTGAAAAGAAAGAAAATCAGTAAGTTATGACCAGTTAAACAGTGAATGCATCGTTTTGGGACACTCTGTGTACAATGTTAAGGATTAGTCAATGTACATTGTGATATATATATATATATTATATTAGCAAAAAAAGTCAATAAGGATTTAATATTTTTTATGATAAGATCATTTTTTTTTTTTTTTTTTTGAAAAAGGACTTTTGTGAACAGCCTTGCATGTTATAAGGAGAATGGTCAATATATGTCTTCTGTTTGAAGAAAAACTGACAATGAAATAAGATGATCATTCAGTTTTATCAATAATGGTGAATTTACTTAGTATACAATCATTCCTTCCATGTATAGTGAATATTGCTAACCTTTAGATAGCCCTTACATGGGAGAGACGTAAATCCCAATCCCACTGACTGCGAAGTGACATCAAATGCCGATCTGAAGTAAAAGATGGCGGACAGGTGCGGGTAGCAGGTGTTCTTGAAAGGCGATGAATCTGACAGGCGATATATTATCCACCAGCTAATGCAAAAGGAATCTTAGCTTTATAGTGAATAATACGATGCCTCACAGCCGTACTATTCTATCCTATGCTAGCCCAGGCAAGATGAGACCCTCAGTTTTCATGAGTAGGTACCCTTCATGCCACAATGATCAGAACATATACATATCTAAACCTTCATGAATATGTGACTCTACTAGTAACATGTAATAACTACATAAATGTTATCTGATATATTCCATTATGCACTTGCTAATGCGTAGACAGACACCACGCAATAATGTCACTTACACAACACATGTGTGCATAAAACATACACTTAACACGCACATATAACAAAACTCACTCTATCTGACCGCGCAAATTGGAGACACTGAATATCTTATCTGTAACAGCTAAACAAAGGAAATAAAACAAAAATTAAAATGCTCCTAAATATAAATGAGTTTGAGATAAGAAAGGTTATCAAAGGACCAATTAGTATAATTTATAAAGTGTGTATTACGAGCTAGGTCAGCGAACGAAACATGGCGTTTGTTTGTAGTGTGTGCGAACATCAAGCGTCATAATAACGAAAAGAATACTTAAATAACTAGTTGAATAAGTAAATGAGGAATCCGGTTTAGAGAAGATAAACAAGAAGGTGGAGAGGTAGGAGCCTAGCGCTAAAGCCGTTAGCTCCTCAGCGCTACCTACCAACAACGCCGAAAACCTCAGTGGGTCTTATAAATGAACGTATGCGCAATGGAACCCATAATAAACACGCGCTGAGGCGAGACCCAAGGTTATGGTCACGTCCGTGACACAGATATTTCAATGACAATAACGTGTGCTTGTCACATTGATATATGGGTAATTATTTTATCTAGGTTTAGTTGTGTTTTTTTATTGAGCTTTTAAATGCAGTCTAGGACGAGAAAGGTCGGTTATTTCCGTCCGTTTTCGTACTTGAAGCAGCCGAGAAAGTATTGCATGAATGTACTCGTCTACTTCGGAATGTCATGTCTTTGTACGAATCAGCTTTGTCCAATGCCTTCTAGTCAAGGGTACTACCAGGTCTGTCTGTATGTTATCTATTTCGTCCATTAATAAAGTAACACTCAAATTTAGATTACGTCCTAGCTATATGGAGTGTCCCAGAATTAACGCAAGATTTGAATTTGCCGCCATTTGTGCAGTAAAGTGCTGGCAACCCTAAAAAAAACACAGTTTGACAGCTGACAGTTTAGGGTTAGTAAAAATGGAGCGTTACATGATAGAACAACGTGTCTTTATTGTTGAACATTATCTCAAAAATAATGAAAGTGTGACGGCCACAGTTCGAAAATTTCATACAAAATATGGAATAGTGTTTTGACTTCATTAACTGTGAAGAGATTTTTGAAAAGTTGAAAGTTGGAGACACTAAAGACAATGGTCGTCCAAAAACAAGCCGATCAAATGTCAAATCGAAGCAGGGCGTGAGAGTGTTTTTGAAAATCCAGGAACATCAATTCGGCGTCGTAAACACAGTTCTTTATGCCGAAATTGGATGATATTGATGTGGCCAATACGTGATTTCAACAAGATGGTGCCACATGCCATACAGCCCATGAAACAATTCAAATACTGCATAAGACATTTCCAGGTCGTGTACTCTCTCGTTTCGGTGATCAGAATTGGCACCCTAGATCGTGTGATTTAACACCTTTAGATTTCTTTTCATGGGGTTATTTGAAGTCAAAGGTTTTTGTCAAGAAGCACACATCCACCCGTGCATTAAAAGAGGAAATTCAACGCCGCATCAACGAGATTCAACCACATTTATGCCAATGGTCATGGAAAATTTCGATAAAAGAGTGCGTATGTGCCAGGCCAGCAAAGCGTGGAGAGGCCATGTGCCCGATGTGTTATTCCATAAATAACCCTATCCTATTTACTTTATAATTCAATACTAAACAACAAAAATACTAAAAACTGTGTTTTCTATATAAATCAAATCTATTCGATTAATTCTGGGACACCCTTTAGAACCATGCAGAGTCAAAAGTCTTTTTTTTTAATACTTCCCTTCATAGCGAACGGTCGAAGCGTAATAAGGTACGAACTTACTCGAATGTAACGTTATTTCTGTTTTAACGTTACAAAAGCATTTGACGGCTCAGATCCACAGATTGGCTTATCGACACACGTTAATGCCACCGCTGATAATACCCCGGGCTATAGTCGTGTTATCGCTGAGTACGTTTGATAATGGTCCGGCAAATGAGATTAAACAGAAGGATAATTGTGTTGTTGGAATGTGGATCGATCATTCAGAGAAAATAGCAGGAAAAACATGTATTCGGTTCTTTTGAGTTGGCGCCTTCCTTTGCATGATGTCATTCTGTAAGAGTCTCGTTACCTGCTATAAATGCGTGAAAGTGGGAGTCCTGGCAATGGCCAGTTTCTCCAATCATGTCCAGAGCGTATGTGGCTCTCGCACTCTTGCGGATTTTGGAGGCCTCTGGGCTGTTTGTAAATACTGGATGAATGAGCGAGTGAATGATGAATTGTAAATATGAATGAATGAGAACATTTATCTCAATTGATTACTGCCTAATAAGGCAGATTGTAATTTTAGGACAATAAAGAAGTTGTATATCTATAAGAGTAGGAAAGGCGGCGAGTCCTTTAATTTAACTGCAGAGAAATCCCTGCCGCCTACCATCATTTACGAATTATCCAATTAGTAACAAATAATGCACAAAGAAGATTTTGCTCCTTAGTCACTTGACTATCTGACAACAAAGAGCCATCAATATAAGAAGCAGGGGTGGGTTCGAACCCTACTAACAGGTGCCCACCCACCCAGTGACGTCACCTTCGTTACAGCAGAGGGGAGAGGTCTCCAGTCACTGTTGTTTTTTTTACGTGGGGGGGGGAGCAGTTAGCTACGAGGGGTGGGGAGAAATAAAAGCCTTTGTTAGGGTTGATCCATATTCCATTTGTTCGGGGGAGCAAAGTACTAAACGTTGTATTCAGATTGATTAATGCGCATAAATTAGTTATAAACTTAACAACGTTACAGGAATGAAAATAGTAAAATGCTTCAATAGTTCATAGAAACCATTTTAAAAGTGATGGTTAAACGCGACACAATAAAACTAAGCATTACAGTTATCTTACTGGCATTGTCTGCAATGGATGATCGTAGGCTGGTATCACTAACAGATGATATTTATGGCATAATGAAGTCACCAAAGACTTACCTTGCATGCCACTCCCGTAGAAAAGGTAAACAATATTCTGTTTATCTAATCTGAATTTTTGTAATCGATAGATCTGTGGACCACTACATCCTACTCCAACGTCTGAGGGAATACGAATTCTCGGATCAGCTGCAGAACCTGATAAGATCCTACCTTACAGGCAGAACTTTTTCGGTTCGTATAGGCACTACGTCTACCACCCGAAGAAACTACACTGCCGGTGTGGGGGTTGTGACAACCATGTGGATTTGGGAGGTCTCTGGGCTGTTTGTAAATACTGTATGAATGAGCGAGTGAATGAAGAATTGTAAATATGGTATGAATGAAAACATTTATTACAAATACTTATTGCCCTTTGAGGCGGATTCCAATTTTATCATAATAAAGCTGTTTCATAATAAAAAAAAGTGCTGTGGTTAAGGAAACATTAAGACAAAAATAAATTCGAAGGCATAAAAAATGATATAGTTTTAAGAGCCATCTTCTTATCGCGTACTTAATGTCGTCTGACTACGTTTTATTATTATATTTCCAACATAGTATTAGTAAAATTTACAATTTTGAATTAGTAAAAAAAACTAACTCAGTAGTTTTTATTCTTTCGTTTGATTTAGTTAATAATTAATAAATCAAACTACAAACTTGGATACAATGACAAAAAAAAAATGAACAGTACTCCTGTATTTCATGGTTAAAAATATGATTTATCGATCAATGGTTTTGTAGCGGCGTGTCAAAAATATAATAACTTATTTGTTTGCTATCGATCGAGCCAGTGAAGATGTGAGCTGAACTGGTCGAGAAAAACAGTTCTGGACGGCTGGAAGATTTCCGCCTAACGGTCCACGCTGTCCCACCCACACTATAACAAACCCGGTCACGAGCAGTCACGAATGCCTTTGTGCTCACCCACCATTATATGTACACCGAAAACTATTTACAAAAACATTTTCTGAAGGTTTAATACATACTACGTAAAAACTGCAATGCATGACAGAATTGAAGAAGATATCGAAGTGAAAAATTAAGAGAAGCCAGAAACTTAAATGTTTAAAAATTTAGTCGTATGATAACATTTGCAAAAAGAAATAAGACATTAAATTAGACAAAGTTTTTTTCGGGTATAGTATTTATTAAATATTCACAATTTCCTTTTATTATTATTATTTTCAGTTACTAATGTACTTTGAATAGAAATTATAAAATATTTTTGATAAAAAATATCAATCATTTTTTTCTAATTTAATACAATTTATGAACTCACGCCCCCTATTTCTTTTCTGCATATATAAGAAATATTGCACATAATTAGTTCAAAATTGATGTACAAATTGTTTGTTAGTAAAAATCCAAATAATAAGATTTGATGTTTTTTTTTTGTTTTTTTTTCCAATTATGATTAAAGCTTGCCCTATTCCATAGTTGAACCCGTGTCCTTCCTATCTCACCTGAGCGGACTACATACATCCTTCAACCGTTCACGGGAGCTAATGGAAGGTTTTTCTGAACGCAATGACAATGCACAAGCGACCGCAGACTCAAAGACCATTGGTAGCACATTGTTCGTGTAATCTGTCATAGACTACAAGCAGATTAGATGTCTAATAGCCTCCACCGCTGTTATTATCTAGTGATAATTGTTCCTGTTTCCAACGAGAGCGCGGATGAATACATCGCCTTGCTGACCACATCCTCTCTACCTGACTCTATTAGCGGTTGCGGTCGCAGTCCGAGCAGGACAATTCCGCACATCCTCCTACGATAACAATATAAAAAATGAATCCCCATAAGCACATTTTGTATCTATTATTTTTAGCTCTACAATAATTAATGCGAAACCACTAACCACGACGAATTTTTTATCTGAAGCCTAGCTGCGTCACAACACTGCGTGTGCGTGAATCGACCTAACCTATAAGGTCGGCAGTGGTTCTCACCTTAGAAGGTAGTGAGGTTAGTTCTAGTCTGAGGCTTTATTCAAGCAGCTCATTTTACCTTACGAGGCCGAGTGAGTCCCGACCAAACACATCCACGCTATGAAGGCAAAAATCGTTTAGGAAGTACAAATAAAGATTTTAATACTTACATTGTGGATAATAAATGCCGACGACATTGCGGGGACAGTGGTGCATTACCTGAAAAAAAAAACAGATTCGTTAATAATTATTATCTGTTATCAAACATATCATCATTACGATTAACTACGTTTTTTTTTTTAATCAAGGCGAATCATATGTACTTATAATAATAGGAAAACTAAATAGGTTGAAGTAAAGTTAAAAAAAACAAAAAACCATTTGATCCTTTAGAAAAAAAGTGATTTTTTCCCCCCAGTAAATTCCTTCAGTAGCATGAAAAAACTTCACAGTCCCCCCTAAACTCCCACACCTGTTGAAGGAAAAACTGCGGAAAAAATCAGAGAAAATAGTTTAAAAAAATTATAATGGAATTTTCATTGAGCTAGTAAGGCTCAACGTGACCAGAAAAAAACCTTGGCCTGCTTCCACCAAGGCATGTCTAGTTTGTAAACCACCTTCTTTGGAAATTAACCGCTTGGTGAGTATATTCTTCAAATCTTAATCTTTTTTTGTTCCATATCCCCTAGTTACAAATTTATATATGTACAAATATAGATTCTACAAACGAATCTATTTACAATTGCTTCATATTTCGTATTTCCCGTAGCTTGGCTACATTTAATACAAACTCTAGCATACAAGAGAGTGATCTGCATTGTACAAAAGTATAATGATGTACATTATACATTAATGCACTGAATTTAAGTGATGGCGGTCACCTTATTTATCATAAACTTAAAACTAACTTACATCTAATAATAATAAAACTTAAACAAAATCCTAATTTGCCCCGACAGTCTGTTGCCATCGATGCAGGAAAGATGGTGGAGTCATAGTGTTAAACACTGGGTTTGTGAGGTGCTGCAACGAGTCAAACAACTTGATGTGTCTCCGGTGGATGAACTCGCCCACCGACGGCACACCAAGCAACACAGGTCAGCGTTCTTTAACCTTTCGAGAGAGCTATGTCTGACCACTTTTCTCATGATCCCATTCTGGAAATGCTGGGGACATTTGGCTGTATTGTCAGTCAAGTGAGTATATAGTGGGGTACAGTACACCGAAGCTGGTCTTCATCTCTCTCTCTCTCATTGATTTGGGCTTCGATCAATAGAGTTTAAGTTAATTAACGAGAGAGAAACTAATTCCAGTCGTTAAATCAATTGGGTAAATGAAAAACATAAAAAAAAAAAAAAAAAAAAGCAAATATATTGAGAATATAATCTAGAGGTATTCGTACCCAATGAAATTTAGTTATTTACAATAACAGCTGCCAAGGAGAGGGATTGCCCAACTCTTTTACAATATGGATACAACAAGGATTTACAATAACGCCCAACTTCCTGTAGAAATATATATGTATATACATTTATTACAAATATGTAGTAGTCCTAGCACATAAAATGCCCATGGGCAGGAGAAACCTTCATGAGGTTATAAGATGATAACAAAAATAACCAAGAATCATGTTAAGGAATGTAAAGGAATAAGGTGACATAAGATCCAACGAGATTCTGATGTAGTCAGTACTGGAGTTACCTTAAATTCTGTTTTCATAGCAAAATTCGTTACGTCATTATATTCGAGTGGAAGCTACTCATTTAACCTCACGAGGTTGAGTCAGGAATGACCAACCCCATCACCGAAAGAAAGTCAAGACTTGGATCAGACCCGGTTCTATGCAGTTTTAAGTCAGAAGTCATACTAACTACTGTTCTGTACGACGAAAGATACAAACGTCATACAAGATAAAAATATTTGGGGTTTTAAATGTCACCAATGTCCGTTTCTCATAGTTTTCCAATTTGACTCCTCATTTTATTTAAACATCTGAGTCACCGTCCCTATGGTAAACTACAGATCAAACAAACACAGCCTAATGTTATATATTAGCTACTCATTATAATTTATAAGTTGCGGAAATAGTCAAATGTAGAATTACACAGGAAGGCCTGCGTGTGAGTTGTAGGTCGAACGATGTCATTGACATGTGTGCTACGAGTAGCTATGCAGATTACAACGCCTCGAGGCCCGTCCATTCATAATCCGATATGACAAGCAATTACATGTCCTCTGTGGACAAGGTCCTCGGCCTCGCAGACTGTCCGACATAAGGTTGCATGTCCTCTATCATGTCCGGGTTACGCAGAACTCGTATAGTTCCGTAATCTCGTAAATCAACTCAAAAACATAAGTATCTACTTCGAGTTCAATGTTAGCCTTGAGATATAAATGAGTTTATATCTACTCATAATAATAAACTTATCTCAGTAATATTAAAAATATCTCAATATTTAGTACGTATTCACGCATATATGTAGGCGCTTCCCAATTCAATATTAAATATTTTACTAAAATATTTTTCAATAAATAAGAAACGGATAAAGTTTCGTCGCATTTTAACGAGTGCGCTCAAACTCACAATTAATGGTTTAAATAATGGTTACGAAAATGTGTTTATTAATTGACCTTTAGTGATCCGTTTGTAATAACTTTTCACTGAAGCATTAACACGTAATACACATTAATAACCGGGAATTTGAGAACTTTAATTTGATACTATACTTGTGTATCATTGAAGAATACTTATTGTTTAAGTACAAACACTATTGTACAACTATAGGGTATAGGCGAACCTTCGAACCTCAAACGAAACATTCCAAACCAAGGTCCTCAGAACTGTGGTCAGTTCATCCCTTTATGTGCCAACTGTACTAGACCTTATACCCTCAAGGAAATTTCCAAATTCTACAAAACTATACGCTCATCAAAACCCTTTTGTCGATGCCCCCCCCCCACTTATGCTCTGAGCGTCTGTGGCTCTCTTGCCCTCGTGGCAAAACGGTCGGAGAGGGAGGTGGGGGGACCTCCCTTGTCCTGTTAAGGGAATTCCCTTGGGAGTGGGAGGGGGAGCTCCTTAGCAGAATGTGATTGTATATATTGTATGAATGGAAATTGTACCTAAGTATGAATGAATTCTTATGTAACACAATATATAAGCTATAAGGAGGATACATATTTTTTAATCAGGACATCGAGATTGTCAGTTTGACATTCTCCTCAATATGATAGATTATTTTAATACTAACCAAATAGTGATGGCCATTATATACTACTTCATTCCCTTACAATTATATACATGTAACGTTTTATTTTCAAGGTAGAATAGATGAGTCACTAAGAAGATACACAGGTGTGTTCAATATAATAAATTTTATCTAAATTGACAGAACCAACAAAAACTGTCGATAATATCTAGAAGACTTGATCGTATGTTGGCCTAGCTCAGTTACAGGAAAAGTCAAATTAGGCTGTACATTTGTGCTTGTAGTGCATTCGTAGTCTTTGAACAAGGCTAGTGAGAAACAAGGAAAATCGCCGAAAACAATAAACGACTGATCCGAGGACAGTTCATGGTTTGTCGTCACCAAAAACTATTGTCAACACATACCTGCAATGGCAAGATATTTCACTATTGCAGTGATCAAAGTACAGCCCCGCCCTCTGCAATAACCTTTCTAACCCCCCCCCCATGACACTGTATATAACAGTACGCACACCTCACGACAGACAGAGCATGTTCCCGAGTGAGAACTAGGTCCGCCTCGACTCCTCCATCAATATGCATGAGGAGCCGAGCTGTAGCCTCGAGTCACTTCGCAGTCATCCGGGGCTCACTCTTAGTCACAGTTGCTCGGCTGTCCTATAGAATAGTTATTCCAAGGATCATTGGTCGCAATAATTTTTTTTTGTTATAAATTACGTGTATAAATTGTAATAAAATAGGTAGAAAATGAAGGAGCAGTTCTCGCGAGAGTTAGTTTCACAAATATATTAAATTATTAAGAAAAAAGTAGTATAGATATATCTAAATGTTTACAAAAAAAAAGTAAGTTTGTGTGAACGAATTAGATTATCTAGAATAATTTACAAAATTATTTAATCAAATTTGCCTTTATTATAAATATAAGATAGATAAATCGAACATTTATTGCATACACCATTTCCCAGGAAAACGTCAGACCCGAGGGTGGGTGGTGAGTGTTTACGAAAGGGGTGGGAGTGGAGGAAGGGCGCTGCGGGCCCACGTCAACCCTTAATTGTTTGCAGGCGGACAGAGGGTTGTGAATAGAGGGGGTGGTTTTCGGATTATCGGAATGGCAAAAATCAATGGACAATACATGATTTCACAAATGTTGCGTAGATTTCTGAATCAAAATGAAAAGTAGTTCGACTGAAACACAATATGCCAGAACTAGCAATTACACAGAGTATTAGATTCCCAAACGTTTGTATCTTCTGATGGATGTTCTGGTTATTCGATTATAATTAAATGTTTTGGTAACGGAGGAATGTTTGTGAATGATAGTTATTTAGTTTACGTATTTCATGGTGAATATATTGTAAATTACAGAGGTAAGGCAATGAAGGTATAAACCAACTGTAACATATTTGCACAAGATGGGGTATGCCATGTTTCAGTTACATATATATCGTTTATTTTAGTATAGATAGATGGTTTCCGTTACCGGAGTAAAGTGTGTGTTAGTTATATATGTACATGTAATAGTTAAGAAATAATGAATGTGTAAATCATTTCACAACTTTATTAAATATGAACATATGGTAAATATGAAACTTAATTTTCCTTTGTAATAAAGAAGATCTTGTCGGGGTTATTTTAATATTTAATTAAATAAAGATTGTTTCAAAACCAAGATGAAATTATTATCTGTCTTCTTGCATCCCAAAATTCATAGGGATATAGATAAATTGAATAGTTTATAATGCTTGTATCAAGTGCAGATTATGGTTTTCTATACCACCACTTTTTTAATTTTATTACAGATATTAGCGCCCGGGACTGTTAACCATTGCAATTATTGGTTCACCTAGGTCCAGAGATTCATCCTTATCAGCAAATTTCACACAAATACTTACCAAGCAGCATTTCTGCTTGTTTCACATAAAATGGTTTTGGTTACGATATGATCGAGGGAACAAACGTGCGACCAGGGAACACAAAACAAGGAAATAAATGGGATTTACGATTACTTTTCCTGACGTTTCCAACTGTTTTGGTAAATATTTTTTCTACACGGCCTTCGTAACAGAATACAAGAATAAAACAACAGACCTCGAGATTTCCAGACAATCCAGCCAATTGTCCTTTGTACAGATAACTTTCTAGTCCTGGAAAGAAAGTGCTAGATTTTCAATAATGTACTTTACCTACTTGAAACTGTGATAAATGTTCTCATTAATACCATATTTACAATTTTCATTCACTCGCTCATTCATACAGTATTTACAAACAGCCCAGAGACTTCCCAAATCCACATGGTTATCACCTCCCTCGGATGCAAAGAGGAAGCGGAGTCTTGGAAGTCCCCCACGTACCTCCGTCAGCCGCGTCACCGGATACGAGCCAGTGGAGGCTGACGAAGAACGCGAGAGCCACAGACTGCTCAATTGTCAAGGGCGACTCCGAACGGGGATGAAGTAATTCAAACTGATCGGCAGAAGAACTTTTGTCCACTAGACCTAGATCAGAACTAGGTCTTCACTGCCAACTCCCAGATAGAGAACTGCCTCTCTCGCTTGAGAAATAGAAGATTTGCCCTCCGACTTATAAAACTCGAACGAACAAACGGGGCTGGAATAAGTTTTCAGAGATGAAACTCTGTAACGAGGCGGCCCACTTAAATCAATTACAGAAGGGAAAGATGTCTTTTCTCCTCTCCAACAGCCCTCAATGTCCTCTTTTCATTTAAGCATTTCATATCTGCTCGGAATGAAATTATCTCGCAATGTTCCATGGGAGGGGCAAAGAAATGTTCTTCCACTTTCACAGGGCGATTACGTAAACCAGAAAGGCGGAATAGGCGGGTCATCTCTTTGCAAACATTTGAAGAGAAGTTCATTGCACATAAAGGGATTTGTCTCCAGAAACTACATTTGTTCAAAAGGTGAGCCCCATCACTTTATAGAGTCTTATCAAAGAAGTCAAGTATAGCGTGTATCAATATACTTGTATTAAATTATATAATTTTATAGATAAAACTGCAATGTAAATAGATTCGAGTGAGAATATAAAATGAATAATCATTTTGTCATTTTTAAGAGGATAGGTAAAAAAAAAACACAACCACATGAAGCCTTGACTACTTTGTTCCATTCATTGAGGAAAAAATGACTCATGGCGTTAGAATTTGATTTTTCAACGTTTTATTGGTCCATTCAGTAACTAGTGATATTGCTTTTACGAATGTCTAAATGCCCTTATTAGACATTTAAAAATATACATAGATTTAATTTGTGTTACCCAAGCAGTGTTTTTCATTTATTTATTTATTTCTATAAGACAATGAAAGATTTGATAATTATTAACTTGTAAAAAGTTCATGGTTAACAACAACTTTATTATGATAAAATTACAATCTGCCCTTTGGGGTATAGTTAATTGTGATAAAAGATATCATTCCTACCAATTTACAATTTTCATTCGCTCGCTCATTCATACTGTATATACAAACAGCCCAGAGACAGCCACAAGTCCACATGGTTGTCCCTCGCGTGCGAAGGAGGAAGCGGAGTCTTGGGAAGTCCCCCACGCTCCTTCAAGAGCCAGCGGAGGTTGACGAAGAGCGCGAGAGCCACAGACGCTCAGGACTATAAAAAGTTAAAAATGAAATGAATCCATGATCCAACACCTCATGAAGGTTGTTGGCACATTTCATAAGTTTGGTGGATAGCTATAATCATTCGGCCTTTGATCCGAATTTGCTGCTTCTCTATTCTTCGTTTCTTCAGTTATCCTCACGAGGCTGAGTCGACCCCGGATAAATCCACCCTCAAATGAACGAATCCTGGGGTGAGCAGGGTATCTCTCAAACAGCAGCGTATGAGGAACTCCGAAACCAAGAACGACAAAATAACAATCCCTTTCTAATTGCTCTGCTCCGCACTTGAGGAGTGGGTGTGATAGATCCATCTTCCATCGAGGATCAAGAGTAGTTTTCCGCCTTATGCATAATGAGGCGTTGCGCAAGGAGAAGCGATGAGCACGTAACGATCCGATTAATGGATGTAATAATGTAGTTACTAACGATGGCTACCCGATCGCCTTGAGAGCCAGACGCGGAGGTCTGGGCGGGCCATGTGCGCCTGCATTCCAGGCTACGGGCCACGGCCCAACATATCGATACCTCGCAGTCTGCCAGGTCGATATCGACGCTGGCTATCGAACATCGCACCCTTGGCACCTCAACGCCCCTGGAGTGACTAGGACACATCCTCTGTCACAGAATCGATAGTCACTTCGGAGCAGGTGTTCTTGACGGAATACTGAGAAAATAAACAATCGTCACCTCCTAGCTAACAGTTTCCAAAAGATTAAAAAAATTCTCACTTTTATTTTCTGGCGATTAAATTATCGCCAAACCCAATACGTAAGTCGGCTTTCGCATTTTTGTATGTACTGTACAAACTAACAGAAGAAAGAAAGTTTTCTAAGCTCAGAAGCTCAGAAAGTTTCGAAAAGAAACAGAAAGTTTTAAAGTTCAGATCGTTCTTCATGGTCAAGGACATACGGAAGAATTTTAAAGTAAAACAAGTTGAAAGATATAAACAAATGTTATGGGAGTCGACAATAGAAATAGTATCCGTTAATTTCCAAAAGGCGTAAGAACATTTTTTTTTTAATTGTAGAAAAGGCGACTAAAAGTACTTCGATTTATTCACTAAGACTTTAAAGATCTTAAAGAAAATGGTTTTAAAATTGCTTGGAGAATAATTTTAAAAAACTGCTTAGCAGCTGATCTAAGTAGTTTAATGACGCGTTACATTTAACACGGAAAAGGAAACCGTTCAAGGCGCTGTAAACACTAATCACGAGTGTGTCCTTAAAAAAACACGATATGAGTAAAAGTGAAGAATTGACTTTGAAAAGGCCAATGAGCTAGTGGACTATAAGATTGAGAGGTGATAGACGACCTTCTCCTAGATATCCGACCAATGAGAAACTTCTTAACATATCAGCCGACCAATGAGATGACAGCTGAGACAATCTCTAGACCCCCGAAGACCTAGGCAATAACTCAGTCAATAGATAGAGAGCTGTGTGATTGAGTGAATTGGGTCGATCGCACTGTGAGGTTTATGTTCCTCAAGCGGCCCTGACACAGTCTCTGACCTACTCAGTCTAGCCGTTTGCTCATCTCAGCTGGATCTAATAGCAGTGAAAAGTCTGAGGCAAAAATACTTGTGTCAGTGACAACATTCACTTCCCTACTTTTCATTTAAGTGAAAGTCGATTATAACGAAAGAAATAACAATAAAAAAATAAAATAAAATCATCCTTTATTAGTCATTGTCAATAAATTCCCAGGCATCATTAACTTTCTCTGCCAAGAGTGAGGGAAAGGCGTTCTGATTAATTATCGAGCCCCATTACTTTCAAAAAGTAATCATCTTTCGTCCGCCTGTCTGTCTACGAAATGGTACAATGGAATTACAATTATATGGATTTCATTAACCTAAAAACGTAAATTTCAGTATCTCTAGGTTTGATATGTAAACTTCTAATTGTTTCCTCATGGTCCTAACCCAATAGTAATTTTAAACGCAATCAAAAATAGAGCTGTTTTTTGACAATATTTTATTTATCAAAATGGTTTAGTAAATAAAATGAAATATTTTTCTGCAATCTAAGTGATTTTTTTTTTTTATAATATGATAAAAACAACTTTATTAAGATAAAATTACAATCTGCCCCATTGGGCAATAAGTAATTGTGATAAATGTTTTCATTCATACCGTATTTACTAACAGAAACCTCCTAAAACCACATGGTTGCCACCTCCCTCGAATGTGAAAGAGGAAGCTGAGTCTTGGAAAGTCCCCCACGCTCAGGACTAATAATAATTAACAAAAAAATCATCGAATAAGCAAGAACCTCTCGGGTAGTTTACTAACTCCTCCCGTACTTATTTGAATATTGTTTCTTTATCTTTTAACAAAAAACAATAAAACATTAGATATAATCAAAAATAAAATGGCGAGGTTACCGTGCATTGGATCGGGTTGTATCAGTGACAGCTGTTTTTTCAAGGTTGTCGCTATTATTGCTGATAAAGTCTTAAGTGACTTTCCACAAACACGATTGGTTAATTTGTACAGTGATCAGTTATTATCGTCAGCTTTCACAGGGGCATTTTACTGAATCAACAATCGCCGTTCGTCAACTTTTTCCAAAACTACCTTCAAAATATAACCTGTATTGGAAAATATGTCTTCTAAATTTCTTGAAATAGGATATAAAAATCAATACGACAATTATTTTCAATCACATAAGCGTGTCGATAATGTAAATCTTCGATTTAAATGACAATTACCTGTGTACTTTGACGAGAGATTGTCAAGAAATGATTCTGAGTTTAACAACGATAGGAATATGCAAGTTACTCCGGAATAAATAACAGGTTCCTGCACCTGTTCCAGATCCGTGACTAGTTCCAGCGCCGACCCAGTTCCCATTGTATTCAGTCAGCTAAGGCTCATTGAGACTCATCTCTTTAAGTTGCCTAAGCGATGTTATTAGTAACAGATGATGATGAAACATCTTCCTACTGTCTTCGATGATTATTGCTTAATCGACCTTGCGATTGACAATGAATAATGAATAACAATACCGTACGGCTTTATCTCAGATCTGCTGGTGTGTAACCGTCAGCATAAACGGGGAGCAGGGGATCTTCGCGTCGCAGGAGGTAAGCCCGTCCATTTTCTCACGTATCATTATTAACGTATTAATATCAAGTTACAAGCAAGGTGATTTAATTATCAAAAGCCAACTAGACGACTTAGTAAGTCCCCACTTTGAGGTTGGCTTACCCACAGAACGAAGAGTAGCGTAATAAACACGTCTGTTATTACCCTTTAAGTATTTAAATGAATATTTATGTCTTCTCCTGTTACACTTTAACCTTACAAATCCACGTCGTTGTCGTTGGGGTAAGTCCGCAAAAACTCACGCAAAAATCACAAATTGAGTAATTAGTAGATCAAATAATACACGTAACCAAATTTAATAAATTAATCAAAATTATTAATAACGGCGATGTCCCTGGATTACCCCCTAAGATTTCGCTAGAGCCAAAACATCATTTCCTCAAGCTTCTTTTGTATAAACGCTTTGATTGAGACTCATCTTATAAACTGACTTATAAATTCTTAATTCTCAATGCATTCGATAAAACTATCCTTAACAAGAAAAAGTCCAGTTCGTCCCCAGAATTTATGTACTTTAATTTTTTTTTCCCCCTAGCCCCTATAAATTAACAGTTATTACATATATAATTATAGATCCTCAGGCGAATCTATTTACAAATTATTTCTGTATTTCCTGTAGCATCGCTACATTATATACAGGTTTTGTTATTTTATAAAAATTATATAATGAATAAACAAGTATAATGATATACATTATACATGACTGGACTAAACTGACTAATAAAGGTGATGGGGCTCACCTTTTTGATCAAACTTAAAACTAACTTACATACTAATTCCTAATCTATTTTTTCCCCGACAGTCTGTTGCCATCGATGCGGAAGGGGTGGTGGGGTCATAGTATTAAAAACTGGGTTCACGTACTTTAAACAGTTCAGAACACGGACTTGACATCTTCTAATTAATTACTTACGATGAGAATAGACGATTAACTTTACTTTGACAAGGCCATTCTATGAATCAAGTATGTGATAAGCTTAGTCAAACAACGTGTCCCTATGTTATGTGATCTTTTTAATCATAAATCTTTTTCTAAATATGATTGTCATATCTGAGAATGATAGTAGGTACTCTGGTGTAGTCCAGCTAATGTGTCGGCTTGCTCATAGCCATGGTTGTCCCAGCACCACAAAACGGCTATTAAATATTATGAACTGGTAGTGTTTATCGTTCAGACTGAAACAGAATTATTATTGTTGGTCCCACTGTAAATGGTGGATGGATACAAACAAAATCTAAAATTTAGATTCTTAGTGTGATAAGAGTGGTACTTTTTGTAAGAGGGAAGGACCTCCACCGGCGATCGCAACCCTTAATATGTATGTATCATAACATACAAATATCTCATTCCAAAAAGAAGTGCGATGAATCCAAAAAAAAAAAAAAAAAAATCAGATTTGACAACGTTACTCAATTTTTCTCGTTTGGACATCGCGTGCTTATCCCCCCCCCCCACATGCTCCGCGAAGTCTGTTCTGCCCTTTAGGGGTGGTTCACCCCTTCCCTGCAGGAAGGGTGCGAAATCGATCACCACTCTACCCGTTACGGTTGTCCTTCCAACCCCTCGTTCCAAATCCGGGACCCCCCGGCAACGGAATTGGTTCCTGGAGGTCTGCATTGTACTGATGTTGATTGATTCCGCCGCTCAATGAATAGTCGCTGAATAGATCCGACAGTCATTAATTCACGTTAAATAATATCCTAAAATAAAGCGTAATCTAGACTATTCGGCTCGTCAAGTAGCCTCTGCTTGTCCTCTTAGTAGTATGCAAGGAAAACGGATAAAGGACAGTTCTCGAATATCCTGTTTTTATTACTGACCCAAGGTTGGGAGGAAAAAGATACGACAAAAACTCTCTGTTCATCTTACTTCCGGTGGGAGGCCTATGTTTTCCGCTCGTCTTTTGTCTGTTCTGCTTTTAAAACTTTTTCATTTGTTCCATTTCTAGATTATTTTTTTTCTCACAAAATCTCGTTGAGTGATCAACCATAATGGGTGCAGTCGTGGCTAAGTAAGTATCCAAATAAAATGCATACACTGCTGCATAAACATGATGTGTACAAGCTGGCTTATGTGTCGACATGAAGGGAACTATGCACTCTCCCGTGCTTTCTAATGGTAATGTTTATTATACAGCGGCTCTCGAAAGATCCTCGTACGCCTTTCAAGGTGAGTAGCAGCTATGGGCGATAAAAAAACATAATGAGCGTGTATGAGATTTACATGATTTATTTACTTTGTTTTTTGGTAAATTAGTCAAATACTATGTTTCTGTTTTGTTTTTTTAGTAAGCTGGGGAGTTCATTATTGAAGTGGATGAATTTGTTTGTATATCGGCTTTGCTTAGCCTCATGCAAGATGTTAAGACTTTTAACAAATGAGAACTGAGTTCCCTCCAATGAAGAACGACTGTAAAAAATCGACAGATCCATGATTTTATGGCGAGGAAGTATTTCCTGATCGTGGATCTCTAAGCCATATTTATGATAAGGTCACCAAATGTTAAAAATTCAAGCTTCATGGATAAAATATTAAATCACAATCGTCACCAAATAGACAAAGGCAGACGTTTATGGATTTTCATTGTTTCTAATCTCTTGTTATTTAAAATTATAGAATTCAGTATAGAGTCTATCAAAAATAATCTATTTACAATGGGACAATATTATACGTCCTGTAGTCTGGCTACATTTTATACAATTTTACACTGTGATTTTAAATTGTTACAAACAATCATACATAATGTACATTAAAAATTCATTGTCTATACATGTTTAAATGTATGGGGCACACCTTATGAATCATAAAACCTAAATTTCCTAACCTGTTGCCATCGATGCGGGAAGGGTGTAGTGTTAAACGCTGGGTTTGTGATATGCTGCAACGAGTCAAAAAACTTGACGTGTCTCCGGTGGATGAACTCACCCACCGACGGCACACCAAGCAACGGGTGCAGGTCAGCGTTCTTCAACCTCTCGAGAGAGTTATGTCTGGCCACTTTTCTCATGATCCCATTCTGAAATTGTTGGAGACTTGTGGCTGTATTGTCAGTCAAGTGGGTAAATAGCGGGGCACCGTACAGCAGAGCTGGCCGGAGGATACATTTATAGATCATCAGTTTGAGACGAAGCGACAGGTTGGGGGAAGTTAGCAAGTGCGATAGCCTGTAAGACCTGTGTCGTACTTTTTCTATTTTATTACTAAAATGAGTGGATAAATGGAGATGCCTATCCATTTTTATAGCCAGACAGTACATAATGGTTTATGGTTTTATTTTATCAAAGCCTTAATGAGCTCTTCTCTACGAAAAGGAGAATTACTATTACATAAAAATACTTAGGCTTGCAAAATACGTTTGATAGATAATTCCTTCTTATAATCGAAATCCTATATTCTTTTAATTGGATGAAAGTAAATTGAAGTTCTCTCAAAACGAGACTTGCACGGACGTGAGTGCATCCCTAGGCAGTGGGACGGTGTAAACTACCTGTTCCCTTACTTTGTGCCGTGTTACCTCCGTTTATTAGTCCGTCACTACCTGAGTCCCACGTATTCGGTCCCGTCGTCTTTTGGCGCAGTTCCCACTTCCTATAAATAGGTACCTGGCCAGCTAATAATAATAACCACTGGTACACAAACACATGGGTTCTATAATCCCACCAGGTCTATTCCATTCGGAGCTTGAGTAACATGTGGGTCATCCGTCAGATGATATAGTCAAGCAGGTCTGTAAGTCTGTTTTTACTCAAATGCCGTTTTCAAAACAACCCGAATCACACTGAGAATGTTTCTCAAGTCTGTCGATTAAGTACGCTTAAAGTGCAAAAGTCCCAGATAAGAAAAGTAAAAAAAAAATCAATCAAAAACTCGGTCAAGTATTCTTTTGACGATTATTTTAATATGTATTAGAGAAACTCCAGTGAAGGCCACACATCGCTACAAATTTGAATACATATTCCCCTCTCTTGGTCTCAGACAAACATCCACAAAAAGCCGCACTGAGCAACCTGTCTAAAAGTATATAAGCCGCAGTAAGTATTAATCATGTTAGTCCGGTTATAATTATGATTGCACGAGGTTTGGAAGTATGCTGATTGGACATGGCTAAAACAAACACAACAACGGGAAATATGAACATCATCAAACAGCAAGAAGCTCTGTTTTTGTCTTGCTTAAGGAAAAATTAAAGACGACAACGCAAAAATAAATTAATAGATCATAAATAAAACAGTAATATTTGTAAATTGTTCAGAATATCCTTTCGTGTAAATTTAATTAAATTTAGTTTATACTCTATTATCATGCAACTTACTACACAGCCAGATAATACTGACTAACTGACATGGACTGTTCCATAAACGAATAAATAAAGATATGAATTTATTTATCAATATACTCTTAATTTTGTAACGACACGACATGTGAATATTAAGCTTTGATTTACATCAGGTGACATTTGTTTAATGATGAAAACATTGTTTTACTTTTGGCAACTATACCATGATATTTTTTTCTTCTGCTTGTGAAGATGTGTTTGAAACGTCTCTACAAGGATATAATGCACAATTTCTTAAACATTTTTAAAATGTTCCAAAAAAAATAGTCTTGAAGCGAACGATCCTTTGACGATAATGATTTTAATCTTAGAGTTATTTTGGCTTTGATTTTTTTTTTTTAATTGTTCTACTATTAATTTTTGATGGCTTAACACATAAAGCATTATAATTGGGAAAAGTTAGTGATTATTAGAGTACTACGCAGACTAGCAAACGTAAAGGTGAAAGGGCACGTTTGTACGTAAATAGAGGGAAGACCTCGCGTGCGTACGTCATCGCGGCAGGCTGCAAACACAATATCAGTGCCAAGATAAAGGGGACCCTCTGATAGTAGCACTACCATTCAGCTCTGATGCAGGGAGAAGCTTTAGTTTAATTATAGTCAAATCATGAAAGCATCTTTGATTCGGCTTTGGGACAGTAACAATTAGCGTTGGAATATTTTCATCCACCTGTAATATTCACATAACAACCTGCACGAAACAAAGTAACTGTTCAATGGAATAAAATCAGCAGACAGAAGCTGTTAAACAGCTTAAGGTTAATAAGTCAGAATCCGAATAATTTAGAAATATAGTTTTATTGTAAATATTTTACTGCTTTTAAAATGCATTTAAAACTAACTTTTTCGATATCATTTAATAAGTTAATTAACAAAACATAAATAATTTAATGGAAAAGAAAATCACGTGTTAAAAAAAAACAATAAAATATTAGATATGAAGAATAAATTGGTGAGATTACAGTTCCTTGAACTTAGTTGTAATAATAATAACAGCTGTTTTACAAGATCCAGCTTGAATTGCAAGTGCTTAAGCCTACATAAACACACTTGGCTGTGAGTGTTGCTCGTAGTTAATTAATACTAGCCATCCATTAGAATAAAATCAGCACTCGTGTCAGAATTCGGATAGAAAAGTGTGGTAAAACCAAACCAAAACGTCACCATGTGTGACCACCAGATAGGGCACACAAACTACAAAGGCATATTGTCGCAATTACTATTTATGACTAGAGTTCATAATGCATAACTCCCCTTCCTTTCACAAGTCATCAGTTGTGAACAGCGCGGAGTATAAGGTGCTAATATTTATGAAAGACGAATGTACCTGGGAGGCGACGGGGGTGTGGTAGGACGGAAGGGGGTTCATCTGAATAATCCATTTTAACTAGATTGTATGCAGGGCGGCATTCTGGCGGGGGGGGGGGGTGAAGCAACGGCTACGGAAACAACTTCCGGTTTGTAATTTTTTATTGCAACCACACCCCCTTCCCTAAAAAAGAAATCCATAACAATTATGCTTCGTGGACTTCATAGACGATTATCGAGTAAGTAACTGCGTACCCTGAAGAAGCGGAAGTTTCCTTCTTGACTTCATTATCGAAGCAGCTGGATGCATAAGGTTGTCTGGCTAAGGAAGGAAGCAATCGTCTGGTCAAAGGCAGACAAGGGCCTGAAGTGGACTGTACATTCCGTTGCAATATGGCGGCTGGTGTATTCAGAACTGGCCGAGAAGGACAAAGTCTAAATATAAAAAATGCGCAAGTAACATGCGCAGTAAAGAGTTAATCTCTGACAGTATGGCAGATATTGAAAAATTTAATTTTTTGTTTGAAATTGATATGTCATACTTAAAAGTGGTTGGTGAAAACAACAGTAAATGCCCCTTATCACGTCAGCAACAAAACCCTTTATAACGATCTTAATATATCTTACATTCTTGAACTCATCCCTTCCAAGTTCATGAAATTCCACAGTAACCTATCCAACCACCCTAATCCCGTAGGACAGTCATTGCACTGCACCACTCATCCCTATAATCCTCCTCGAAGACTGAAACGGCAGTGGCCTCGTGACCTGCTATAAATGCGTAACAGTGGGAGTCCGGGCAATGGCCAGTTTCTCCTATCGTGTCCTGAGTGTCTGCGGCTCTCGCCCTCTTGGTCAGCCTCCACTGGCTCGTATCCGGTGACGCGGTGACGGAGGGGCGTGGGGGACTTCCCAACAACTCCGCTTCCTCTTTCGCATGCGAGGGAGGTGACAACCGTGTGGATTTGGGAGGTCTCTGGGCTGTTTGTAAATACTGCATGAATGAGCGAGTGAATGAAAATTGTAAATATGGTATGAATGAGAACATTTATCACAATTACTTATTGCTCAATGAGGCAGATGGCAATTTTAGCACAACAAAAAAGTTTCATTATCTTAAATTTGTCAAAAGTTGATACGTGCAATTATAATAGGAATAACTCACTGTTATTTTGTGATTCCACGTGTCTACTTTTGCCCAATTAAAGAACCAATCAACTCAAAACGGAAAATTGAATTTTTCGGAGATATCAACATCTGTCAAAACGCCTCAGAATATGTTTAATGTATAAGACATGTAATTGCACAAACCAAGTTTCAAACCATACAGCCGTTTAAAGCAGTACCTTCTGGCGATGAGGTTTGCGGGAGCAACTACATCCTCAGATCTCTTTCATGGAGACATACGCAAAAGAAATGTGATATTTTCCAAGTCTTCATTCAGCGCAATATAGCATAATATGTTTTCATTAGTTTATAAGTATTAAAGTAAACCAGTCGAGCAATGCGGACATGCAGCTCAGAGCATTGCTCATGAAGATTTGATAAGGCACTTCAATGCTACACCAATTAAAAATGTATGCCTCTAACATGTCTAATTATGTACTAACAGATTACAACGTCAAAATCGCTGGTTTGGTTTTAACCGTAAAATGCTGTGAGGCATCCGAATGTGGTCAATTAGAGGAGCAATGTGTTCAGTTCCACGGAAAACTCAAAGTATTTCAGATAGGTTTACAAATATTCTTATGACATCCTGGCGAGACATTTCTACTACTAAAGACTAGATATAACCCTCAAAAGTAATAATAGACTCAGAGGGGTTACAGTTATCCCTACAGAGTTGCGAATGTTCCCTTCACTCCTGTTAGTGTCGTATATACGTCAGGAGATTCGGGAAAGGGGCTATTTTTGTGGAAAATAGTAGAGCTCCTAAGGGCAACAGAGGCACCACTTCAATTATGGGTTAGTTCACTTCGCCACTGGCAGTTACTAGCGCGACTCTGTCACATAGATCATGAACTGCACTATTTGATCCCAGGATCAGTGATCACGCATTTTTTTTCTTCATTAATTGTTATTATTAATAAGCCAATCACAAAAGATTTTGACAGGACCTCCTTAACGCCCGCCCGGGTTACTAACCTAACTAAATAAAGGATATAGCTTCACTTCCATTCGCCCTGGTTTTCTCTGTTTTGTACATCGTGATCATGGCATCGTGGGTAATTTGATTATTTCATACAATATACGCTCATTCACGCTATCCATTCTATGTCTTGGACCCATAGAACTACAATACTTAACATAATCGCAATATCATTCTGGAACTCGCTCCCTCTCGTCCACTTTTTTTTTTCATACCCTCTTTGAATTCACAGATAATTATAGATCCTCTGGCGAATCTATAAACAAATTATTTTTGTATTTCCTGTAGCATCGCTACATTATATACAGGTTTTTTTATTTTATGAAAATGATATAATGAATAAACAAGTATAATGATATACATTATACGTGACTGAACTAAACTGACTAATAAAGGTGATGGGGCTCACCTTTTTGATCAACCTTTAAACTAACTTACATACTAATTCTTAACCTAATGTTTCCCCGACAGTCTGTTGCCATCGATGCGGGAGGGGTGGTGGGGACATATTATTAAACACTGGGTTGGTTAGTTGCTGCAACGAGTCAAAAAACTTAATGTGTCTCCGGTGGATGAACTTACCCACCGAAGGCACACCAAGCAACGGGTCAGCGTTCTTAACTTAATTTAATTTTGGATTCCGAGATATAATTTCTCATTTATAGCTTATAATGTGACATCTTTTAAATGGTTTATGATAGATCATTATGGTATTATAATAAATCATTGTAATGAAACCTCATTTTCCAACAAAACAGCGAGTTGAGGCTGTATAATAAAATATTAATTCAATTAAAACTCACTCCTATCATTTCATGCGCAATTATTTCAGTATTGTTTCAACCTTGGTGCTGAGAATATCGCTATGGCATTTGACAGTTTATCATTTCAGCTGAAAACATTTCATCTGACGTTGCTGGGGCACAAGTTTAAACAACTTAATCTAGAAAATGCTTCCAAACCAATTTTGACGCCGGCGGAACGGGCCTTTATTATGCCTATCTTTTTTTATACCCAGATAGTGCATTGAGAAAGCTAGCGAGTTCTCTTGCCCTCCTATGGTATACGATTTTGTCCCCTTTTGGAGGGAGAAGATTACGCAGTCGGTCTTCCCGGCGTTTACACTGATGTTTAACATGCCCAGATTAACCTAAGTCATTACAATAAAACATAAAAAAAAAAGAAAAGCGAAAACATTCTTGAAAAGAAAACCTAATAGAATCGTCGAGTTGGCAGTTATCATTACACGCACGATATCTCCTATACCATATCAAATGAAATACTTAACCATGAACAAAAAACTTTAAATCTTAAATAGCCTGAGATCCGTTACCTGAGATATCCTGAAAGCAATAGAAACGAGATTTTTTAAAAAAAATTATTACCCAACTACTTTCTGATATTATATATTAATGATTTCAGTTGGATTGAATCCGTTGTGAGCACCACTATCGTAGGTAAGACTTACAGAAGGACGAATGCCCATTAGTTACCTGTTTGTAAGGTAACAGTGTATACAGGTAGCGTTATATAGACTGTTCGGGAACTTACAATGCCCATCCATAGCAATACAAAAACTGTCCTATTACCTGAATACCTTGTACAATAGATACATCACTGTAATGATTTGAAAAAAAAACAACAACTCAGGGACCTTTCTACGAGCCAGGTAATTAAACCCATCATAAAACTCAGGTAAATATTCACTGATAATAATCCACCATCAGAGGAAATAACTTATCATTTTTCTTATTTTAATGGGTTTTTATTTTCGCCCATGAGCACTCCAGCTCCTTCCTGCCTTCAGGGAGGGGAATGGAGGGCTGTTCTCTTCTAATGTACGGATCTTCGGAGTGAGGTTAGAGCTCCGGAAGTTCAAAGATCCGCTTATTTAGATGAGCCGGTTCTCTAAACTGAACCAACCGTTAATTGAATTGAGAAACTAGTGATAATTCCTTTTACATAAAATATAACACATTCGTGCGTGCATATTGCAGGAGATGCTTTAATCGCCAATGAATGTTGTTAAAGTTGTGATTTACGATGTTTTATAAAATTAGCATAAAGTCTTTAACGGGACTTCCTGGCAGAGTCCTAGGAAGAATAATCCTGAATAGACAAGACGCGATAAAAGCATGAGGACGGAACTCACAGCATTCAGGGAGAGCCCATAGACTTCATAACACCCTCAGCGTCGTTATAGAACACAGGATGTGGAGGGCTATGAAATATCTAAAACGTTATGAAGTCAAGTTCTATTCGTAATATACCCTGAAGAATCGTCTGACGTTTACCGGGATGCCTTTCGAATTTCATTATTTTTTCATTGAAACTCTTCGGCTAACATGTATATACACTAAAAAAAAAATGACAAATTTACACCAGATTTCTTGATGTTATCGAGATATTTTAAATATAAGTATCGAATAAATGACGGTCAATTCAGATGAAAATATCTGATAAACAGTATGTCCTGATATCAGCTTTAAACGGTATGCGAACGAAAATTGCAGCTCTTTCCGTTGGGGAATTTGTTAAATATTTTACTATGCACTATCTCGTTTGTAAATATGAATATATTATATTATTTTATGTAGATAGTTAATCTTACACTTAATCAGGGTGCGAATGTCAGCATATTCATGAATGTGCCAAGGTTCTGTACTATGCCTAAATTTGGTTTTCATGGGTGCAATTCAGAGGAGTGGAAAGGTAGGGCATAATGCTGGACTTGGCTCAAATCAGCGAAGGTGTGGGGGCCGATAGATAGCCCACCCATTCCTCCAAATATACCAGTTTCGTCGGCAGATGGATGTTCGCTGTTGCGCCACTGAGTTGCGCATTGACAGCCACACGCGGAAGCACTTTCACCCGAAGAGGAAGCACACTTGGCCGTCTAACGCTGACGTACACAGTTCAATTATTGAGAACCAATCCGTCCAGCAATCCTACTGCCCGTATACATTTTTTTTTTTTAAGGCCTCTTATCGTAAAACATACATACATATAAAACCTCTTTGGGGCAATGAATGAAAAGTTTAATTCCGACTTGAGAGTTATAAACATTTTATTTCGTAACGGAACCGCAGAATCAATTCAGCATTCCATAGATTTTTTTTTCAAGCCTCCATTCAATATAGATGGAGTGATTACAGATTCCACAATATAGACGTCGGACTAATTATATTTACTGTAGCGCAGCTACATTTTATATAATCTGCGGGGTTAAAAGAATTCTTCTCCATAGAATAGGGAGGTAGGGAGGTATTGTTAGATATGAAGAATATAAGCAAACAAAAACCACGAGACGCTGACGTTTTTAATTTAAAATTGTAATGATTTCATTAAATAACATTTTCATTCAATGCTAAAATGACATAAAAATCCTCCATTAATTTGTTATTAAAGCCCGTATTAACTTAGCACCTAGTTGGAGCTTACTAGGTCGTACCAATATCCGAAAACTTCCAAATAGTCCGAAATAAGTTTCTAAGAATATTTGGCAAACCTAACTACACTACAATAGTTATGTTTCACGAAGTATCCGAATTTGAATATATTCTAGATATTTTAAAAGGGATAATCTCAAAATATACATATAAATGTAAACATAGTTACATCACAATAGTTTAAAATATTACTAATATTGATAAATTATCCAATTATAAGAAATTAGAGCATAACATATTATGAAGAAATGTTTTAATATAGGTCTTGTTTTTACGTTTGTTTTTGTCAAGCGATGATATTAGTTTTGTTTTAATTATATATTATAATTTGCAACAGATTATCTTTATTATGTATGCATTACAAATAAATGTATCTGATTTGAATCAAATGACTAATAAACCCTCAATTATCCACTTTAAATATGTACACAGTACAAATACACACAAAAAGCCAGCCCATAAATAGTGAGGCACGGTAGCAGGTAGTGAACTCGAGTCAACGCCGAACTCCCAACTCAACTCTAAAAATAATTTTAACAATTTCCCGTACCGTCATAATATATATATACACGTTCATGAAGAATATTCTAATTATCATTACAGACTTACGATTGATACAAAATTCAAGCATGCCTGAAACATAATTCGAGAACTGACTCTGTAGGTGGTTGCTGTTTGAAAACTGATCAAATTCGATATGTGTGTCGTTTGTAGATTGGAATTTCAAAACTGACCACCAAAAGCAATTGCATTTACATAGCTGACGACCTTATTGGTCTGGTGCATTGACGAAAATACTTACGATTTAAAGTACGCTCAAAATTTAAAGGAACTGATAACGTAGGCGGTTGCTACTTGTATTTCAAAACTGACCAAGTTTTAAAATTTATTAGTATGAGAAGACTGGATTGTCAGAAGGGCAGGTTTAAATTCTTCATTTTTTTAATTTATTTTTATATTATTTGATTGCTTCAGGTCACCTTGTTAATTAAAATTATATACCCTTCAAATCACCAAGTCCTAAGTCCTTGATACAGACTTAATAATATTATTATTTTTTCAGTATTTTCCTGTCCATAAATAAGTTTGTCGTATATATTCATCTTATAATTAGTTAATTTTAGATGCTTCTAAAGAATATAAATAATTTTATAGACTGTAACTTTCTCCTTTGAAGACTGCGTCCACGTAACAATAAACAAACTATTTGTTTAGATTATATATTTATAATTACAGGATTATATGGTTAGATTATTATTTTGAGGAAACTCTCGAAAGCCCTCTGGGATACGGTTTTGGATGGACCATAATTATAAAACTATATATTTTGGTTTCTTTTGCAAGTTGCAAGACACTATGTGTAAACCATTCCCCTATTGACTCTTGCGTTAAAGACTGGGAAAGTTTAAAGAAGAATAGGATTTCACATCTTTCAAATTTTCAATTAAAAGTAGACTATACGTAAAAACAAAACTGAGGGAAGTCAACATGATAGGAATGAACCAGCGAATAATAAGTTTTTTCCATTAGAAGAAGAAAACTACATTATATTATTATAGAACTATTATATTATTATAGAAAACTACATTTCTTATATTATTATACAAACTGCAGTAAGTTGTAAACTGTAGTAACGCTTTGAAAAAAAATAAAATTATGGAAAGAAACGACATTTTTGAACCGAATTACATATCTAAAAAAATTAGCAAAAATTTCACCTGTAAGCGTTAAAAAAAATTGGTATTTTTTTTGCGCAGGCGTTTCGACTGCGTCATTCGTAAAAGTTAGCTAACTTAACGGGACCGGCTTTACACAATACGTTTTGAGGTGATGTGTAATATATCATTACAATTTCATGCCAATTAAATCATTTTTAGGACCTTTGTCGTAAGCACATGTTACACATGAAGTCGGGGGAAGCGAATAAACAAACGTTTTAATGTTTTATAACAGAATTAGTTGTCAATTAATAATAGTTAACAACAAAAGAAAAAATTACTAAGTCTCGAACCCTACCTGAGGCAGGACCCCGTTACCGTATACCTGTGTCATTCAAGCCAATGGATGGTATGCACCTGGGGTTCCCAGCGCCAGGACCTTCTTGTACCTGAAAATTCTCGAACAATAGACTCCCATATACCACGTTTGTGACGTTTGACTTCCTATCAGAATAAAAAAAAAAATCGACGTAATGAGTCCTAGAAAAAAAACTCAAGAAGCTAAAGACAAATTTATGATAAATATAAGAACTCAAGATCTAAACTAGTTGATAAGCTGTATCGACATTCTTTTATTTTTACTCAATAATTGTTCTCACTTGTATTATGGAACGAAAGTGTATTTATGTAAAGATATATAAACTTAATAAAGTACATAGGAGGTGAACAGATCGACAGATAAACGCTGCCTGGGCTTGTAACGAGTTTCTTAAAAAACTAGGTATTTTTGAAAACTGGAGTATTCCATTTTGCTTTTCAAACAATCTCGGTTTCGGTATTGTTGGCATCCAACAATTAGTTTTTTATAATATCTTAGACAAATTCTTTTTGCTTTACCATTTAAATAGCTTCTTTATTTGTTTTAAAGAAATTCTCAATGCTAAAGTCTCACGTTTTTCAATTTATTTTTCCACCCGAGCTTAACCTAATCAAAGCTTTACCACGTCAAATCTATGTAGAATAATTGGGCAGTGCCTGTAGGATAGCAGAGCCTCTCCCATTGGATTGCGTGCATTCTAGGAAGTTAAAGGATCTTTAAAAGGGACTTGGATTGTTCTGGGTTCTGGGAATCGAAGAGCGATAAAGACAGGTATCATCTTAAGCTCCTTAGAAGGAGTAACTCCAAATATGATAGAGGTAATTGAAACCATAAACCTTCATTACTCCGGGGCCTCTGCAATCTCAAGGCTCGCTGGCAGGTCGATACATTTTCTTTTTGTTCAAACCATTATTTTTCAATAGCAATGGAATGGAGAATCCCATTGTTTTTAAAAGTTTCTTTTACCGGTGAAGGTCTAAGCACCTTGACCTTAATTTAATTTGAAAAACAAAAACGACAGCAGGTTTCAAACTGCCCCTTCTAATCTGCCATTTCTAACATTCTACAACTAACTACCTTGTTCCTTGCAACCCTCTCGCCTTACATACCTGCGAATGGTCACTTCCTGTCGCTTGCCGACCCTCTGTGTCCTTCCTTTGATCATTTGTCAGTATGTCAAGTATATCGCTAATTAAATAATTAAACAAACTTGACTGTTACCAACTACTGCCGGCCTTATGGAATAATATTATAATAGAAAAGTTGGAACGAAAGAAGAAGAACGAGTACTTATGAGTAATTATGGAAATCAGTACAGATTCGACACAAATGAATCTATTTACAATAGTACTCGATGCAGCACTGAACAAACCCAGTGTTTAACACTATGACCCTACCACCGTTCCCGCATCGATGGCAGCAGACTGTCGAGGAAAATGAGATTAAGAATTTACTCTTAGATGTAAGTTAGTTTTTATGTTTTAAGTCTATAACTCATTAGGTTACCCCCATCACTTTTAAACATTGTTTAGACAATGAATGTATAATGTACATTATACTTTTGTAACAAACGCCAAAAATGTAGCCTAGCTTCAGGACCTAACAAACCCAGTGTTTAACACTATGAACCCACCACCATTCCGGCATCGATGGCAACAGACTGTCGGGGGAAACAAGTTTAAGATTTCGCTCTTAGATGTAAGTTGGTTTTAAGTGTATTATTCATTGTCAGTCGAGTCCTATCACTTTTTAAACGTGTATAGACAATGAATGTATAATGTGCATTATACTTTTTTGTAACAATCGTAAATCACAATGTAAAATTATTAAAAATTGTATAAAATGTAGCCGAGCTACAGGACATATAATTAATACTGATTTCCATAGTTAATAATTGCAATGGGACATAAAGGGAGGAAAAATGCATAGTTGGCAATCAACAATATCTACCCTATCTCCATCAATCAATAGAAACAGCTGCAGGACATATAATGATCTACTGTATTTATATACGCGAAGGATTAACAGGGGAATACGCAATCTCATTTGATCCATTACTTAATAGGTCGGAATATATTAATTTTTTTCAATTAATTATTTACTTATTGATTATTCAGTATTTATCATGGGGATATATTTTATTTTTAGTATCATTGGTTCATCAAATGTATGTTAAAAAAAAAAGTTGTAAAATATTAATGGCACTGACATTATTACACATGTTTAAGGCAGGTCGTTTGATTACCTACTAGATACGACAGATAGAATGTACGTTTTCATTTCAGAAGGATCAATATGACATTATATTAAAGATAAATGTTTGACAATTAAATAAGTAAGATTAGGATTTTATCGGCAGTTAACTCAAGATATTCCAACTATTTTATATGCATGTTTTGCATAGAAATCAATTCCAAACAGCTATTGAGGTCAGTTCGGTAAGCGTGCTATTAAGCGTCGGCTCTGTCCGCTCGCGGCGTTCAAGTCAAGGGTTAATGAATGGTTATTCCGACATATGTCGTTTAACTTGCCAGTTATAACAATAATTATCACATTATTATTTATTGATTTTTTAGTTAATACTATGTTTACAATTATATATGCTCTCTGGTCTGATATATATATATACCGTATATCACGCTAGTTAGTTACTCAATAATATCATATTGATCCTTCTGAAATGAAAACGTAATTTTCTTTCTGTTGATTAGGTAATTGAACGAACGGTCTCGACTTCCTGCCTTAAACATGTGTAATTATGTCACTGCCATTAATATTTTACAACTCAACTATTATAGTTATAATGATGGCCTACGCTAGTATCAAACCCCAAGGACCCAAAACGTCCTTCATACTGCAGGTTACTAATCCTCGAATCCACTAGAAAATATTAATCGACGCTACTTCACGAAACCCTAAGCAAAAAGTTAATAAATCTGAAAATTAGTATAAAATGTGACCAGGAACGAGAGGGGGAACTCAAATGGTTCAGTGGTTAGTGATTGCTGCTATGCTAAACGGTTCTGCGAAAGTCCGGGCCAACGTAATGGACTCATTATCCCATTGGGGTTTTATACATTCGCTCTTGCTCTGTGCTGTTTAAAGGCTCAAACATGGAATGATAATTATCTTCACTGATATGTAAACAATCGATTTAAGCGATATTATTAGTAATTAGTTGATTCGAATATCAGTTGCCTCGCCTTATGAATATTTACTGACTGAGATCTTTTTTCAAATAATTATGAAGAAATTGTCTATTTTTAAATACCAAATCGGAAAAATATTAACTTATCAGCAAGAACTACTTGATCTCAAGCCAGTAAGTCTGATTAAATGGCATTTATCTTGAATCGGAAAGGTTGCCGTAGTGCAACTTCGCCCATTCGCTCACTAACTGGCCGTTAAGAAATAACTGCTAGACTCCGTACTGAGGCAGATATTTGATAAGAGGATAGTAGCGAGGCCAGCCGGATGTACTACCTGAGCTGCAATAACAAGGCTTCAACTGTTCGAAAACTTGCGGGAAATCAACCGATGCAGACGCCACTTTCAACCACATCCATAAAACAAAAATCGCTACTATAAAGTGTGCTATCTCTCCACTTCTTTGACAGAGCAAAAACGTAATGAGTAGAAAATCATTTATTTGTGTCGAAAAAATAGATTCTTCACGACGACAGCAGTCATTCTGTACAGTGGATTAATTCTCAAAATTTCTATCTTTCAATACGTTTGCAAAAGCGCATTAATTGAAATGAACCCCATTTCGATTCAATACATCTTGTTTAGTAAATAAATACATCAACAAAAAAAACCCTTCATAACGATCTTAATATACCCTACATTCTTGAACTCATCCCTTCCAAGTTCATGAAATTCCATAGTTACCTATCCAACCACCCTAATCCCGAAGCACAGTCACTGCACTGCATCACTCATCCCTATAATCCTCCTGGGAGACTAAAACGGCAGTGGCCTCGTGACCTGCTGTAGATGCGTGACAGTGGGAGTCCTGGCAATGGCCAGTTTCTCCAATCATGTCCTGAGCGTCTGTGACTCTCGTGCTCGTGGTCAGCCTCCGCTGGCTCTTATCCAGTGACGCGGTTGACGGCGGCCTTGATTGAGACAAGGGGCATTGGAGCCGAAGGCCGAGATTTTATCAGCAAATTTGCTCTCGATTAAATTCCTAAGAACACATGGCTAGTTTTCAGGAACAAAGCAGCCTTGGGTGAATCATTTCCATCTTGCAAATCACTTCAACTGCTCCCTCCTAACTACTTGTCATTGGTCTCATCAGCTTACATTTGTTGACGTACGGAGTAAGTTTTTTTAATTAAATTATAGTGGGTGTCTTAATGCAATTAGAGAGTTACTAAAAACCCTTTCCTCCCAAAAACCTATGTAGAAAATATCAGTGGACTCATTGATATGGACCATTTATAGGACCCAATAAACATTTCTCTAGGAGTCAAAAAAGAATCAAAACTTGGATAATTCTAACGTTTGCAGTGGTCGCTTCCACTTCGAATTAAGTTCCGCTGTACTGTGTTACTCAGTAGGTACTTAAGGGTTTCGTCGATAGAGTTTTCGTCCATTGCAAGGTCACTGTTTCTTCCGTGGGCCTTTTTAAATCATACAAGCCAATTTAGACGTATCCACGGCTGCATTGATTCCTTAAATGAATGTCAGAAACGCTTTTTGCTGAGGTTGAAAATTGTGAAAAGTGCCTCTATACTAAAAGGAGATTTTTTATAATTAAAATTAGCATAAATTTATTAACTTGGAAACTAAAAGAATAGAAATACTTAACGTATTAAATTAAAATTTTAAAAATTATAAGCCTGCTGATCTTTGGATCAACTATTGAATGAATAAAAATAACTAAGACAGACAGAAACGGACCCATAGCCGTGGGCTATATCGACCAGGAACCAGTGACCCCAGGACTACGACCTCGTGGACAAAGGAGGGTTCCTCCTTCTCGTGTGGCCCACATACCATCCAAGCCTTTCTCTTCCCAATGTTCGAGGCGAATGTTCGCGTATATATCTAGCAAGCACAGATCGTCTTTAATTGTTTTCGTCAAACTGCAACCGATTGATCATTCTTCTCTAAAGACAAATTGGCTGTTTCGTTTAATTCTTAATTTCTTAACTCCAGCCCTGACATTGAGACGATGTAGTCAATAAAAAATAAAACCTTGTTAGGCACAAGGTTTTATTGAACTAGATATTTTGAAGACCCGCCGAAGGGAATGTTCATAGCTGAGAAGATTGCTAGTATTGTCCTCGCAAACTTTATTTCGATTTATTACAATTGCTTATCAAGAATTTTCATTCGATTGTTCGGCGACAGTGAGATGGTTAAGAAATAAAATGAACAACTATTGATACGTGTACTCTGTAATGATAGATGATACGACAGCATATGATTAACACTTTTCAACATTTGCTAGTCAAGGTAGACATCCCTTTTAGGTTCAACCTCTCACCTTGTCAAATTTCAAATTCGTGCCGGCAATCGAACACAGAAATCTCTCTCTTTTTTTTTTTTTATCAAACTCACTAACCACTAAATATTCACAAACTCAGAGAAATTCCACTTAAAAATAGTTTACGTTTAAGAGATCAATTCCAAATCTTTTTAGAGAAATAATTTCTATTTGAAATATCTAATAATTATTTATTTTTTAAATAAATAAAAGGCTTTTAGCAAGGGGATTCACGGTTTAAGAAAATTGCTTATTTTTAAAATAATTCATTGTAGAGAGAAAAGTAAAAAGTTAGTGGCAAATTATTCAGCAAGGATTAAATGGTTCTCGCAAATGATTCTCGATAAAATATTAAAATTTTACATCAGAGGGATTAGAAAATATAGTTTATAGTTAACTTATAGTTTAGTATAATATTATTATCATCACCAAGTACTACCGATTGTATAAACTATACAATTCTGAAAAGTTTTTATTTCCTGGCTACTTTTATAAACTACTTTGCACTTTTGAAATGGCAGTTTTCTTATGTTAATGTTAATGTTAATGTAATAAAAACAACCAGAAGAAAAACCTTCCGAGTGAAATATTACTAGCTTTCCCTCTAACCCATAGATAACCCACCATTAGAGGATGGCATATCTCTTTAGTTTTTCGTCTGTCTGCTCTACATAAGAGGTTGTAAAAATGATTAAATGACACTGATATATTATAACGAGAAGAATACGAAAAAAAAAAATATTACACGTAATAAATGCCGGCTAGTTGTCAGAAGCTATTGTCAAGATCAATACCTTTATTAAGATAAAATTACAATCCACCTCATTGGGCAATAAGTAATTGTGATAAATGATCTCATTCATACCATATCAACAATTTGCAATCACTCGCTCATTCATACAGTATTTACAAACAGCCCAGAGACCTCCCAAATCCACATGGTTGTCACCTCTCTCGCTATGCCAAAGAGGAAGCGGAGTCTTGGGAAGTCCCCCACGCTCCTCCGTCAGCCACGTCACTGGATAACAGCCAGAGGTCGAAGGACATAGACCCTCAGGACATGATTAGACAACTGGCCATTGCCAGGACTCTACTGTCACGCATTTATAGTAGGTCACGAGGCCACTGCCGTTTAAGTCTCCGAGGAGGATTATAGGGATGAGGTGCAGTGCAATGTCTGTCAAATATCTAGCATAAAAAGTAAATAAATTATTCATTCATTATCAGCCGATTGCAATTGTTTTATTAGTCAACATTATTGCTATTTTTTTTAAAGCTACAGCGATTAGTACTAGAAATACAATAAGTGCTTACTAGAGAGCTACCAGAAGAAGTCCCTACGGCTATTGTTTAGTAACTTTCTGCGTCTTTTTGTTTGCTTTTGACGCTCAACAAATGTTGGAACGACAAAATAAAAAAAAATGGCAATAGCGAGGTAACTCTAGAGCTGAAAGACACGGTCAGAGAAATTTCATCGGTGACGTAGCAACCAATCTGTGCAATGAGGTCAGCCAGAACTTTCCCCGCAGTCCCCTCTCCAAGCCAGGGCGAAGCTACAAAAAAATTCTTTTCATCTTGCGAGAAACTTAAACACCCTTTGAAAATTACACCTATCAATTATGTTTTTCTAGTTCAGCACTGACCTGGAGGAAAATCGGGTGGGCAATATCTAAAAGTGATTTATCTGAAGAAAAATATCACGCCTACAACCGCATTGTATAAAACCAAGTCCTTAAAACGGGTGATATTTACTTCGAAATAGGCTCTCTAATATCTAATTCTCTTAGATTAAACCAGTTGTTTAGTTTAATTATTTTTTAGAACAATAATAAGTAAGATGATTAAGTGACAACTTAAAGTCTGAAAAAGTTTCAGTGAGTAACTCGAGTAAGCTTAATAGTTAGCGCTGCTGCCCCAACACCTCCCGTTATAATACCCGTACTTCAAATAAAACAAATACGGTATAATCTTAAAAATAACTATTAAATATCAGTAAAAGTTTTCAGAAAAACTCATATGCAAACACTATAGGTATGTATGTGTGTCCATGTATGTGTACTATAGGTATGTATGTGTGTCCATGTATGTGTACTATAGGTATGTATGTGTGTCCATGTATGTGTGTCCGTGTATGTGTACTATAGGTATGTATGAGTGTCCATATATGTATACTATAGGTATGTATGTTTTACGGCACCGATTTCGCTACTTTCGAGAACTACGCGTCCGAAGCATTTTTTTATGGAGAAAAGGCTTTAGATTGTGTCTGTTCAGCATAGAGGTCTTCTCTTCTGACTGGTGGCAAAAACTACTAATAGAAGCTATTCACATGATTTTATTGAAAGAGTTGGCATGATTAGAGTAAACATGCTAAGTTCTAACTGTGCAAATTAAAGATGAAATTTAGCAGAATTGCTCCTTCGAAGTTTTAATATCCATTGTGTTGTAACAATCTAACCGAGGCATCGTTGGCAGGTTATTAAAGAATTAACGTTATCCCGAGGGATATAATTTATGATAATTATAATATAGGAGCCGATTCTGGTCAAAATTGGTGACAAAAATAGTTTATCTTTAAAATAAAAGTTTAATTACTTAAAGAGTCGAAAGCAGAAAAAATAAATACTTTTAAAAGGAGAGCCCGCCCGTGTGTGTGGTGTGGGAAGTAGCCCCTTCATCCCAAACGTCTTATTTCATGACGGCGACAATAGTGACTGACATTTTATCACATGACACAGACAGTGTGACATATAACGACGAACGATTAAACCTGGATGTAATAATAATACAATAAATAGCCTGACACACGAAAATATTTTAACTGTCCCAGTGGTAGTTAAGGTATATATTGAAATTTCTTTATTGTGATAAAATTACAATCTGCCTTATTAGGCAATAAGTAATTGTGATAAATGTTCTCATTAATGCAGTCCCCCCACCCAGACCAACCAGATACCTCCCAAATCCACTAGGATGTCACCTCCCTCGCATGCGAAAGAGGAAGCAGAGTCTTGGGAAGTACCCCACGCTCCTCCGTCAGACGCATCACCGGCTTTCAAGTTGAGGTTGACGAAGAACGCGAGAACCACAGACGCTCAGGACATGCTAGTAGAAATTGACCACTGCCAGGACTCTCACTGTCACGCATTTATAGCAGGTCACGCGACCACTGCCGTTTTAGTCTCCAAGGAAGATTATAGGGATGAGTGGTGCAGTGCAATGACTGTGCTAAGGGATAAGGGTGGTTGGATAGGTTACTATGGAATTTCATGAACTTGGAAGGGATGAGTTCAAGAATGTAAGATATATTAAGATCGTCATGAAGGGTTTTGTTGCTGACGTAATAAGGGGCATTTAATGTTGTTTTCAGGACTTTTGATTGAAAGGATTCGATAAGTAAAGATAAGTAATTTATGTAGTATTGATTGTATTCAAAAAATGTTATTTTATGAAATTAGTTCGCGGTTCACTATCGTGACCCGACAAGGAGCGTTCTCCTGATCTTCACATCCCATGTAACAGTTATACTGACCATAACACCACATTTATTGTGGCACGTAGTCAACGTGCTGGAGTAATGGGTCGGTTTCATTCGATAACTTTAATTACTTTAGAATCATTAAGTGTTTGTTTATCGACCATAAGATCATATGATATTTCGCTTTTAGAGGTGACATAAAAATCTATTAACTAAAATACATGCACTTTAATTTTCTCCTCCATAGCTCGTAAGAAATATTGACGTGGTGTAAATCTCGAGCAGAGAGCTGACAAAAAAATCCGATTTATTGGACATAAGTTTAATGTTTCCTTTCAGGGGTTTAAAGGGATTAGGTTAGGTGTGGTTCGAGGCCACCGAAAGCATCTGTTTGTGCCCTGGTGAGGGAAATTGGTAGAACCGTTCATTCTACCTGCTTATAATTAATGTCGCAACATTACCAATATACCAGTTCTTCTTTTTATTTGACATAAGAAAGCTATCACAAATCATGAGGTAGTAAGTCTTATCTATATAGTTAGTTAATAGGTGTAATAAAATTAATATGTTTCTATAATTTTGAGTTTCTAGAATTAAACATCTTGACTTCCTGATTAATAGTATAATGTTATTTGTTAGGGCGCTATTGCGGTCTCTTATTACAAAAGGTCATTAAATGTGACAATAAAATCGTTTTCGCAACCGAAACGAAACCATTAATTGTGCGATGTAACGCATCTGATCAATGAACAAATATATAGGACATGAAAAAGTGAAAAAAAAATCTTAACTACTCGGTATTTTTTTTTATATCAAAAATATGAAAATCGGATTTTTATTACATTTCAAACTAATTGGTAAATAGCTAAAACATTGACATAAAAACAAGTATTAAACCCACCTTTTAAAGAATTAATTAGGCTATTCCTATTGTTGGCTCTGAACAATTTATTTTTTTGAGCTACCTAGAAATTCGTTTTACATTTCCGTTCTTAACGCATAGGCTGAACTTAAATCTTTAATAGTTTTTTAGACTTTAAAATTATTAAGAGTTAGCAAGACGGGATTTATCTTATTTATATGCTAACCAAACATATACAGCACAGATCAATGTGTTGCTTTATGTAATACATACCTTTTAAAATTTCTAATCTTTCGTATCATATGTACGTTCTTGTTTCGGCTGATTCATACATGCAAACAGAGAAATGAATCACGAATCTTTGTTTTAATTTCATCTATGAATCAACCAGCATAAATAGTTCGTCAGGGAAACTAAAGCATGTAAGGACAATGCTCGCATGAGGCACGATTAGACTGTTAAAAGTCAGAATAGTGATGTTATGGAATATTTATATAATTCCTGTTTTTATCGTCATTTACTTATCGTCATTTGCTGATAGCAAACCGTATTTATCCTCGAAGCGAGATAAACAGGTGAGTGGAGAGAGCTATGAAGATATTTTTTGCCGGGGGTGTGGGAGGTAATTCCTGACGATATTGGACGTGTGTGGGGGGTGGGTGGGTTTGGGTCGGGTAGGGGCGGCGGGGGAAAAAAAATCACCCCCTGTATAAATGGACCGATCGGCTTCGACAGCAAATGGTACACTTTTCAGCTCCGGGTACATAACTTCCTCTATAACTCACGCGGCTCTGAACCATTCACCTATCGAGGGTATTTCCTCAATCTTGGCGAAAAAAGGAAATATAGAACATCGTCAAGAGTTTCTACTTCATAGAAATATTTTTGCTATTTATATTTTATAGTGAAATAAACGAAAAACGCCAACTTAACCTCTAACAAGGCCTTGCAATTCTTTAGGAAATCTAAGCATCGTCGTTTGCCAAGATAACGACAATTTTAATTCTGCTACTCAAAACTTTATTTGGTATAACTCACAAATGTACAATTAGATATGGTAGTACACTAAGAGCATACTAGCACACTGAATGCCTGAAGGGAATATAACAAAACCCTTTGGACGGGTGTATATATACATACAAAGAAATGGTAAAAGTATAGATAAATAACATGGGGAAACAAATAATTTAGAAGGGTTTTTGGGAATGTTTGAATAAGCCATTGAAAGGTACAATAGAGAACTATCAGCGATTTCTATAAAATAACAAGATAGGAGATATAGTTCTAATGAAGCAATGGTTATTGTTAACAGTGTGATCAGTCTTATTACCTAACTGACAGCAGGTGTACTGCAAGGCAGTGTGTTAAGCCCACTGATCTTCATATACTCAAGATATGCTATAACCCCTAAAAAAAACTACACAAACGATAACTAACACTAAAAATCACTAACAGTCGATGTAACAAATGGACTGTACATCCTACAGACATCGTCCGAATTTCTCGGGAAGATTACCGACCAGGCAAACCCATATTGGACAACGATCGACGTCCCTATGACGTGGCAAACAGGCAATTTTAAAATTAATCTTGACATTACTTTTTACTGTAATTTAAACCAGAACATCACACAATCACTTGCAAATTCATGCCTAAATGATGCCATTATAAAAGAGTTATTCAAGAGACAAAATGTAACTCTCCTCAGAGAGTATCGGGTATGAATACGGTGTGTACCTTTCCGGCACGACTTGGTATTTGTGGACCACGCTACGCCATGTGGTATAAACTAACTTAGGTTTTTTTGTCTTAGGTCGTAAACTGCAGTCAGAAACGTCTCTTATGTCAGAGACATTGGGGTTGTTATCTACGACTTGCCATACTCTTCAAGCCAGAGTTTTTTTATCATGGACTATCCGAAATGAGGTACAGGTAAAAAGTTGAGTCCTTAGTTTACAAACTTACTTGACCCCTTGCAACTTTCAAACAGTTAAGGCCCTTTCAGGACGTCTATAAGTGTTACGATAATGGCTAATAAAATGATAAGATGTAATCAATAAAACTACAAATACATTAATAACATACTATCATAACACTGTATACATTTTAGCCTTACGCCAGCCATGCTTACTCGAGTAACAAGGTACAACTAACAATAAAACACTAACTATCTGGCGACTGTCATCAGACAAAACAAAACAACGCAATACAACGCTTGTATGGCGATTGCCGGAACTACAAACTATTACACTACCAAAAATGAGACAACTCTGTCAATTAGTTTGCAAGTTATGGACTTTTAAACAGTGGATACATTTTTTTGGACCCCTCTGTATATATAAACATATTATTATATAAATTATATAGCATTATATTAATATAGAATGAACTTAAAGGCTTAAAAAAAGCATACTGCGAGAGGGAATAAATAAAACCAAAATGGGATATGAGAACATTGAGTTGGACTTTCGCAGAACCATTTAGCATAGCAGTAATCACCAACGTCTGAACCATTTCAGTTCTATTTTCCCCTCCGTTCCTCCTTAGTGATTTTATAAGGGTTCTGAGATTTTCTAACTTCTCGCTTTTTGTTTTTTTTCATATCTCCTTGTTACAAAATATAGATCTACAAACGAATCTATTTACAATTGCTACATTATATTTCCTTGTATTGTGATGGGGTCATAGTGTTAAACACTGGGTTTGTGAGGTGTTGTAACGAGTCAAAAAACTTGATGTGTCTCCGGTGGATGAACTCACCCACCGACGGCACACCAAGCAACGGGTGCAGGTCAGCGTTCTTCAACTTAATTTTATTTTGGATTCCGAGATATAATTTCTCATTTATAACTTATGTGACATCTTTTAAATGGTTTATGATAGATCATTATGGTATTATGATAAATCATTGTAATGAAACCTCATTTTCCATCAAAACAGCGAGTTGAGGCTGTATAATAAAATATTAATTCAATTAAAACTCACTCCTATCATTTCATGCGCAATTATTTTAGTATTGTTTCAACCTCGGTGCTGAGAATATCGCTATGGAATTTGACAATTTATCATTTCAGCTGAAAACATTTCATCTGACGTTGCTGGGACACAAGTTTAAACAACTTGTTGTAGAAAATGCTTCCAAACCAAGTTTGACGCCGGCGGAACGGGCCTCAATTATAGAAATTGCTCAACAAATAAATAAAATAAAATGTTCAACCGACTCCACCGGCGGATCCAAGAATATCTAATTGTTTAAGTTATAGCTAGTTATTTAGTTTGATACAATTGTATATTATCCTATCAAGTGATGAGGATGAAATTAACACTTTCAATAAAAAAACAAATAAACAAAATGTAAAACATTTGTTTCATCTCCGATTAATCCAACCTATTAGCCGTTCCGATCTATCCTCTTGTCCTGTCGAGGTCGGATTAGCGAGGTTATAGTGCATTAATAAATGATTATATTGACAACGACGAAGTGTTTGCTTCATCTTTGTCGCGGGTCAACCCGGCAATATTTCAGGGCCCATATGAAAAACACACACGTTTGAAGTAGTAATTAATTAAAAGCTTTTTCGCCTCGTCACAGAAAAAAAAATATGGACATTTTGTTGGCTTCTATCCTCTTTATTAGATTTAACCGTTCGATTTCATAATATTTAAGGTAAAACTGTTGGAACTATTTTCCCCATAATTTCCGAAATATTGAGCGTATGAGGCTCTCGCGCTCTTCGTCAGGATCCGCTGGCTAGTATCCGGTGACGCGGCTGACGGAGGAGCGTGGGGGAATTCCCAAGACACCGCTTCCTCTTTCGCATGTGAGGGAGGTGACAAACATGTGCATTTGGGAGGTCTCTGGGCTGTTTGTAAATACTGTATGAATGGAAATTATAAATACGGTATGAATGAGAACATTTATCACAATTACTTATTGCCTAATAAGGCAGATTGAAGTTTTAGAACGATAAAGAAGTTTCAATAAAAAAATATCCCAAATATGAAAATAGATTAATGGTTATTAAGCTAAAATCATATTCTTGTTGTAAAATGTAACTATATCTTTTTTTTTTAATTTATGACCGCTATTGCAGTACTAAGCATACTAGATAGCTATTCCGTCCCTATTTGAGCATGCTCAATAAAATCAGTACGGAACAACAGGTCGGCCATAGCTTGCAGACAATACGAAAGGAAAGGACGCCGGTAGAAAGGGAAGATAAGAAAGATAAAACAAAAAGAGGAGGCGGGAGCACCTTGTGGGTACGCGGCGGTAGTAAACAGCCGACTCACAAAAGGAACAAGACAAAACAAAACAAGAAGACAAGGAGCGGTGTTGTCCGATCGGTGGAGGAGATGCGGTGAGTGACCTCTAGGCGGTTCGTCTGTGCGTTCGCACTGAAGGGACAGCTACCCAGTTTGAACTCTATTAGTCTATTAGGCAGTGAATTGCTGCGAAGGAAATTCTCATTAAGACAACATTGTCGATCATGAAAATATTGCTACTAGAAGATCTGAGGTAATTTCTCCATATATATATATATATATAGTATTGATATTCAGACTAACCTTGTGGTATATATATATATATATATGGATTGCATAGTAACTACCATGTAAAAACATTGTTGAAGATTACGAACCGGGCAAACCCATATGAAAGCATTATTGGACATCAATCGACGTCCCCATCACGTGGTAAACAGGCAATTTTAAAATCTTGATGTTACTTCTTACTGTAATTACAATCAGAACATTACACCATCACTTACAAATTATGGCACTTAAATGATGTAATTATAAAAGAGTTATTGAAGAGACAAATAATAAAGTGGGGATCGAACTCAAACCGTTTCAAGTTTTAACTCAACAGTTAGTGGTACATATTCCTTCGCTGAAAATCAATACAGGTAATAAACACAATAGAACTCGTGTGAGCCCCCCCCCCCACTTTCGGTTTCTTTGTAATTCACGTAAAGTTAGTGATATCGGGTATGAATACGGTATTTACCGGTAATACGACAGCTCGGAAACTCAAACAATTCCAAAAGGATATACTGATGAAAGTGGTCAGAGGTACTTCATTCCAGCAGCGGAGCAATAGTGAACTTCACGAGGTCTTTGAGCTGCCTACGGTGGATTAATTCATCCAACGTAGACATATCAAATGTTGATTAATACCTGGCAAACCCGGTGTTTAACACGATAACCCCCGCTCCGGCCCCCCATCGATGACAGGACGCTGTCGCGGCTGGAACGCTTTAGTCTTAGGTTCTAGGTTTAGGTTTTAGTTTGTAGGTTTTTCTCCCACATTTTCAAACTGAAGGTGAGCCCCATCACCTAGCAATATATTCATTTCATTTTTAACCACAACCTGTATTGTTGTTGTGACCCAACCTCCTTCAAATGCATCTGCACATAGCAGAAAGAGGAGACATTTTTTGTTCATTGATTTTGTCATATTTTCACATTGTATAACTTAAAGGGGTTAAGGAAAAAAAACGGCATTACTCGGTATTTGTGAACCATTCGCTACGCCATGTGGTATAAACTAACTTAAGTTTTTTTGTCTTAGGTTGTAAACTGCAGTCAGAAACGTCTCTTATGTCAGAGACTTTGGTGCTGCTATCTACGACTTGCCATACTCTTCTCAGGGATCGAATTCAAACTGTTTTATGTTAGGTTACAACTCGGCAGATAGGGGTGTATATTTCCTCATTCAAAATCAATACATCAGGTCATAAACACTCGTGTGAACCCTCTATATGGTATGGACTGTAGAGTAACTACAGGTAAAAAAACAAAACGAGTCGGGTAGGCCTTGAACAGATGTTCGGTGAAACTGTTGTCCGGATTAATCGCTACTATTCAGGCCCTCTAGCTGAAAGTTTTTTAACGTGTAAATGTGGACAAGAAAACAAGAGATAGCTGGGGTTTGCTTATTTTAAAGATCCATAAGTACACTTGATGATTGAGCCGATCACTTGAGCGGACAAGTCACAATAACTGACCGAACGGGTCACCAAAAAGACCGAGCTAGCCCCAGCCAGCCAATAGGCACAGTAGATATGTATATAGGAGCGAGTGACTAGTGACTGGTTGGCCGCTTCACTCGGCTCCACGCCTCATCAGAATATGCATGAAGCGCAGGAGGGGTCTGGGTCATAGTGTCTAAGTCACAGTCAACGTCAGCAACCACTTTCTATTGTCTCTCCTCACTACAGTCAAGAGTCGGCTATAAGTATACTACAATAACCTATTGTCATATCGTCACGAGCTAACTGTTTCACAGGTAAGGATCCTGGAATTAAAGTTTGGTCAAGTCTGGAGGCTTTCCTTTCAAACATGTAAGGGGAAATAGTCCTCATTGAGCTTTCTCAATGCACTATTTGGGTATAAAAATGGAAAGGCATCTCCATTTCTTTACTCATTTTAGAATAAAATAGAAAAAGTACGCCACAGTTCTTACCGGCTATCGCACTTGCTAACTTCACCCAACCTGTCGCTTTGTCTCAAACTGATGATATATAAATGTGTACTCCGGCCAGCTCTGCTCTACGGTGCCCCGCTATTTACCTACTTGACTGACAATACAGCCAAATGTCTCTAACATTTCCAGAATGGGATCATGCGAAAAGTGGTCCGACATACCTCTTTAGAGAGGCTGAAGAACGCTGGCCTGCAACCGTTGCTTGGTGTGCCGTCGGTGGGTGAGTTCATCCGCCAGAGACACATTAAGTTTTTTGACTCGTTGCATCACCTGACAAACCCAGTGTTTAACACTATGACCCCACCACCCCTTCCGTAACGATGGCAACAGACCGTCGGGTAACAATTATGTTAAGAATTAGTATGTAAGTTAGTTTTAAGGTTGATCAAAAAGGTGAGCCTCATCACCTTTATTAGTCAGTTTAGTCCTCTCACGTAAAATGTATATTATTATACTTGTTTATTCGTTATATAATTTTTATAAAATAACAAAACCTGTATATAATGTAGCGATGCTACAGGAAATACAAAAATAATTTGTAAATAGATTCGCCTGAGGGTCTATAATAAAAAAATCAGGCATTGATCAGGCAGCAGACGACAAACCACGACTTTTGCAAACGACTTTGAGCGATTGACACACGACTACAAGCGACCTGTGGCAGGTTGTTCTGGATTGGAATTTTAGTCGCAAGTAAGCCATTATTGCACATTTACATTTTATTACTATAGTACACTTGTTATTTTATAAATAGTATACCCGCCGTTTCCAGATATAGGTTATTCGATTCATATAGAAAAGTACGATTTTAGTTTGTATATCATTTTAATGAGGATCGCTCATTGGATATTTTAACCCGAAATTTCGAACATATGACTTTCAGAATCAGGTTAAATTATCCAGTAGGCCATTAAACGCTTTGTCCCTTTAAAACAGCAAGCAAACGAAAATTGTAGCTATTTCGCTCATTTAGAATTTTAAGTTAATTTTGACGACTTGAATTTCCATTTGTGCTGTTTAATCACTGTTCGGAATTTGGCAACGGTCTGTGCGTGCAAGTAGCGAACACGCATACAAACCAACTCTGTTATGTAGCACGATGTCGCCTACAACGGAAGAACGCATTAGTACGTTGTCGCGTACAGCTTCTAGCGGACAGGTTACAAATATCTGATTTCCCTTTATGGTCAGGGAAACACCAAAAGAGATTAAAAGATTTTAATAGCTGAGATTCATAATACAATTGGTATAAATTTTGCAAATTCGCTATACTTTTTCACAAAGTTGTCACTAATAACAAACACTAGATGAATTAGTAAAAGTTTTTGTCAGACGCGTATACAACCCGTACAAACTTCAGAACAGAGAATTCTCAAACTTACAATCTAAAAAAATCACGTAAAAAGTTAAGGGAAGCACGTACATTGCACGTCTCAAAATATTTATTATTTTCTCATGTGTCAACTTTCACCAACAAACATTCCTTTTAATTTCACGTCATGAAATTTCCACAACACTCGTCAATTTTGGAACGACATAACACATCACCATAAAGTGCAGTGAGACAAGATTTAAATTGTGGTTCTTTCCAAGCTTTATCCTTGAGACCTAATAAGACATTCTGACAAATATTTAGCCAACGTATTTTCGCATTATTCATCATACTTGGGTGTGATTCCAAGAATCCTATCGAAACACTGAGAGCGAAATACTACGCTGTAACAAGCCAAAAAGTCGAGGAATCACTTAAAAAGATAAGGGAAGCACGCAAATTGCAAGAGCATGTAAAATTCTCTATTACATAGAATTATTTAAGTAATAAGTCTAAACGAAAGTTACCTAAAACGATAGGATGCTGGAATTATCGTACTGTCGAGTCTGGAGGCTTTCCTTTCAAACAGGTAAGGGGAAATAGTCCACATTGATCAGGCATCTCGCCCAGCAGACGACAAACCACGACTTTTGCAAGCGACTTTGAGCGATTGACTCAGAAGACTATAACCGACTCAACAAAGTTGCCTGAAATGTTTTATCTTATTGTCAGGTTTATCGCTGAACGGTTTGTATTATTGTACATAGCCTTACGTAGAGTTTTCTCGCTACAATTGGACTATAAAACATACATTTTTAAAAAGTTGCGTTGATTGTACATCACATAACTGTTGCAATTTGACAAATTGATATCAGTGGCACGCGATATTCAGCTGATAAATAAACCCGACCGTGGTCTTTTAAGTAAATGTAAAAGCAAGAAGTATGGGTCTCTTGTAGTGTTTAAGTATTTAATTATACATCAGAGCGGCCATATGAACATTTCAATTATTGTAGATATGATATAATAACGAACTGAATGCCAACCGTGGAGCACGCCTTGATGAATGCACGGCCGTCTGTTAGTCAAGGTCCGATATAATTGAGACCTCGGCTCTAAATATAAGTTCCATCTTCTCGTGGCCGCCTTCGCAGCAAGCATATCGATACCTCACTATACAATCGATATGTTTTACGAGGAATCGACTCTTGGCCACATGTGCTTTAGTGGCTTTTTCTTTTTTTTTCCCCCCAAGCGGGGGCCTCTTATCCTACTCAGTATAACGGTACCCATGATTTATAACCGTGACCATACCACAAACCGGCGACGGAGACTTTCTGTAAATCACAACCGAAAAAATATATATACGAGAGTTCTGAAAGAGTAGAGAATTTTTCCCAGAAGGGACCGGAGACTCTGTTCGGTTAAACGGCGGTGTGCATTTCTCCGAAGCATGGTGGACGTTTGCCAACCGAAGGCCTCTTTTACTGCGCAATATATCATTACGTCAACGCTGATGGCTAGCAGAGACTCGAAAATGCAAAAGACAACAACACATATATGGCATTGCAACAGAGCCGAGAATAGTCAACAAAAACAAGTAAGAGATACGCTTAACATTTATTTAACAACTCATAAATGCTCTGTGTGATTATTCCATGGCCCGAAGGTAGATCAACAAAGATACATGTTGCCTGTCTGGTAGTTTATCTTCTTTTTTTAATTTCATATATTTTACGATAACACTTGTTTAAATGATACAACCTTACATTTTAAATTGTTGATAGTTCACAACAGAAAGTCACCGACACGGTTAATCTCTTAACGTTCGACTTCACTTTTCAAGCCAATGATATCGTCTAAATCTTTGATCGTTTTAATTAACTTTCGTTTAGACTTATTACTAAAATATTGTTATAGAGAATTTTACACTCCACACTATAAATTAAGTCATAATAAAAAAAATAAAGTTAATTTTACATGCCCTTTCAATGAGCATGCTTCCTTTATCTTTTTAAGTGATTTCTCCATTTGTTCCAGCGTAGTATTTCGCCCTCAGTGTTTCGAGAGGATTTTTAGGAATGCGAAAATACGTTGGTTAAAAATTTGTCAGAATGTCTTAAAAAGTCCAAAGGATAAAGCTTTTGAAAGAACCACAATTTAAATGTTATCCCACTGCACTTTATGGTTATGTGTTTATGTCGTTCCAAAATTGACGAGTGTTGTGGAACTTTCATGGCGTGTAATTAAAAGGAATGTTTGTTGGTGAAAGTTGACACATGAGAAAATAATAAATATTTTGAGACGTGCAATGTGCGTGCTTCCCTTATCTTTTTACGTGATTTTTTTAGATTATAAGTTGGAGAATTCTCTGTTCTAAAGTTTGTATGGGTTATATACTCTCGCGTCTGACACAAACTTTTACTAATTCATCTAGTGTTTGTTATTAGTGAAAAAGTATCGGACGTTTGGAAATTTGGAAAATTTACACAAATGGTATTATGAATCTCAGTAAAATCTTTTAATCTCTTTCGGTGTTATCATTTATTATTTGTCCCTGACCGTAAAGGGAAACCAGTCTTGTAACCCTCTTTGGTGCGCCGATTATGACCACTTTTTTATTTTGTTTCAAAATCCCTTTATTTAAAAATTTACAATTAAATGAACAATAACATGAACAAATTTACAGGGCTCCTTTTCCTGCATAGCATAACAAGGAGAGTAGAAATACAAACATTTTATAGTTAAATTATAAAGACAATAGACTGGACTAGGTGATGGGGCTCACCTTCGGGTTGAAATAAGGGAAAATGACCACTGTTTTTTTTGTTTTTTTTTTCCTAAACCCCTTGAAGTTACACAATGAAAATATTATAAGAAACTTTGCAAATTTCTCCTTATTCTGCTATGCGCAGATGCATTTGAAGGAGTTCGTGCTACTCAACAATACAGGTTGTGGTTGATAGGAAAATAACATGAATACAAATCTAGGTGATGGGGCTCACCTTCAGTTTCATTTTTCAGTTCATTCAGTTTCAGTTCATGACCACTGTGAACCATCCTCTCTATATCCCGACTTAGCCACCTGCGACTTCTTTCCCCCGAATAAAAAGGGACACGAAGCGAAAGCATTTTGTGGGCGTCGAAGAAGTAAAGACAAAAAAACACGGAGACGGCATCACAAAAAAAGTAATTTAAAAAATGTTTTTAACATTGGACATGTGTATTGCCTACGGAGAGTACTTTGAAGGAGATATTAAAAGTTTTATTTACAAATTGTACTAATTACTATAATAATACTATGTTATAGAGAATTGTACACTCCGCCCAGTAAATCAAGTCATAATAACAGAAAACTTGACTCCATTTTCCAATTGTGGCAGCTCATATAATTTATCGTAGGATATCTCATTCCGTCATCGCTAATGGCCGTTACTCTCTCAGGGATATCATTCAAATACGCAAATAACTCCAAGAATTAATGGGACCACATCAGAACCGACACGTGTCAGAAGAAATAGTTAGAGATGTTTTCATGAAGGTTTTATTACATTGTTGTGTCGCTGTAATCATCAAGTGATAAAACGACTCTTAACCACCTCTATCTAAAACCAAAGCCATCATTTTGAGTTACATTTATCCAAATTTATATTTAAATTTCAATGTTTTAAACTCGACTACTATACAAACAAATATTATATGCGATTATAATTATAAAAAGGCGAGACTAACACATTTTACTTTTTTTTTTGAGATAAGCCATTTTTCCGTCGTGAGAACTCCATATACTCCAGCCAAGACGCAAAGTTACTTGAAAAACTACAACTTAAAACAAAAGGAAATCGCCCAAAATATGTATTGTACAAATACTTTTTAATTTTGGAAGTGGAAATATTTACCGGATCAGGATAAATTACGCAAGATGATTTGTGTACAGTCTATATGTTAACTAACAGCCAAGCCGGTTTTACAACGTTTAGCTTAAGGACGCTCATTAAACAGTTCAGTCGATACTATTAAATCGACCGGCTATCAAATTTTTACGAAAAATATTTTGCTCATTTTCTGTGCTGTGATTCTAGTGAAGTTGAAATGCGAAGGAGAAATGGGTTATTCAGACAATACCGGTCTTTTTGTCAGGATCCCTTTCATTCCCCAATTTCCTTTGTTTGTTAGCCAATAACACAGACAGGATGATCAGGTTTTTCTTTTGGTTTTTTTTTAATGTAACTAACAACGTATTGGCATATAACGGTTTAGGATATCGATAATTTTCAATTATTCGCCATTAGCATAGCCCTATTAGGAACCCAAAATTATCAGTGGTCTTCACAGCTGGGAATCGAAAACGGCCCTACCCTTTCTACCCTCCTGGGTGTGCTGGTAGGCGTCCACATACCTTAACCAACCAACACAAAAGAAAAACAACATGTATATAATTTCGGTTCAGCCCGAACGAAAGCTACCTTGAGCGGGGGGAATTAAATTTGTATTTCGTTTTACAATAACATAATTTATAGTAATGTTACGTCACGGGTCAACAGTTAGGTTAAAAATAATCTGTAGAAAGCATCTTTTATACATTGGTCGCTTCAGCCTTAAAATCTCGTTCTCTCTATGCAATGACGTGAAATCACATATTTACCATACTTAAAAAGTAGCGCTAAATTGACTAGTGCAGGTTTCGCTTTAACTTAAAAACGCTCAGGATATGATCGGAGAAACTGACCATTGCCAGGACTCCCACTGTACCACATTTATAGCAGGTGACGAGGCCACTGCCGTTTTAGTCTCCGAGGAGGATTATAGGGATGAGTGGTGCAGTGCAAACACTGTGGGATTAGGGTGGTTGGATAGGTTACTATGGAATTTTATGAACTTGGAAGGGATGAGTTCAAGAGTGTAGGGTATATTAAGATCGTTATGAAGGGTTTTGTTGCTGCCGTAATAAGGGGCATTTACTATTGTTCTCAGGACTTTTGATTGAAAGGATTGGATGCGCCTGATGTTCGACTTTTTTGATGTCCCCCATAGCTCTGTTATATGTCCCCATATGTCCAGTATCATATCTTAAAACAAACTTTCTTGATTCGGCTGATATTGGTAATGTGTGACTAAATTTCGATTTTGGCTATAGACGACTCGAGGTTGAACAAAATAAAAAACACAAATAAGACGATAACCGACGTTATCTTAGTCAATAGGAAATGTTCCGCATTTAAAAGGTCTCGCTGGTTATGTGATATAGACATTTGGCAAGTTTTACAGATACGTCTAATATCTATTAGAAAATACTTCTATCTAGCTAGTGTAGATAATTTCACATCGGGTCAAACGATTCAAAGTAGAGAGTGACTGTTGTTGGGTAAGAAATAAAAAAAACAGAACAAAAAATAGAGTGAAAAATGTAGTCTCTTCGAGTCGGAACGAATTTAATTTAGGAATAAATTTACACAGAGATCGTACGGAATCTAAAAGCTACGATGTATTTAAAACCAACTTTCAAGGACCTGACTATGTCATGGCGTTTTTTTTGTTGTTTTTTTGTCTTTGAACTCCTCCCCCTCCCCCACAAATATTGCGTCATAGTTTTTTGTAGGGAGAGGCCATACTTTAAAACAGGAAAATCGTCTTATAAGAAAAGGTGTTAAAAGTACTTTCAACATTCCGGATTAAATCCTATTTGTGCCGTGATTATGTTTTAATGAATTCAATAAATAATATTTTGAAATCAAACAGTATAAATTGCTTATTTAAAGACACGGAAGTAGATTTCAAGAGGTTTTTTTTTATCAATATTTTAAGCTATTTTCATTTTCGTATAAAAATATCATTAAATAAGGATTTAAGAAGATCGCGCAGGTCATCGCCATTACTTATCGATATTGTTTCTTACTGTCCAAGTTTTTTTATTTCCTTTGCAGAAGTTTAAAAGAAAATTACTTTCAGTTGTAAAATAATAATTTAAAATTTTAATCTTGGCTCAGTAGGTGTAAAAAACAATTTCTTATTTCGATAATGTTGTGAAAGAATTTGAATAAAAACAATTTAGCTTTTTATGGTGAGGCAGGTATAAAATGTACGAAGTGCGATAAAAAAAATTACGTATTCTAAAAGCTAAGACGCATTTAAACGAACTTTTAAGGACCTGAGTATGTCATGGCGTTTTTTTGTACGTCTCAAACACCTCCCTCCACTTATTCCACATATTTTTATACCCTCCCACCAATATTACGTCATCATATCTTTTTGTCCTTCCTTCGTTACGCCTAAAACTACGTAAATTATATATATATATATATAAAAGAAACAATAATAAGCAAACATATACGTACGATGTAACGTAGTAAGTATTACGCCGTGTAATGGCTATATTTAGTCATCGGAAACAATTCGTCGCGCTTTAGCGATCACAGTTGTATTCTTGCGGAGAATGAAAGAAATTAGAAAAAAGGCTTTGCCAAGTAGTATTATAATTGTGATAGATGTAAGAGGACTTACTTGGCGTTATGTTATATATCCTTCCGTTGATGTCACTACAGACCACTGACACAGACACAAAACACTGCACTAGCTGGCACATACACACACAGGCAGGGGAAGAGGTGACTCCCAGAAGCTGAAGACCCCGATGACGTGGTAGATGAACTGAGACACTGCTGACTGCGAACACTTGGATCACTGAGAAAGGGGACCTGTTCGGGTCTAGGGAGCCTCGATTACTGACCCCCTCTTCGGTACTCGGGCCTGACCTCCTATCCCCCACCTCCGCTCGGCGGCTCTTCTGGGGGCTTCGCCGCGATGTACAATTACTCAAGGAGTACACGGCCAAAGTATCCTTCATTCAGTTTTTTTTTTGTTTATCGTGTACTGTTGAACGATAATCTACTTAGAGGTCCGAAAAGAAAATTCTAAGAAATGGACTTTAACTATTTAATTTTATCCCAAACGCCTATTCGACAGGTTTTGCAATCAATTGTCACAAAAAAAAGTAGAACTTAACTTACACTTGGATTCACGATCATTAGATATAATTACGAGTTGAAGAGAATGTCGTATTCAAAATTTTGAAAATAGTGACAAAATACATTTTGTAAAATTACACTATCCCTTAAGTCATATACCAGGTTTTCATTTCGGATGCATTGCTGTTTTGGCCCAACTATCATAAAAGATGATCATCTTATCGACCGGTTCGGTGTCAATGTTTACAAAATTAAGTCTTTTAGTCAAAAAAAACTTAAACAATATTTTATAATTATTTACCAATCACTCAAAAAGTCTTCGAACCATCTCCTAATATTCAAGTTAACTTTTTACGGCTTTAATATTGTCTAAATTTTTGATCGTTGAAGTTATAGAGAATTTTACACTCAACACTGTAAATGAGATCAATTTTCCAATTGTGACAGCTCATATAATTTATCGTAGAATATCTCATTCCGTCATCGCTAATGGCCGTTACTCTCTCAGTGATATCATTCAAATACGCAAATAACTCCAAGAATTAATGGGACCACAACAGAACCGACACGTGTCAAAAGAAATAGTTAGAGATGTTTTCATGATGGTGGGAAATGAAGGTTTTATTACATTGTTGTGTCGCTGTAATCATCAAGTGATAAAACGACTCTCAACAACCTCTATCTAAAACCAAAGCCATCATTTTGAGTTACATTTATCCAAATTTATATTTAAATTTCAATGTTTTAAACTCGACTACTATACAGAGAAATACCAAATTAGATTATAATAACAAAAAGGCGAGACTAATATATTTTACTTTTTTTGAAAATAAGCCATTTTCCCAACGTGAAAACTCGTAACAACCTCTATCTAAAACCAAAGCCATCACTTTGAGTTCTATTTATCCAAATTTATATTTAAATTTCAGTGTATTGATGTAAGCTACAATACAGTTAGTTTCCTGTATATTACAGAACTGTAGTAATAATCTAAATCCAATTTTTTTTTTAATCCAATGAATGAGTTCCCAACAAATTTTATTAATAATGATAGTGGCGTTAAAAGGGTGGAAAACCTTACTACCTGAGGCGTCAGGTCGTATTTTGTGAAAGTCACATAGCAAAATTTACGGACATCTGTTAAAACACGATATTTTTTAGAAACCCCTGAATACCTCCTCTTCTGTCCCAGACACCTTTCTGTTTTTTTTCCCCTACCTACGATAGTTATCCCATGCCTGGGTATTCTAGCGAACACTGGAAGGTCTACGGTCCCTTTGGGATACCATGGGACAACTGGGGTTAATGATTCCTGGCCGTGGTGAATTGTTAGGCCGTGGTGAATTGTTAAGACATAGGCCGGAGGGTGCCATCATAAGCCACGTATACACTAAAGCATTCGCCCCGAATGAGCAATGAATGATCCAATGTGTCCTGATGAATGAACCTAGACTGTGCTAGTGTGTACATGTAGTGTATTGGCAGTCTTGCCTTACCAGGTGCCTAGAATATAGAATCTGACTGCAATGGTGAACCGAAAATTGACCATCGCCAGATTGTGTTGTGTGAATTTCTGCACTCCTTGAAAAAGAAAAGGAGAAACCGGTGGTGACAATGAAAATTATACGAAAAGAAATACAATGCTTTACTGTTAAAGAAGACGACAAAACAATAATAATAATTTAATTATAAAAATAACTTTATTATGATAAAATTACAATCTATCTTATTGGGCAATAAGTAATTGTGATAATTGGTATCATTCATACCATATTTACAATTTTCATTCACTCGCTCATTCGTAGAGTATTTACAAACAGCCCAGAAACCTCCCAAGTCACCTCCCTCGCATGCGAAAAAGAGTCTTAAAAAAACAGAAATTTCACTCCAAGCGTCTTTATTCTTCAAATTACTATAGTAAAATTCATCCTTGGGGCTCTAAAGTACAGGATAATTTTGGTAGTACTCCAGAAGGGCCAGATAATTCTATTTTAACTTAATAAATAAAAATAATATCAATAAAAATAATCACTAAACGAATGGGAGGAGTCCGGCTTATATTGTTCGACTCGACCCCAGTCGTCAGCCCCGCACCCACAGAGGACTCTCTTTGCTGTACCGACAACCTCCGGAACAATCCTGGCTAGTCCATTCGGTTCACCCTGTCCACATCTGAGAAACAGGACAAACGCATTCGAACGCTCAAGTATACACGTGGATTTACTCGCTCGAACGCTCAAGTATACACGTGGATTTACTCGCTCGAACGCCAGCATTAGATACAGACCTCGCGTTGTCAACAGACTATTCGATAGAGGTGATGTGGTCAACACGACACGCTGTCAGATCTTCGACTAAATTACTATACAAGCCGAGAGGAGTAAAGCTTTCAGACCTCAGAATCAAAACCTCCCTCCTTCAATTAGACAGATATTTCCGTAGATTCACATAGCCCTGACTAGAAGAGAAAACATCAATGCACCAGCCTAGACCTGATGAGATCGAGTATTACAGCAACCAATGGCGGATCAAAATTAATAAAGCAAAAGTAATGTTCTAACATTACCTTACCCTCTGTCGCAAGTCTTGTCCACTAGTTTATTTTAATTCCATTCCTCTCCCTGTATCCAAGACAGTACGGTCTTTAGGCTTCCATCTCGACAAACGGCTGACCTGAAACCCACACACGAGGCTAAAAAGACAAGAACTAAAAAGACGCTCTGACTACTTCAAAGGATATCCAATCTCTGAATAGAAAATAAATTACTAATCTACAAAGTTGTACCTAAGCCAATCTGGACATACAGAATAGAGCTATGGGGGACAGCAAAAAAGTCGAACATCAAGCGTATCCAATCCTTTCAATCAAAAGTCCTGAGAACAATTGTAAATGACCGTTATTATGTCAGCATCAAAACCCTTCATAATGATCTTAATATACCCTACATCCTTGAACTCAACCCTTCCAAGTTCATGAAATCCTATTGTAACCTATGCAACCACCCTAATCCCCTAGCACAGTCACTGCACCACTCATCCCTATAATCCTCCTCGGAGACTAAAGCGGCAGTGGCCTCGTGACCTGCTATAAATGCGCAACAGTGTGAGTACTGGCAATGGCCAGTTTCTCCAATCATGTCCTGAGCGTCTGTGGCTCTCGCGCTCTTTGCCAGCCTCCACTGGCTGGTATGACAGGGCCGCTTCCTCTTTCGCATGCGAGGGAGATGACAAACATGTGGATTTGGGAGGCCTCTGGGCTGTTTGTAAATACTGTATGAATAAGCGAGTGAATGATGAATTGTAAATATGGTATGAATGAAAACATTTATCACAATTAATTATTGCCTAATAAGGCAGATTGTAGTTTTAGCACGACAAAGAAGTTTCAATAAAAAAATGTCCCAAATATGAAAATAGATTAATGGTTATTAAGCTAAAATCATATTCTAGTTGTAAAATGTAACATCATTTTTTTTTTAATTTATGACCGCTATTGCAGTACTAAGCATACTAGATAGCTATTCCGTCCCTATTTGAGCATGCTTAATAAAATCAGTACGGAACAACAGGTCGGCCATAGCTTGCAGACAATACGAAAGGAAAGGACGCCGGTAGAAAGGGAAGATAAGAAAGATAAAACAAAAAGAGGAGGCGGGAGCACCTTGTGGGTACGCGGCGGAAGTTTAAGGGAAAAACAAAACATAAAAAACTGATCAAGTCTACCACTTACCAACTATTTCAAATTAATAAATGCTTATGAATAAATTTGGTCAACTCCTATAACCATTTATTTATTTTGATTACTTCAAAGATATTTTTAAATTTTGATCCTTTTGATTATAAATTATGGAAATCAGTATAGACTACGTAAATGAATCTATTTGCAGTAGGTCATTATATGTCCTGTAGATTGGCTACATTTTATACAATTTTTCAATAATTTTACATAGCGTTTATTACAAATGTACATTATACATTCATTTTCTGAACATGCTTAAAAGTGATGAGCTAAATAGTATTTCATGAAACCTCTCCTTTTTTATTTTTATTTCCTCCTTTGGAAATAATCATTCATTACATAAATCGCTTTTTGCGAAAAGCAAGGGACGAATAATTCGAAATCGAGTTTTTTGTATTCGATTGGAAGATGCACTAATCGAGCAGAAATACAAACACATTGTGACCTTCTTCTTTTTCTTTTTTTTACCCGGTTCGATGGCTTAAAAAAGTTCCAATCAAACAATGTTTAATTTTTTTTTTTTTAATTACTTTTAAACATCTGTTTGACAAAAATAAATCAGTCAAGATAAGACAAGTGTAAATAGTCTTTTTTTTTCTTGATTTTCATCGCTAGATAAACTTATTTTTAATATAAAACTTTTGAAAATGTATTGCAGAAACCAGATAACTGCAGAGAGTGGGAGATTTTTTTCTAATTCCACCCCTAAACCTCATTAAATATTTGATGACTCCTCGATAAGGGTTGAACCGTCCTTTACTTATTGAAAAAATATATGTTTAAGTGATTTATTTATTTTTAATTTCGCAAAATTTTGAAATTGTGGACTTAAGCTTTCTGCAATACTCGATTCAAATGAAATAACTACCCCTTATTTATAAACAAAATTATTCCATGTTATTTCTCTACCTTTAAAAATAGAGAAAATATTTGCTGAAAAAATATAATTTAAGTCGGTTTGAATGTTGTTATGCGTTGAGGTATTAATCTATCGTTAGGTACAGGCGAAAATGTGTTCGCTTTTGAGGTGTGAGTTGAAAAAGTTTAAAACTTATCGAAACAGAACCGAATTTTATTAATTTTGTTATGTGGGTTTATTGTTGTATTTTAGCAGCACGATTGACGGTTTTTTTTAAGAATGTTCTTTAGAAAATCTCAGACCGATTCGACCATTGTAACTACTACTATCGTAGAACATACATACAGACAGACATCATTAAAGAAAAGCGTCCTTTTAACCTCTATAATACAACGACAATAACCCGATAAAAATACAGAGGTGTCCATGAGCCAGCGAAAATATTTCGAGGTGTTCCGCCGTCAAGGAGCGAGCCGCTGCAACCACAGCCTTGACACCACTGCGTCAACGTAAAAACAGGAAAAAAAACAACAATATTTATTTGTAATAAAAACATGATGAGGCAGTTCTAGGTGTAATCTTTATATACTGAGCTGAGTCGTTTCAGAATAATTATTTTGGAAAATGGAACAGATTTTCTAATTGTCGTGGGTAGTGCAGAAGCCCCTATCATCAAATATCGCCCGAAGGAACATCTAGTGAGTAATTAAGTATTGCGCAGTTTAAGGACAAATTGTATGATTTATGCATACATATTATTCTCTTGAGGTCCCTGTTTCTTCCTCTGATAATCATCATTGACAGAGAAATTATAATGATGATAATGAAGGTACTTGATGATGAGAGAATCCTGAAGTACGATTATGCAACAAGCCTCTGATCCCGTTATCAGTTCTACATTGTTGAACATGCACTACGTAGAGAGCTGAAAGGAGATGAGCTCTACTTTCAAACAGGTATTGGCCATATTGTCATTCGTCTGTATGCTTGTATGTGTATAGAAAAAAACTATTAGCATAATTTAATCATCATGTCCTGAGCGTCTGTGGTTCTCGCGCTCTTGTTCAGCCTCCGCTGGCTCGTATCCGGTGACGCGGCTGACGGAGGAGCGTGGGGGACTTCCCAAGACTCCGCTTCCTCTTTCGCATGCGGTGAAGTGACAACCATGTTTGATTTGGGAAGTATCTGGGATCTTTGTAAATACTGTACGAATGAACGAGTGAATGAAAATTGTACATATGGTATAAATGAGAACATTTATCACAATTACTTATTGCCCAATGAGGCAGATTGTAATTTTATCACAATAAAGCTGATTAATAATAAATAGAAAATTTAATCATCATCTAATATTTAAGAAATTTCAAAGTTATATTCCACAACACTCCAAGATAACTCTTTGTTTTTGGATAATAATGAATAACGGAAAGTTTCGTGATTTCAACGGGAGATTTGTCCAACTTAAAAACCATAGGGTATGTCTGACTTTATGATGTATGATTTTTTTTTTAAAGCTTAGACGGTGCCTTGTGAGAAAAACTCCAAATCCGGCACAAGGCTTTTGATTAATTTTCCGAAATATGTTTTGACAGCCAACAGCTCAAAAACGCTAGGTATAAAAAAAAATTAAAACAAAAACAAACAAACACGGTTAATTACGCCGAAATCGAGATATAAGTAAACCCGAAGAACCGGTGTACTGGAATATTTGATATAGAAGCAATGAATGATCAAATCACCGAAGGAAAGATATTTGTGACAGAATTATCTTCACTTACAGGTGCCAGTGTGAGTCACCTTTGAGTGAGTCACCGGCCACACTTGAGCTAACACCAAGGCTATGTCACAGCCGATCGGTGGTCTAAGATCGTTCGGGCAATAGTTAACATTTCTCAATAACTCAACAGGTATTAGGCGGTCGTGTGTCTGTATTTGTTTTGGTTAAGATGTGATAGTGGTATCCGAAAAAAAAAAAAATCTTATTTTTACCCTAAATATTTAAAATCTATAAATTTTTTTTTTTGTAAATTATCAACTAATTAATTGCAATATTTTTGGTTAAAAATAATACGCTGTTTTTAGCAAAGTATTTAAGACACTATCGAAAATTTTCTGACCCAAACTCGGGTATATCTCAATGCTCTTTACGCTCTCAAATTCTTTTTTGTTTCGTTTGTAGCAGCTGATAATGATCACACCTGTTTGTTGTATGTGCAGCTCATGTTTTTCAGGACTTACATGGCCGGAAGGTTGTCAGTCCTGATAGTGTTGATATTCCTAGCTATCGGCAAATTTCAATGGGTGCACATGAAAAATGGCTAGTCATTGACAACCGTAAATTCAATTCGAATCTATTTACTTATATTTATATTTACATAATAAAAATTATCTTATGTTAATATGCAATGCTTACAAGATTAAAAATCGTTGATCTTGTTTACGATAAATTTCTGTATCGAAGTGCGTGTAAATTTTAATTTACTAAAAATTACAAATAAAAAAATCCCAACGACATCAAATAATAATAATAAACTGAAATATAGGTTCCTTCATTATATTTTAATATGTTACGTAATTTATCTATTTTAGCAATATTTTAACGTAATCCATTCTTGTTATGTTTAAATTTATAAAGTATGTGGTTATCACTTATAAACTATCCAGAACATAATCAGCTTTAGATACTCTGTGCAACTTAACTATCGTAGTGTATCTTGGTCTTAGAAACTTGTTTTGTATTATTTGAATTTGGGCTGGTATTGGTATGACTAATTAAGCTCTAACTAAGTGCTACGTAAGTTAATATGTAGATTTTGTTAATGACAAATTGTAAATGAGTAGTTTAGTATGGGTAGTACTAAGCTTAGTATTTCTATTGATAAATGAAGATAGGGTTGCCAACTATGCATTTTCCCCCTTAATATCCCATTGTAATTATGAATTATGGAAATCAGTACAGACGACATAAATGAATCTATTTACAATAGGTACATAGATACATTGCGATTTGCGATTGTTACAAAAGTATAATGCACATTATACATTCATTGTCTAAACGTGTTTAAAAGTGGGCTCACCTTATGAATAATAGACGTAAAACTATCTCACATCTAACAGCAAAATATTAACATTTTTTCCCCCAGACAGTCTTTTGACATCAAGGCGGGAATGGTGGTGGGGTCATGGTGTTAAACGCTGGGTTCGTTAGTCAAAAAACTTGCAATTACTATGCCCCACATAAACACTGAACCTAACGTCCAAGCCGGGTAGGAATTGCTGCTCCAGCCTTGAGGCTACAGAGAGAACATTCGCTCATTACCGACCACAATCCCAGGATGAGTACAGCCTCGACCCCGAACCTCTCTCCCGCCCTTGCAGTGTAGGCATTGAATTGTTGCTCGCATCGAGGGGATAATGCCAAGGCTAGGACACAATAGTTGAAGGGCCTTGTAGGCAGATATAGCTACTCCCAAACTATACTGCCCGTGCAGCAATCGTCTTGAATCGGTGCTCGCATTATAAATTTTAAACTAAATTGTATTTTATTTTATTTTTTTTTTGAAATGATACAAACGAAATGAAGGAACATATGACATAAAAACAAACCCTATTTATATCGTTTAATCTGAAATTCTTTGTTTTGTTTTATGTTGCATTATCTCAATACATACACGACGTATACTAACTAAAACCATAAATTGATACATACAGCTAAAATATAAATATCTGAATATTTATGAGGAGGAGAATGAAAACAAACAACCTACAATTTTCAGGACTAATTCACTTTTCACTAAATTATTGTTGCTACTCATACAATTTTCAAGAAATCTTTGAGTGCTTTCTTTTACTATGTTAACTCTTCCTAATGATCTTAATATACCCTACATTCTTGAACTCATCCCTTCCAAGTTCATAAAATTACTTTGGAACCTATACAACCACCCTAATCCCTAGCACAGTTTTTACACTGAGCCACGCATCCCTATAATCCTCCTCGGAGATTAAAAACGCAGTGGTCTCTTGACCTGCTACAAATACGTGACAGTGCGACCTCTCGCACTCTTCGTCAGCCTCCGCTGGCTTTTATCCATTGACGCGGCTGACGGAGGAGCGTGGGGGACTTCCCACGACTCCGCTACCTCTTTGGCATGCGAGGGAGGTGACAACCATGTGGATTTGGGAGGCCTCTGGGCTGTTTGTAAATACTGTATGAATGAGCGAGTGTATGGAAATTGTAAACATGGTATGAATGAAAACATTTATCACAATTACTTATTGCCCAATGAGGCAGATTGTAATTTTATCATAATAATAAACTTTGACTATGTAATTATTAACCTCAATGTCAGTAATATCATGATGTCGAGTGAGTGATAGCAGTCGGCCAAGGTGAATTTGCTAAAGAAGTGACTAGTGCAGGTCATAATGGATGTGCTTATGTTGATTGTGGTGTGACAAGCCTTTTAGAAATAATTACTTTATATTTCATCGCCAGTTTTGATATTTTGCAAATGGATGGACGCAGTGGATTTTTGGTCCAATAGAATTCAAATAAGGTGTAATGCGCTAAAGCTTTCAAAATTAAGACTAAGTACTTCTCGGATTTAAGTACTCTAATTTCTAGGTTTGGTTTGGGCCTAGTTAAATATCCTTATGTCTCCTCAACGATAATTTCCAGAAACTAAAAATTCAGATAGAATATAACACTTATTAAAAGTTATTAAAAAGATTAAACGAAATTCGTACTAATAGCTACGGTATATGAACATTGAGAAAAATATAACATAATTTAGGTAGGTTCCAGACAAGAATAAACAGGTTATTACCTAATCTCTACTGAAAGAAGAGCAATTATTCTAAATGAGGTATCCAGCTTGTCTGAGTACCTGAAAGTGGGTATGAGGTCAAAAAAGGTCGAGAACCACTGCGGCAGCCGGCCATTTCTGCTCGGACCTGAGTTGTGAGATCTAGCAGAGCATAGCACTGACTATAGTGTCATATGAAACAATGCCTGCTGGATATTGCAGCTCTGGGACAGGGACTCCCAATAAATATTTCACGCAATTATTTGCGAATTCCATCCTCTCGCTCCGAGCTCTATTCTCTCCCCCCCCCCTCTCTCTCTCTCTCTCTCTCTCTCTCTCTTTCTCTCTCTCTTTCTCTTCTCTCTCACACACACACACAAAATTTGTCAGCACTTTATCGGATGTAGTCAGATTTCAACATAATTTACAGACAGTTTTAAATATTAATAAATATACCATATATCAATAATTAATTATTGACGTAGCATTAAGTTTTCACAAACTTTTTAGCAAATCCATGAATGTTTTTACTAACAAATTTATTATATATTAGGTCCAACTCGAAATAAAATCTACCTCCTATCTACTTGAATCGAAACTATTTGAGGCCCCTGTATTACAGGGTTAAGTTGAGCCTACTAAAGCCCTAATGAAGTAGGACACATACCGGTCTAGACCTGACGTAATAACACAAGGCGACTGGTGATATACTTGCATAATTGATATACACCAGCACGCGATCATCAACAATCTGTCGTATTCTGCACAGGTAACAAAGTATTATTGTTTCAAGGACCTCTGGACTTTTGAATTATTTGTACGATTTATTTTTTTTACAAACACGTATTTTGTATTGTATTATATACGTGAGAATCAGTAATAATAACCAGGTATGGCCTAAAACATTTACAATTTTTAATACAATAATTAACACTGCTTGTCAAAAAATATTAAATACGCGAATTATACTATTTTTAACGTTTAATTTTCTCTGGCATAGTTCCAATTATCTAATTGGTTAATTTCGCGTACTTATGCTACCGTAGAGGTGTTGTTAAATAAATGTACGCTCAAAATCTCAAGATTTTTTAAAGAAATAACAGATAGACATACAAAGATAAAAATGGCAACGCACCACACTAGTTTTAGTTTTTTTTTATCGGCGTAAAACCAAGTGACATGTCAACACCTTGTGTTCCTTATGCAGTCAACTGTGGCCCCGAGAAGCCAGCCGGGATCCCGGCGGCACACCAGCTCCACATAACAGGTAGAGACTTCTTGTCCTTAGGGCACGGAGTCCTGGGTAGAGGATGGGGATAAAAAAAGCATGCCTCTATAACCCTCACACTAGTCCATGGGACTCATGTTTACAATTTTGGTGTACATGGAAAAACTTCAAATGCTCCGGAATCGTAAATGCCCTTAGGATGTGCCCCCAAACCTCAAGTAGCAACTTCAGCAGATCTCCCATCTGTTAGGTCGGGAAGAAAGTGATTTCGGTTTGCAACAGTAGGTAGCGTTATGTTTGTTTCGTTATTCTTTTGTCAATGTTAGAATTTTTTTCTTTTGAGATTTGGTATTCGATACCTTTAGGTTCCTATAGAAAGAAATTCCGTGTTATTTTGTTTACAACTGTAAGTTTACGGTCAGTTTTAACATGGAATGCAAAAATAAGCAATTTTGACACATTTTACTTTTTTATTTTCATAAAGGCAAGAAAGCGGCTGAGGCTCACAAAGAGATGTGTGAAGTTTATGGTGTTGATTGTTTAACAGAACGCTCGTGTCAGTATTGGTTTAAAAAATTTCGTTCTGGAGATTTTTCACTGAAAGATGACCAATGTTCTCGTCGACCTTCTGAAGTTTATGATGACAAAATGATAGCCATATTTAAATCGAATCGTCATATAACTGTGGGAGAGATCGCAAAACAGTTAAATGTATCACACATAACAATTAAAAATCATATAAAACGTCTTGGACTTGTTAAGAAGCTCGATAATTGGGTTCCGCCACGACAATGCGAGGCTTCACACATCTTTAGCAACACGTACGAAACTATTCGAGCTTGGTTGGGAAGTTATGTCACATCCCCCTTACACCATCGGATTATCATTTTTTTCGAAGTTTACAAAACATATTAAATGGTAAAAATTTCAGTAAGTTTTTTGCTGATAAGGACCAGAAGATCTGTGAGCGTGGGGTTATGAAGTTACCAAAAGGATAGCAAAAGGTCACCGAACGGAATGGAAGATATTTGACTGATTAAAGTTCATTTTTTGTACAGAAAAAAATTGAGCTTTATTTCACACTAAAATAAGCGAAATTACTTTCTTGCCAACCTCAATAGTTTGTTACCTTTTAATAGTGTTTCTTTTTGTGCAACAATTACTCGGTCAGTTGGTAGTTCAAAGAAGCTTGTGTTCTATTCTAGGCAGTTGTGGATATAACAGGACACGGTTTAGACAAGCTGGATTATGTTATAAGAATTCGCCATTTTTTTTGAGTAATTCAGATATTTGTTTGACACTAGAGCCGCTTCTCCATCGGACTAAACAATAAACGACGAGTAATCTAAGAGTTGGCAAACTATTCTCCCCCTTCGAGCTGGAAAAAAAATGCCAAGGACCCTGCGCCGGTTTCGAACCACCGCAACTCTATTAGCAGAAACAAAGAATTCACTTACGGGCAATGTCGAACGGCATTGAGAAGTATCTCGTTGGAACAAGGCAACATCTCGTTCTATTTAGCGATGCACCTCATGTCGCTGATGCTAATTAATACTAAAGCGATTAGGTTATCGACGGGAGGATTATGCAGTATAAAAATCCTAACGATTTTGTTATTTGTTTTGTTAATTGAAATTGAAAGATATACTGTTTTTTTTTAAACGTTTAAATGCATTGTATAATTCATAGATCTAATAGTTGCATGTTTTTACTGTCGTGTGTAAACTATTTAAGTAAGTAAGTATAACCAACAAGGCCAACCATTCCAACTGAGACTCAAGCCAAGGACAAAATTATACTTTTGTGCATTGTCCAAAATAAACATTTGTTGACTAATAAATTGATGCGGTTACAAAGTCCCCGTCATTTTTTTTATTAATTGCGTTACAATGTTTTTTAAACACACAGGTCAATATGCCTATATAAAATTACCACAATACTAATAATAATAATTTTAGTTACTCACTTGTGATGAGGAACTCTTTCGTACAGCAATATCATGCTTATCTGAAAACAAACATGTGCTTATTAGATATGTGATAAAACTATAATACTAACTACATAAAAAGGAAAGGGCATACATTTCAGTTTCATAGCACTTATTTAGGTACTCTTCAATTCAAGCTTTCGATATTCATTAATGCGGAAATGAACGCTGTACTAAAGAACTTCAGAAAAAAAAATTCTTTTCAAATCGTGTCGTGTCATTTTATTTATTGAGAGGATTCATCACAGCTGCGAAAGCTATATTAATGACTTTATGTTTTAACCGTCCAGTAAAGTATCAACTTGTAATTCAAATTATTAATGAGGATAGATAGTAACCTATCCAACCACCCTAATCCCCTAGTACAGTCATTGCACTGCACCACTCATCCCTATAATCCTTCTCGGAGACTAAAGTGGCAGTGGCCTCGTGACTTACTATAAACGCGTGACAGTGGGAGTCCTGGCAATGGCTAGTTTCTCCAATCATGTCCTGAGCGTAAGTGGCTCTCGCGCTCTTGGTTATCCTCCACTGGCTCGTCCGCTGACGCGGCTGACGGAGGAGCGTGTGGAACTTACCAAGACTCCGCTTCCTCTTTCGCCTGCGAGGGAGGTGACAACCATGTGGATTTGGGGGGTCTCTGGGCTGTTTGTAAATACTGTATGAATGAATAGTCTCTTACAATGACTATGTTCATTGTAATTTAGGATGGTCTAAAATAATTTAATTTATCTAGCTTGAGCAAGAGATTGGCAATGTTCGATTCTGACAGACAGACGCTTAACCGTTTAAAAAAAAATAAAAATAAAAAAGTGATAAGCGCATGTGCAGAGTTTGGTGGTGTGAATTATTTGCAACGGTGAAGTTCTAATAATTCCGACGACTGCTGAAGAACACGAAATGGAGCTGCAGAACCCCTTTCGTTTTGTTCTTGGAAGAAGACAACTTGTCTCAGAGTAGTAATTGTGCTCACCGTGCAACCCAACCTATTCTGAGAAACGGATATGTTCGTCCAATGAATAAGCCATTCATAAGTGTGGATTGGGTCTCTTAGAATGACAGCAATGTAGTAAGTTATATGCAGTTCGAAAAACTTAAATTTATTCAAAACTAAAAAATAAACCACAAATAACCAAAATGCCACAGCTGTGACCTGAACCGGGAAATTCTGGTTTTCTGTGGTGCAATGTTTTAACTGAGTTAGGTCTGCTTCCAAACAGCACATGTTTTGGGTCTTTTTGGCAATAGGGACCCCTGATCGTTTTTAATCATTTCTCTGGTCTATTATCTGTAAATGAAAGGTTCGGGGAAAGTGTTTAGTAAAAGTTGTTTTAGTGTTTGAACATATTTATTCTGGTGGCCAAAAATTTACAATGTCATTTATTAATTGATTGAACAAATTATTCCAGCTATTTCTGTAGCATCACAAAAATCACACAAATATGAGCCTATCAAACTTCTTCTTGTACCATGTTCTTTTTTGTTTCTTGCCTTAGCTTGTGCCCATAACGGTTCAATTCGTTGTGTATGACTACCTGTGGTGGGATCTACGAAATTTTGTGAATGATTCACATTTCAATGCTGGTGATTCATTCCAGGTATGTTAATAATGCGGATGTAGGATGCCCACATGCCAGATATAATGGTTTGATAACGGGGTGAATACATTCTGATATTGTTTTCAGTAGTGTACGGTCTGGCACCCAATACATGAAGCATTGCTTATCTTCCCGACAAACACCTCCGAAGAGCCATTGATTAGGATAAATTCTACCAACGTGATTTTTGCGCTGAGAAAAACTCGATTCGTCTATCTCAATCTGTAATATTATCGGTTGCTAATCCTAGTTCCTCTTGACAAAATTTAGTATATGTATATTCTGCAAATTACTGTTTTCCAAGAATGTCCCTTTCCTCAAAAGGTTTCTTTGCAGCCTCTCACGTTGCATCTCCATCTATCCTTTTCGCTTAAATAAAGTTTCATTTGATGGCCATTAGAAGATTTATTTATAATTTTAGAAATAGACATACATTAATCTTTTAAATGTTTATCCTGTTGTATAATTGTTAAAAATGGCCTGAAGTTGAGAAAAGTGCCATAAGGCGCTTGCCGATAAAGACATTTTTTTTTTAGAGAAACAGACATTTGGTGTCTTTTAAAACATAAATAACACATGGCTATAGTGATTTTGCGGGGCAGGGTTTGAATGCCGACGAGTCTCGATAATTCGTGTCTTCTAAATAGCAGATAAATATCAGATTTGCCGAATCGACTCCAATTTTTTTAAATAAAAGTAATACATACTACTATATTGAAAGAAGAACGAACCATTTTTAGGGGGGGGGGAAGGAATTATTTAAACTAAAAAATTATTATTATTTGTGTATTTAGAGCATGACGAGGAAGAAGTGTGTGTGTTTCGAAACTTGCAGCAAGTTTTAATAAAAACAAGAAGTTAGGTCAAAATTTGTTGTATATTTCTTAAAATCTACAAAAACCTTTATTTTACAGTAGAAACAGAATTATGAATGATAATTAAACTGAATTAATCGAACAGAACTAAAATAAATAAAAATATGTAAGGATAAAAATAATAGAAACATTGAACAAAGTCGTGAGCTAAGGTACTCACTGTAAGGCAATGTATCTAAATTCACTACAAGTAATATAAAACAAAGTATAAGTAATATAATATAATAAAGTATTTTTTTGTTCCCCAGTGTAATATAAACTCGTTAAGATTATATACAGTGCCTATTACATTGGAAGATATGGTTTAATATATAGGTTTTTGAGAGCTTTTGAGTTCTTCATAGGTAGCATTGGTGGACTGAGGACTTCGAAAACGCTTGCCAAAATAAAAAAAAAAAGAAGCTTTTGAAGAGGGACGAAAATTGGTGTTATTAAAAAAGTTAAAACGTTCAGATTAACCCTTAGCTATGGAGTGATACGCCTACGACGTACGCATCGGACAGACAGACAACAGGAACAATCCGCTGACTGGAGGGTACATTGGCCTCCCACCCAACAGACCGTAGAACCCAGGACCGCTAGTGCCAATTACCACAGGAATCTCTTTAATTAAAACGGTACGGACCTCTCCCCTATATGTAGCATATAATATACAACATATATCGGTACAGTTACAATAGTATAGATCTACGTGTAACATCCTATATTAGAGAACAACAGCCTGTACATGCCTTCAGTTAGCTCTAACCCTCTTCTTAAAGTTTATTATTCAATTATGAACGTATATCCTAGCGAATAATATCAGAAACCAAAATACAGGGCTTGCTTTCTCATTATTTTTACTTATAACTTCTTTATTGTGCTAAAATTACAATCTCCTTATTAGGCGATAAATGTTCTCATTCATACCATATTTACAATTTACAGAGGCCCCCTAAATCCACATGGTTGTCACCTCCCTTGTATACGAAACAGGAAGCGGAGTCTTGGGAAGTCCCACACGCTCCTCCGTCAGCCGCGTCACCGGATACGAGCCAGTGTATGCGGACCAAAAGCGCGAGAGCCACATACGCGCAGTTTCTTTAGACAATTAAAGAAACTGGCCATTGCCAGGACTGTCACACATTTATAGCAGTCGTCACTGCCGTTTCATTCTCCGAGGAGGATTATAGGGATGTCTTTTTTATTATATTGCTTTCTTTTATCGTCTGAAATTTTGTTACATCAAATATGAACTACATCGTATTTTTGTTTAATATATAAACCATGATCACAAAATGAATAATTGGTAAATAGCTTTATGTAGGATAGTCTGATAAAAAAACAAGTTAAGTCGATACCCAGCTATACACCTAAACGTACATAGTTACCTAATTTTACCGCAAACTATGAACTTTATGTACAAAAGAAATAATGATTGTAGACAATTTACAACCGCATCATGAGGTGGTTCAGGTGTGGACCACGTATTTCATAAACACTTAAATTGAGTGAAAAAAAAACTACTAGCTATTTTTCATCAAAAGAAATTCGATTAGTTTTAAACAACTATCTGAAAATATATTTAAAAAATGACATATATAAAAAAGGAAAAATATTAGATATATTGAAATATGGCGGGGAAATATTAAATAGACAATTTTATTGAAGTTCAATGCGTTAACAATTCAAAATATTCAAACCTATAAATTCTTATTCGTTGCCAATGGGAATTAGGAATCCCATTCATTAATCACCAACTAACTACTAAGCAATCGTTTTGAAATAATGAATAATTAATGAACATTAAAAAAAGACGATGAAGAATGACCCGCCAACTGTTGACTATCATTCGAGAGACCTGATGACTAAATAAGATGGCCTAATTGCCCTAACTGTCCTTATGGCGATGGATATCACATTGAAGGTCATTTCCCAAGGTGAGATCCATTTCATAGGAATGAATCAAAATGGATTTGCAGAGTTTTCTTAGAATTTTCACCGCACGCCGTCATTTATTATTGGACCAGGGGGCTTGGTCTTTATAAATAATAATAGAAAAATGAATTATTAGTCAACAAAAAAAGGACTATCACATAACAAAGTAAAATAAAGTATAAACCTCAGCATTGCAGTAAATACATTCAAAGATCGAACCCTCATTAGCGAATAACAAAAAAGGTTAAATTACATTAAACCATTAATTGTTTAGTATTTTGATTGTTGTAGAGTTGTTCTGACCTCGAGTTCGACGTTGTCGGACCGCATAATATGAAGAACATATTATATTATGCTCTGTTATTTTCAGTGGTCGATACGATTTATGTTTTAGTTAGTTAGCCTTCTGAGTAATTTATTTCGTAATTCGTGTTTTGTTTATTTAAATAATGTCAAAGCCAGTTGACAATGTACAACATTGTGCTGAACCTTCACCGGGTCTGTGGTGGTAATGCGGCATGCATAAGTGACTTTGATGTGGAAAAATTTACATAACAGTTGCCTTCTTTAGCATTAAAATGTCCTTAGGTTATATTAAGTTATCATAGCTATTTAGTTAAGATTATATTATTATTATTATCATTGTTGTATTATGTAGATATTCCTTGTAATCCACGGTTTCACGTTGGATTAGCCAGACTTCGTAATCGTTTTTTTTGTAGCCAGACTTCAGCGATTAGATAATGACCGTTATAATATTTTACACAAAAGTAGGAAGAGTTTCAAGAGGAAAATAAAATGCTTCCACCTTTTTTTTTTTCTGAACATTTGGAATGTTTTATTTTTCAATTTATCAATTTTGGACTAATTTGTATTCATAAAACGAAACAAAGAATCTTTGAAGTGAAAAAAACACTAACAGGGTTCTTTAATACTTACTAAGTAATTATTTGGCATTTTCAGTGAAATCATACCTTTTCCACAGAAAATTGCCGTATGGATAAATAAATATAATAGCTAAAAAATTAACAAAATGAAGCCGCGTAAAAACGTTTAAACGACAAAAAAAAACTCGTTTCCAAAACATTTTTAGAATACCTTTGGCGTATTTGTTTTATAATTTAACAAGGGGAAAAAATAGAACTTATTATCTGAAATAGGTTCTGAATTGCGATTTGAGAAATTTTAAATTACTGATTTTGTTTTCAGCAATGCCTCAATCGATGAAGTGTAATACAGGGTGCAGTTGAATACTAGGGTAGAACAGAGGCAGAGGGGCTAGGCAGTGTAAAGAACTTTTTCACCAAAGACTATTGACTTAACTGTAGTCTAGTTTAAAGCTTTAAGTTCCCCCAAAACTCAGTCACATAGAAACGCAGGTCTCATGTCCTCAGAATTGATCTGTAACGATTTTTAGTTTAGTTAGACTGGTCCCTATAATCCTCCTCGGAGACTGAAATGGTAATAACCTCTTGACCTGCTATAAATACGAAACAGCGGGAGTCCTGGCAATGGCCAGTTTCTCCAATCATGTCCTGAGCGTATGTGGCTCTCGCGCTCTTCGTCAGCCTCCGCTGGTTCGTATCCGGTGACGCGGCTGACGGAAGAGCGCGTGGGGCTTCTCAAGACTCCGCTTCCTCTTTCACATGCGAGGGTGGTGACAACCATGTGGATTTAGGAGGTCTCTGGGGTGTTTGTAAATACTATGAATGAGCGAGTGAATGAAAATTGTAAATATGGTATGAATGAAAACATCTATCACAATTAATTATTGCCTATAAAGGCAGATTGTAGTTTTATTACAATAAACAAGTTTAAAAAAAAAAAAAGTTTAGATAGTTTAGTTGGGTTGTTAATGAAATGGTTACTTTGAAAAGTAATTACTATTCGTTCTGAATTAAAGAGCATATCGTCATTTAAGCAGTTCTATTACATATCAATAAAAGAAGTTTTTTTTTTTGTATTGGGATCTGGAGAAAGGGTTAGGTTTTTAGGGTTCGGTGGGATCTTGACCCCCTAGAGGGGCGGGTGTGGGGGTTGTGCACCAACCCCTATTATCTCTCACTCCCTACCGACCGAATCATCATTAATTATCTCAACATCATCATCGCCAACAGAGATGATGTATTGTTCCAGCATCATCCTTCGCTGGTTTGTAGCCCGATAGCACCACCGGCTTGGTTAAGTCCTATTAAGTCGCTTACAGGGAAGCAATTACACTTCGGATGACTTGTTCCACCATTGTCAAGGTATATGAACTGCAAAAAAAAACTTACGACCATTCTAGTACTGTATAATTTGGATCCGTAATAATCCCATTTAAGTTTCGACGATCAACAGTGATACAAGAGCAAAACCTGTGCCTCATTCCTTAGCGAAAAACAGCAATACGACAGGTGACTAACCACCTACGAACAGGTATACTGGAACACAAAAAGACGAAATAAACATTTAAATAAAATATATGTATGGGAGAGTCATTGGCAGCTAGTGGTTTCTATCGACCTATTAAACCAATAAATATTGAATGCTAAACATCACACTTATGGTGTACCCCTTGTTCCAAGTCAATGCGATTCGCACTTAGAGCACATTGGTTATTGATTATAATAATGAATGAAAATTCAGTTAACTAACTTATTAGACAAACCAAGGTACATTCCAATAGTTGATTTGCGCCAAATATGCACACCAGAAAGGATCAGCAACTATAAAGTGAGAAACCATTACTTTAAAATATTAATTAGCATAAATCAAGCCCCCACAAAATGGCTTAGGGCATCATATATTATGAAGAAATGTTTCACTATTATCGTTTCCTCGTGACCTGCTATAAATAAGTGACAGTGGGAGTCCTGGCAATGGCCAGTTTCTCTAATCATGTCCTGAGCGTCTGTGGCTCTCGCGCTCTTGGTCAGCCTCCGCTGGCTCTTATCCAGTGACGCGGCTGACGTAGGAGCGTGGGGGACTTCCCAAGACTCCGCTTCCTCCTTCGCACGCGAGGGAGGGGACTACCATGTGAACTTGGGGGCCTCTGGGCTGTTTGTATATATAGTATGAATGAGCGAGTGAATGAAAATTGTAAATCGGTATTAACGAGAACATATAGCACAATTACTTATTGCCCAATCAGGCAGATTGTAGTTTTATCATAATAAAGTTGTTATAATCAGAAACTATTATCGTCTAGTAATTTTTTATTGTCGTTAGTTTTTAGTTTATTTATACTTTTTCCAAAATTAAAATTCATACTTCAATGAAGACTTTATTCACAGTGAGGAGCGATATTATTTTTATTACGTAAATATTGGGAATAAATTTATTTGAGTTGTGGGCCTGAAACCTCTTGGCATTTAAAGCGAACAACCACCTGAACCATTCGAGACTTTGAGAGAACTAACTAAACACTATAAAAGAAATATAAACACTATCCTGAACTGGCCAAGGCGTGCTAATTTCATAAATTATTCTGAGTAAACTACTTTGTATCTTATTCCGAAAATATTTCATTTTATAAATCGGACCATCAATCAAACCACCTCAATCCCTGTAAATGGCAATGAAAAAACAAATACGGTTGGGTCGGCGGATTAAATAGGCTGTTTGATAAAGCCACGAGGAGCGGGGTATAAATAGTGGGCCTGGTTTTCATTCGCATATTGTCCCCGCATACTTTCTGTTAATACATTTTAACCAAACAAAAATATACCGCAGCTAACCCTTTGAAAATTATCCAAGTTGAGAAAAATGTTAAAAACCTTGGCCAAGGAACGTAAAACCTTGAAACAGACTGCTATGTGGTTAGGAGGTAGCAATGAAAACAACGTTATTCTGAGGCATTGTTCATATAACGAGAAGAAATTATACATGCCTATACACGGATCTGATTAGTTTGTACATAATAAACAGCCTATGTACATATGTCAACCAGATTTATATCGAAACAGAAAATATAAATGATTATAGCTGAAAGATATTCTCTTACAACCGCAACCAAGCAAATAATGAAAATGTATGAAGAGCGTGAAATATTGCTATATTAAAATAGGAAATGAACAAATAATAATAACGATTGTTGGATTTGAAGGCGATAAGGAATTGGTAAAGCCTGGATTTAAAGATTTGGAGAGGCGATGAATGACGAATGGTAATGGGAATAGAGTGACAAAAGTTTGTGACAAGGAACATTTCCGCATTTGTGGAATGGGAAATGACAGGCGTGAAGGGCGGGACCTAGAGTGGCAAAATTCAATCTAGTACACGAAGGTGTTGAATTTAAATTCAAATAAAACTTGTGGACTCCAAAGAGTGCTTATACTAATACGTCATAGGAGGCTAAGGTTCGATCCACGCCCGTAAATATTAAATTCTATCCATCACTCGCTGACGCTAGCCCTAAATAGGCACTGCTGGGTCCCCGGCCACTGCCGATCCTAGACAGCCCCACCTCCTCCGCTGTCGGGTCGATATCCACTTTCTGGGTCAGTCCGCCTTCTTTATTGCCATTTCTTCTTCTCCTTCTTAGCTCTTATCTCCGCGAACGTCAATCATTGCTTTATATCGATCTATGGCTTTGATCCTATGGCCTGATCAAGTAAGGTTTTTTTAAATATATGTTTATGTGAATAAAATTACAATCTGCTCTAAAATGGCAATAGATAATCGTGATAAATGATCTCGTCCATGCTATATTTACACTATTGCATTCAATAACTCATGGATACAGTATTTAAAATACACTTCCGTTCAATATAAACATACATGAAGCCCCAGATTATAGAAAGAGAAAGCAAGGATGGCCGCTACGTTGGGGCCTTTGGAGGCTGAAGGAACCGCAGATGGCACTGACCAAAACCAGAACTCCCAGTGACTCAATAATTCCAAAAAATCGCCTGGCCACTTTTGTTTCAATCAACACGGAAGTTTCTAAGGACGGTGCTCCAAGGATTTTGGTTTTCGATAAATTTGAAGAATTTTGTATTTTTACTACCCCCTATTGTGGGGGCACGTATCCGGTGACGGAGAAGCGTGGGGTACTTCCAAAGACTCATCTTTCGCATGCGATGGAGGTGACAATCCACATGGATCACAATTGATCTGTAAAATTTATGTTTTTTAGTTTAGTTAGACTTATCCCTATAATCCTCCTTGAGGCTGAAACGGCAGTAGCCTCTTGATCTGCTATAAAAACGTGACAGTGGGAGTCCTGGCAATGGCCAGTTTCTCAAATCATGTCCTGAGCGTCTGTGGCTCTAGCGCTCTTCGTCAGCCTCCACTGGATAGTATCCGGTGACGCGGCTGACGGAAGAACGTGTGTGGCTTCCCAAGACTCCGCTTCCTCTATCGCATGTGAGTGATGTGATAACAATGTGGATTTGGGAGGTCTCTGAGCTGTTTGTAAATACTGTATGAATGAGCGAGTGAATGAAGAATTGTAAATACGGTATGAATGAAAACATTTAACACAATTACTTATTGCCGAATGAGGCAGATTGTAATTTTATCTTAATAAAGTTGTTAGTTGTAAGTGGGAGTATTAAGGTTAGAATTATGAAGGATTTTATTGTTTGGATAAATAGTAGCTTTACCTGATGATCTTAGGATAGGATTTTCTCGATGTCCGAGGGTTTTGCACCTGCCCGAAAGTTCAAGTTTGTAAGCCCGGTTTTCGAATGGCTTTGTATGGCAGTATTTTGTTTTCTGTTGTGGGGTGGGATTGAGCAGTGTGGGCGGTTGTCCGAACAGTCTGGACAGTTCACATTGGCTACGTACGTGAGGCCTTTTAGTTATAAGAGACTTTTAAGTAAAATAAGCAGTGCAGTTGATAAGTACGAAGAGAGTAAGGAGGTCAGCTGGCTATTACTTAGTATCCCAAGTTCGCGTGGGAGGGGAGCGGTCGCAACTTGTAAATAGTTCACGATTCCACTTAACTAAATTTTCTTTTACTTTTTTGGTAGACGTGAAGAAATAATTTTCCCCACCCATCAACATTCGTTGTAGAGTTGCATTCTTATGTATACACTTAAAGGGTTAAAGAGCTGTCAATTAAACACCTGTGCCAAGGTGAGGTCAGAAAAAATAATACTGAACCCATCATCACGATAAATGTCTGTTAAGCAGTAAACAGGCTGTTAGGCGAGTGAAGTAAACTGTTTTAGATTTTTAGCTCTGAGTTATAGGTATAGGTTATATATTATAGGTATAGGTATAGGTTAAGAGTTATAGGTATAGAGGTCTCAGGACATTTAGGAGAGGCGTAAAACTATTTTTAGAATTGCCATGAAGTTAGCGTCATTCAGATGGATTCACGCTTCTCTGGGTAAACCATGAATTGGTTACGGCTCAACCCATTGCCTCTTAGGGATTAACTACAGTCCCAGTAGAACAGTAGTAACAAACCACTGAGCTTTCAGGTAATTGTATCTAGGTTATTCGTATATTAAAGCGATTACCAATTTCGGGTCGATTACGTCTACACATTACCAGACATTTTCAGCACGAAGAGAATGTTCATTCTGCGCAAAAACATTTAGCTATGCGCGGATAGCATCCATCATGTGTTCGAACCGCATACCGGAGTGCCGGTGTGGGCTTAACTTTGATAATTAATTGAACCAAAGTCTGTCCATAGTTTTTTTAATATTTCTGATTTAACCGCTGTCACCCTGCGACTCGCAGGTCACAAGAGTCGCAGAATGACAGCCGTGTAGGTGAGCTGCTCTTCTAAGCACCCGCACCCGAAGATGATGGTTCAAGTCATCAAAAGCCCTTCTGGAAGACAAAAGCTGTTTCCTTTAATTATTTTTGTTGTCTTTCATTCATTTATTCACAGCTGAGACTAACATATGTAAATATGACAAAATTGCGTGACTGGCATTAAATGAGATGACATCCAGCGGTTCCTTACCCATTAAAATGAGGCAATATGGCTGGTCCCTAATCCACATCTCCTTATTCGTGAATCCATTTGATTGACGCTACTAACTTCATGGCAATACTAACAATAGTTTGACTCGCCTCACAGCCTGTTTACTGCTTAAAAGACATGTTTTAAACACCTTCATGTATTTATGTAGGTCAAATTTATCGTGAGGATGGGTTCTGTATTCTTCTTTCTTACGTCACCTTGGCACAGGTGTGTAAATGACAATTCTTTAAGGCTTTAAGTATATACATAAGAATGCGACTCTACTATGGATGAGGCATCGTGTAGTGTTACCATGCTAGGAGGCTATAAGCTATAGGGGATGGGTATCTCAGCTGTTTTTCGTAAAATCGTAAGGGTAATGTTCAAATGTTGCCGTGGAGGAATTCCGTCCTAGTCCGAGTTAGGTAGCGTGTCTATAAATTTGGGCTTTGTAGGTACTAATTGATTTCAGTAGAAGTTCGCAAGTCCAATTTGTGCTTTTCTAGTTCGAGTCGCATTTAAATTACATATTACTTAAGTATGGCCACTTACACGTTCATAAAATAGAAATAAATAAACGGACAAAGACACGGACGACACAATCCTGCCTGAGTCCTTAGATGGAGTCAAAAGAGTTGGGTTATAGCCTGACCAGGAGGGACTGGTATGACCACTTTCTCGAAAGGTCTCAAGGTCGGCCCCGCGTTAGTGACCTTATTTCCTCGAAGGAATTTTCGCCTTCGTCTGCCTATCCCCTCGTCATTATGCCACGTTATGGATTACATATCCTTTTCTAATTTAAATATATTAATTGCACAATAACAAATTTCAACAAGTCACACAGCTTTTGAACCGGTCATTGTGTCGGAGCTAGGATAAGATTTCATAACATCATTCATAAGATTCATAACTCGAAAATTTCTTTTCTCATGATTTTTCCATCCTAGGGTTTGTTTAACCTCCGCTAACTATTTGTAGTCTAATTACCGACTACTCTCTAAGAAATTTGTACGGTCGGGGTTCAATCGGCCCCGTGAGGGAAAATGAGCAGTTAATTGAATAATCTAAAATAACGACTGAAAGGTTACAGCCTAGTATAGACTTCACGTATGGTCCTAGGTTTAAAATAATAATACGAAAAAAAAAATATAAAATTTTTCTTTCACTCACAGCTCCGTAATAGAAGTAAGACACTCACTCATATGTATCGTGTAGTTAGTGATGAAACACATGATGGCATATTCTGTTTTTTTGCCAAGATAAGTTACGAACGTTAAAAAAACTAAATGTAACTAAAGAAATGTTTATTTTTTTTATCTAGTTTTATAGTTTTTTTTACTTATATTTTTACGTAAATCAAAATTTATATGTACTTCAATTAAGGCGATTTATAATGAAGCGCGATAGTGATAGTCTTTTGTTTTTAGACCTTTAAGAAGATTATTTTTATTATGTGAATATTGGAAATGAATTGACTTGAAGTTAAGTATACCATACTTTCAGTTAATGAACAATAAAGGTATATATAACTTCTTTAATGTGCTAAAATTACAATCTGCCTTATTAGGCAATAAGTAATTGTGATAAATGTTCTCATTCATACCATATTTACAATTCATCATTCACTCCCTCATTCATACAGTATTTATAAACAGACAGAGGCCTCCAAAATCCACATGGTTGTCACCACCCTTGCATGCGAAAGACGACGCGGAGTCTTGGGAAGTCCCCTACACTCCTCCGTCAGCAGCGTCACCAGATACAAGCCAGTGAAGAGTGTGAGAGCCACATACGCTCAGGACATGGTTGGAGATACTAGCCATTGGCAGGACTCCCACTGTTACGCATTTATAGCAGGTGACGAGGCCACTGCTGCTCTAGTCCCCGAGGAGGATTATAGGGATGAGTGGTGCAGTGCAATGACTATGCTAGGGGATTAGGGTGGTTGGATAGGGATAATGAACGTAATATAATTAACATAACTTTTATATTCCTGATTGATATATAGTAGGTTTTGGGCTCGACAAATACACAAGTCTGAATGAATTAATACTCATTGATATGCCTAGGTCTTAAAAAGTTCATGAGATCAGAAAAAAACAACAAAAAAAAAACACAGTTGTTCCTGCGCCTGACAGAAAGAAACGACTGGACTCTCGAGATACATTCGACGTTTGAAAAAAAAAAACGAGGTTACTGCTCTCGGAATGCTGTTCATTAACAGGAGCGTAGATAGCAAATGTCAACATTGCATTTACGAAGAAGTCTGTCATAACAACTGTAGAGAGGTTTTACCTGCGCGATAAAGGGACCAATTACAAAGCCCGTTCCGATAAAGCTAAAGGGCTTTTTTC